>JANZLQ010000007.1:28064167-28078026 GCA_026212715.1 Elanus axillaris | reverse complement strand
GCCTGGGCTCCTCTCTCCACAGATCCGCAGGTCCTGCCAGGAGCCTGCTCCAGCGCGGGCTTCCCACGGGGTCCCAGACTCCTTCAGGCACCCACCTGCTCCGGTGTGGGGTCCTCCCCAGGCTGCAGGTGGAGATCTGCTCCACCTGTGAGAGAATACGTTTCTCACATATCCTTACTCCTTTCTCTTGCTGCAGTTTGTTGTGCAGTTTTTTTCCCCTTCTTAAATATGTTATCAGAGAGGTGCTACCACCATTGCTGATGGGCTCAGCCTTGGCCAGCGGTGGGTCTGTCTTGGAGCCGGCTGGGCTTGGCTCTATCAGACATAGTAGAAGCTTCTGGCATCTTCTCACAGAAGCCACCCCTGTAGCCCCGCTGCTACAAAGATCTTGCAGAATAAACCCAGTACATGAGCTTTCCTCAAATCACAGCCTCCACATCATTACCCATTTTTATCCTTTTATGGAGATGTCCAGGTGAGGAAAAGATAGTTGTTTATATCTGAAACACAAATAGAGTTACAAGGAAGAAGTAGTAACATTAACAAACCATTCAAGCCATGTGCAGTAAGGAGCATAATGATGCTTTCCTGTTGCCAAAATGCCTGGCCTTGATTTTCAAAATGTGGTGTGCTTGTGGAGGAGGCACACAGTAAGTAAATGCGGACACACTTGTTCTGTTTTGGACCTGAAAAAATGCTGCTTAATTAAATAAGCATTTTTTAGGAATAGGAAAACATTTCATCTCCAGCAAGGGGTTGTCCCTCCTTCTCTTGTGCTTTTTCTTACTTCCTTTTGCCCCTCCAATTCCTTAATAACAGGTAGCCACACTGGTGTTAACAATATTCCCAGCATGCCCAATGGCAATACTGAGGAGATCTATATGCTGCTATTAATGTTAATTGGCAACATTGCCCCTGATGGACAAGCTATTATCTTCCTAAGCTTTAGTTGTCTTAGTCTGAATACTTATCTTTATCCAACTGGTAAAGTCAAGGTCCCACTCTATTGTTTTCTCCCACAGAGGCTGATTTATTTGATAATACGGTTTCAAACACAATTTCTTCCTAAATTATCCTATCCATTCCATTATTTCTTTTCTATTATCTTGAAACTCCAAAAGACTAGGTAAAAAAATTAGGTGCCAAATTCACTGTAAGTTTAGAAACTCAGACTGACAACTCTAAATCCCTTTGATGAGATTCTGTGATGTCCTTCTGTCTTTCCAATTAACTTGGAGTGGTGTAGTGGTGATAAAAAGATTTGGTCAGTATTTGTCTTCCAGATGTTGTGTAAATACAAGTATCTGTATTTCATCTACACTTACTCTTTGTTGCAGTGGTAATGCACATTTTTTTATTTGATAAAGGTCATGCTTACTTCCTTTCCATGCCACAAAGACACATTCTGTATGTGTGGAGAGTGTCATGATTAAACAAAAATTAAAATAGACTGGAACAGGTACTAGTCAAAGGTGCTCTTGGGGAAAGCAGTTACATTTATATTATCAGGACAGTCAAGTCTTTAATGCCGTGATACTGTCATAGCAATTCAAAGCTAAGCCACTTTATAAATATTAAATTCCTAAGGAAATGGAAATTCATGGTGTACTAGTTTCGGAATGTTACTTCCACCTGTCACTTAGATCCTGAACGTACAGTCTCTGAACAGCAAAGGACTTTTCCAATATGAAGATGTAGGTGTCAGGATTTTCCTTGTAGCTCTGTATAAGAAGATCAATTTTTGTTGCTCTGGTTTTGTCCTGAAAGATATGTAAACTGCTTTCCTCTCAGCATCATCTTCTTCTCAGAAGAGATCTGGGGCCCCGTTCTGTTGTTGCTTATCTTAATTAACATCTAGCACCCCAGTGCTAGCGAAAACAAGCAAGAAACCTTTCCCTGTTGCCCAAGGGATGTCTATTTGAGGCCAACACCGTTGACCAAAGCTCATTATCTGACAACAAGGCCAAAAAGCAAATCAATTTGGTCTGGCCAGCATAATAGCAAGCAGGCTAGAGTGTGCATCCCACAGCACTGCACCCTTGGCCTTGTTCACTAAACTTTGCTCAAGACAAGCCATTACAGAACAGGCATAAAGGCTGGCATATTGGCAGCTCGAGACCTCAGCAAAAGTACCTACAGCAGCATCCCAGAAATGGAAAAAGGAGCAGTCCTATGGAAATGTCCTTTTTGTCTTCATATGCATAGTTACTCATAAAGGGACGTCTGACTTGACTGATCAGTGCATGAGCACCTGCATGAAGGCAGCCCTTAAAGCCGCATAGCACAGGCGTTTTTCACTAACACAACCCCTGGGTGTAGCTAGTTCATTCCTTTCCATATCCTCACCCAGAAGTACTGAGTCTATTTAGCTACGTACGCAGTGCTGAGTGAAACTCCATTTCTTTGTTACTGCCTTAAAAGCTGTGAAATAATACCTCGCTATTTCTTCTTCTGCGGGGTGAGAGCCCTTCTCAACTTTCAGGCAACATCTTGCAGACAGCCAAGAAGAGAACTGTGTGTTCAACATCTTGTAATAACTTGAAATCTTTGCTTTGCTTCAAACTTGCAGCTTTCTTAAGAGCAGGGTCATTGTACTGAAACAGAAGAGAGCAAAGCTCCAAGCTATCAAGCAGAGTACAAGCAGATTAGGAAGAAATGAAATTCATCAATACAGTGCCCTCTTGGTCAAAAGTTCACCAAGAGAGAAGGGAGCTGTATGATGCACCCATCTCCTTTTAATTGGCTTGGAGCTGGTTCCTACCACACTCAAGCAGATGTGGTGTCAAAAGAAGTCATGCAAAGGCAGAAACTTTTAATTATTTTAAAATAGCCTGCTTCATCTTGGGGAGCTGTGGTTAGGACTTAAAAGGGAGAAAGATATATAAAAAAAAGAAAAGAAAAAGAGAGAATGGGTTAATATTTGCTGGAATAAATCTCTGAATTTGCTTCCAAAACTTTTGTGTCCAGTGTTTATTAATACAAAAGATAAGTTGTGCAGCAGCACATAAGAAGACATAAAAATGCTGTGAACATTTTTGCAACCATGAGTATTTGTGGCAGAAGTGTTATGCGATTACATGGGATTTATTTACATCCTTTTCTTAACTCAAAAAATTGCATCTGTCTAGAGAGAGAAGAAAAAAGGCACCACAAAACTTATCACAAACCATGAAACAGCTAGCTCTATATTGGGTATCAGAGCCATTAGTTAGTTATAAGGCAGAAGTTAGACTGAAATACCTTCACGTATATATCACAACCATTAGTTCCTGAGCAGTCACAAACTCTCCGAGATAACTGATGAACAAACAAACAGCAGCTAAGGCAGTTAAACCTGTTGCTCATCGTGAGTAGCTCTGTGACACAAAACACTGGTTAGGATCATTTTTCATTACCCTCGATCTTCCAAAAAGCTGATATAGGGAAGCAGAGAGGGACACACACACTTTTGATCAGATGCATTTGCTGTCCTCTGAGCCTTTCCTCCCCATCTGAAAAGGGCTGAGCATGGCCAGTGCGGAGCTACTGTCACAGGGCAAAGAGGTATTGGCAGGCTGAGTCCTGGGTGGCAGGGAGAGTCCAGGAGATGCTGAAGTGATAGAAAGAAAAAAAAAAAAAATTTAAAGACACAGAAAGGGACTCTGTAGTTCTTTTTGCCACCAGAAAGCAACAAAAAGCTGCCGGTCGGAAAGGAAACCCTCTGCAAGGACAACCTGTACAGGGCAGAAATATTTTTATAAACCTTGTTTATTGAATTTTCTCTTTTAAAATGTCATAGTTGTAGCTCCATGTCAAACAAAGCCTAAATGCTGAGAATAAAAGTTCCAAGATGTGTCTGGGATCTGCTCCTTAAGGGAGCATAGTGCAGGAAAACCCATCTTAGAGAGGAGTCCATCCTGGGATCGATCTCAGGCTCATGATATGGTCACATGGCAAATATGAAATTTTGCTAGATCTGTCTCATGTAATGATGAACATCTCTAGTTCTTAGCATGGACAAAAATGTGCCATGAATGCATAATTAAATGTTGTGAAAAGCCAAAACCAATTTTCAATCTACCATCCTCTTAAAAATGCTTCCTAGCGCTGCTTCAGCATTTCTTTCAAAGATTTTATCAACCCAACTTTCCTTGCACTGTGAAATTAAGCCACAACTGATGCCCTCTGGTAAAGCCCAGCTCCAAGTCCTACATTGTCCTAGTACCTCTAACCAATAGGCTGTAAAAAGTGCTTACTGTTGGCATAACTCACTTCCCACTGGTGTTACAGGGCACTTTGCCATTGAGTTCAAAAAGAGATTAATGAGACTAGTGCAGTGAGCTTTGACAAATCCCATCCTACCTTTGTTTTCGGTCTTAGGAAGCAAGAAAGAGATCAGAGGAAATATTTATTGCTAATCAAATATTGATTTATTACATTAAAAATTCTGGCCAATTATGGCTATCTGCCTGCTGTGGTTTTGCAGGGCTTTTCTTGGTACCTGTGCCTGCTGGGATTTAGCTTAGCGCATTGAAGTGTCTGTCAGCATCAGTATTTCTTCATAGCGCTAACAGTATCAGTTCAACAGCAACTTCCCTTCAGCACACATGTGGAGAGCTCCTGAAAGTCACCCTAGCAAAGGATGCCAAAAAAAGGCAAATTTGTGCAGGAAAGGGGAATAACACAGAAAAAAAAAAATTAGGGAAAAAACCCTGGTGGCTAGAACTTAACTAACCTGACAGAATTAATGAGCACTTGCTATAAAGTCTCTGTAGATTTTTCTTATGACAAATACCCTTTTTCCAAAACTCAGTCATTATCTGTAATGTTTTTGCTTTTTGGCAGCATGATGTAGCCCCAGCTAAATCTCATTTCTGTAAACAACCCCACACAGACACCTTTAGGCAACACAGATAGTCCTTCTGCAGTCCATGGACCGTCTTGTCTAGCCAGACTGCGTAGAAGGTGCTCTCTCCTCCCGACGGGCTCACCGTCCTGGCACCAGATGAAGTTGCCAGCTGTGCTGAGGCACCCAGATGGGTCTTACAAGATCTGGAGGTTTATCCAGTGATGCCCGAGCCCGGGCTCATAGCTGACACATCTGCTCTGAACACAAGTGTCGTTTCAAAGATGATCACCCCGATGACATGCCTGAAAGTGGGCCAAGAGCACCCCTCGCCTAACAGATCAAGTGCAGGATGCCCTGAAGTGCTTACAGAATTAGGGCGCTGCTTGCTACAAAACATACTTATAACCATCCTGAAAGCTTAGCTGCTGCATACTATAAATAACTGGTTTCCTTTTTCCCCTGTGAATGTTTGTGCATTTCTTTAATGTTCTCAGTTTAAAATAAACACAGACAAAAACAGTGCGTTCGAAGGTGCCAAACTGTACATAAGGAAAAGGCATGTGCAAGAGTGCAAGCTATTCCTGAACGTCTGACAGACTCGCGCAATGTTTTTCTTAGTTTAATAATAAATAATCATAACATTCAAAGCACACGGATTGCATTAACAAGCACAGGATGACACGGAAAAATGCTCAGGTCTTTGGCTGCTGAGACTCAGTTATACAAAATATTTGCCAGAACTGACAGCTAGAAGGAAGAAGGGGTTGCATCTTCTTGGATCGTATGGGCCTTTCATCTAATTCCTAACTACCACAGGTAGCCCCTCATTTTTCTGCTCTCTTGTTTTGACCCATTTTATTTGCTATGGCTTCTGGAGTTTCATGGTAAGGATCATTGTCAGGCAGACATAGCAAGAAAAGTCCAGTGGTTGCAGCTAAGTGAGGACTTTCTAACCCAGAAGACAACCTAAGACCTTGACCAAGGTGCAGCTGGGGCCAGGAGTCTGAGCAAGAAGGATGGCCCAAAGGTAGTCCAATGGCCAAGGACGTTCAAAGACCATCAAGCAAGGAGCATGGCAAACACACACTCAGAAGCAACTCTAAATGAAAAGAAACCATGGAGAATACAACATAACTGAGTCCAAAACAACAGACAGCTAAGCCAGTCATGAGAGAGAACAAGCCTTCAGCAGCAGAAAGCAAGAATAAAGAGGGATCAACAGAAACGCAGCTACAACTAAGTAGTGGGTTGAGCAGCCAAGAGAAATTGCTCTTGGATCTTGACAGGAGAAGTTGCGCCAGACTTCCAACGGACAAGAAAGACCACATTTTAGGCTCCCAGGTTCTTTGTTTTCTCAAGTCTTGGAGTTTTTGTAGATCAGGGCGTAAGCGGGTGGCTTCTGGCCACTTTAGACAGAACACCTGTTATTACAGCAAAGGAACTGACCCATCAGGGCCAGGCCGCGTCACTCCGGTTGAATTTCAATCCACAGAATTATGTTGGTGTTCCTCTGAGTTTTCACTGAAGGCAAACACACCGTGATGCACTCTTATTGTGGCTCCACATCTTCTCACAGCCTTTCTGGTCTGGAAGAGCTTGGAAGCATCCAGTAGCTGCTGCTCCCAACTCACCTTCCTTTCCTTCTCCTGTTGGCTTTTCTTCCAGCTCTGGAAATCAGTGAGGCCATTTTCTTTTGCTCCACACATATGGTTTTGCATTTTATTGGGCAAAAACCCATGCTGGCAGTCGTGTTGAGTTTGTTTTATTCAGCTGTTTTCCAGCCCCACATGTACAAAAGCTGGTTTTATCTCTCACCTCTCATTCTGATGCTTATATACGCCTCCGCTTTTCTGAGCTGTGCTTGCTTTATGACCTGCTGCTCAGTCGGAAAGTTGGCAGGTGTTTGCTGCATTCATATGAGGAATATTTCTCTTATCTCCAGCAAAACTACCCTGGAGATTTTTGTCTAGATTGCACCTTTTGCATGGTTTTATCTGTCATTTGGGTTTAGCCAGGAAATCCAGATTATAGTAACAGTGCACACAGCATAACAGTATAGTTAAAACAGTACTAGAGGTGTGTGAGATACCTATGAACGGGTCTCACCCCCAGGAAGGCAAAGGCAGGATTTTCACTAGTGCTGGACTGCCTTCTGGGTCTGGAATTCTCAGCAAGTTTGAGGAGCCAATGGGCAATGAAGGGTACTTGCCTCAAACAGCAAAGCCCATCCAGCGTGGAGGGGAATGCTTTGGAGAGGGAGAGAGGGAGGCAGGAATATTTTTGCCTCCAGAAATAAATGCTCAGAGTGATATTGTACTCTGACACTGTGATGGTCGCAGCTGGAAAACATTCTGTTGCTTTTTAAATGTGAAAGTTATATTTCATAATCATGCACACCTTACATTTTTAACGTTGCCGGGAAGACTGTTTAAATATCTTAGCGCAGAGGGAGTGTTTGCAATAATCCTGTCTCCTGAAGAGACACAGCCCACAGAGCTCACGATGGTCTTCGCTGCCAACTCTCCTTTTAGCAAATGAATTCCCATCTGTGGGGGGTGGGGGCTGTGCTGCAGAAATTTAAGAAAGGGATAAGACGACATTTCTCCACCAGAATTACAGCTAAATAAAATTTGGTGTAAACTCAGTCTGTCTAACTTAACAAATACCAGCTCCTCAGTTTTGTTAACTAGTTTGTCACAGTTATCACAGTTACAGATACACACACGTATACACACATGGTGCTTTGTATAATTTTTTTTTACATTTTAAATTACTGAGAACAGAAAGAGTACATTAAAGTCCAGATTCTGCAGTCAGTGCCTTTTACAGTAATATTTCCCCCTACTGATTTCATACTGTTAATGCTCAGTTGTACCTTCCATGTGTTTATGCAAGAATGTACGTGCACTATTGTGCCCTAGATTTAGATAACACTTTGAATATAAAGCTGACCAGACAACAAGGATGTTTGTATTTCATGGTAGCTCTGAACATTTTGAGCTGTAGCGTGGAGCATAACCAAACCTCACTCGATACTTTTTGCAAAAACTGAACCCCATAGTTTTGTGTTCCCCACCGCCACCACCCTGAACAAAATGTAAGCTTTTTCTGCATGCAGTCTTAATGGCTACAGCATTCATCTAAGCTGCACAGAGTCTTCTTTCTATTCCTTAGTCTGAATCGGGGCAATTTTTACCCTGGGTGACTGCAACTCAGAGGACAAGGGTCTGAACCTGCTTTTTTTTTTTTTTTTAAACAGGCTAGTGTACCAAATACCATGAGTTTAAGAAAACATAAAGATGTGGAAACATCACTACAAGCAATACACAGCTGAGAAAAGTTATGGTGTGACATGACATCCTATTCTGGCTGTGACAAACTCAATCAGAAAAGTTCCGACTGGTCCCTATACGGTTTAGCTGAAGGCAACTCCTGTAAGCATCAAGGGTGGTTATTGAATTGCAGACCATGAAATCATTTCTAGGATAGAGTGTAGGCACCAGCTTATTGGCTGCAGTAAATGAGCATAGCTCCATGCATTTATACCAATTGAGTATCCAACCCAAGGTGTCCACATGTTTCTATTGTTTATTAAGCTGGAGGATGAAATGCAGATATTTGGAGGGTGGGGATACACCCTATATTAAGTACGAGTAGGCCACAGATGCTTGCTTGCACCCGTCGTGTACTCACTTGGTGGCAGATTTTTAGTGTCCATTCAAGAGCGCACCCAACTTTAAGAAATTTGCCTGACCACAACTCTCAGCTGGGTTCAGCATTTCAATCAAAAGTGACTATGCTGTAAAAGCTGCCAAAGTTTGTTGGGGAAAAGACTCCACATTTTGCCTTAGAATAAGTTATGCAGAAGGAAAAATACAGCTCACGACTTTCATCATTTGTTCATGTTGTATGGAGAGGAGTCCTTAGCATGCTGAAATAGAGCTTGGAGGAACATGGTTTTACAAAGTCAGAGTAAATTAGAAAGAAAATGGATAAAATCCCCTCATAATTTACTGTTTAATCATACAGCATCTACCTTCATGTCTATAGCCGCAATACAACCAAGGACACAATCAGTCTCTCAAAACATACATTGCTAGCATGGCTTATCATCTCCTACCTCTCAAGCTAATCCTTCTGCCTCAGTTAAAGTAGTTTTCCATTGACATTCTTCGTTCTTTTTCAATGCTGTAGGAGCTTTTGATGACATTGGCTCTTATGGGACTTCCAAACCTCCGATCTTGTTTAATACGAGGACAATCTGATTTTCTTGTCTCTTTTTTTTTTTTGCACTTACCGTCAAATTGTGCAGGCTTTTTAAAAGGTCTCAGGCCCACTTAATGGAGATGGATTTCTCTGGAGTTCCAGTCTGCTCCTGTAAAGCTCAGAAAGCATGGGCAGGGAGGAAAAGGAAGGCATTACTGACTATGTACCATTTCTGAAATTCACCCTCTCATTTACTTGCATAGAAGTGAGGTGATATTGCTGATATTTTTAAAATCTCACCAATTCAAAAGTTTGCACTTTAGTCTCATTTTTAATGGGTCCTTCTGTCTGTGAAGCACCAGTAACCTTTCCTCCTAATTTAACCCTAATTTTACCTCATGCATTTACTTATTTATTTTATCTAGCCTGTTTCTTTTAAATGTTACCTGTTATGAGGAAGGTTGTAACCTCTTACAGATCAGTTGGATCATTATATCCACCCCCACCTGCAATTCTGCAGGTAATATTGCAATTCTGGAATTGGTGGTAAGTCACTACAGACTTCTTTTCCCAGATATTTTCTTCTGTCATGATGCTGTTACAACACTGCCAGGCAACTTTCAAGCAGTCCTGATTTATATGTTGGGTCACAAAAACAAAAGGCAGAGTTTCCATAGGAACATCCTGCAGCTCCTAAATGTGACCAAGCCTAGGCTGAAGGATGCAGAAGGGAATGTCTCCCTACCATCTGTGCCAAACTGATTTTGTCAAAGACAGCACACCCGACTCATCTGCTCATGCTCCTTTGTTTGCGTGCACCACGGTGTGCATGGGTGTGAATGGAGACACGACCTGGCATGTGTCTGGAAATACAGGTGTGTATTCGATATTTTGCTAAATATGCATCTATCAAAAGCCATCTCTCTCCTCTTTAAGTTCATAATGGCACTGAAAGAAGAATATACAGGGATTTTGCAAGGCTGCAGCTTCTAGGTTCTTCATCCCCATGCCTACTGCTCACAAGCGCAGAGTCTTGCACTCTCGGTGAGCAGAGGTGGTTTTAGCGGTGAGGGTTAGCTGGTGGTCAGGAAGGGCAAGTGTAGCCTGAAGTGAAGGCCTGCATGCTGCGCTGGCTCCTCCGAAAAGCTGTGGCATTAAAACCCCCAGGTCATGGCATTTGCTGCATCTGAAGTGCTGTCCCCCACATGCCACTTTAAGGTCACCGTCAACAGAGAGCAAGAATCACAGCTCCTTTGGCCAGTAATGATTCCCTCTCTGTGCTTTGCCTAGCTTGGTAGTAAGCCTCTGTGCTGGATCTTGATGCGTATCTGTGATTTAAGGCTGCTGTCTACTTCTTTGCTAATCGTCAGCACTTGGCAATTGTCTTTGTGTTTGTGTAGCATCACCAGCATCTGTTTGGATGGTATTGCAGGACAGGGTAAAGCATGGTCAATAAATCTTCAAAGGCCTTTTTCTGTTAGCCATCACAAAAAAATTTAAAGTGTTGACAAGCAGGAATGAAAACACTTTGATTCAGAAACGTGGGACAACCATTAAGAACATGCTTAATTATAGGTATATGTTTAAACGCCCTCCTGAACCTGGGCCCAAATACTTGCAAATTGAATCTGAGCTGATTAGTACCAATAACCATGTTAAATTTCTACTGAGCCCATAATAAGCTCCTCCTTAATAGTGTGGCAAGGGAGTAGCATACACTCACTCCTTATTCAAACACTTACGAAATTATTTTGATTCCAGAACTAATTAACTGGACTGTATCTTAATCATTCCTACTAGTACCATACAGATGTATGCAAAGTGTCATATGATTCCCTACCAGCCTGATATATTCAGTTTCAACATAACTTAATAATTGCAGTACCAATTAGTTAAAATGTAAGTAGGAAAAAACATTGGATGGAGACATCTTAATTTAAATATAATCCATTAAGTAAAAACTGCTATTCTAATTAGTGATAATGTAGCACAATTAGGAAATAAAATTTGATTGGTACATTGGAATTTAAACTTAATTAGTAACTGCTATTCTAATTAGTAAATGCAATGCATGTCGTGCAGTGTTTTGTCAGGGAGAAGTGCATGTACAGTAGATATGATGGTGAGGAAGGAGGCACAAGCAGAGCTGAGGCGAGTAGTGCAGAGCAGCGGAGTTCAGCCAACATCGAGCCCAAGTCCCGCACCTGAACCAGCGCTGACCTTACAGCAGGAGAGGTTCAATCTTGCTTGAAAAAACCTGGTGTGAAGGACAATTCGCTGTCACCTTCGGGCAATGTCTTCCTGTGGCTAATTACTTCCAGTGTCCAGACGGAGCTTTTCACTTTGACATCTACGGTTTTCTGTTTTCAGATCTGGAAGAGCAAATTTTGATAAGCTAGGGAACGTAACTGCGGAAGTTAGCTGGATTGGAGAGCTCAGTGTTTTAAATTAGGAAGATGCAAAGCTGTCCTAGACACAAAGACACCAAAACTATTGCAGGTCTGCACTCTTATGAAGGGGAGGAAAGAGCATGAGACCAAGCTAGATCAACAGCCATCTCAAGAAAGATATTACAACATTTCCTTTAGCAGGAGAAGGGAGGGGAAAAAAAGCATTGGCTGTTGTTTTCATTAAACTATCATCATAATTTCAGCGTCTCTTTCCTGGAAAACAGTTCATTTAAACCCCTTGTTATGTACACATACTTGGCACCATTCTCCATTGTATTTTGCTACATTTATTGACACTGAATTCTGTCTGCTATTTTGTCAGCCAGTCACTTAGTGTCTTCAACACTTCACCGGCAATTTTACATTTGTGTTTCTGGAATAGCATATAAACTACCAGGGAATGTTGTCACTTCCCAATCACCCCTTTTGCAATCACCTGTGACTATGCAGAACATACTAGGTCCTAGGACTGGTCACTACTGGATGCCCATTTTATAGACTGACCATTTATTCTTCACTTCATTACTTATCTTTTAACACATGAAAAAAATTATATTAGGAACAAATCAATTGCAAATAATTAATACATAGGAACAATGTATATAAATTAATTAAGCTTTTATCTTATCCCATGATAGCTTTAAAAGACTTTGGTGAAAGAGTCTTGGTCAAGAGATTTTCAAAATCTAGTGCTTTGTATTGATTGGATTCTCCTTATTAATATATATGTTGCTACAGAGACCTTCAATAGATTTGTGTGGTAATAACTTCCTTTTACAAAAACTACATAAATTTCCTTCCCCACCACTGTATCATATTTATCCAAATGTCTACTCCTTCCATTGTTAATTACAGTTTACACCAGATGCTCCCAGACTTTACTTTGAAAACATATGTTATATTTACCACTTTCCATTCTCCTGGTACCAAGGGCTATTTAAGGAGTACATGAAAAAGACACAGCTGGTCAGCAGTTCCACACTTGAATTCCTTTACACCTCTTGTGTGAATGTTAGCAGTTGCAATTGGTTACTATTCTTCTTGTTAATTTATTTAGAAATCCTTTCTATCAGTAATTTAATTTGAAGCTGGATTGTCAGAAAAGCACCCCAGAAAGAGATGTTGCAATGTGGGAAAGCTCCCTCTGTTCCATCAAAATGATTTTTTTTAATGGCTTTTTATCACATAGTCTGATCTCTTCTGAGTGCCCCTGATTGTGCCTCAGTGATTTATTATTATTCCTACAGAGTAGGTGGCAATATCCCTGTTGCTGATACTTTTGAGGTGGAAACTATTCTTTTGCATTTAGCAAGCTCAGCTTCCACTCCCCACCTCCCCCCCCCCCCTTTTTTTTTTTTCTCTTCTTATTAGGGTTTAGCATTTAAGTTCCCAGAATCTGGGCATGTCTTTTTTGTGTGTGTGCATGTGCATCCTTTCTATCTTTCCTTAGTGACTTCTTTTACTACACTGTTTGACTGTAATCCCTTTAATTTTTTAAATTTTTTTTTTTCTGATGGGTAATACACATTTACTCTGAGCTTCTACTTAAAGCATTTATGCTATAATCCAAGAATTTGACCCTTTTAACCGCTCCTTTTACGTATTTATTCCTGTTTGGTTTTTCTAGATGGCTAGAGAGTAAGCTTTTCCATTCTTCCTCATTCTTTTTTAATTCTTCCCTTTGAAGTTAAAAATAAAGCAGCATTCTTTGTTCCTGGATGCAAAGGTGGAGAAGCAAAACATTAGCATGCAGCCACTGCAGGCAGTGTGGATGTTTCCACTGCTCAATGTCTTCACAAACAGGTTACACAAATATCAATCAGGAATTTTATCAGGATGACTGGATTGGCTTTGAGGTGAGGATAGGGACTAGTTAACCATAAATGGTTCCCTGCAATGCTGTTTTTCTGCAATACTACAAAATATATGAGGGTAATAAACACCAGGGAGAAGGAAAAGCCTCTCAAGCTGAGGGTTAAGGCTGTACAAGAACAAATGTTTTTAACTAAGTCATGAATAAATTAAGGCTGGCAATTAGAAGACAGTTCATGTCCATCAATGACAGATTTCCAGCCAGAAGAGTAGGTTAGGAAAACAGTCATTAATTTTAATAGGGAGATCCCTAAATCTGTGGGAAAGATCACAAAGCTTGCTTTCTATGACAACAAGGACTCAATTTGCTAACTGAGAAAGATCTTTCCTAGGTGCCTCGGGATGTTTTTGTGACCTTTTCTGTTGGATTAGAGGATCCTCCCCTGTGAAAAACTTTTGTGCTTCCTCCCCAGCTTGAAAGGCAATTTGTCGTGGTTTAGGGCCGGCGAGCAACTAACACCACGCAGCCGCTCACCCCTTCCCCCCCCCCAGGTGGGATGGGG
>JANZLQ010000007.1:28005312-28049485 GCA_026212715.1 Elanus axillaris | reverse complement strand
TGGAGCAGGGGAAGAGTGTGAGGAGTCCTGCCCCTGAGGAGGATGAAGCGGCAGAGACAACCTGTGATGAACTGACCACAACCCCCATTCCCTGTCCCCCTGTGCCACTGGGGACATAGGTGGAGAAGCCGGGAGTGAAGCTGTGCCTGGGAAGAAGGAAAGGGTGGGGGGAAGGTGTTTTAGGATTTGGTCATATTTCTTATTACCCTACTCTGATTTGTTTGGTAATAAATTAATTTTCCCCAAATCAAGTCTGTTTTGGCTGTGATGGTAATTGCTGAGTGATCTCTCCCTGTCCTTATCTCCACTCATGAGCCTTTTGTTGTATTTTCTCTCATGTCCATCTGAGGAGGGGAGTGATAGAGCAGCTTTGGTGAGCACCTGGCACTCAGCCAGGGTCAACCCACCACAGTGGAATACACTGACATAGTTTTAATCCTTACAAGAACCTCTAAACATCTACATTCAATAAAACATAAACCAATTTCATTATTAACTTAAGTTGCAGGTGACTGTTTACAACAAGATATGACAAAAGTCCCTGGGCGCTAACTCATCTCTCTTTGGGAATATTTGTTAATACTGCTAAAGTGTAAAACCTGGTAAGGATGAAAAAGAAAATATAAAAATGCATCTGAAGGTTGTTGTCATTTGCTTATATAAAAAATAAAATATACTGACTAATTTTATTTCTGAATCATATATATTTGTTAATGCAAAGAGAAAATCTCTGTATGTATAATCATTAATACAACTGAATATATGCTAAGGGAAGACCTGGAATATTTAATTTCATTAATAAAATGTAATGATGGTGTTGATTTCTCTGCTCAGTTTCTCAGCCGACTCCTTCTCCCCCCAAAGAGACGTGCAGCATATCTACTTCAACACATTAGTTATTGTTGCTGTGTGTACTTGCACTTGTGATTGAGTTGTCTCTGGATCGAGTTATTCACAGGTTGGGGTTTTCTTTAAAGTGTTGTAGTATTCCCTTCAAAAGGAAGTACTATTATTTTTTATTCTGTAAGCCACTCTAGTTTTCATTATTCACTAATCGCAAGTAACTGGAAGAGAAAACAGGTCAGGCACAGGGTCGACTCAAGCAGTACAAAGCAAACCTGACATGCACACCACTGGAGGCGGTGGCAGCCACCCAGAGGCAGCAGCCCCCATCTCTGCACCTCCTTTGCTCAGAGCCCCTGCCACAGGGTTTGGCCATATGGGGAGCAATGAGAAAAAGAACAACTAAAGTTTGATCCAGCTACTCTTATCTGTGAAATGTTGATGAAGAAATCATCAGCTCTGAGAGCAGTCCTGACGCTGCTTATGGTCAGGCAGACCCCATAGGACAAAGAATGGGTAAACACGCTGTTCCCTATCTTTGAATCCTGTTTTGAGCAACTTTGGGAAAGACAGCATCAACATAGAAGTCATTCCATAAAGAAGAAATAGTATTTGCATAAATGTTTTTAAAGCATTGTTTTCATCTTGTTGCTAGACCATGAAACTCTCATTAACACCATTGTGATTTTTATATATGTGTAGCGAAGTTCTGAAAATATTTAGAGATGCGATGATATAAATGACACCTTGCAGAAAGATGCACTCTTTAATTTAAATATGTCTTCTGAAGCTAAACTGTCAAAATGTAACAAACATGACAAGTTTTGTTACCACAGTCTGGTAAAATACAACCAAAATGGAGTGGCATTAGTTTCTACAAGTGCCATGAAAATTCCAAAAAGTCACTTCTTACCTCCTGCCAGGATTATGTGTATTAGAAACAATTAGGAAACCAAAAAATCACTCATGTAATTTGAATTTCACTTTTATGTGAAAGACTAGCCCAAGACTATTTGCTGCTTCATTCCCAGTGAAGGTCTATCTTTCAGCTGTGAATGGGACTCGAGTGTGAGTTTCATACACTGTCAGTCCCTATTTATACAATTAATCCCATTTAGGTTAAAGAAAAAAAAGGAAAGGAATACATTCACTGAATAATCATGAATTTATATGAGGCAAAAGCTAAATGTGCAATGGCCATTACTGGTTTAAAAATAAAAATCATACAAAACATTTAAAGAAAAAGTACTTAAACTCTACTGAGAATGATAATTTCATTTTAGACAAGCACGTTTTTTCTCCTAACATTTAGTCAATGTAGGAATTTTAAGTAGAGAATAAGTTACCTCTTTCCAAAAAGAACGTGTAGTTTTATCAAGCTGGAGTGAACAACCTCCCCAGGAAATCCATCATGAAGCATTTGATTTGCTAAAGCAAAATGAAATTTGCCTAGTAATTTTTTTAAGGATTTTCCACTGGACTTCCAGTGGCTCAGTTTATAAAAGACCCATGATTTGAGTGCCATTAGTACTCCACTTGCTTGAAGAAATAAAGATCTTGTAAGCAGAAATTAAATAAAATCATCCTTGGATATAAAAACAGTATCTGCTTGCCACTTAGACTGTTAGCTGATACAGTGACTCCAGCTTTTTTCAACAGTTATACCAAGTCAAATAACCACCAACCAAATAATTAGTCTGTGGCACGGAAAAGCCCTTGCAGACGTGACCTTGGCCAGTTCAACTCTGTAACAGACTTCTTCCATGGCTCTGGCAGTAAAGCAATTCAAAACTGGAGATAGGAAATCAGAGGGGAAATCCAGAGAGAGCATGGCTGTGCTATTCACCTCCCCTGCAGTGACACCCAGGATCTGCCCAGCTGCCGAGACAACACAGGGCAATGCTAAGCTGGCTGTGAGCTACACCAGGCACCACACCAGTCTCGAGCACTCCAGGACCCCAGAAGCATGACAGAGATACACACCACTTTACTCGCCTTCCTTCTTTGCCCATCTAGGTATCAGGCTCACCAAAGAGCTTGCCCTAAAATTGATAACACATTTACTTTGAGTTGCTTTCTTCAGGCCATGCTGATGTTCAGCAGGGCCAAGAAGAGGGTCTTTCTTTCTGCCACTTCTCTCCTCATGCCTGTAGCATATTACTTTTGACATCTGTGAGAGCTGCCTGAGCAGCTTTTCATTTCTGGAGACCTATGTTTAAATGTGGAACTGTGGCAGAAAGAGGGTAATGTGAGAATCGATGAACTCCCTCTTGGTGCAGTGCTCAGTGAATTTTGTTCGCCACACAAATTCTCATCACAGTATGATAAATGTGGTACTTGCTGCAAAGGAGAAAACCAGCAGTGAAATACCAGCCATATCATACTGAGAAAGCAAATATATTGCAAAATGTATTTTATTAGCAGTAATATTTTAATTTTAAATCATGTGCCTGGAACAATATTGTATGGAAAACTTTTGTACACATAAATTCTGCACTTGAACAGCAGATAACTAGAAGTTCATGTTGACAATAAAGAAAAAATAAAATATGATTTGCTTATCCTACTGTGGAAAAGTAAACATTTACCTGCAGCTACTGACATAAATCCTTGAAAAATGTATGAAGTAACCCGGCACCACGAAGCAGTTTTCCTGCAAAATATTACAGATCCAGCAAAGTCAGCTTCTCCAACACTGTCACTTTGTTCCCAAGTAATCCACAAGAAGTACAAGTCTGGGATAATATCAAACCCCATGTGTTTCCACTTCCTGACATCAGAAATAACAACTGCTTGTATCAAGGTGCTTATGGCTTATCTAGTATTGATCCTGTTATATAATATCGAGGACAGTTGATTTTCTCAGTTCATCTCTAATTTTACTTTTAAAATACTGCACAACAGTTTCAATCCTGAGCTCCAAATATTAAAGTGGCTCTACAGTACTTAAAAATATTATTTGACTGTAATAAGACCAGAAACTGGATACAATGATTAAAATCTGATCACAGATCATTGCACTGAGTCTTGTGTATTTCTATTGAAGCATAAGAAAAATCAAAAGCTTCCTGGCACCCCCAAATTCATGAGGTTTCCCCTCTCCCTCTGCTTTTGATATTCTTTTCCTTAAAATTCCCTCAAATCTGTGTGATAGTAGCTTCTGCTGACATTGTCCTTAGGGAAAAGTAGCTTTTCCTAGGAAAACTGGTTTCTGGAGAAGATATCTTGACCAGCTCTGAAGTAATAAAGCAAACGGCAGGTGAAGGCCATTCTTCACCTTCCTCCAAATTATACTAGTGGGGCTGGTTATGGTAATATCAATTTAAAAATACAACAGGAAGCTCGTTTTGCCTCATACTGTCTTTCTTTTGACAGTAACGAACTTGGAGTCTGTCTTGCAGCCAGATTTGTGAGGTTTTTCTACATTTTTTTAGAAGGCTTCACGCAGTAATGGAAGTAGCTCCTTGAAATACACATGTACAACAAATCAGCTTTTGTCATATGGCATTGACTACCGTCAAATTATGGCTATTAAACCTGGCGATCTCAAGAAAACTTCTGGCTTTTGTTCTTAATTGTTAGTGCACTAGCTGGGAAGACACCATAGTATGCAAGCCTTGTTCTATATTCTCTTTTCCCGTCTTCTTTGAAATTGGGATATTGGGCCAGGTGGACCTATGGTCTGTCCCAGTAGGACCATTCTTCCACTCTTCAAGACTTACAGGACAAAAATTACAGGACTGCTGATTCGGCTCAAAGCATTTTCCCAAAATGCCTCAAGGTGTTATTTTCCCCTTGCTTTAAGTAACTGAACAGATTTTCCAGTTTGTGATGTCTTGGGTTATGGCACGTGCATTCACTTTGTACTGTGTGGCAACGGCTGCAGCATATCACAAGTGTACAAGTATAAATGTTTCTCATAGTGTAACCTGCAAAGGCGAGGGAACTTGAAATCCTTAAGAACAATTTAAACAGAAACAAATTTGTTAATAAAGAACTTGACTGCTTGCTTGAAATTCTTAGCAAGATGACTTTCTCTGTTGTTTATTAATGCAAAGCAAGGGGGTTTTACCTTGCTTCCTCACAACTGTAGCCCTGAATATCTCCCAGCAGCAACAGCACATTTTAAACTGGAATTTGAAGTTGTGAACGGCTCATGTTTGAATCAGTGAGCTGGTCCTTGTGGAAACAGGACAACAGGGCAAGAGTGACATGGTTTAAGAAATAAAGCATTTTGGGTTCTCTGCATTATTGGTCTTTGATGCCATCAGTTTGCAGTCATGTATTTAAGTTTCCTTCCTACAGTGTAAAATCAGCCTCCTGGCTAAAAGGACCCCAAAGCTTTGGGTCTCCCTGGCTCCTGACCACACTTACTGCATTCCTGCATGACTGCGAAACATGCAGGGATCCTTATGGGGGATGTAGGTTTCTACAGGATACCTCTGGTGAGTATTACTATAGATCTCTGCTCTCCAAGCAGTAAAGTTCTTTCTGCACTGGGTTCCTCTGACTGAGATGATTCATAATTCCATCACCCCCCCGTTTTTTTTAACCTCTCCAGCAAATAGTTATGAGGTCAGGAGAATGGATCACAGTTCATGGGTATCTCAGAGAGATACCTGCATTCTTGTTATGATATAGTCTGACCTCCTTAACGTCCAGCTTGTAACACCCAGTTAATTCCCTCATTCATAAGTGAAGGCACATTTCTCCATGCATTCACTGGGAGATGCATATTATTGTATGAATTTCTAGTTGGTTTTATATACTGGTGCCTAAAACTTGTTCTAAATGGTCTCAGCTTTAAGGAAATAAGTAAAAATTCAGCATAAAGACAAAAGGAACCTGGATCAGATGCAATCTATGTCAAGCATACAAGTTACCCCATACAGCCCCATCTCATAATCATAACTGTATAACCTGATTGCTCAAGTCCAATTATTTTAAATACTCCTAGCAATCAATAGATA
This sequence comes from Elanus axillaris, assembly GCA_026212715.1. NCBI lineage: Eukaryota > Metazoa > Chordata > Aves > Accipitriformes > Accipitridae > Elanus > Elanus axillaris. Next base: position 28,043,672 of record JANZLQ010000007.1, on the reverse strand, counting down.
TTCATCCCTATAAACCTATGTGACCCTTTTCCTCAGTGAGGCACGATTACACACATAACAGTCCTCCATTAACCTTTGGCATCAGTAGGAATTAGTGATTAAATCTGACATACAAGTGATGGAAAGTTGCCAAGCAGCCTCAAAAAAATCCATCTCCAGAATGAACCCAACACCATGGCCCTTTTAGGGAACAGAAATTTGCCTGACAAGGTAGATATTAAAAGACAAGAGAGGCTTTATTGATCTTTCATTTCTCCCTACTGCACCATTGTTAATTGCAAACGTTAAGAGGAAAAGTATTCAAAGTAAGCAAAGCTTTTCAATATTAACCTCAATAAGCAAATTAAGCAGCAATACTTCGGATAAAATTGGAGATCACTAATGGGTCAAAAAATGCAATTCATTCTTGCTCTGGGCAATCAAGACTCTCAGATGATAGACCTCTGCAAGTTACTGCAAGCCTGGTAATTGCTACCCATTACTGCAATAATCAGAGTCTGACCCCAGGGATGAGCAATACCAAAATCCTATTGGATTTCAGTGGCACCAGGGCAGCAGCTTCCACCAACGGGGCTGTCCTTTGAAAAATCCCAGCCAACAATTCATCCTACGCACTTGAACAAGGCTAAGTCATTTAAACTGCTTCTAGAAGAGCAAGGGGTTAAATTCATCCCGAGGCTATCCTGTTGAAATAATGATAAATCTGGAGCAGTGTTAATTAACAACCGCAAGAGATTCTTTTCCTATTAGCAGTAAAAAAAACCCCATGACCATTCACAGGCAGCTGTATTTCAGCAGTAAAGGCATAACTGATATTGAAAGTTGCTGGTTTAGCCTCTGAATCTCTCCTTAGGCATTGCAAAACTCAAAGGAGAGAGAAAGTAATTCTTTTCCTAGAGGGGGTAGGCATCAAGAGCAGCTGTGCAGGGCTCAGTGAAATAAAATTGGTGGAGAAAGAGATGCAAAGACTGGAATAGCAAATATAATCTTATTGCCTACCCAATGCAATTTGTTTTTACATCATTCAGAATTTGTCATACCTGATTCAAAGGTCCAGTGATGCCAATAACCTGCCTTTAATAGAATCCAGCGCCTGATGCTTTGAAAGAAGGCAGAAACACACAGAACCTGTGAAAGTATTTAAAAAAAAAATAAATCATCCTAATTCCTGGAAAGAAGAGGAAGAACAAATCTGCAAAAGTATATCACAATGTAGGAGAGTTCCTGCATCTCATCACACTCACTCCTGGTTCACTGTGCTGAGCACTGACTCGCCCCAGCTCTCCGAAGGCTATTGCAGACCCCAGGACTGGGTGCAGTGTGAAGAAGTAGGTGTGCTGCCTGACCTCAGCAGAAGGAAAGCTCTAATCAATGGTTATTGAAAACAACTGAAACTGCCAAAGCAGCACTTGTGACAGCTGAAGGCTTCTGCTGGTGCCTTTTCTCCGTATGGCCATGAGGAAGGCAAAGGAAAACAGGAAGGTTTTTCTGATTAGCTTGGTGATGACACCTGGCAAAGGACTTTAGTGACACATGTGGGGTGAGTCTGGACTGATTTTGTGCTTGGCTTGACTGTCAGAGATGAAAAACAGCTGCAATATACATTTTAATGAGTTTTACATTTTGAGGGCACCTATAAAGTGGCATGTTGTGGCACTGAGCCAGTTCTATGAAGATAAACCACATGAGAAATGCTAACCATTAAATTAAGAAAAAATTGACAACAGCTACCTCATATTTGAGTGTATACTTAAAATTTTGGTTTGAGCTGCGAACAGCAGATGAACGTTTCTTGTAACTTCATCCAAATTATTTTCCTCATTTCATACACAAATTAGATCCTTACATTTCTGCCCTAAAACCAGCTGGACAGCTCACACACTTGTTGATATACAATGAGCTTGCTCTGTCCTTTCTGCAGCGCCCTAACCAAACCTCACAGCCTTTAATATGTTTATCCGCACATCACCCCTGTAAAGTAAAGGAAAGCTATTATTCCCTCTTTGCACAAGCGAGAAATTAATGGGAAAAAAAAAAAGAGATAAAAGGGTAGCCTTTCAGGACTTTTTAAACTAATGGGAGTTAGGCATCTAAATAACTGGGTGAATTTGGACATTGAAAAGTCATCTGCTGTCAGGTGGTAATTGCTACTGCTGTGCTTCATTTCTAATACACAGATTTGAAGGTCTACCTCCTCCCTTGTTTTACCTTTTTTTTTTTCCTTCTTGTATCTTGCAATCTTGAATTTGTTTTATGCCTTGTGTCCTAAGAGCCATCTCATGGGTCCTTCAGTCCAGAGCCAACATCTCCCCCCTTCCACCTGCTGCTTGCAGCAATGAGCCTACAAAGAGTGCAGTACTGTGTTTTAACTGATGGTGTTGAACTCCTGGAGCAATCGTCTGTGACCATGGGAGGTCTGGGACATCCTGGAATAGCTCATACCATTTCCAAGTGGTCCAAGAGAAGGAAGGAACACAATTAATCTCCAGCAGATCAGGGAATCGCTAGGTTTTTAATCTGTGCAAACACAAGTGATTCACAGGTTCTCTATCTCACTTTTTAATTCTGCAGATATTTTACTTCCTTGAAGCCGTTGTTTAAAATGTGCAACGCTGTGCTTAAAATATGCACACGCATGTTGTGCTTGCAACCCCTTGCAATAAAACCAATGGTGCCCTCAAAGACTACATCTAAAAGTTTCCTGCCAGCAGTATTTAAAAAAAAAAAGACAGCAGGGTAACAATATTGGGATTCTGCTGTGAAATAATTATACATTTTGTATCTTTTATCTTTCTCTGACACTGATCTTGTGGGTTTCATTTTACTGGAGTTCTCTACAATTCAGTGACATGAATATATAAGCATCATTTCTCTCCAGGTCCAACGAGCTAGATCATATAACCTGCAAGCCAGTGGCGACCTACATTTGAGATGGTCGTCAGTAGGCTTTGGTCACAGAGGTATTCTTGCTGACTCTCAGAAAAGGTGTTGTTCACTACAGTAAGCTATGTGGGAAAGCAAAGAGCTGTTTTATATCTGCCTATCTCAGTGCTGTTTTGTGTATGTGACTAAATCCCCTATTAATTTCTTATCTCCAGTGTCCCAGTTTCATCTCCCACTATTAAATTGCCTCCCTTCCAGTCAGCTATGATTGCAGAAAAGTCTTTCAAAATGGTATTTTCTCTTTTGAGATCAACCCTCTTACAGTGGGACAAGTGGGGAAAGCGGGCACAAGATGATGGGAAGTCTCAAGGGAAGAAGAACTGAAAGACCATGTTAAACAAAGTTGCTTATGTCATTCATTCATTTCATACCTGACTGCTTCTCTTCCAATAAGTAATCACATGGCGGAGATGGGAAAGGTTCTCATTAGATCTCATGGCTCATCAAAACATAAACCCTGTGTAGTGCAGACATCATTCATAAAGGGCTGTAAGACAACACAAACACCTTGGTGCAACAGGATGCTCAGCAACATTGGTAGAAGCACGTGGAGAAATTGTGAAAATTGTGATGAAAGCACATACTGAAACCTTCCCAAAATTATTTCTTCCCCCTGCAAACTGCTGATAAGTATAATAAATCCCTTCTGCAAGTTCTGTGTTCCTCTCTCCCCGTTCGCGGTCTCTGTAATGGTCTCTCATGTGCTCCCTCTTCTTCATCACCTCTCTTGGAAAGGACAGCAATACATTGTGCGTGGGCAAGAACAAAAGTGCCTTGGGAAACTGTTCTTTCACACACGTTTGTGATATTTTATTTCTCCCCGTTCTGCATGTTTGTTTGCATTTTGCAGCTTCCAACAATTTCAGAGGGCTGCATTCATAGTTTATTTTTATCTTGTTTCCATGGCTAGTAAAGAAAGGCACAGTACCTTGTCCTGCCAGGTAACATGGAAGCATTTTTTGAAGGCATTTTGCTTCAAAACTGCTTTGTTCTTTCCTTGTGCTGTGCCCTTCATCTCACCACCAAACTGGTTTCCATCTCACAGGTAGTCAGATTCAAGTACTGGGCAGCAAGGCCCTAGGAAGTCCCAAGATTTACACTCCTTATTCCCTGCTTTTTGCAGCCTGGGGTGCTGTACAACTGCAGTAGGGTGACCCAAGCTGTCTAGGGCATTTCACCTACAATTCACCTCATCATCCATCTCTAATGACTTACCTCCTCCTAGCCTTTATGTGTGTGGCTATACATGGGCACTGACTGATGGAGGTCATTCCTGATTTGCATCAGTATAAAGGAAAAGAGCATCAGGCTCAAAATCCAATTGGTGCTTTGGGGTCTTCCACAATGTACTAAGTGCACAGCGATTCTATTAGCAAGTCAGTCACACAAGTCTAACCAGCTTCCCATTAAGTGGTTGTTTTAGTATGTTTTGGCCCATCTAAATATGTCATATAATTAGGAAAATGATCAACTGAAGTGCAGGCACAGGTGTCTCTGCTTGTTATTTATCCATGCTGCATGACATTTAGATGGGAAACAGCAAATAAGTGTATGGTGCAGCCTACGACAGCCCCAGCCTCACCACGGCGGAAAATATTCTTCTCAAAAACAACACAGAGGTGGGTTGGTCCCACCCTTTGCGGAGTCTTTTCTTCTGTCTCAAGGACCCAGTGCCCCAAGGAAGGCACCTCCACTTCTATTGTGTTTCACAGCAGAGACAAACCAGATGGTACCAGTCTTTTCTGTACATTGAAAAACAGTGTCTTGGGTCCTTGCCAGCATCTGCCCATGAAACTTCAGGTCTGACGATGCTGCATTTGGGCAATGGGGCTGTGGCTTGCTTACCTAGTCCTGCCTGTGCTGAAAGCCATCCTGTGGTTACGCCGTGACCGCTGCCTACCCCACATCGCTTGAGAATAACGGGCCACTTTGCTCATGGGGCTGGAGAAATGCTACTGTAGCTCCTCACTGCATCCGAAAGGATGGGTCCTCAGGACTGGGAGTAATTCTCTATGATGATTAACAGAGAGAGAAAAAAATTAGTTTTAATCTAACTGCATTAACTGCAACAGGGAGCTGCCTGGAGTAGATGACTTCTGGACCACACAGTCCCACCCAACCCTTCCTGCTGTCTTCTCAAACTCTGACACCACAAAAAGCTTAATTTCTTTGAAAAGAAGATAGAATTGCCCTTTATACTGTATTTTAAAGGTGATCCTGAGATTAAAAAGCAGAACCTATTTGCATTCAGATCCCAGCAGGATAGAAAGCCATGCAGTTTCCTGTGACTTGTCCCTATTTAAGTACTCAAATTTAATCTTGTGAAGCAGTACTAAGTAACAGGTCATGGTCTCTGATCCAAGGATGTAAGCTGAGGTCCCTTCTCAAACCTGCAGCTAATAGGGGAAAGTAAAGTACAAGAAGCCAGACCCAGTAGAAACTCCAGACTGCCCCCGACATAGCCAGTGCACCTTCTCCCAGGTGAAGGATGCTCCACTCATTTTGGGGTGAGACCAGCACTGTTTAGTAGCCCTGCTCCCATGGGAAGGCATTTATTTCACCATTGCTTTTGTTTCCTTCCAGGTACCAGCAGCGGTTTTCAGTCTGCAGGAAAGCACCTGCGCAGAATAGAGGGGCAGCACTTTGTTGTACTGTCCACTAACTACAAAAAGGAGGCATGGCTGTAGCTTGAATTGAAGACACAAAGCAGGAGGTGGCAGATGTGCCAGCCTCCCTTCCTGGGATGTGTCCTTCTAACTGTGGCATCTGTTGTCAGCAGGCAGCATCAGCAGCTGAGATGAGGAGTAACATGGGAGAGACTTAATTTCTATCTACTGTCATATATTTGAATGGGAAATTGAATCTGTTTCTCTCATCTCCATTACTGGCAGGATTTCTGTTGAGCTGGTTATGAATTTCAGACAGCTCGTTTAACATGTTGCATGCCAGCATCTGGGTGTCCCTTGGTCTCTCCTTTAGCTCCAATTTCTACTTAGTGCTCTGAAAAAGAAGAAAAAAGAAACCAAACCAACCTAACAATCATTCAGATGCAGAAGCTTGCATATGAGAGTTACCCTACTTGGTCGATGTCCTGGGGGGCACACAGTGATCGACAACAAGGAAGCTGAGGATCAGCTCTGAGATCCATCTTCACCCAGCTCGAACCATAGAAACCACCTTTGATGTCCCACAAAAGGTCTCACTGGGGGCATCTTTGTTCTCCAGAGCTGTACCGAGACACTTCGTCAGCATCCCTACAGCCTGTGATGCTGAGCCCCTTTGGGGAGCTGCTCTCCATCGATGATGTCTCTCTTCCCTCACTCATTGCTATGTAGAAGCTGGTTGAGGGGGCAGAAAGACCGAGTTTGGGAGCAGGGAAGGGGAAGATCTGGCTTCCTGGTCTCAAGTCCTGCAGTGTCGGGACAGCACAGGACGGGGCAGGTAGGAAAAGGGCAGCTCATCTCCCTGGGGAGCTTTGTACTTTCCCTCCTCAGCAACAGCAGCTCCCATGCGCTCTTCTCCGCTCCACCTCGCCCACCAGCAGCCTTGATTTCTCCATGATTCCTTTCCACATTTGTCTCTGTATTAGGGTGGCCCTCGCCAAACCACTTCACAATGAGCAATTCAGTAGTTTATACCTGCCCCAGTCTCAGATCCATTTGGTTTAGAGGAAAGCATTAAAGAAAACTTTGATCCGGTTTTAAAGGTTGCTTTATTTGTATAAACGCATAAAACATGTGAAGTAGCACCTGGGATCTCCAGTAACTGTATATAACAGTTTTAGTGGGAACTACATTGGTTCCACACAGGTTACACTACACTATAGCATTAAATAGTTCAAACCACATCTGTGAAAAAGATCACAATCTCAGAAACAAGCTGTTGAGTGAACTGCAGGGAGAACACTTGTTCAGGAAAGAATAGACCAAACCTTTGAAAACTGGGCCCTGATGTTTTCTATTGGCATTGCAAATGTGACCATAATTGGAAGCTGTCAGCTCCCAGGTAACAGTAGCAAATTAAGGTGATGAACCAAGGTAAGGAAGTGAGGTGATAAATGGAGACACACTCTGCTGTCCGCAGGCAGACACAGTCATATGTGAAGGCTGCAATGCAGAGCACTATTTATAACTACGCTCATTTGGAAAAGTGCCTAATACTATGCCAGGTAGCTTTAGGTTTAGGGGGAGGAAAAACAACAAAAAAAAAAAAAAAAGAAAAAAGAAAAAGAGAGAGGGTATATTTTCTCATTGAGTTTCCTTCAAGTTGCTTTTCTTCCCCTCTACCCCCACTGAATTTTCGCCGTGGCTCTTGCTCCATGATGCTGGGCAGGTGGCTGCACACCCAATTTCACTCTTTGCCCTCCATCCCTTGTTTGTGCAGTGCATAATGCAGGCCCTACATTTTCTCTTTGCAAAGTTAACAGGAACTGAAAACAGAATGATGGCTCATTTTCCTCCAGAATTTGTTTTAAATGCACACTCACACATATATGGAGGCTTGTGTTTTAGGCTAGTGTATATCTCACCAGGATCCTGCTTTTCTAAAGGAGGATCTGAGGGTTTTGATGAGGCACAGCTCTGTAGAAATAAAATAGGAATACCTTCTCATGCAGCTTCGAGCATTTTCTCTCAGTACTTGGCCCAAAAGGAGTCTGTCCAGTGTGTGATAACTGTGCTATGGATGGATCACCTCGGATTCCTGCTGCAAGTGAAAAACAAGTCAGCAAACAAGGGAAGAGGGACCTGAACAGGCCGGTCACACTCCACATATTACCACTCAAAGCAAGCCATCTATTTCCAAGTCCAAATTATACCCCTGTTGATAGATGACATACCTTTGGCTGTACACCAATTGCTCTGTAGAGGTGCCTTGCACTTTGCATTAACCATGAAGGGAGCCTAAACGCCTAGGGACTAGAATCTTATTAGATGGCTAATATTAGAGGAGAGGCTCCCACTGTTTTGGCCAAGTCCAAGGACTCGTGAAGCTAAATGGAGTCTTTTCTCTGGCAGCTTGGGCTCACACACCAGTAATGCAGTGCAGTCCCATCAGTTTGGTACCAGCTTTGTGTTGCAGCAACTATTTATGTGAGGAATGAAGCAATGGAGTCGGGCTTTAATAGGGGAACTGATTACCTGGGCAGAAATGCTCTCCTCCTTCTAGGGTGGGACCCAATGTCATGTTCAGGCTGCTTTTTTATAGCTGGAAAAGACTTTCAACATGGTAAGCCTATAATATTTACAGAGAAAAGCTAGTAAAAAATTTATTAACACAATAAAGCACCAATTTCAGGGTGTATTTTATTAGCAACAATAATTACTAATCTCTTAATTTGCTATTTCATATTACGAGACCTACATTTGCCAGCCACTGTCATCTCCTCCCAAAGGCTGGCGTAAGTCAAGGATGCAACTTTCATTTTACATGGTGGTGCTTTGACACACTTCTCCCCACTTACATTGATTATGACTAATTAAAAGTTTATATCATAGGAAGACCAGTTAAAATGCACTTTAAAGTCATTCCAGTGCTTATGCCAGCGATAAAATAAAAGCCTTTCTTCCAGGCCATGTTTTAAATTCAGACTGAAGAGTAATTCCTGAAACATACTGCTATACCAGATAAATTTTTGGGCTTCCCTGTTTTAAAGGGATTTATTAAGCTCAGGAACATGTCAAGCATTTAGTCAGTTTTATCCCAGGTTGGTTACATATAGCTAATGGTGTAGTCAGAAGGGTTTGCAGATACGTGTCCCCGTGAAGCAGCTACATCCCCCTGCAAGGATGACACAGCAGTGGCACGCTTCGTGGAGGGGAGGGAACTCTCGGAAAAGGAGAGGAAAGCTTTACTTGTCCTGCAAGCATGTGCAACGTTTGCACGCCAGCTGGCCACAGTAGACCGTGCGACACTGGAACGTCTCCCCAGGAGCCCACTGGAGATGCTGCCCCAATGCAGAGGAGACCCGGCGTGCACTTCTCTCCTCCGCATGCTTTATTTCATTCCTCTCCTGCTCTGTGTTAACACCTCAGCAAAGGTTTAAATCAGCTGGGACTAGGAGCATCCCACTGATGTCTGGGAAAGAAATAGCATGGCCACGCTTTCCTGGGGATTTAGCATGCAGGTGCTTTGGGGAGTGTATTTCGGCTGGTGTTGAGTGTCGGTCCGTGGAGAGGAGCAAGTTGCGGCTGCTGCTTTGATTTTAACAACGTGTTTTTGCTGGTGGAGATGACAGGCCCCAGGGCTGTGGCTTTGACTCTCTGTGCACATTTACATCTCAGCTGCTGCATCAGGGTATCGTTCTCCTCAGGTGGGACCTGTGCTCCTTAAATCATTCAATGACTTCTGAAAACTGTAAGACATACTCAACACCAAAGTCGCCTCGGTCTGTTTTAGGCTGGAGGTCAGACTGGAGATGGGGTGTGAGCGTCTCTTCCAGCCCTAAAAATGCATGATAAACTCCCCTTGTGCTTATATCCTCGCCTTCCTTAAAGAAAATGGCACATAGATCTCAAATCCAGATTGTTTTTCCTTCCCCTAATTTGAGGAAGAAAACTGCCTTCTTCCTAATTTGATTTCTTGTCTCTTGCCCTCTAGGCTAGATGTACGGCATGAAGGTTTCAACAAGATATTTTGCTTGCGTGTTGTATGTACATTACCCCACAGGCTGAAGGTAGCTCATCATAAACACCCTCAGTTACTGTTTTTTATCACTATATGCCAATTTCCTGTTTAATTTAAAATATATCTTCCTTAGCATGTTTTACTTTAAAGATGACATAAGCTTCCCATAATAGAGCACGCTGGCAGAGAAATAAATGAATAAATAAATTAAAATAAAGGTAAAACATCCTCTCAAATGCATAAAACTGCAATAACTTCTACCATTACTGTTTTAAACATCAAAAGTTACACCAATTTCTGACAGCTTTCCTTGATTTACTGGCAATGTTTAAGTAGTGCATATTTTATAGCACTTGCTGCTGCTGAGCTGAGTTTCAAAGCATTCAGCCAGCACTGCATCTGCCTGCTTGAACACAGCATGAGAGGAGAGCACAGCCTATACAAGCTCAGTTTGTGGGCACATTTTCCACCATAGCTCTCATCAGATTCATGGTCCACGATAGAGCCAAGGGCAAGCACAGGTCAAAACTTAAGTTGACCTATCTCTGACCAGAGCCACTCAGATTTGTCCCACTTTTTCCTTGCTGGACTGAGATGAAGCAGGAGGATGCACTCCCTTTACACCGCTGCACTAGGTGTCCCAGGAAGAAAGCAACGTGTGGCATCTTCTTGCTACAGTGACAGTAAAATCCTCCAGACTTACCCGAGATGGGACATCCAGCCTGTAGGCACTTTGGAGGCTGCTGACCTGATCCACAGACCGCTGAAGTCAGTAGGATGTTTCTCATCATCTTCAGTGATGTTTCCATCAAGCTACAATACAGAACAGAGGTGCTGATTAAGGAAAAGTACCAAAAGCAGTGATTCAAGAGGCATAATCTCTACAGCTTCCAGCCCACGAACATACTGCACCCAGGAGATCTGTTGTGCAGATTTTGTGGGTAGGTATAATCCATGTTAATTTTTCCTTTAGAATTTTTGTTTGTGTTTTTTGGTGGTTTGTTTTGTTTTGTTTTGTTTGTTTTTTGGTTTTTTTCCTCTGCTGAGGAGAGTTTCTAAGCATCTTCTTCTTGAAAGCCTGAAAACTTTCCAGGCTGCGTGTATTGGGGTGTGTGTGGATAGACTGGCAATGCTGCCACAATACCACCTGGGAGACGTACTTCATGATGGCATTCTTCCCGGTTCCCCCATGTGGCGAGTCCATACCATCAGAAAACACATCACCAGCAGCTGCCACTAGAAAAGAGGCCTTTTTCTGCCTTGCTCTACCACTGTGGTACTGAAAACCATGGCCCTGAGACAGCACAGTCTTGAAGGATATTTATTTAACAGATTCCATACAATAACTATGTAGAATTACTAATTGTTGTCACATGGAAGATGCTCAGAAACCACGGATAGCAGTCTAAAACTCAAAACCTGCCTCCCAAAGCCAGAGCCTCAGATTCCTCCCATGCTTCAGTAGTTGGGGGCAGCAGAGCTCACACCCATCCAATTCCCCGACGCCTTGCAAAGCATTTCATGCTCCTGCAGAAAGAATCCTTCCTCCTGGGAGGCACCTGCCCTCGCTCCTGCCGCCAGTGCTACAGCAGAGCTGGTCAGACTGGTGGGAACAGCACCAAGCAGTCAGAGAGAGGTGCAGGGATCCATCAGAGCGAAGAGCAAACCGCTAGAAACAGCTTTGCAAGTGCTTTGAATACCATTTTCTGAGCATAATTATGACACGTGCTGGAGGCTGCCCATCTTGACACAGGTGAACATACCTTTGCAAGAGCAGCTAGGAGCCTCGCCAGCTCTCTGGCATTTCTCACAGCAAAAAGCAATTGCTCCAGCCCTCCTGTGCCACCTCCTGCAGAGCATCCTGCTGGGAAATGTCATTAACGCAGCAGCCCCACTGAGAGAGAAACCAGCGCCGATTCACCACACAGGAGCAGTGCCTCGGTGCCAGGCACTTCTATCATTGGCTGCAAACATCCCCTTCCAACCGGAATTTTCTCTGGAAGGGATAGTTATGAGATCTCGCTGTGCGTACCCTTGCCTTTCTACCCAAAGGCTTTTTAACCTCTCTGGCGATTTTTATCTAAGCACAACAGATGGCTCTCACAGGCACTTAGATCCTATGTGTGTGTGACAGAGTTGGGTTGTAGGTAGGGAAAAATTCCTCTCTCTCCTTAGCCCCTCAGGTAATGTCTAATGAGCTTTATTAAGCATCAGCATATCTGCATAGGAAAAAGGCAGTGGAAACCAGGCTTCATTACTTCCAGCATGTGCAAAAAAGCCTGCTTTAAAATACCTATTTATTTGCAATGGTCTGGCTGAGCAGCCCACTCCTGGAGGGACTGCAAAGTCAGTGGATTAACTGCGTGTTACAGGTCCTGAGGATTATAAAGTTGCTCTGCCTCAGTGGATGGAGATCCTTGCTTTTGCACGCAGACCTTATCTTAACTTCTGCCATGCAGAACTGAGAGGCTGGGATTTGTGGTATGATGAAAACTATGATGTTTCTAAGAAATCCCTGATGTAATGCATGACTAACACTTATTTGTCCTGATCCAGCAAAGGGCTTTAACTAGATAAAAGGTTGATTGGGTCTGATGGACTGTGTGTACATATCTAAATAGAAGCAGGAGTCCAAGGTTGTTGTTCTGCATGCAAGAAATTTCTGTGCACATTAGAAACTCCCATGTTGCCTGTATCAGTAACACGTCTGTGACTCTGGAAAACAAGACAGCTAGTCATACACAGGATATCCAAATACTGGAATATGAAGATGACTGGAGTGTAAGGCTGGGCTTATCAGAACTCTATTGCAGGCAGATGCTCTGCAGACTTCAATGAATACTTTGCATTTTGGTTCTTTTCAAATGCAGCTCCGCAAACAGTGAATAGTCCCACTGTTAATGACCGGCTTGCTGTATTTATAGAAAGCCAGATGTTATTTAGCTATCATGGGATTTAACAAGCAGTCTAAAAACTGAGGGCTTTTTTTTTTTTTTTAAATTCCCAGCAACTAAATCATTAAAGTTTTGTTGCACCAACAACCCCAAATGAAAGGGCATCTACTCAAAGCTCAGCAGCACCAGCATGACACAAGACAAGAAGATGATGCTTTTTCCAGAAGAAGTTATGCAATTTGGAGAAAGGAGACATGAGCTCAAGTAGAAATAAATGCTCTAACCCTGCAGTGATTCCTCCTAAGTCAATCCATCTCCTCTCCCACTCTTTCCTGAAACTCTCTGAATAGAGGGAGTGCTCCCACAACAGACATGTAGCAGTGTCAGGCACATTGGGGCTCTATAGTTGGCAACATGATTTTTGGCATTGCTAAGATACTGATTATAATCATAGACCTCTTTCCACCATTCCAGCTGGCTGTGGTTGCTCCCCATAAATTTGCTGACAACAGGACTTTGGTGCCCATCACCACTGGGTGCCTGTTGTCCATGTCACACAATCTTCTTCCAAGCAGCTAGCGCCAAGACTCGAAGCAGAAGCAAGGAACAGAGAAGAGGGTAGGGAAGAGTAAGCAAATGAACAGCAAAGGAGAGGTAAAGAGGTCCTCCTGTTTAATTTCTCCCCACTGCAAAAGAAAAGGATTGCTAAACAAAAACAAAGGTTTGCTGGCACTGGCATGAACTAGTTCTGCATGCTAGATGTTGCTTTGATAAATGCTGATGAATATCAGCTATTAAAACTCTAAATCTTGACCCTAGAGGACAACAGTCTTCACCTTTACAACCCTCAGAAGAGGTGGCAAGGCTCCATGCTGCTGGAGCTGCAGCTGCCCGCAGCACCCGAGCAGCATTTTCTTTGGGATGCTGCAGTCTTCCTAGCACACCACCGCTGAACGAGTTCTGCCGAGGCCAGGGCTAACTCGGGCAGCTTTCCAAAATGCCACTTTAGCCTGTGACGCTCTTATTTGGGAGGCAGCATTGCTCCCTTTCATCACGGGAAGCCCGTTAGCTCTCTCCATCCTTCTCCCACCCATGGGGAGCAAGAGGCTGGGGTCTCGCCGCTTTTGACAGCGTGCTGCCAGAGCGCTTCCTCTCCCCTTCGAGACTGCAGGGAATTCGGCTTTTCAGGCACAAACTCCAGCCTTTTGTTCACCCGGATGAGGAACCCTGCTCTGGTTGAGAAGGGGCTTTCATTTTAAAAGAGCTTAATTTTCTATGGAGAGGCGCTATCGTCATTTACTGGCTTTTGCAAGGCTCTTCATAGCAGGTTGAGCTCTTTTGTTTGTTGTTTTTTCTTTTGCCTCCTCTAAGAGGTCCTGCACAAACATGTTTATGGCATTTTGTCCCTGCCCTGAGCCTTACATACTGTAAATATTACTGCTTTTTCCTCAGTCAGCATCTAGCTGGGTATGTGCCAAAATACAGCCCCCCTTTCAGAACCTGAAACTGATTGCTTTGCCCGAGAAATGTTCCAGCAGGTATTACTGTGGGGCTGACAAGGCTGCCTTTCTTTTTGGGTTTACGTTGAACAAAGCAGAAATCCATACCTCCCTTCTGTGATATACGTAGCTCATGCTATCAGCATGTCAGCCTGGTTTTAAAGAAAATACATGATCACATCTCCTAGGGGATCTTGAAGCACAAGCTAGCCATGGTAGACCATCTGTCCCCAGATCAGGCAGAAACCTGATGACAGGAGCTGTGTTTGCCCTGCTGCCTTCAACATCTCATTTTGCCGCCTGTCTTTTCTTACACTCTTCTCTGTTCCTTCAGACTGCAGCGTTCAGGCTTTTTGTTCACTCCCCCTTTGGTAGGAAGAGTACGTTGGTGCCTCTTCACACACTGCCTCTACCCCACGGGAGAAGAAGGGTGTCAAACAGTGACCAGCCTCTTTGGGTTCAGATGGTGCCACACTGCTAAATGACATGCCTGCTCTGCAGGTGAAGGCGCTGGAAAACAGTTCAGAAGCCAAAAGGAAGCAAAGCAAGGAAATGTCATAAATTTGGAGCTGAAGAGCCTGCTGCCCTGTTCAGCAGAACAATATTTTCCTTGTCAGGCAGCAAGTCATCTTCTGACAGTTTCATAAGAGCAGCTATTAGCTGGTTCGTGCTCCTTATCCCTTGCCTTCTCCCCATTTATGCTCAGCTGATTTTGCTGTGCAGTGCAGGAGTCGCAGGCAGATGAACCTGTTGTTGTTCAGTGCCCGGTTCCCAACGTGGAAACCCTCTGTTCATGCACCTCCATCTGCATTTAGACCTAAAATTGGCACTTGACACCCACTGGAAGAGGTAAGTACCAACAGGCTTTCTGAATAACTAATCAGTGTGCAGGTGTTTAATTGCTGACTTAAGAACCTGATTTTTGAAAACTGAGCTCTAAGTGTCTGTGTTTCTGTAACCAACTTTAATACTGCCTTCAGAGGTTCACCACGGGAAGATTGTCTGTCTGACTACGCGGGACAATTCCCACGCTTTTTAAGTGCTCAGCCGCATTGCTGTGCCTCTGCCTAGCACGAAATTCCCATCCCATTTTCCCCAGCTGCCCTTTCTGCCTGCTCAGATCCAGAGGCGAAAATAGCAAAGGGAATAACCAAGAGCAACTTAAACTTCTTGAAACTTCTGCTTCTGAAAGCTTTCCTGTGGGTTCCTGTGCTTCCCAGCCTATGTGAAAGCTGAGGGAGACGTGTACTGGAGGTGCTGTGGGTGACTAACTGGGGTTCATTACCCTGTTACCATTTCAGGGTTGCTTTTCCCTGGCTCCAAGTGGCTTGTTTTTGTGGAAAGACGGGAAATGGCATTGGAGCAATCAACTTTTTTTTTTGTTAAATCAAAGACAAAGCAGTAAAAGTAGTCATGGTTGAAATCAAAGCTGGAAGAGGCCAGCTAAGAGTAAAGCACAAGATTTTTAATGGCAAGAACCAGGAAGCAGCAGACATGCCAGACAATACTGCGACTTTTCTCCTTTTAAACTCACATAATCAGGGCTACTGATCTTCATGGAAATTATGTTTTAGGTAAAGAAAGGTTGCCAGGTTCACTGACAAGGAGCAGCAAGGTGAGATTTTCTGCCCTATGTTTTGAAAGGGGCTCAATGGCTACTAGCTCTCTTCTGGCTTTCAGATCCATCGTTTTAGCACTCCATTGTAAAGGACAAATGAATCTGGCCCCAAAATGATCAGCAAAGAGCAAAGCCCATTTCACCATTAAGTAGCACAAGACTCCTGACACCTTTCTGGAACAAAACTTGATGATCTGCCTATGGAAGCTGGTTTGTCCAAAGATAAACCATCTAGAGACACTTATTGTTAACAGCAAGTTTTGAGAGACATATTCATTCATGTGACTCAAAAGCCAATATAAATAAAGCAGGGGAAAGGAAGGCAGTTTTGAGAGAGGAAGATGGTGGGGTACGTAAGAGTTAGTGTCCTACAACAAAAATATAAAACCAGCTGTGCAGGTGAACATAATCTCAGTACAAAGAAAAAGTGTTTTTTTCAGTGTCTGTTTCAAGGAAAGGAAGCAGAAGAGTTTTGCTGGCATGGAATAAGCACATTAGGGCAAAACTAAACTCCAAATGCCAGAGATGCAAGTTCAAAGTCCTTGAGCATCTTCTCTGCACATTACTACACAAGACTTATGTTTTGGATGTTGAAGAGTATCCTAACTGTGGGTTAGGAGTTATGGAGGTTTGGGGGATTTTTGTTTGTTTGTTTTTAACTAAGTACTGATGTAATATTGACCATTGCTGGCCCATAATGCCAATCAGCTGCTGAAAAACAATACCTTTCTATCTCAGCATTTGCCTTTCCACCCCCACACAGAAGCCTAAGTTTGATGGCAGCTATGTCAGTAAGTACCCAGACTTCAAAGGCTATAGATAATAAACATTCTTGGATTCATTACACACTGAAAACAAATGGGGTAATTCACATACTTATATTTTCACATGCACTTAAACATACCTGTGTGAAGCAAGACCTCAGGCTGCGGAATCCAAGACCTCTGCAGATGGCTTGAGTGCAGGGCAGTGCTACCCAACTGTTAGAAATGTTTTCTTTGTGCCCAACCTAAATTCCTCTTGTTGCAATTTAAAGCTGTCACTCCTTGTGCCATCAACCATACAGATGCAGCTGATCTCCTCCCTCCTCACAGCAGCCTTCATATCTGGCCACACAGCACAACCCAAATACAAGGTACGAGGATGAAACACGGGTCCAGACTCTGATCTCAGTCACCTCCTTAAGCAACGTAACTATCACCTAACATGCACTTATAGTAGAGGCTCTTTCTCCATCAGACCATCACTGTACGAGTGACCACATTCGGCTCTATATTTTATATTATTCTCTCCTGACCTTCTCCTTCCTTTTCAAACACAAGTCCTTTTTCCTTTAAGAGATGTCCTTCCAATGTCACTGTATCATGCTTTACTATTTTGTACAATTGCTTTTGTAAGGAACCATCAGTAAGCCTACACTGCTGTTACAGATAATTCTTCCCATCCTGTATAGCTCCTACTCGAGGTCCCAAAGGATTTCCTCACCCCCACATCTTGGATTGTCCTTTCAGCAAACCACAGCCCCCTCTTCTACTCTTTTCTTCTCATGTTGAGACCGCACTCCATTTCCAAAATCTCCAAGATCTCCTGAATGGAAAAATTATGAATTGGCTCACCAGGAGGTGGCAGCTGTATTTGAAGGAGAAACTGAAAAAGCATCTAGCCACGCGTGGCAGAGGTCCAAAGATTTGTACTAGTCTTCCCTGACTTCTGATCAACTCTTGGGATATATTCCTTTCAACCGCTGGACCCAAGCTTTTGTACCACATCACCCCTTATCATATAAAATAGATTAGACTAAATCATACAGGCATCACAGCATCTGACGCTACCTATGTCTTCACCGAGGGCATGTGGAGAGCTGCCCCAGATAGCGACAGCAAAGCCCTGTCCAGCCCGCTGGCTATTGTCATGACTGTAACGAGAATAGCGTAGGACTTGATCAAGCTCATTTATCTCTGACTTGTGCTCCTCACACCTCAGCGAGCAGCCTGTGTAGCCTCATAACAGCAAATAACTCACCCTTGGGGATGAGGTTAGCCAAAGGGGCACCACTGTGGTATGGTTCTCCTACGGGACTAGTGAGGTCAAGCCAGTCTACTACATGGACAAACCTTTTAACTTTGAGTCCCAGAGGGCTAAATTCACATTCCTCCCTTCTTACTATGTAAACTGTTCCCCGCTTTCTCTCAAGCATCAGGTGCGTGTTTTCCACACTGCTGCATGCTTTCGGCAGTACCTTAGCTCCCTGAGACAGACTTAAGAAAATGTTTGCCCCTTTGCTTTAAAGTTAACTAATGATCATAATGGCAATCAGAATACAGTGTAGTTTTTACACTGTCTTGTGGCTCCTCCCTACTTCTCCAAAGTAGTTCTTTTAATACAAATAGCAAGTGTATTACCTTTAGTAACATAATGTATCCCATTTTGCTGAAATACATACTGAAATCATTCCAAGTTGCTCTAGATCTTTGTTGCTACTTATTTTCTAGCATTTTTCTATAAAGTATGCCATCCCTCTTTATTGTATGCAGCTCACTCTCTGCACCAGACTTCTTGTTTAAATTTAGCTCCGTCTTACCTTATACCCATTTAACTTCTCTGAAAGTTTCAGTGCAGAGATATCATCTATTCCCTTTTTACCTTACAGAGATACATCTCTCTCAGAGCAGTGCAGTGAAGACTCAGTGGCTAATTCAACCTTCTGGGTCCTCTTGAGCTTTGATGTGCTGTCAGAGCAATGGGAAAGCCGTGACTAATCTGAATTTGGTAAGGGATTTAGTATCAAGCTCAGATGAAATAAATCAAATGGAAAGAAGATGGCATCAAACACACATGGTAGAGAGATCATGGGGGGTTAATTGGCAACCCTTCCCTTTGATCATGGTGCAAGCATCACTGAACCTAAAAGCCAGATGTTTGGTTTGCCATCTTAGGAAGAGGCGAGGGGTATGTGTAGTCATTAAAAAATAAATAAGTCATGATTTTTTAAATCCTACCTGTAATGCAAGAACTTTTAAAACTTTCTTTGTAGAAGTCTACTCAAAGGCTTTTGAAATCAAGCAGGCCACAGATGAAGTAAATTTAATAGATGATTTGGGTTGTATGTGACTTTTCTACATCAAAGTTCTCTTTAGATAATAAAACATTGGCTACTTTTATTCTCTTTGGTTATTTTTTTTTTTTTTTAATTTTAAAACTTAACTATTCTTGTCAGTAGGAAACTTTTTAAAGCACGCGTTGTAGCACACACCTAACTGTCTGTATTCTGAGGACAGACATGCAGGAAGAAAATCTGCATTGTGGCCCACCAGCAGCATTTCTGTGCTGCTCTCCACACACTGCTATGTGCTTTCCTTTAAATGACTCGCACACTGCTCAGTTCTGGTTTTCACCCCTTTTTACAGCTGACAGACATTTCAGTCATTAATACAGTGACTTCACTTCCTCTATAGGAAAAATAGATGTTTATGACCGTAGGACAGGACCTAAAACACTGCGGCACATATAATCAGATCTAGTTCAATGAAGCAAGATGCAAAGGAGCAGTACTGGAGTATATTAGACGTCCCACTTAGTTGCTTCAAATTAGAGATACTTGAAAAAGCTAAACACACTTGTCAGGCTAAATATAAGTAGATGCACACAATTTTGTTCTCCAGTTTTAGGAATACCTGAGTTCTACACCATGCAAGTCCTGCAAGCCCTATGAGCTTGTGGCAGATGGGACTTAGAAGGGCCAGCCCTCTAAGCCCCGCAGCTGGAGGTAGCAAAGTGGCAATCAATGCATCTAGTTCCAGCACCGACCATGGTCACTTCATATTTGGCTCTAGAAGGACCTAACAGAAGGATCAAGTCAGGCCAGATTTATAGCCAAATTTGGGTTTTTTTTGTTTTGTTCTGGTTTGGTTTTTTGTTCAGTGATCTATGCTTGTTTCCTCTGGACATTAGTTGGAGGTGTTTCTCTGATCCATCCAAAGAAATGCAGTTACTATCAAGGCAGGCTCAATAGCCATAATTCCAGTTCTGTCCTCAAGGTATGAATTAGGGGAATCAAGGTGCTGCCTTGGATGGCAAATTCTACTTGTGCCATCACTGCCAACCTCCTCCCCTGTATTTTTGCTTGCTCCAGAGATAACCCTAAAAAGAATTTGATCATTACCTTAAAAATTCAGAACTTGTAACTGATAACCTATTGCAGATAAATCCATGAAGCCCATAACTAAAATAGAATTCTAAGTCTTTTGATGAGATACTTACAAACCAGCTCATATTAGATGGAAGAGAAATGCTCCTTCTCCATAAAAATGTC
The DNA here is from genome assembly GCA_026212715.1 of Elanus axillaris. Lineage (NCBI taxonomy): Eukaryota > Metazoa > Chordata > Aves > Accipitriformes > Accipitridae > Elanus > Elanus axillaris. The sequence goes on along the minus strand of JANZLQ010000007.1, from coordinate 28,023,782 downwards.
TCCGAGAGCTTTTTAGAGGTCTGAACACATGAAACTTGGGGTGGAAGCCCCAGCCTTTTTATGGTTTGCAGCATCAAAAAGCTGGTTATAAGATCCACCCAGACAACTCCCAGACAAGCCTGGATAACAATCGGAGGTTCTGATGCTCATCTGAACTGAAGCATCGGAGTCCTTTGACGTTTTCTCGTAATTAATTATTTCAGCATCAATGTTAATTGCCTACACAATACATGGAATTGACAGTACATCGAGGACTCAGCCTGCCTGCTTTGTAGCTGGCTAACTGGGGATGCAACTGCTTTGCCATCCTTATTACTACTGTCATCAGGCCAGACATGAAATAAAAGCAGAGGCACTACCCCCGTCCCCCCCCAAACACAGTCTGTTGTGGGTGCAAGTCAGATCAGATAGTTACCAATAAGAAAGAAAAAGGACTCAACTGGCATCATGACAGAAATCCACAGGCTATGTTTTTTCCCTTTTAATTATTAGCTTCAAAGGATAAATGCAAGGACATTAAGGCAGGCTGAGAAGATGCAGCACAATACCTTTATACAGGCTCTCATCACAGGGACCAATTTGCAAAAATTAATACAAACTGGAGACAAAATAATAATATTCAACGGATATAAAGCACAACCATACTGAAACAAAGAAGAAAGGACAATAAGATTCTTCCTTCGCTGCAAAGTGCATCATTAACACCATGAATCACACCAAAGTTAATCCAGGCTCAAACAGCTCCAATGGCTCAGCAGCCAGCACAGTAACCCGGTGTGCCATATACCTATAATTACAGCCTCCACAGCTCCCACACGTTCCAGATGTGCATACTTTATGTGCTCTGCTCAGTCAGATGGTAGCATTTTAACCCACGACATGCATATCTCATGGTTCGTGTTCCTCATGTGTCTTCCCTGCGCTAACTTGCTGAAGGATGCGAATCCCCGATAGCTCCCAGTTTGAAACTCCTCTTCGGCAGCTCGGAGTAAAGGGAGGCTCTGCTTATGTCCAGACCTGGCTAATATTGGGTTACCACCACAAGCAGCTTGTCCCCAAGCTCCTTTGCTTGTGCCAGCAATCTCAAATCATCATTCCCCAAACCAGTCCAGGGCTGGGACAGCACAGACTGACCAAGTAAATGGATTAATCTCGGTCTGTTTGTTTTACTAAACCAGACTGGGTGCAATTACACTGTGGTTGTGTTGGCTGTACGAAAAGAATGATGCCTGGCAGCGAGAGGCAAAGGGAGTGGAGGGAGCCCAGGATGGGGGAGTGAATGGCTTCATCCATAAAGCTGCAGCTGGAGCAGGATGCGCAAGCACAGCCTGGATCCTGCCTTGCAAGCCCTGTGCTCAGCCCTTCCTAACTCAGCGTGGCAGATGAATAAAGCAAGCCATACTGAAGCTATTTCCTTCTGCAGGGATTGCAGGAGGTTGGCACTCTGACTCTCTTCAAATAACCAAGTCGATTTTTTGCATAGGGAAGCAAGGTTTCAAACTCTCTGGGATTTAGGAGCCCAAATACCCACTAATTTTTGTGTGCCCAGGAGGCGGGGGAATGCAAGCCCCAGAGCAGATTTTTATATTTCCCTTAGACTCCAGGGAGGATGGTAGAGATACTCTATGGTGTAATCAGCTTCCCGCTGCTAGGAAAAGGGCATGCAAGGGCTGGTTCCAAGATGCCCAGAGGTCATTAGAAAGGCTAGTTTCAACAGCCAGATGAGCTAGCAAACTGTACTTCTGGACTCTGCTTAAATATAGTCTAATAAGCTACAGCAGCTAGAACAGGAACCTCCCAAAGGCCCCATTTTCCAGCAGAAAGGCAATGTTTCATGTAACCAGCTAGTGAGCCAGCAACATTGCTCCCTACTCCAGAGCACCTGAAGACAGTTTTTCTGTCTGTACCCACAGCACATACCAGATCTACACAACTACCTCTGTGCCAGCCCTCTACCAGCTTGAGGTCGGGTTTCTTTTTTCGAGGCTTCATTGCAGTACCTCCTTGTTTCTGCCCCCACGTCTTCCTTAATGCACAGCTAAGAAAGACCAAACACATACTCATTGCTATGCCAGCTTTCTTCCAACACAACGTTTTTGTGAGCCAGATCTGCACTGTTGCAGGTTGGCAAAGCAAATACCAGACAGCTGCTACTTAGACCATCCCAGAGGCAAGGGGAAGGATCCAAGGGACCACAAGGACCTAACTAGGGATGGCCTGAACACATTGACACGATGTTGTAGCGATACAGATGAAAACCCTGCAATGTTGGACTGGTTGTTGTAAGCTTCAGGTTTGGGTGACTTTTCCCTATGCCTTTCCTCCTGTTACTAAATCAAGTTTCCAGGTGATGGTGGCAGCTTCTATTTAGATGCTTAAAAGGCTTTGAAGTTTTGTTTTTTTTTTAATCTATCTCCAATTTTGGGGTGGGTTCATCTCATCTGCTGCAGTTCAATAGCAAGCCATCAAACCCTGCAGCCCTGAAGCTGGTGTTACTTTGATGTCCCACCTATGGTGCCAGTGGCTGTTCAGTAAGTAACCAATAACTGCATTCATTTTCCCTTGCCTAGGACAAATTCCAGCTTCAGCTTACCATGTATTATTAGCAGATGTTTTAGGTATAACTTTTGCCTCGCTTTGGTTTTAGGTGTTTAGCACCAGAGTGCCACTTAGTTCTTCTGCCAACTGACTTGTGTCTTCTAGGCTGCAAACAAAGGTGGTGATAATTTGAAAAGTTTGCACTTAAGTTGTCACCTGTAATGGTGTTTGTGTCACTCAAAGCCTGTGCCACAGTGTGGCTTCAGTTTCTCCACTCATGGCAAATAAGAGCCACGTGTGCACTGGAAGGAATACTTGTGTGTGTTTTATCAGCAAACACTACCTCAGCCCTTTGTTACCCTCCTCGTGCTTTCTCAATAGCTCCCCCAATACAATCAGTGCTGCTGTTAAAAAAAAAAAAAAAGCTTCAAAGTATTTTGAGGCTACCCTCTACTTCTGCAATTCAACCCATTTCCTACAGGCTGGTGGCACAGCGTAGTTTCCCAAGTACACTCCGACTAATAGATAGCTGGCCCTTTACTTTCTTGCAGCAGCTTCAAAGTTAACAGGTGCCAAGGCAGATGAGAGGACCTGGCCCAAGCAAAGCAACAGCTTGGGCAAATCTCGAGTGCAGAGATAGAAACTTTCTTGTCCGAGTGCCATCTCCCCCTCTTTCCATCATAGAAACATGCAGTGAGGAGTCCCTGCACCCCTCCAACTCTCTTGTCCCTCATCTCCAACACATCTAAGCCAGCCATGGACAGACCAGCAGTGGAGCTTGCTGTGCAAGAAGTGAGTAATTAGAGCTGTACTACTAGGCTGCAATCCCTAGAAGCTTCAGCTCTAGAAATGGAGCTGCAGCCAAAGGCAGGACAGGCAATTTGCACATTTGGACCTGGAGAGAGCCCCTGGCTTGAGGAGCAGAGGACAGAGAAAGCCATTGCTGCTTCTGGCAGCCAGGCTGAAGGGACCCTGGAAACTTGCCTCCAGGCAGAGTGGGTGGAAAAAGGCAGGACCAGGAAGTGCCTGAGGCCTCAGGTAAGGTCAGAGGAAAGTCAAGTATAAAATACACAATTTTTTTTGAGTCTTAAACAAAGATTCAATCCACTCGCTCATTCTGTTTAGGAGCAGGAAACCCATATCAGCATCTGCTCTGAGAAATACCTGTGTGTCAGGCCTGTGGCTCCACAAGAGGGAAAACCTTTATTTACTACTCAGTCAAAAATGGCACTAAGCCCGGAGTCATTAACTGCCTACCTGCTGGTCCATGCTCACAAAACCAAAACAACCTCCCCCCCAGAAAAGCCAAACCCACGGAGGGATAGCTCTGACTTATGCAACTATTTGCTGGATCAGGTGCTGTCTGTCCTCATAAAACCAGCATAAACATGGCCTCACGTTCACCAGCTGATTTAAGGGAAATGTAATCCCATTTACGGCAAGGAGATCCTACAGTGCGCAGATTTGGTACAAAGTCACCACCACGCTTACCTGGCAAGGCTTGCCATAGTCAGAGAAATGGATTATTTGGGTTTCCGGGAGGATGAGCCTTTGATTAAATATCAAAAATTAATTAAATTAGATATAAAAGAAATTAAAAAGAAATAAAATTAAATATATTACATGCCTAAAGTTTGTGCACTGTGTTTATCCCCTTTTGGGGGATACAGTCCCTGACAAGTAGGTTTCGTCATCTGAAAAAAAAACTTGAAAAGCTAAGGGTAAGTGGAAAAGGTGGCACAGAAAGGTAAAACGCCCTCTCCAAGGCATGCAAGAAATTGGTAACTGTGCCAAATTATTGCCTGCCTTCTCTGCTCCCTCATGCTGTCTTTCAACATGAATCAGCCATCTGGCTTTCCCTTTTGCTTGTGCTTTGCTATGCCAGCAGAGCTCGGCTTCACCACGTGCGCAGAGCTATATATAGAGGGAAATTACTTCAACCCTGTCCGGCTGAGCGGGCAGGAGAAGGGTTTCCGGAGGCATTGCTCCTGCACAATGGGATAGGGATGGCAGAGCTGACCCTACCACTGGGCATTCTCCATCTGTGACCTCCAGCCCCACCAATGCCTCACCTGCGCAGTCACGGGACGGAAGGCAGTGCGGTACCTGATGTGAAAGCAAACTGTAATAAAAAGCAGAAAAAAATGGCAAGAAAGGGCAGCTGCTCTCGTGTGCTTTTCCAGACCACTCGGGGCAAGGGGCAACTGGTCAGCCTCTTGCTGCAGCCCTCGGTGCCTAACAAGCAGACCATCCTGCTCGCTTTCTGCAGGTCAGCACATTCAAAGTCTTTTCTGAACAGCGGCTACCTGCTGGGACTATGTCCCACGGTGTCATTGCACACCTCCTGCCTGTCTTACGAAGGTTTTTCCTTTCCCTCAAACGCTCTTGGGCCCCATGGCTCTCCACCTCCCTCTTAATCTATGCAATATGAGCACATATCACTGCAGCCGCTCTCGGCTTGCTTTCCCTCCGTCTGAGCACACGAGGATGAAGGCTCCGTACATCTGCACGCCTCACGCGGAACAGGGGTTGCAGCGTCGCTTTGGAGCAGGAGGGGAAGAGGGGAAGATAACAAGGCAGGCTCCTGCCAAACCAAGCACAATGCAAAGCAAAAGAAAGCGTGTAGACGGCAGAGTGTATTTGCAAGCCTGAGAGACTTCACAATAAGATGCCTTTTCTTCTTTCTTGTCGTCTTCTTGTTACAGGGAAATAGCAAGCAGAGAGGATCCCCCTGCAAGTTTTGTGCTGTCTTTGCTGACAGGTAGATGATGTCTTGATTTTGAAACCCAAAGACCACATCAAACAGGAGCTGAAAGGCTTTTTCTCCCATCATATGCAGCAATCTCTTCGCTTTGAAAAAGATATGCAATCAGAAAGGCAGTTGTCAGCAGGCAGCAGTTCGGGTGCTGGATTAGGGCCGGTGGCCCGTGCCCTTGCAGGTACCTGCCCTTCCCGCTGCTGGCGGGGACACACGGGGCACGAGCACGGGGCCAAGGCCTTGCGTCTGTCCGCAGAGAGCGAATTGCTAAGTTTATGGGTGCTAGACTCGAAACAAGGAATTTCGTGATCGGGGAAAGAGTGATGTGATATTAAAGGTGAGGACCATCCCCACTTGGCATTCCAGAAACTCCCTCATCGGATGTGGGGCCGGTAGGGACTGCTGCTGGGACTCTATTGCCCACACTCTGCCTCTGCTTCTCTGTCCCTCCTGGCTCTGAGGTGGTTTCCCCTTACCTGCTCGGACTTCAAACGCTCTTGGACAGGCTCATCCCAGCCCTTTATCAGCATTGCTGGGCAAAGAGGATGCGATCACCTCAGTGCAAGCAGCACTCAGCCCCAGCCTTGCAGGAAGAAGGAAATGCCACGCTTCAACACACGTAACAAGAAGATAAAAAAAAAAATCTCCCTGGTTTTCATTATTTTTTTGTGCAGACTCTGGCCATCAAAACCTATTAATGTGAAGTGTGTCAGCTTTGAAAGTCACAGCAGCCCAGACTACACAGATGGCCAATGGTCTCACTGCACTAATTCAGCCTTGTCTAGTATCTGCCAAAGAATTGTCAAGTACCCTTTCCCTTACTGCTTTAAGACCCCCAAATTTAAAAGTAAAATGCAAAAACACAGCAAAATAATGAGTACAAATGTGTATTTATCCTTTTCTTAAGCACATGGACCATCCCTTTCGCCCTCCTTTTAATCCCTCAAACACAGCTGACTGCAAAACTCAAAAGGCTACATTAGCCTCAATCAGGAAACTTTTACTATCATTTCCCCTCCTCTCCTCAATCAGCAGACGTAACTTTCCTCTGGAGCAGCAAAGCTTTGAGCTTTTGAAAAATAATTCCTAATAAGAACAAACGAACAGGCTGCCTTTTCTTTTTCCTTAAGCGGCTCCCAGGGTATCTCCAGAGGAGCTGCTGTGGGTCTGACCTCAGGACAACACCATGCCCTCTGCAATAACCCCTCCCAGGAGCTCACTGCAGCCCAAGTGTGACCAGAAAGAGATCCCATGACCCCGAATTTCATCCCTAATCCATAAAGACTCACCCAAAATCATCAGTCCCCAGAAACCTTGCCTGATGAGTTTATCTCCTGTAAAGGGCACTTGGATCCTGGGGACTTCTCTACAGAAACTCCTGCCTGTGAATGGACAATATTCAATTCTTCATCTCTTTGCCCAAAGCTGATGCTTTTGTTCTAGAAGCTTACAGAGCATCTCCTTTGTATTACTAAGCTATATTGACCAACAGTCGGGACTTAAAACGTACTGGCTGTGGTTTTTTTTTTTTTGGTCATGTTTTGGTGGGGTTTTTGTTTAGATTTTTGTTGGTTTTGTTTTGGGTTTTTTTTGTTTGTTTGTTTTTGTTGGGGGTTTGTTTGGTTTGTGGGGTTTTTTTTGAGGGTAGCAGGCAGTATATAAATACATTTTTCTTGGAAACCCAGCCAAAGATGAGTTTAATGGGAACGCACCCCAGGCCCTTTGCCTGCTGAAGGGTGGCTTGGCATTAAAGCCTCTCCTCTACCACCCTTCGATTTTCTGCTGGGGGGTGATGCTCACGCACAGCTCCTCAGATGTATGGCCTGCTTTCAAATGACAATATGAGGATCACCTCATAACTGTAATATTAGCCAGATGTTCAAAGCACGATGCAGGTATCCTGCTTCATGTTCCCTCTCTGCTTTCTGAGTGACTGTCACAACTCATCCAAGAAGATGGGTAGCAAACTCGGTGTAACCAACAGTGAAGGTGACTGGCCTGGAAAACCAGACCTGAAGCTGACTGAAAGGCTGACAGTAAAGCACCAATTTAATTATTTAATCAAGCTGAAAGCAGCTTCCAGGATTTTTTTTTTTCCTACCCAATTATACAAGCCAGCTGATTTTTTAAATAGATATTTAGGTTATGAATGGATTTTAATTTTTTCTTTAAAAAATCGTATCTACATGTTATCACAGAACACCTTTAAAGGCGGCATGTCTGCAGGGTCAAATGGCTTCTGAAATCTAACTAACAAACCCCCGCTTTGACAGTCATTTTCATCAAGCTCCAAATTGATTGGCAAATTGTTCATTGCGCTCAGAAACGTCTATCTTTCAGCAAAGAGAAGCAAGTGTAAGGTAGTCTCTGCTGATTTTTATCCCCAGACCATTTTCCTCCCCAAAAGGGTATTGAATTCAAAGAATCCCTCACAAAGAAAAGTAATACAATACTACTTCGGCTGACTTGTATAAAAAAAACCTTTTAAAAGGTTCAAATTGTGATTATAGAACTGAAATATTGCTAGCCCACAAGTGGATGGGAAAAATATATATAAGTTGCAGTTCGGTGTTTTATAACAATTATATTTTAGCTCTTAAACTGACTTGCAATCCTGACAGATTTACTGCAGATTCAAATTAACATACCATAGCTGAATCTTACTGTTGCCATAACTTTTATTCAAACAGTCATATTTCCAATGGCAGCAACTATACTTTTACTGTTGGATAATTTTTGCTAAGTAAAATAAATACCCTGTTAGATTCAGGCTTTTGCCCATAATTCAGCTGAGAACACTACCGCTCAGCACCAAAAGTTAAATTGCTCTTAAAAGGAAATCGTACCGCCATGTATTTTTGCTCTTTGGGGGCTGGAGGTAGTAATAACTTAAGAGTGGAAAGAGGGCTGGAATATAAAACCAACACACTTTTTCTGGGCTGGGGGCTGTTGCCTGTTAACATAAAATTGAGTGATGTTTCTGGGTCACCTCTGTAGGACCCCATGGCTTTTGGAGCAGCTTGGCATAGGCAGGCAGGGCCACCCAGACGCCTCCTGGTGCTGCTGGTTGCCTTTGGTCAAGCTTTGGGTGCAGGCACACCGTTGAACGCAACTGGGTTATGGCAATACAACAAGATGCCATCAGACAGCTCCATCTTGATAACCAGCCACGCACATGCCTGCACTTGACCCCAGTGGTAAAGGTAAAATGCAGGGCATTGTACCTGGGTGAGGGTAAAAGCACAAGGATGGAGAGTGACTGCTATTATATACCATGAACTGCCATGAGTTTATCGCATTTAAACATGAGTCTATTTAGTTTTCCTCTGAGCTTTTTAGGGTCTCACGTAGCTGAAAATAAGCTCTGCTCCTTATTTGCTTTTTGCTGTTGTCCCTATTCTTGACAAGCAACTTTGGCTTAAGGATTTGGATGCTCTCAGTGTACAGACTAATACTTGGAGTTTGAGATAATTCCCATAATAAAGACTCACTTTAAAAGTTATTGAGGTGTGACAATGCCTATTTACTTCTTTTAAAAGGAAACAAACCCAAAACTTTGAAAAGTATGTCATACTCATGGCAAGCTAAAACCTTCTAAGGACTCAACCACAGGGTTAAAAACTAATGTTGCAGTTCACCTAGCCACAGCTGTAGTACAGCTATATTTATCACACAAAGGCTGGCAATTTGACATAAGACGCACTGAAGTCATGGCTCGCAAGGCAAAGTCCGCTCTTCTTTCAATAAACCAGCTCATCCGCACGTTGCAGCACTTACACTCTGACAAAGTGAAGTCTGAGGCCAGTATTAGGAAGGATTTCTAAAGTTCTCATCTATCTCTACATAACACAGACTTTATATTCAAATTAGCAAATCTAAACCCAGCAAATTTCAGGTGACTTTCAAGTCTCACTGTTTAGGCACTCAGAGACGAAAAAACTCAAAATCATCAGTTGTTCAACATGATTGATTTGTTCTGAATGGAGAGAGATGTCTTTGGGGCTTTGGGTCAGGTTCAAATGCATCCAGCTTCTCCATAAAAATAAAATAATGCTACCATAATTTGACAGACAGTATTTCCAAGCCTGCAATTAAAATGGACACTTCCTCAGCTGTGAAGTCTTCCTTTGTCTTCGCTGCTAAGAAGCATCACATCATTACCTTGGACCAATGCTGACAAAGGGAAATTTATTATTAAATTCAAAAGATGACTTCATTATAACCTTGTTGGTCTGTTGATACTTTATACGTAAGTTACCATACCCATACATCAGCCAATCTTTACCATTTGTCAATTTGTACGTCTCGTATATCAGTACAGATGGGAGAAAAAAAGTTATTATGTCCTATGTCCCTTGCTTACACAAAAAGTTCATACTGAATTTGATGTTTCAAATCACACACTTGACAATTTTATTGTTGTCAGTGATAAGGGAAAAAGCTCAAATGAAACCAGTGTCCTTTGCTGTCAAAGACAAGGGTATCTCATGTCTTGAATGCCATCACAGGCAGGAAATTGCCTGCCCTGGTTTCAAAGAGAGATTTCTGGAAGAAGAAGGGAATGACTTCTTGACAAACTGCACTCTTTTTGAAAATTGTCTGTCAATCAAGGAAACCAAATCTGCGATTAGATGTTAACTCTTTCAAATTGACCTAATGTTGTCCACGCAGCATATTTCAGCACTTTCTTTAGGACTACGTTATTTGTCAGAGAGTAGCTTAGTCTGGTTACCAAAGTTTTTTGGCCAATGCCACCAATTTGCCAAAAAATTCCTTGACCGTTTTAATCACCACTTATTTATCACCTCTCACTCCAAACATGTTCATTCCCCTCAGTGCTCAAATAACCCTTTCTTTTGCTTCAGAAGCCTTGAAAGAGGCAACAAGAGTGTTCACAGCTTGCAGTAGAAATATGGAAACATGGGGTGCAGGAGCCAACTGGTGAAGGCAAAACTCAATAGCACAAGCCTGGACAACAGGAATGCTCAGCGGGGAAGCACTGTATCTTCTATTAAAAAACCCCCACAAAACAAAACAAAACACATAAAGGATCCCAGCACAGGGAAATCAGACAATGTGCATTTTCTTTGTGATTTGCGAGAGGACATGTCTCCCACCCACACCAGCAGGAGCTGGTTTAGTGTAGCCCCTCTCTGAAAATCTGCCCCTTCTCTTTAGGAGACCCGCAGCTCCCGTTGCCGTAGACGTGGGGTGTACTATTTGTGTGTGTGCAGTACCTACATCACCGATGCTGAGACTTTCACAGGGAACATCTCTGGGCACGACTGCAAAATAAATTTAAGCACTGAAGCTGGAAGCTGTGGAGTTTCAGAAAAGAGAACAGGGAAGTTCACAGCAGCCCTTCCCTCTCCTCCACCAGAGAAGAAGTGGGACTGACCAAACTACATACCAGGGGACTTAGAAATGAGATTTTTTTTTTTTTTTTTTTTGCAAAACTGCACAGAATAAGATTAGGAAACACTAAAATTAAAGGCTGTGCAAGAAAGCAGCATGCCATAGAGTGCAAATAGTTAGGATGCTGACTACAGTAAGATGTTAACAAAGTCAAAACAAAATCAGTGAGTTCTGGGATCATACACTTGTGTGGCCCTCCAGAGTTGCAACAATAAATACTACAAGGTTATATGATCTCCTGCTTCAGGATTTAAAGTAATCTCTGTGATAAAATTAATATAAAGATCAGATTATCCAGTTTTTGCCCACTCTTCTTTCTCCCAAGGCAGCTGGGTAAACCATTCAGGAGACTCCCAGACCTCTGGGAGATAGCTCACTAAATCTTTTCACAGCATGCTCTGGGTCTGATTGGAAGTGGGATTTCAGCCCATGCATCATTTAGCTGCTTTTGCAATTTTTATCTCAGTTGCTCTCCACTCTGAGACCACATCTGGCAATATCTACAGCCGTTCACTACTCATGAAAATGTGATGAATACCAGGGATTGCCAAGAAGATTCATATTAAATCTAACAGCTTTATAATAGTCAATAACCTTCCTGTCAGGTCAGGGTACTTTATTAAAGACCGTACTAAAGGCTTTTCTCTAATACTACATTATTGAGTTCCGTAGGTGGGCCACACCGTGGAAAAAGGGAATGTCACCTCTTCTATCTCTGTGGCTAAATAAATGCGTATATATGTGGGGGAGATCTACATTAGTTAGCTGCACACTTTTGAAACACCGAGGCTCTCCTGCCACACACATTTGCATTTGCTCTGCTCCATGCGCTCTGATTTCTGGGCTGCCTTGCTACTTTTCCCTCTGTGCCGCCTTGCTACTTTTCCCTCTGTGCCAGACCCGGTCTGGGACTCCCTCCTGCAGAAGTTGTGCCATTTCACCCTCTGTCAAGTAGATTTCTCCCCCGGCTTTCCCATAGGGTAGGATTACTCTTGACTAACACCAGCTGCTGACTGCATGCTCTTCTGAAGCGTCTTGAGCTGGTGGTGGTAGTCAGAGGGACAAGCATGGGATGGGCAGAGCTGGAACCTGATTCAGCCCAGCAGCCTCCGCACCCACAGACAGCACAAGCTGGGGAATGCTGCTCGGTGCTCCTGGCAAGAGATCCACATCAACGTAAAAAGGCTTAGGAAACCCACCTCAGTTTGCTACCTTTTGGGAATGAACCTGCTCCAGTTCAGACTATTCATTATAGGGATAAAAATTCAAATGCCATATTTTAGACATCAACCCCCTACCTGCTCCCAGCTGCCTTGCTCTACCTCCCAACCTAATTTCCCATCACAACACCTAATCTTACACCCCTGCCAAGAGAGTTAACGCCTCTCATCTCAGCCCCTGCATGGTAAAAAACATCTTGTCCTCCCTTGAGATTGCATTGTAGACTTGAGCAATGCAGGGAATGATTATCCCGAGGGAGCCTGGCAGCCAGTTACCCTGGTTGGAAGTGCCAAGCATTGCTTCAGGAGGATGGACGTCAGGTACAGCAACATTAAGAGTAACAAATGCAAGGCAGGGACCACACTTGGGAAAGAAGGGTGCACATTTTCAGCTTTGTGAGGAATGCAATGCAGATGCAAGCAAGGCAACGAGCCACCCACACTCCGTACTCCCTTACTGTGGGAATTATCTGAGATGTCTCCCTCCAAGGGGTTTGAGGAATAGAGACAAACGAGGGGGCCAGGAGAGGGTTGAGAGAGACAAAGTAGCTTCCTCAAGGGGCTCAGATTCCCCCCACCAAGCATACCAGAGCAATGAGCAAACACTTGCAAATGATTCATGGGTCACATAAACACCACAATACATCACATCACACCCGTAAACAAAACAACTGCTCACAACAAAGCCAGGACAAAGAACCTGCTACTTGGCTCAGGCACTGGACTATCAGCCTTGACTTGCACGCTCTGATCCCACCACAAGCAGGAGTAAATGCAGCTGCTCTTGAACACCACTCACCAACATTAAGGCTCACTCAACCTGCATAATGCCCAAGGGAAGACAAGTTGTTATCCCCACAGGTCCAGCTGGCACCATAAACCATTCCTCAGCACATACCTGCTTCCCAACACCCTTAGCCAGGGCTTCAATGGGTACTGTGGGTGGGTGGTGCAGGTGGGCACCCAGGTGAGGCTGGAATGGTCAGTTAGAGGTTATTCACACTATGGGCCCCTGACAATTTTCCGCACATGGTGTAGGAGCTTGGTGCGGCTTGGCCATTTCATTTTGAAGCCAAAATGTGGCAGGAGAAGCTGCGGAAGCCAGCGTTTCAGGATAGAGCAGTAAAGTTGTTGCTGAGGTCTAGGAGACCACCTTTGCCATCGGAGGTGTGAGCTCTGCCAGTGTCCCAAAGCACACGCCTCGCTGCAGGCTGGCACCTAGAGCAATGTGTGTGGCTCCTCAAGTCAACAACTGTATTATTTCTATTTAATAAAATCATTGCTTCTGATTTTTGCTGATGGCCAGAGAGGGCTAGCCCATTTCCCTCCACCAGACACAGAGAGCATGTAGGGATGGGCAACAGCAAATACACCTGCATAAATTAGAGTCAGACATGGGAAACAAATGGTAAAGATACAAAAAAAAAAAAAAAATTCCAAAGATATTTTTGATGCACAAAGCTCTGACTCCTGCCACCCCCTTCTTGTTTGCTCCCTGTGGACCTCTTCCACGTGCTTTGCAGAAATAGTGTGTTTTGAGGGCTGGGAGGAAGACGGGAGAAAGGGATGTCTTTTATTGCAAGCTGCAGCTGGGTTCTGTTAAATATTGCAGGTGATGGCACCAACTCGTGTCCCTGAATGTGACCCCAACATGATAGCTTGCCTGGCCCAAACAGTGCTGGGCACGAAACAGCACAGGGCTCATTTGGAAATGCAGGTGTTGAAACCAGGCAGGAATGGAAAAGTTTATGGCTCCCAAGCCAACAAATAAAAGAGAAAGTGCCACTTGACACAGTCCCTCAGGGTGCTACCCTAGAGCTGGCAGAAGAAAGCCTGCAAGTTTTTCTGTAGGTACACACACGCATGCACGTATGTGAGCATATGCACACACCATCCCCCTTGAGTCACTGTGAGCAGGATGAGAAACACTAAAGCCTTTGAGCCATTTGTCCGAAAGAACAGAGCTGTTCACCCTGCAAACGCTCAGGGAGGGACACAGGGGACAGACCAGCCTCTCCGCAGCAGCACTACAAGGTTTTGCTTTGCCACAGACCTGTTGCACGTTGTGTTGGCATCACCAGCGCTCCGGCTTTTTCTAGAGGACTGATGTTGCCCTGTGCCAGTGTGCCAACACATGCCCATCGGCAGCCTCCGGCACCAGCGCCAAGGGACATCTACATCTGGGGAGAGAGGCAGTCTGGGGAGATGCAGAGGGCTGTGTGTACTTGTTGCAGTCATCTACAGACTTCAAGGACAGACCTCACTGCAGAAGTGTAGGACGTGAATTCACGGCTATGGCGGTTGCCTATTGGCGTAAGGTGGTTTCTTTGCTGACAGTGAGCTGAGATAGTTGCGTTGCCAACTCTACACGCCTAACTCAAGGTCTCTAAAAGTCCATCTCCCAAGGTGCCCTCTCCAGTCAACAGCAAATGGGAGACCCCTCCACAGGGAGGCTTCAAGCAGAAGCTGGGAATACACGGACTAAATACAGGCTAAAGCTCCTTTTCCACCCCATCCCCTAAATGCAACGGTGCAAGGTTTGGCTGAGGGGAAGGCTCAGCTGAGGGCAAATCTCTCCCTTACCATGCAGTCCTGACCCCAAAGCAGCTGTGTCTGGAGGAAAGGCAGGGGTTTGCTCCGGCCAGCTGGGGTCAGTGATTCAGAACAGCTGCCAGCAGGTCCCATGGGAGTGAGCAGAGCAAAACCAGAGCAAACCTCCATGACAAGAAACTAGCAAATGAGTGGAATGAGTAGACTTCCCAAAGAGCCCAGCGAGCCTGGCTGCTGCAATGGGTCTGCCCCGCTTTTGGTAGAGCCGTGCGCTGGGTCCTGCTTCACTCTTAAAGAGGGGGAAGCGGTAGGAGTTGATTTTCTCATTTGTATTCCTGCTGAGAAGCAAGAAGCAAATCTGTTCTTCTGAATTCACATCATGTATCCAGCCAAGCCACTGTGTGCCCTTTGGATGGATTAATCTACCTGCTCCTAGCTTCGCTCTCCAATTCCCTCTCTGCCTAAGCTGCTATGTGGTATTCCTCATCATGCCACAGGAGCCCTGTTCCCGTCTCCTCTCTCGTCCGAACCCTTTCATAGCACTTCTGGACCCAGGACAACAAATACAAGGAGCTGTGCTGGTGCTGGGTACCTCTGCCTTGATTCCGCCAGCAAGATGTGCTGGCAGCCTGCTTGCGGACCACCCACCCCCGAGCCGATCACCACGGCACGCTCCTTCCTTCTCCGCTCTTGGGCTTCCAACACGTAATGCCAAACGAACCATCAAAAATTACAGGAAAATGGTGATTTCAGTTTGCCAGTGACTTAATTTTTCCTTGTTACAACAGTATATATGGAGAGTAATTATTTCTGGAGAGCCTTTTCATACTCTGTGGAGTATTAAATAGGCAACGCTGGATTCCCTTAGTTTAAATTGCTTCCTCTGTCAAGGTAAATCCTGTGGTCAGCCTCCCTCCATCTCGTGTTCGTTTTGCTGGCTTTAGCAGAGTGATTCTCCCTAATTGTCCAATTATGACCACTGTAACTAAATCAATCATCCATCTAGAGGTGGATGCCTGCATTTATTTATCTGAATCAGGAATGCTGTAGATAACGGGTCGTTAAAAATTTACACTTTCCAAGCCACAGATATCATGAGCCTGACTGGCAAAGAATGAGCTTTTAGATAAGAAAGCAGGCTTAGGAGGGTCAATTAGGTTATAATTGGCTTGGATCCTCGCCCTCTCATACACCGGCTTTATTAAAACCCTGTAGTTGGAGACAATAGCTTATCTTTGCTTCAGCACAATTATTTTAAAAATGGGGCTGTACAATTTGGGGATTGCCAACACATGATATCCACTTCCAACAAATCTGAGATTATCAAACCCTTGAGCCCATCAGATTATAAAGCTAAAGGTCATCTTGGAGAGAAAATAGAGAGGACAAAAGCACTCTTCTTCTGCCAAGCTAAGCTCAAGCCTCTGCAGAGCGTGATTGACTTCTGAAATAAAACACCACAGGTCTAAAAGGAGCCAGCCCCCACACCCCACCCGCCNNNCCCCGAGTTACATGAGCCCTACAGCTGAGCCATTCCTCTTGGTACTCAGATGGGGTTTCCCTAGCCTGGAAATGTATCAGCAGCTCCAGCAATATCACAAAGCAATCCCCTGTTACAAGCATTTGCTCTGGGGAAGGAGAGAAACCCCCCCTCTCAAGTCTTTCTAAAACAGATGTTCTCAGCTCTCTCTCTCTAGACAACTGTGGAAAAATGTGGCTGTAACGAGACGGGCCAGCAAGCCCAAAGCCAAGGAGCTGCTCATATGGTGCTGTGCTCCCCAGCGCAGACCCACAGCCCTTTCTTTGACAAGACCTCCAGGAGTGGGGTTCCTACTGGTTTTCCTACTGTCCATCATCTGGTTTTGCTGGACTGTACCTTTTCCCCCAGTACTGAACCAGGCATCTTCGCTCTGTGGGATCTGGCGAGAGCGTTGCTGTTGATGTGCTCTACAACTTGGTTTGCAAATGTTGAGGTCAACCCTTAGGTCTTTCAGGTAACAGGGAATCCAGGTTGCTTGAAGGGAGGCATCCAGAATAGCATCAGAAGGCGTGCACAGCACCTGGCGATCATCAGCTGCATCTTTTCTCATTGTGCTGTTGCTCTCGCACCTCATCTTTGTACGACAGGATTTGTATGAAAGGCGTGGGAACTGGGAAGTCTTGAATCCCAGCCTCATTTCTGCTCCTCGCTTGCCATTTGGCTTGGAGCAAGATATTCATAACTTTATGTATCTACTTTTGAAGTTATCATGAGGACTCATCAGACACATATTTATAAATAGTGGCTTCTACAAACAGTATTATGTCGTTTACAGTCAGCGTAACTCTAAGCTGGAGAGCAACAACAACACAGTTCTTTTGATACATCCAAGGAGTCCTGAGGACCACTGCAGTGATGGCTTCTGAGAAGGCTGATGATCAAGACACTTTCCAAATAAATCCTGCCCTTGGAAATAAACTCTAGGATGGATTTGGAGTGTTGCCCATGTTGTTTTTAGTAATAAGCTTCCTCACCTGCCTCATTTGTTACAGGCTCCTTTAATATTGGGGAAAGGAAGAAAAAAAAAAGGATTGCAAAACTTTAGGCAGCTTTTTGTCTCTAGAAAGTGCAAAAATCTGTTGAGATCTTGTCCCCATTTAATTCACCCCAAATACACATACATGCCTTAAAACTCAGAGCAGTGAGAAAAAAAATCCCTCCTTTATAGGGCAAGCAGCACATTTTGATAAAGCATGTATTCATAGAATAAATTTTCTGTAATAAACGGCTGCCTTTTTACCATATATTTTATAATCTGTCAGCTATATCTTACATGTAGGTGCAATAGCCACATATTTAAAAAGAGAGAAAATGCATGCATTTTTTACCCACATTTAGCCTGAAGTGGGTTCATAATTTATTACCTCAGTTTGCTGCTGCTGTGATTGAGAGCTGGAGAAAGGGAAGCCTCCAAGCAGGGATCATGGGAATATAAAGGGAATTGGCACTCACAAGGAGCTGAGAAAGTCTTGGGCTTGTGGCCTCATTTTGACTCCTATCAATGCCAAGTGTAAAATAATAGTCTGATTCAGAGCTAAATGCCATCTAGATTTCCCACCGAGTCCATTAATTCTCTTCTTTTATTGTGACAGAAAGTATTAAATACCTCATGCTAGAATCAGGGCTTCATGCAGGATCTGTATTCCAATTACGCAGCATCCTTTCCTGATTTGAGACATTGTATTGATTTGTTTGGGGGCAGGGGGGATTCTTTTTTTTTTTTCCCCAAGTTAAAAGAGCAATTTATTCTTTCTTTACTCTGTAGTTCAAATTGCAGATGTTTTTGTCAAGCTGCTTCCTATCAGAGATGGTGCATTAGCAAGGAGAGTGGTTGCTTGCAAAGGAATATGTGAATAGTGAACCTGTTTTGTCCGGTCAGATCACCTCTCTGCAATCTTTGAGGATTATCATCAATGATGAATTCCAAAGTGACACCTGCTAGAGACAGTCTAGCTAATTATTTGCAAGCTTTTCTGTTTCTGCTGAAGTTTTGGCAACCAGCCATTCTGTAAAGAATGACTCTGAGCTGTGTTTCCACAATAAAGTGCTTCTAGGAATGACACAAACTGCTTTTTCTAGCCAACGCAAAAGGCATTTGCCTCCCTATCACCACAAAACCCATACTAAGCAGCTGCTCAGCACTGCTTTCTGAAGGCACTTCTGTCGCTGATCAGCAGAATTTCATAACGTCCAGATTTAATCCTGCGGACCAGAGCTGGACTCCCAGCGGAGACACGGGGTGTACGGAGGGGGTGTCTTGAAATTCAAGTTCTCTCACAGGCAAGGGAGCAGCTGGAGATACTCTGTTTTGAAACATTTAGCCAGGGCCAAATGAGCAGATTTGAAAGGACAGTGGCAAATTATGCCTTAAAGTTTATTTGTCACTTGGTGCTGGAATCACTCTTGTAAGTAGCCCAGAAAAGAGTTCCCCGTTTACGCCCCCCCCCGT
>JANZLQ010000007.1:27983051-27999828 GCA_026212715.1 Elanus axillaris | reverse complement strand
TTCCTTTCCTTTCCTTTCCTTTCCTTTCCTTTCCTTTCCTTTCCTTTCCTTTCCTTTCCTTTCCTTTCCTTTCCCCTCCTTTCCTTTTTCCTTTCCTTTCCCTTTCCTTTTTCCTTTCTTTTCCATCTGTGACCTCCTGAAATTGGGAAAGAGGCATTCCTGTGTTACAAACATTGCTCTTATTTAACTAAAAAAAAAATAGTAAAGCAGATCACCAAATACCATTCTGGGCACACACTGGTAACTATTGTCACCATGCCAGCACATGTTTAAAAAAAAAAAAACACGACAGAAATTACCTTTGAAAATAACTTACCATTTCCTCTTCAATCTTTTCATCTCCTTTCACTTTATTTTGGTTGAAAAGCAACAATAGAAAGTCAGAGGTGGGAGGAAAGACATTTTCGTGACAGGATTGTGGAATATGCAATGTCTTGGGGAAAAACACTTCTTGCCAATCTCATTTGTATTCAGTAACTCAGTAGGTTTTTCTTTTTTTATGTACACATACACATGTACAAACATGCAGGTGGTGCCAGGATAATTTTTTTTCTGCATTTACAGCACATTTCCTACTTTGCCTTTGTCATCCTTGTTGGTTTTAAATAATAATCATTATCCCGGCTTTTCATTTGAGAAGCAGATCATGCCAGGAATGTAAAGATGATGGCACCTCATTTCCTGTGATCTTAAAATCAAAATTTAAGTGTTCTGCCCTTGAATTTTGTTGTAAGAAAAAAAAGATAAAGTGTGTAGTGGTGTTGCCTTGTTTGGGTTTTGGATTTCTGCCGCTTCCAAAGGAATAAAGGGACCAAAGCATTAAAGGCAGTTGAATATCGTGGAAAGGTATTGTTGTTGCTGTTCTCAAAGAACAGTTTTTCTTTTAAAAGATTTTTAATGTGTTTTACCTGCTTCCATCTGTCTCCCACTCTCCTGCTCCTCTGTCTGCCCTGTAATTTCAGAGCAGTATCTTAGGGAGAGAGAGCTTCACTAAATGTCGTTCATTTGTCAGAGGGGATAAACTAAACCGAGATCTGGAGCAATGCTCAGATTTTCTGGGTGTGGAGATTCAACCACTTCTTTTGCCCTCATCTATCAGACCAAAACCAAATCAGGCCATTTAACTGGCTGCCAAAACATGAACTTGGGAGTCTATACTATTTTTTTTTTAATATTGGACACATTTTTAAGGTTAGCAGCATTTTAAATTCAAAAATATTCCTTTCATGGTGCCCTGAACAGCAGAAAATGAAAGTAAAACCTTTCCTTTTTTTATTTACAAAGTTTTAGCCTGGAGAACTCTGCTTGTAGTGGGGTTATTCCTGATTTACAGGAGGAGAGGGAGGTGCTGTTTCCCTGTCCCTGGTGGGATTTTCCTTACAGAATGTCCTCCCTATGGAGCAATGGGGAGATGGGAGGGAACTATTGACTCTGTGGGGAAACAGATGTAGCTATTGACTTTGATGGCAGATATCGTGGTGATCTCATCTTTGCTTCTGATGATCTCTTTTACTTAACTTTATTCGTGATTGATTTAACGCACCCGCTCTTTCCCATCGGTAATTGTGATTCAGGGTGACTTCAACACAAATCAAACCCACTTCTGCAGCCTGGTCCAGGGACTCTAGCAAGTACGAGCCAGATGTTGCTGTAGGTATGCGACTAACGGCTGTGAAATCTCCAAATCTACCAGTGGATTTGCACCAGTGGATTTCCAGGAAAAAGTATTGTAATCTTGGCCTGAGTGCTGGGAAACGCAGACCAGGAGATACTCACGTTACCCATCGTTACTCTGTCCCCAAGACTCATCTTGTTACCCCCCCTCAATGTTAACTGTTCTAGAGGAGCCAAGACAAATGAAAAGGATCTAATTCCTTGAAACAAATCTACAGTAATGTGCTAAGCAGTGCTAAAAAGCTTCTTAAAAATGCTTTTTCAAATCTGTGAATGAACACTACATACCTCCAGTGTTGTAACTAAGCTAAAGGCCAAACAGAGCTCAGCCGGGCCATAGATCCAGTACTGAAAAATCAAATACTGGGACTGGTACACGTGAAAGACATGGCATACAGCACCTGAACCTGCCGCTTCACACGTGTGGGGCTTCCCTGTGTAGCCAACGAGGCCAGCTCTACCCTGGTGCAGATGGTCAGAGTGCAGTCATCACGCTGAAGGAGAGGTAGGTACCGGCTGATCCCGTCCACCCCAGATCAGGAAAGACTTCTGAGGTGCCCAGGTCTCCTCTTTACCTGAAAGGATGCACCAACACCTTTAATATATTATTATCTACATAAATATATGGATAATCAATTTATTAATTCAGGAATAAGCAGGAATTCAAGGAGAAGACCCAAGCAAAGCAGGTAGTCAGCTTTTGCTGTCTACTGCTAATGAACCTGTCCTGTGGACTCGGTTATAAAACCAGCGGGGACTCCCTCCTGCCCTGACCCAGTTCAGCTTTTGCTGGCTGTCAGTGGGGATTTTATCACTGATGGCAAACAAGAGCACAGCTACATCAGTGCCACGGGTTTTCACAAATCTTTCTCATGCTAAACTCAGGTGCAAGTTCTCTCCATCTTATTTTCACAAGCGCTGAGAGGTACTCAATACAGGCTGAAGGTGAGGCTTTTTTTTTGCACTGAACAGCTATTCAAGAACCTAACCATCATACTCACGGAAGACTGCAGATCCAATTTTACATAAGATGAATAGCAAAATGTTGAGCCTTTGGTTTATCAATTTGCCTCATTTCCTCACGTCCCCACATCTGTAACAAAGCAGGGGATAATACACCTTTCCTGCATCCATCACCTGCCAGCTCTTGTGGCTCTTGCCCAACCTATCTAACGATCCTGGCACCCGGCCTCCCCTTCGCTACAGTAGCCTCTTTTGTCACTTGTCAACTAATTAGACCTCGCAGGCACATTACCAGCATGTGCAGACAACAAGGCCTAAAACAATTACAGTTTTTATTTTTAAAAAAAGGCACCAGATGTTTACTGAGTCTTATCCAAAGGCCGTGCTCCCAACCGAATGGCATCTGCAAGTCTCCAAATGGTGAGATTTCAGCAATCCCTCAATAGGCTCACGTTTCTAGCAAGGGCCTGGATTTTTCTTGTTTTCCTGCAACAGGTGTCAATGGAGGACAATTGCCACTCATGCCATGTCACAGCATTTCTCAGCAGCTAGGGCATTTTGTAAAGTATTGGTGCATCACTGCTCCTCAGCATCAGAATGTAAGTGAAGGACGCTGCTGAATTTTGGGACTGGCAGGATACCAAACTTTCTATGAGGGTTGAATTGCACCTGCAGTATGGGAGACTAATTGGAATTTCCCATGGAAAAAAAAAAAAAAAAAAAGGGAAAAGGCTAGAAACGAATACGAAAGAGCTCACAATCACTAAAGGACGTGGTATTGGAGAGAGGGCACAAGGTATATGGCAAGGTTATGGTGTATACCAACTCCTTAGTTCGTTAGCAAGGCAGTTTATCTCCACTAATGGTGCATTATTACCCATTAGTGAGGAGCAAGATTAATCAACAGGTGATAAAAAAAAAAAAGACACCTGCCTGTAAGGCATTACCACTGCACACCAGCCATACGCCGCGGCTGTGACCCCCAGGTCTCCTGACCCTTCCCAGCCCCCAGAGTTCAGCAGCCTCCGTGCTCTGCACATCTGCACCTCAGACCGACTGGTGTTGGATTCCACATCCTAGTCCACCTGATTTACGAAGTTAAACAGGCTTGGGAAGCCCTTGTTTGTCCACAAGCAATGTTCACACCTCTGTTTCAGGCCAGGGGAGACTGAGACCAGGCTCCTTCCCGCGCTACCTGCTACAACAGGACCTGGAAAGCCAACACTGCTCATAAATCACTGCAGCGGGGGAGAGGCCTTTATCAAGGCGACCCCTTTGTCGTTCTGTATCTGATAGCCATGATTCTGCAATAAAGGCAGAAATATTGTTGACTTCCACAGTAATTTACTACAGGGAACACTCAGGTAGTAGGTTCAATACGAGCTTGACAGCTATAACTAGCACTCCGCTGCGTGCTGAGGAAGCTTGACCTTCTTACCCCCCAGGAAAGGAAGACAGGATTGCTTATGGTGGCTTCCTCCTGTTCCTCATCTGACATCTCCCTCCTCATTATCTCCCAATTTCCCTTTGATTTTACATATCTAGTTCTTGGCACTTCTCTTTTCTCTGAACTTTTGTCCAAGCGAAGGAAGGAAAGAATGAAACCAGAGGACAAACACCTCCTGAAGGAAGGATTGCCAGACAGCTACTAGAGACAGATCTGTGTTTTCTGAGGCTGGCAGGAGACAGAAAAAGGAGTGGTGGCATCCTTAATGTGAAACATGTATGCAGAACAGGAATTTAGGGGGCCGAGAGAACAGAGTTAACACACACCTTCCCAGTGGAGGACTACTGAAAAGTTAACCAAGATTTTTAATTAACTTATTACAAGCTCATAGTGATTAAAAAAATATTCAGTGGCTGGAAGAATTAAAGTTTACCTGCCTACAACTCTTTTTCCTGATGCAGTCTGATAACTTGTGGGAATCCTGCAGTAGAGAGAAATACTTTCATCTCCCTTGATAGTCCCCCAGCATTTCCTTCATGCCAGCACCTTCTCTCCATCTGCCTCTGCTCCCCCAAAGCTATCTCCACGAGGAGCCTGTGGCAGGGTAGAAAGCCTAGTAACGTAATTTCTATAGTCAGAATAATTTCATACCCCACTGGCTACCGCAAAGAATATTTTTCCAACACATCTGTAGACACAGTTTGCAGTATTAAAGAGAGGGAGGTCCTCTACAGTCTGAACACTGTGATGGGAATTACACATTTTGATCCGCAGGTGTTCCACAGACATATGTGTTGCCAAGCAGATTTTTCTTTGAACAAGACAGACAGGGGGCCACTTCCAGGCAGGCTGTGAGCAGACTAGATGAATCACTGTTGTTTTACAAGATGCTTCGGTGGTAAATGTGGATGGATGTGCCTGGAGGAGGGGCAGTGTAGTGGCTGGGACTTGGCATGGTGCATCTGATGCTTTGTACGCTGGGCTAGGAGAGAGAAGATCCTAGGGAGCTGGGCTCCTGGAGCGCACTGTACTACCCAATATAAAATAAGATCTACACTGTGAAAAAGCCAAAACTGTGCCCAGCCCGTGCCAGGGACCAGCCTCACGTGGAGCTGCCTTGGCACGTGAGGAGAAGCGATGAACCACCTGTGCTTGGCTTCCAGCACCAGGTCCCTAGACAACCTTTGGCTCAGCAAATGGGCATTTCAGGAGACTCAAGCAGGACCAGGTTTTCTCCTTTAAATGCTTAGTTGTTCTGCAGGGACTAACTTTTGGTATCCCATTTCATTTAGAAATAAAGACATACTGAAACACCCCAGGCTCACGCTCTTTCCTTCTGAAGAGGTTGTGATGGGGACAGCAGGAAAGCATCTTCCAGTGTCTGAATCATCTAGGAAAGGAAATACAAAGTCATACTTTTTTCTCAGTCCATGGTTTGACAACTTCCCTTTTCATTTCTTTTTTTCTGCAGTGGTTGAGCCCTGAGCTCATTTGCCACACTTGAGAAGAAGGGATCTTCAGAAGACCATCGCAACCCCTACAACTACCTCTCCTCAGCTCCCAATGTGATTTCTACAGCTGATGGATTCAGGGCACATTGCAAACAGCGTTGCTATGACTGGTAGCTCCGCACCTATCCCCTCGGAGACGTTGAGGTGTTTAAGGAGCCCCTCTTCATCTCTTCCACTACTAAGAAGAGCTTGTATCACATTTGTGTGACAGTTTGCAAGGAGAGCAGAGGGCAAGAGACCAGCGGGTTAGCACCAGCAGCTTGTATTCATCAGACAAGCTTTACAATGAGAAGTTAATGGTGGGGAAGCAGAGAACTGAGAATACTCTCTGAGAGCTAAATCTCTCTCAGCTCAATGCTTCAGATGTCAGTTCTGCTGCTTTTCCTCCTGCTTTTTTTTCCTCATCATTGGCCTAAGGGGGAAGTTAGCTTGTGTCCTCGGCTGAGTCCCGGTCCCATTGCCTAGGATCTAGTGCTGGTGAGGACCACCACCTCAGTGCAATCGAATTCGCACTGTCACATGCAAATACATATCTGCGAAGAAAGCCTAGGGACCATCTACCCTCCCCCTCCTGCACACCACAACACCGGAGGGGTGGAGGCATTTGAGCTGATCTGGTTTCAGACATCTAAGAGCATAGGTGCCCAAGGATCTACAATCCGTGGAGATAAGGGCACCTTCAAGGGCAGCTGAGCACAGCTGGTTTTGAACCCATCTCAGGGCAGTATTGGTAACCCTCAGGAGGGGCATGTCTCACCACTGGGTATCAGAGTGGGGGCACAGTAGTCCCCCCCTCACTTTCTCCCAGCTGTGATAGGAGCTGTGGGGTGCTGCGACCCTTGTAAGGTCTCGCCACTTCATCCACCTGCCAAAGCAAGCCGGCTGAAAGCCTTTCTCTTCAGGGTAAACCAAGAAAAAATGAAAGTAAAATTGACAGCAGTAGTAATTTCAGTGGAATAGCGTATTACTAGCAGTGTTATTGCATCCACTGACTTTATTAGAGTGTATACACAGTATGCAATAATGTAATTAGATTTCACAATGTGTAATAATGATTTCTATGCAATGCAATGACTGTGCATTAGGGAAGGGAATTGGTTCCCGTTACGGAGCCAGCACAAATCGTGGGCCAATACTTCATACCTGACAGTGCATCTGTTGGGCCTCAGGACTGGGCTATAATCCAGTAAGAGCTGGAGAATAGCCTGGGGCAGGGATTTTATCCCCTGTGGCTCCAGAGATGCCCCTGTGCTGCCTCCTGCCCCATGCCTTCCTGTACGGGCAGCACCACCAGTTCTCAAGGGAAGCCAGTGCACAGCTCCTCCCGGCACCTAAACAGCCTGAAATGCACGTAGGAGGAGAAAACCCTCTTGTTGAGTAGGGAGCATCTCTAGCTCCCTTGGAGAAAACTATTTAGGAGCTAGGATGAACTTGCCTGGCTGGGAAGCAAAGGAGCAGCATGGCATGAGATCAGGGAGGGAAGGTGAGCCACCATGGAGCCAGGGGCTAAACAGGGGCCAGTAAGGGGCTACTGAGGAGACAAAAAGGAAAGGGATCTTAAAGGCCCTCTTTGACCACCCAAATATTCTCTCCCTAGAGGAACCGTGGTCCCGATCCAGAGACATTCATGCACCCAAGTGCAGCTGTGGACTCGCAAGGCAGGTGACACAGAGCCTGGCACAGATTACCCCTTAGCATAGATAGGAATGAATCATTTCCAGCGTCACGTCTCCTATTTTAACCCCTGACAACCGCACCAAAAGAGTTGTGGCACATGCTAGAAAAGGGCACAGCATCGGCCAGCTAGCACGTCCAGAGATGCAGCGGAGAGCTGCAGCAGAAATGCAGCCCTTGGCTCTGGCATGTCCGAAGCGTGGCTTAACCCTGCCTGGCCGACGGCAACACACGGCGCTACGACTTGCTCTTGAAAAGCTAATTGTGACAACAAACATTTTACGACTTCAGAATAAATCATTATTTTGCTTTCCCTCTGAGCAGGCTTATTTTAAATGCCACTTGCTCTGTCTCCACTGTTAATGAGCATGAGTTGACCCATTTATTCTCTGCTGCACTTTCCACAGCAAATCATGGCTTTACTGCGAAGGCACAGAGTATTAGAGCCACGGTTTCACTGGCAAGATTTTTCGCTTGTGAACCCATTAGTATTTTCCCCAAACAGTTTTTCCTCCCTCGTCTTGCTAGAATAGAGAATTGCTCTTTCGCAGGTCTAGTCTCTCTGCTATTCCCTTGGCTTGAGTGAAATATATATGAGATGACTCAGAGTTTGAACTCTCAGTATATGTTTCTAATACAAAGTCTCTGCGTGTCTGGGGACCTAAGACAGATATTTAATTTTAGATAAGAAATACTGGTGACATCATGCCTTTGATTTCTTTGCTGGATGTCTGTGCAGCCAGCACATGCTGAAGCTGTTCAGCTGTAACAGCCTCATTGCATTTAGGAAGCCGCTTAATATGCAGCATAGATACAGAGGAGCGGGCAGCCATTAGTCCTCTTGGGTGGTGCTTCGCGGGAGCTCACACTGGAGCTTTTAACCCTGGCAAATCCATACAATAACACACATGCAAGGGTAAAGGAACTTGCAAAGAAAACTAGGTTTTCTAAGATCTTTTTGTGCAGCTGCTGTATCCCCGGGACAGCAAAGCTCTAAGCAGAGCATGTCAGCATGAGGGTCAGCTTCCTTTACCCCACATGCCACCTTGTATATGTTGATCTATACCCTCTCAACACACACACACACACTGGAGAGGTCGAATTTAGCCTTGCCATCGGTGACTTCAGCTTCCCACAGCAGCAGATGCCAGAAAGTGCATCCAAGCAGAAGGAAGGATGCACACAACAGCTTCATTTTTAGCTTTACAGCTTAAAAAAAAAAGACAAGCCTTCATTTTCTTTTGAAACATGACTAACTAAAAGCTCATATGCATGGAGGGAAGCTCGAGAAAAAAACCCAGACTCCTGCAGCAACACCTTTTAGTGAAGACTGTTTTGATGACATTATGGTGACGAATTTTCAGCCTTTCCTACAATTTTATACCTTCCTACACAGCAGGTGTTATCCAAAAAGATCTAGGAGAGATATTAGCATGGATAAACAGGGCATAAGACAGGAAATAAAATCTAATTGCTGAGACACGAGTCAAACTGCAGTACTTGCACGTCAGCAGAAACAATTAGCACATGGGGCTGCTTAACCAAGGGGTCCAACGGGTTCCTCATTCCTCAAAAGCTGCAGTCAGCCCTGAAACATCTTCCTAAAGGTTAGTCTCCAGTTCAGCCGGGCGTTATAAAGTTGCTGCAAGCACTATCAGCTCCATCGCCTTGGTCTGCACAGAGGAAACCATCCTCAATATCCCCCCGGGCTCGCAAAGGGGCCTCTAAGCAACACCCAGACACGCTGCTGTTACTCCTCCAATTAGGGACCAGAGTTAACGTCCAGGTGGGCACAGAGCCAGTTAAAGCAGCTCCTAGCCTTCTTACAACATACTTATCCTGTTATTACCTTTTTTTTTTTTTTTTTTTAGCCCTTGTTGGGTGCATCTCCCAATTGCCCTAAATGAACAAACCTGCAGATTATGGAAGTCACAGTTAAGAGACAGGAGGTAGATGAGAAGAAACTGTGGGAGCCCGGTTGTGAGCCCAAAGGCACGTCCAACCCCATAGCTATAGCCGTCCTCAGAGAGGGTAAAGCCTCTCGGCTCCAGGGCTGTGGTTTGGTACATCACCGTGGCCTCAGGTCAAAATCAGCCCATGGCATGCTTGTGGATGGTGGGTTTTAACATCTGTCCTAAAGCCTGAAAGCTACAAAATTGGTGCATATGGGAGCTGCCTCTTCCATAAATAGCTCATAAAGCGTCACTGACTTTTTTTTAGCTTGTGCTGATGTTTCTGATTAATTTTGTGTTACTGTGTGTAAAGAAACAAAACCAAACCCACAAAACCCAATGTAAGGCCCCTTGCGTTAGATCAAAATCACAGGCTGTCCAACAAAAGGGACTAATAAAGTAGTTCTGTGCCTGGAGAAAGGGTGAGCGCTAGTCCTAGGTTGCTGAGGCTCAGCTGCCCCTACCACATGCCCATATCACTGACCAACCAAGACAGTATCATTTGGCCCCACACCCCTATCCACAAAGTTTCATATTTAAAAAAAAAACCAACAACCAACCCATAAATCTCCTTACTTTGCAATGTGGAGGATTTGCTTGGCTTTCAATATTAACCAGCTGGAGTGCAAAGTGGCTTCAAGGCAGAATGGTGGTGGCCCTTCTTGACTTGCTCACGGGAAAGACGTGGGGTTTGCGCTTACAAGCCAGGCACTCCCATGGAAATAAAGCATCAGCAATGTTACCCACGTGCTGTGAGCTAACTCTTAACAGCTCTGCAGTGATCTGTTCAATGGTGGCAAGGCACATGTGCCCCCCAGCATCCCCCTCTTGTGAGCCCAAGCTCTTGAAGCTATAGCCCAGGGTGCTGACATGCAAAGTTTACTCCCCTTTTAGCACTGCCAGCTGGTAAGCTATTTCCAAGGCTTATCTAACACTATTGTAATTTTTTACCTAAAAATAAAGGTTTAAAAAATCACAACGGCGTGAAGAATGGCTGAAGACTCAGCAGGGGTGTTTCTTCGCTTCCTCAGGGAGCTAGCAATTATTTCTGACCCTGCAACAAGAACCTGTAGATGCCAGACTTTTTTTTTTTTTCCCTTTTTTTTTCTGTTTCTTTAAACTGCAAAAAGGTATAGTATTTTACTGAAGCTCATTGTACATCATTTTACTGGTGTATTGGGTCAGGGAGTCCATGGGTTAATCCCATGCTGGGTAATGAAGCATTGCCTTTAACTACATTTAAGACTTCACCTCTTCATTTCCCCACGTAGCACCACTTGCTGTATTACCTACGGTGAACTGCAGCACTCAATTCACCTTCTCTACACTACTTATTATTTTATATGCCTCTAACATGTCACTTCGTATGTGCCTCTGCACTAAAAATATTTCTAAATGGCTCCTAACAGGAAAGTCTCCTCTTTCATTTAATAAATCCTTTTAGTCTCTTTATTCCTTGGTCCCTGGGAGAAGCAGCATGGCCCAAAGCAAACCCGTGCCATTGACTGGGAGCCTGGGATTAAGCCTCCTCAGAGTGTTATTCCCTTAAACCCACATTGTAGACTGGCTACTTTCCCAGCTGCGATGCACGGCGAGCAGATGCTTTCCTCATCCCCTTTGACCAGGTTTTCCTCAATCTGGATAAGGTCCATGCAATTGAGATAGAGCTTCACTTCATTTTGTCCGGAATTGGGATTTCCTCATAAGAGAAGGCAGGAGAACTCACCATACTGGCACGTCCATGGGCCAGGCCTTGCAGATCGGCATTACTTGGTCCCTGGGCATCCTCCTGCCCCTTGGATCCAGGGGAAAGCCACAGCTGGCGGGCGACGGCACCCGCCGCATCTCAAGCCACGGGGCTCCTGCCTTTGCGCTGGCCGGTGGCTCCTTGCTGCTTTGTCAAACTTGCAGCAATGTTTCTAAGCACTGGGATATTTATGTTGACTTTGACACACTACCACTCAGATCTCCTGTATTATGCTTGTATTATTTTTTATGTGAAACACTGCAGCAGCTAATTGCAATTACCAGAAAGCATATACAAGAGAGCTTGTTGATTGCCAGTAGACAAAGACACTTTGGAAATCTTGGATTTTGCTATAGATGAAAGCCTATAAATTTTAAAATAGAAAGCACGTTATCGTTTACAATTTCTGTTTGCTAACAGATTCTGCTAAACAAAATTGGTGGCTGATTAAGTAAACATTTATACATAAATAAAACAGAGAAGATCTCTTCAGTTATTGAGATGCAGCCAGTTCAGTCTCTCGTAAATAATACAGTGATGAGTTCTGGCGTTACAGTGCATGATAAAGCTACCTAGCCTCAAAGTATTAGGCAAACTAATCCATACGCATGAATCAATCAGTTCATTTTAGTCATAACAGCGTTATATAAATGTCACTAAAATCAATGCCTGAAAGACGTAACAGATTAATAAGTCCTCATGCGGTACATCTAACTGGGATGCAAACCTCCAGCACATAACTTCATGCTGAACACAGCTATACAAGTAGTTTGAATAAGTCATTTTAATAGAAAACTCAAGGGCAGGCCTGTAATGAGCAGGCGTGGATGAGAAAAATCTGGTGTGTTATTAATTTCAGACAATGCCGAGTTCTTTTTCATAATGTACATTTTATTAATGTTCTCCGTGATAGCTTTTCATACCGGTTCATCACCAGGAGTACAGTAATTACAATGTATTAAGATTCATTCCATGCCTGAGGAGAAAGGAAATCCAGTTAAGATATGGAAAGCAGGTGAAATGTCAATCACTATTGACTCGGGGCTGGATTAAGTCAAAACTCTGTCCCAGGGAACCCAGCAGCTTGGGTGGGTTTGGTAACGGCCTCTCCCAGACTCACTCGTCGGTGAGCATCGGCCTCCCCCCCTTCGCCGGCCCATCTCCGCGCCCAACCTGTGCACCACGGATACGGAGGCAGCGGATGGGATTCATCATTTTTGTTAGGACTTGGGGTCAGTCTGGCTCATCTTTACAACTGTCACCATTACTCGGTGTCAGCCTCTCTGGGGTTGGAGAGAGAGATTGAAGAGTGTCGTAAATGCCTCCAGGAATAATTCTAGACAATAATGGCAAGGGTTTAAGGTGCAGGATGATGGGATTGTCTGGCAAGAGACACTAATAGTGAGGGCTCTAAAGAAGAAAAAACACCCAACCCAACCCAGGGGATTTCGGCTTTCCTGTGATCTAGTGAAAAAATAGGGAATTTTGGCTTTCCTGCAATCGCAGACCCTCCTTTCATCCCATGCAGTACCCCAGACCACCCTAGGGTCAGGCAGCCTCAGGCACAGGATTTAGCACTGCCCTTCGGGGCTCTAGAGACCATAAGGATGGTCCCCTCATGACTGTGAAAGATCATGAGATTTTGAACTTTTTGGAGGTAATTAGTTTGCTTAGTATACTGTCTGATTCTCAGAACATTAGTGGGACAAAGACAGGGTTGGTTGTTCATATTTTTCATTTTATTTCTCCCTGGAAAAAAAGGCTAACAGCCTTCCCTGGCGGGGGAAACCTGAGTCTCCCCAAGATAATGGCCACCTTGCCTGGGGACATCATACAAGGCTGGAGAAGTGGGCAAAGGAAGAGATGTCCGCATGTGGCAGATGAAAGCATGGCGTCTCCTGTGCACTAGGTTTGATAAATAAATAAATGGTTTGATAAATAAATAAATTGCTCAGCACTGGCAGTTGTTAGGTGTTAATGGTAACAGCAGTCCCACAGAGCAGGACGACAGAGGAGGTATTCAAGTACCCAAGAGGAAAAGACCATCCCTGAAGCTCAACTGGAACCACTGCAAGTGAATTACCACTCTGGATGCCCAAACCCCTTAGTGCTTTGAGGCAGTTTCCAATTTTTGTTGACTGCCTGCTGGACTTTCCTTGCAAAGGTACAGGAGCTTTGCCCCCGATATTATGCTAAATATGTGCAATAGTTGGTTTACGCTAGCTGGCTCGGAGGGGATGCTTCCACCTTGGCCCTGCTTCCTTGCAAAATGCCGGGCTGAAGAGAGACTTTTACATCTAGAGAAAGTTATTCTGGATAATTTTAAAAAAATACCTTTTTTTTTCTTAAGTCTGTTTTCTTTCTAATTTAAATTTCTAATTCAACATTTTTTTCTCATTTCCCTCCGCTGCATGAATCCACGTGGTCGGACTCAGAGTAAATAAGGCATAAGTAAGCTTCGAGTTGTGAAGGATGAAGGGGAAGCCCCAAAGCTCCTCTCCTGCTTCCAGCAGGTACCACGCAGCAGCAGCCCACATCCTGCAAACACCCATGCCCCAGCATAGCCCTGCTCCGCCGGCAGCGTTTGCAGACGGCTGTTGTGTCGCGGCGGGGGACAGCGGATGATGACTCGATGCAGAACAGAGATTTATCAGCTCTCGCTCAGCTAACACCGCCCGGCCAGCCTGCCATGCCTCGTTCCCCAGAGAGACACGGACACCACTCTGCGCTCATGCTAATAAAGCTGGACCCGACAGTGTTACTTAGGACCTCTCAAATGTGTTTGGGCATATAAAGTGAGTATAACATACACATCCATATCCTCTCTTCTTTTCTCATGGATGCAGCTACGCAGACACGGGGACCTGCACTGGCTGGCAGCCACCCATGCAGGACACGGTCTTGCACACCCATTTGCACACCCATGGAGAAGACCTGCATGTACAGGTGCCAGCTGACATGAACACAGATCACAGATGTCTATGCACGCCTTCATTTACCCAGCCGAACAGTTGGCCCAACACCACGAACAAGTCTTCAGGGTTTCATTTTTTTTTTTTCATTTTTTTTTTTTTTTTAATGCTAAAAGCCTCGGGGGAACCACACTGATGGGGTCTGCATCCCTCGGGTGATTTCTGCCCATCCCACCCCCCACACACACCTGCCCCAAGCAGCCCAAAGTCCTCTGTGGGCTGTAGCCGAGTATTTACACCAGCAGAGACCGTGGGCCCAGGGAGTCCACCCTGTTTACAGGAACGGCGGAGAAACATCTGCCAAGTCCTCTGCTGGATGCATCTGTCGTCTTTCAGGTGCCTCCTGCGCCTGCCACAGTGGCACAGCTCGGCTGCGAGACCCTGCGCCAGCCTCCACCGGGCAGGTGCTGCAGATTCCCATATATCCATCCCCAGCTGAGCTGATTGAGAAACGCTATTTTCAAGATACTAAGGCTCATTTTTTCCAAAAAATATCTCTATTTACACAAGACAATAAAACCTGAGCAGCTTTTCCCCCCAGAAGCTTTTCCCAAGCGGAGCCACTGCTGGACGCATGCGCTGGTCCCTATTTACAAGCGACAGCTTCGCTCAGCAGTATTCTGCCGGCAAGTTCATCTTCTTCTGGCGTAAGGACTAATTCTTTGTCCCTCTTTTCCTTCCCTCATTACCTCTCCGCACAGCCAGGTCTGTATTTACAACAGGGACCTGGATCTGGCAGGGTCGCCTTTATACAGCACGGAGCACGGAGAGGGGCTCAGGATGGGGGGGTAGAGCACGCTCAGCCATCTTTAAGTGTTTTCAAGTTGCAAAGCCAACATCTGGAGCAGACGAAACTCATTTCTTATTACAAAAGACATTTTTTGCCCATTCTGCTCATCTGGAAAAAAAAGCGAGCGACCGAGAGGCGACGGCACTTCCCAGGGTGCTGCCACGCGCGGGGCAGCGGGAATCTCAGCCGGGCTGTTTTCTCCTTGGGGACGTGAGGATTTGCCAAGGGTTTTGGTCAATGCTAGTTTCTCCGGCCTCTCCCGCTGGGCGATCCCAAGTGAGGGATGGGTAAACCGAGGCACAGAGGAGCTGAGGCGGTGCACCGGTGTGGGCTCGCTGGGGCAGGCTCGTCGGGTGCCCCGGGCGCTAGATGACACTGTCTTCCATGGTGACTCGTCTGAAGACCGGCTCCTGCTTGGGCGTCCTTCCGCTTTCTGTGGAAAACAAGGGGAGAGCAGGTAAAGCCCCAAAGCAGAATCCTGCAGCAGCCACCAGCTATTTTTAAGACCACTTCCCCCCTCAAACAAAGCATGGAATGCCCGAGCTTGCCTTGGAAGGGAAGGCTTGTTCAGAGCGGGTGAGTGTATTTATGGGCTAGCATCCCATCAGGAACCTCCTCCCACCCTTTTTGCTGAAGCCGGTGGTACAGCTTTGCCTGGCTTTGCCCCACAGGAGCCAGTTATGTGTTAAACAGTGTGAGGACCAGCAGCATCGGCCAGGGCTCCAGATGAAAGGCGATGCCAAGGTGCCTCTTTACTCTTCTGGGTTTAGCCCAGCTCAAGCGAAGAGAGCCCAGAGCCAAGCTGCAACCACCAGGTTGTACCAGCCCAACAGGGCTTGTCTGAGCAAACTGCATTTTTGCGGTGCATCCCCCCGCTCCCCCCCTTAATAATAAATAGTCAGTATAAATGACTGCAGAGTAAACAGATTTGTTTTGCTATCAGACATTATCTGAAGGGCACTTCACATCCTGAGTGCTCTGCTTTACAGCTGCCTCTATAATCATTGCAGCCCTGGGGAGAAAAATGCCTCCTTTTACTCGCACAGGCTGGGAAGAGGCAGCCACGTGCAGTTTGGGGTGAACACATG
This sequence comes from Elanus axillaris, assembly GCA_026212715.1. Classification (NCBI taxonomy): domain Eukaryota; kingdom Metazoa; phylum Chordata; class Aves; order Accipitriformes; family Accipitridae; genus Elanus; species Elanus axillaris. The sequence goes on along the minus strand of JANZLQ010000007.1, from coordinate 27,984,010 downwards.
CAGGCTTTTTTATAAATATTTCAGGGAGAGGCTAAGATAGGCTAGACACATTCAAGAAGAATTAAGAGTTGTCCTGGAGCCATTTTCTAAGTGTAAATCCTTTCACTCCATCTCCCACCCACCCAAAGGCCAGCAAATCTCTATTGCTCTGCACAGCAGCATAGAAAATATCGCAGGGAAAGTGGGGGGGGCAGAGCCGGCAACTTTTCCGGCATCTCCTAGCTTGGCTATTTTGGACGTTCTTTTGGGTTTTTTTTGAAGAGGAGAGACCTTCATCCTTTCCTTGTTGCTCCTCTCTTTTTTTTTTTTTTTCCCCCCAAGCAGTGGGACGCATTTTCTCCTTTTGTTTCTGCTGCTGCTAGCTTGGTGGACTGCTTTGCATTGCAGCGCAAACTGCTAGCAGCTAAAAATGCCTGGGTGCACAGTGTATCTCAGGGGGAAAAAAAAAAAAAAGAAAAAATCCCACCTATTTAATATTAAACACTCTTTCCGGCTGATATCAACAGCAGCTTAAGCAAGGAGGCCTTTTATCTGTATGTACGAACGGGAGCAATGCAAGCAAGGGGGAAGGTGAGGCGGAGGTGACCAAAGGGCAGAGCCGAGGCGCTTGCAACGTAAGCAGCTCATCTCTTTATCAGGGAGGGACCGTCTCAGAAAAAGGGCTGCGGAGGTCCTTGGCAGCAAACCATAAAACCTCCTTTCCTTTTTTTTTTTAAGGCGAAGAAACCCGGGGATGGCCAGAACAGGCACCCCACAACTGCAGCAAGGCTGCAGCCTGCCTCAAATCGGCCTCCCATCGCACGCAGGCTGATCCCGTACAACCCCGCGCTTTTCTCTGGCTGCCTACGGAAAGCACCTGAGAAACGGCTTTTGGCACATTTTAGCCAAAGAATGAAGCCTTGCCAGAAATTTGGGGCTTTTTCTTTTATTTCCCCCTGCCCACAGTCCATTTTCCCACC
>JANZLQ010000007.1:27949014-27983033 GCA_026212715.1 Elanus axillaris | reverse complement strand
ACTTGTGTGCAACGAAGTACTCGGGGATGACCAGGGCAAGGGGCAGCTGCTCCCCGAGCAGCGTACCCAGAAATCGTTTCATTGACCACTCGGTTTTCAACATTCATCCCCCCAAAACATTGATCAGTGGATGTTACCGCAGGCTTGTGCCTGCTGACAGGCGAGGCCTTTGCTGCTGGTGGGACGCAAAGGCTGCAGGGCTCGCGCCTGCGCTGAGCTTTCCTGCCGTGGGGACCCGAAGGAAGCTCTGCCTGAGATGCCTCCGAGAGAAGTGGGAGAAGACAGGCTGAAAAGTTTTATTATAGCCATAATTTACCCATCGAGCATCCTGCTGCTGGAAATAACCTTTCCAAAGTTGTAACATAAGATGCAGTTGATCATAAGTGGCAGTCGGAGATAGCGGGTGATCCATACAGGTATTCCCATGCACATCAACTGAGGAGGTTGTGCAGCAGCTATGTTTGTGCCTTTTAAGTTGTTGTTTGGGGTTTTAAGCAACGCTTTCAAATTATTAAGCATTTGCTTGCATGACAGAATAACTGCTCTGTATACCGATTTTTTTTTTCTAATTTATTGAGGTCTTAGCTTGGGTTTTTACATGTGTACAGTGTATTTAAGGAGTAGAAATATAAGAAAATAAAATACATGGAGGATGAAGAAATAAAAAGACAGCAAATAGTTAGGATGGTTTTTTTTGTTGTTGTTGGCATTTTACTGGAGAAGACTATCACCATCTGTCTGGCGTACCAAATCCAATAAACAATAAGCACCTGTAAAAAGCTATTCTGATGTGAAAAAGGAAGAGTTCCAAGCTATCCTGGCTAGTCTCACTATTTCAGCATTAAACAGACCATCCCTCCAGAACTGGGATGACGTATGATCTGGTGTATGATCCCTGCATCCCTAGGGTTTGCCAAAGCCCTTGGAAGAGCGAATCCGGCCCTACACCAGCTGCCTGCGCGGAAGGACATCTCTCCCAGTGCAGAGCGGGGGGATGCTGCCCGCCCGGGGGGGCCCTTCGGCTGCTGGTCCCGGCCACGCCACGCATGGCCCTGCCGAGGACGGCCACTCCGACACGACTACCGACTACCGCTGCCTTCCCTGGGAGCATTAATCACTGATTTTATCTGGTTTCAGCTTTACGCTGCAGGATGCTCGCCACACCGTTACTGAAGAGCCTGTGATGACATGACATTTATATGATGGTCATGAGCACAGGCTATTTAAACCCTAAAATATTCATTAAACAAAATTTGCATAGAGTCTAGCTGAATGCAGCAGGTAGCTAAAAATAAAGTACTTTTCTTTCTAAACGTAAGGACGAGATCAGGGTGTGACAGATGACCAAGCCGGTGCTCTTAGGCTTTCCTGAGATAGCTTTTTAATAAGATGAGCTATCTTTTTATCCCTGTTGTCTAGGCAAGTCTGCAGGGTATTATATTCTTTATAAACTAGCGAGATCAAGAGCACATCGGGATGCGTGAGAGAGAGGCCAGCTGGCCAGAAGAGAGGGAAGGGGGGAGCGGGCAATAGGAGCACACGCAGCGACACGCAAGGACCCCCCTGGAGCTCAGTGGCTCCCGCTGCCGCCACCCTTTCCCCCGACTCTCCGAAGCATCTCACTGCTCATTATCTGGGGGCAAGGAGGAAGCAAAAAGATTGGTTAACAACCACAGGTTTCAGGGAATTAAATGCAATCAACAGGCAGAAAGGAGCAGCACCATCATAAGTAATATTGCCTACAGAGTGTCTCCAAAGCCCCCATCCCCAGCAACCTTCCAGCCTATATAGTCTTTCGTGGCGTGTCTTTCCCCTTGTGTCTCTCCTTCGCGTGTTTCAGGGAGACCTTCACAGTCTCTTATGGCTCTTGCAGAAAATGGGCAGGCATAGCCTGTTGGAGCCAGTGTCCTTAAGCAGTAGAAAACGGCAATTGCACAGTAAACTGGTGCGTCAGCAAATTGTGCGGCGGTCTGCGATGGGATTACAAAGGAAAGATAGCCCAGTCCTGTGCAAATTAGAAGGAGCGAGGGAAAAAAAGGGATTCACATCTTGCAAAGCATCCCAAGATGATTTCCTGGAAAAATGCAAGGCATGGAGACTCACACTTCTCCGTCCCCCTCTTCCCACCTGCAAGCAAGGCTTTCTGAAATGACGCCTTAAGCAAGGGATTGACATTGACAATCCTCACTCCAAATATACCCGACAACATCTGCCTCCCAAAGGTGGTCCCAGGTTTCAGAAAGGGGGGTGTATGTACTGGGGTGATGTTTTCGTCAGACCAAGTACTGCCTGTTTGCATTTATTCTGTTTGGTTTTCATTGAAAGTGGGATGCTTATTGCAGTTGAATGATAAAGCTTTAATCTTCTCCCTGTAAGACAAATCTGGTTTGGGTTTTTTTTTTTTTTGTGAAACAAAGCTCTAAAAAATAAGATCCTTCCAGTACAGGGCTGATTATCCCCTTCAGCCCAGCTTGCAAAGTTATGTGCCCCAAGCATAGGTATGGATTTAACACCATAATTGCTGTTGCCTCCTCATCAAGCTGTTTTCTCACATCTCTGCCTTGGCTCGGCATTAAGAAATGCCTTAGAAGTTTCGTAGCTCTCCCTCCTACCCCAGGAGCATTTTAGGCACCAAGGACTTAACACTGACTTGAGTTTTGCGTGCTGCAGTCTCCACAGAAGACACTGCTACATTGCCACTCGCATAAGAATTGCATCTACAGAGCTACTTATCAACAAGCAGAAACCTTCGCCATGCCCATAATCAACTATCTGACACAACGAAAGCCTGTTTTCAAGGGGAAAAAGATGACAAAAATAATCCCCATCCTACTCCCCCCCCAACCTACATTACAGTCTTAAACCTTTTTTGGCTTAATATAATTAATAATATCTATTTCCTCTCTGTTTTGTGATTCAGCTGTTTCCAAAGCTGTAAAGAAGCACCAACAGTGAATCCTGTGGTGCCAGAACAGCCTGGGGACGGAAATAATCAGCTTGAAAATAAACAGCGTTTTTTTGCAATCAAAGCGCTAATAGGCATGGTAGGCTGGCGGAGAAAAGCTCGAGCGAGAAGGGATGGAGAAGAGGGGAAAAACAGCCTGTCCACTGATAAATCTGAAATACAGAAAAAGGCTGGAGAGGAACGACCATTCGGAGTAAAGCAAGTCAGAGATTCTTCCGTAGGACACAATCCTCCCACAGCAAATCCACCACTGGTTTGTTGTTGCACCGTTTCAGGCAGGCTGGTAAATGCCACGTTGATCACCTGCCTCCCATTTTATCAAGACAATATTTGCTATGGTATATCTCATCCTCCGCACGAATTTAATCCTGCCAAATGCCTGGAAAACTAATTTTTTTTTTTTTTTGAGTCTAATACAATAAGAGAGTCTTTGCTTTCTCTAAAATAAGAGGTACTTCAAGTATTTAAAGCCTCAACGGCTTCCGTTGGGCTGCTACACGGATCGGTATGACCACATGGGTCCGAAATGCTTCCTTTGCTTGCATGCATAGGTCTACCACGCACTGCCCAGCACCACTGCTGCTGGCATGGAAAATAAAATGAAACAGGGAGGCAGCGTCAAGAGCAAGAGCACGACCTGGCTGGCCAGTGGCTGTTTTGCTATGAAGCCAGGCGATTCCCAGTCTTCCGATGGGAAACGCTCCCTTGTTGAAACCTAGACCTGGCAAGTGGCACAGCTGTGACCAGTGCTTCACCAGAAATGAAGTTTCCTCCCAAGGACGTTTTGGCCTGAGGGCTTGGCTGCAGGTAGGACTCAAGCGACTCAAACCAGACTCTTTTATAGACCGGGAATACACCAAATACCACCTCCCCGCCCCCGGATCTCTCCCCGTGACAAGCCCTTGCTAAGCAGCACTGAGCAGCATCACCCCATGCAAGGACAAGCCTGGGATGGAGCAGAGCTGCTCGGCTGCTGCACTGGGAGCATCTTGTCTAACAGGGGCATCACCCGCCCGCTACAAATCTTTTGGCTTTTACCCAGCTTGGTGGGATTTGGATGGAGGCAGCTTGGATGGAGGCAGCACCAGACCCCAAAGCCCAAGGCATGGGAGGGCTTTGTGAAAAATCACGTACTGAAAAATGGTACCGAGCGTGTCCAGAGGTGGTTATTTTCACTGTCAACCTTTCTAGTCTGTGTTCTGGCTTTCTATATCCTAACAATGAATCCTAATTGCTCCCAAGGGACTTGAAGGGGAGGCTAGAGGAGAGCGGTGATACGCCAGGAGGCCATTAGCAGTGGTGGGACGGGCAGGGCGATGTGGCCGAGGACGGCGATGGTGCTTTGTGTACGCCCGGAGCAAGAAAATAAAGAGACAGCAAACAACGACTGAGGAGGCCTAACGGGGACTTGTTTTACTCTTTGACATGCTACCAGCAGTTTTTAATCTCAGAAGAACGAAAATTAAAAAAAAAAAAAAATTAAAAAAAATCATTACAATGATTTAAAGGTACGACACATGAAATACTATACTCAAACCATCCGCGTGTCGTTGGCTAGTTTATACAGTAGGCACAAAACAGACCTAGAATCACCTGCAACAAATGTCGACTCGCATTGTTCTCGCCCCTAAACAAGTACCGCTAGCCTGATATTTCTAGTCAGCTGTAGCTGTGTAACCTTTGTGCTTAAATTGCTCAGCTTAGGCCTCCTTTCTTTGGCATTGCTCATCCATGCCGTAAAGGATTGGAGACTCATACTGAAGACAGTAATGCAGAGAGGAACAACAACAAAAAAAAAAGAGAGATTAATCGTACAGTACATACATACAGTATCTTCTAAATTGTGATCAGTTGTTTATTGGTTGGCAAACAAGCTTCACTTTTACAACAAATATTAGTAATGAGGTCATTCAACTGTTGAGACCGTACAAAATGGATCATAAATTAAAAAAAAGAAAAGAAGAAAAGAATAAGAATTCATACTCCGTGCTGCTAATTTACCTCCAGAAAGCCTATGTTACTTAAAAATCCTGTCAAATAAATAAATTTCCTGTTAGGAAAAATAATGAACAGAAGACTTTTTTTTTTTTTAAAAATCACTGCAAAGTACTTTTTAGCTCACTACACGTCAATTGATTTTCTTCTTAACCACTGCAGTACAAGTGCCTAAACTGGGGACCAGACGGAGCCGTGAAGGCCCTTTGCTCCTCCAGGGAAATGGCCGTCTCCTGTAGAAGCCCCACTACGACTATAAAAAAAAAAACACCTCTCGGCTCCTGGATGCGACCCTACGGCCTGGCTGAGGGGCTGCTCTTCAAAGATGCTTTGCAGGATTATTATCACGATAGGTTGTGCACTGTCAACAGGGAAGTTTGCCCTGCTCTAGTCTGCCAAAGTGTCTGCCGGCAATATGCCGGCTCAATAAAGTTATACAGTGAAGAAATAAAAGGACTGCCTTGGCTGAAAAAAAAATGGTGATGGTATTACTAAAAATGGTCCTTAGAAAGTGATGTTCATTTTTTTTTTTTGCCCAGTGAGATTTTTTTACCGGGGTAAGGAGGGGACGGAGGGGAGGGTCAGTGGAAGAGGCAAAACAAAGTTAAAAAAAAAAAAGGAGTTATGAAAAACCTTGCTCCTACTGGTAGACAAACTTACAAGACCAGCACAACAGAAAAAAGTTCTTTTTTTTTTTTTTTTTTCCACTACATTAACAGGGACGCAAGTTCTGGAGGAACAGAAAGCAGACTATATGTGCAATGCTAGTATCTGTACATTACATAGAAATTGTTCGCTTCTCTTTTTCTGCCATTAGTTTTTATCATCCGTTAATACAGCAAAACGTAAAATATGCTTTTAGCACAGAATTCTAGGATTCCCTTCCATCTCATTAAATTTGTTTTTGTTTTATTTGCTCCCGCAGCAAAGGGTGCTGCGGTGAAACCAAGTTGTGAGTGACCAAAACCCATGACGTGATCTGGATTGGTAAGAAAGAGTTTTGCTAGCTTGTTTTTGTGCAGCGCTCCCACCTAGATGCGTCATCGCTACTAGTTTCAAATGCACATTTTTGGCCTTTTATTTATTTTTTTTTTTCTTTGCTTTTTTTTTAGTTTGTTTTGTTTTGTTTTTTTTTTCCCTCTTAAATCAGGTCCTCGGTATTAAGAGCAACACAGCATCAAGGATTGTTTAAACAAACACGGCATAACTTGAGAAGGCCACGAAGTGTGCCGTTATCTATCTCTTTCATTAACATAATGAAGTCTGTCTGGAGGGAAGGAGGATGGGGGAGAAGGGGGGGGGGCAGCAGTTACTGTCCTCTCCGGGCCGGCCTAAAAATTCCAGTAAAAAAAGTCCGAGAGTTTTCTTTCGAACAGCATGAAGATTTAGGAGTACACACAATATTACCACTGTTTGGATTAACTCAGAACAGTAAACCGAGCGTTACGGAGGGGCTTTTTGTTGTCTCTTTGCTTAATTTTTGCTGAATCTTCTATAGACTAGTGACCAAGTGAGCGGGTCCTTTTGCATTGCCGTCTGGGGGGGTTCCCTCTTTGTTTGGCGGGACTATAAAACCGTCGCTGCTGCCTCGACCTAGCTGGTAGTAAGTGTGTAGCTGATGGACGTGGTTCCTGGAGCCGAGGTTGGGCATGCTTTTGTAGTAAACATCGTCGGCATCGCCGCCACCGCTTTTGGCCGGTGGGGGATCGGTCTGGGTGCTGGCGGTGACGCTTTCCGTCATGGGCATGCCGGCCAGCGCGGGCATACTGGTGTAGAGAGAATCCCTGTTGGGCGACTGGAGGTCGTCCGTGTGCTCGTTGGTCAGCAAGGGGAAAAAGCTCTCGCTGTTGTCTTGCGGAATGCGCCGTCGGCTGTAGAGGTGGGGCTGGTGGTTCTCTGCTGAGTACACCCGGGGGGGCAGCAGCGGGGCGTCCGACTCCTCGTGGATGAGCTCCAGGCCCAGACTCTCCTCGTGGGTGAAGGAGGTGGCATCGTCCAGCACGATGGCGTCGTCCTCGCTCCCGCCGCCCACGCTGTTGACGAGTTTGTTCATCAGGTTGCGGCTCTGCTCGCTGGAGCGCTCGTGGTTGTTCAGGTAGGAGGGGATGTAGTTGGAGGTGAGTTCCTTCAGGATCTTTTTCTCGAGGGCATTCTCAGTGTGGTTGTACCCGCGGTCAAGGATTTGCACGCAGTTGCTGAGGTACTCGCCGCTGGCGATGCTGTAGCTGTTGCCGTGATTACCATTCAGTGGTAGAGTATCCGTGACACTTGTATCCCTGGCATTGTTCAGAAGCCCCTCTGAAAAACATTACACAAGAGAGGGTGACTTGTACAAACAGGACACTCACGCGGGACGTGCACACTCAAACCCCCTTCCTAAGCTGCCGCGGCTGCTGGGGCTCGGCAGCAAGGAGAGCGTTGTGGCCGGAATAAGAGGGCGCAGCTCCAGCTAACTGGCTCTAACGTCTTCCCACTGAAAAAATGGAAAATGCCATCAAGTACGTGACTTGATGCGGCAACAGCCAGTGGGAAGGAATAACCTCTCCTGGCTGGTACCTTCTATGGCTCTTGCGCTTTGCTCTACATATTCCCGGGGGAGCTGAGAAATAGCTGACCCTGGGCTGGTCCCAATTGCCCTGGCTCCAGGCGTTTTGGAGGAAGGGGGCAATTCCCCCCGGCTGAGGGAAAAGTATTCACAGCCCAGGCTAATCGTTACCCAAACTTTGTTTGGGAGTGTGTCCTTCCTAGGGGAAATAGATAAATCCGCTCTCCCCTTTTGCTGGGTAGGCTGCCAGGGGAAAGGCATAAGGCCTGAACGGTGGGATCTGGGCATTAGCGAGGTGGAGGCACGAAGTGCTTCCTGATCCAGGATTTTTTGGAACAAGGCTAAATGCCCTACCTCTCCCGGCACAAGGGCATGGCCAAAATTATTTACTCCACGCTAGCCGGGTGGGGATTTTCTAACACAATCAATGTTGGAGGCAGCTGCTACGGGGTCTTGCGAAGCCTTTAAAGATAGCTGCCATTTCACTTGCAAAGTTAAAGCAGAGGGTTCAGAGGAAGGTAGAGCAAGTACCGTCACCACCATGGCATGGTGGGCTCAGGGGAAGCTGTGAGGAATAATGGGGTCTCAGGGTGCTCCCCAACTAACTGCCTATCGCATCTCCGTAGGTGTCTCAACACGGTCAGTGTAAGGCTGGAGCTTGGCTCTTTCCCAACACGCTACAGGAGATGGCGGGGAAGCACTTTGAGAGCAATGTGGCACGAGTGGGCAAGGGAGAAGAAAATCAAGCCCAGCAGTTAAGCTGCCACACTTTCTTCTTTGGGATTACTGGCCCCCTTGGAAGGAGTGCAGGTGTGGGGATGCATGAAATAAAATATCGACCTTTCAGCTAAGGGCTTCGGGTGTTGCCAAAAAATGGCAAGCAACTCTCAGCAAGCCGCGGTGGATTAGAGGAGCCATTAGCTGACAATTTCAGATGAACAGCTGCTCATACCATGCCTGCCGCATGGCATGTGTACCTTCTGAAAATACAGGTTTCGGTCTATATCTGCGATAGAGTAGTTGCTACGTTTCAAGGGCTGGAAAGCGCTACTGCAGGCTTTCTTCTTGCTTTGGAGTGAAATGCCCCAAATGTGTTGGTCACCTTTTAGGTTTCTGAAGCTTAGAGGGTGCTGCCTTATCGTGGGTTTCCCAACAAAGAGGGAGCGCTATGCCAAAAAAATCAACTAGCCATCACAGACATAGAGCAAAGCCATTGATTTTCACGGTGGAAGCTCTCCAACCCAGTCATGATGCTTGGGGAGAAATGAAAAGTGAATATTTTGGGGGGCAGACGGTATGTAATGGGTGACGGGTACAACAGCATCTGTCTGATGGGCACGTTGAGTAACGTATGCATTGAGGCGCTGAGTGCTGCGCTTCTGCTGGCAATGCATAGATCTGGGGTTTGGTGGGGAAGTAAAATGGAGGCATCGCAGGTGAGAACAGAGTGGGGTCTGCAATGAGACACGCCATATAAAAATGCCATGACCTCGCAACTAAAAATGTGAAGTTTAAAAAAAATCATACGCACAGTTGTATGAGAAACTACACTGGGTAACGATACCACAAAAATGAGAAATAAACAAAGGAAGCATCATCTAATCTCATCTATATATATATGTACACATACATATATATATATACACACATACATACACACGCATACACGTATATATACACATGTATATTCATATTCTTTTGATTTCAAAACTGTGAGATGAATTTCCTTTATTAACTACATCATCTATATGTGATGCAATAAAAGTGAACTAAAAAAAATTACATTTGATATGCAATGTTTAGCTTTACTCCCATACTTGTCTCTCTGTAGGGCTCTAAACGACAGCATGAAGAAAAGGAAAGAAAAAACAACAAGTAAGCTTACAGCGACAGTAGGAGAAATATGAGTAAAAAGCAAATTGATGATATGCAGAAAAGAGAGTTAACGGAAATAATTTCCACTGCCCAGAATACATGAATTTGTTACATGGTTTATTTCAGGTTAAAAATATTGACATTTTAGACAGAAAAATTATTTTATGTGCAATATTCAATTGACTACATTTTTATTAAAAAAAATTATCACATTTAAAACGTTTTCCAATGCCATTATAAAACGTTCAGTGTGCAACACAAATCAAGAAATAATGCCTGGAAATTTAAGAAAAGTCTAAAGCTGGTAACGGTCATGCTTGAAAAGAGAGGCACTGTCAGCGTCACTTCCAAAGTCTTAAAATGAATGGCTTTACTTACTGTTAGTTCTAATAACCCCTGGCAGTTGAAACCGAAATCCATTTCCTTGCTAAAAATGTTTTGCCGTCCATCCTTTGCAACAGTGCTTTGTAAGAGTATGGCTTTGCTCATCACAGGGCTGCTGGCATTTTACAAACTTTGGTAAGTCTGCTCTTTTTTTTAACTGAACACATGGCAAACTACATGGACTTCGCAAAAAAAAAATGTTAAGAGGAACAGTAGTTCAAATAATGGCATCGCTAAATGAAGCTATTGAGAAGAAAGGGTTAAAACAAGAAGAGCCAGAGATGAAGATGAAGAGCCAGTGACAACTCTCAGCTTCCCACTTTGCAGCAGTCTGTGGCACGCTGGGGTTTAACCAGAGCTCGTTAACGGGATTGCCGCCTTTTCTGAAAATTAGCTCTCACGAAAGCAGTTAGGCCGTTTCGAGAAACTCCTGCGTCCGAGAGACCGAGCCAGCGTGTGTCCGTCAGCTGCCAACGGCGGTGAGCGCTCAGCAGGTGCTGCAGGGTGCCAGACCCTCCCCTGCCACCTCCTCCTTCCTCTACGCTCCGTGTCCCATCAAGGAATTGCTTTTGCCACCGGGAAATGGGACTTTGGCCTTTTAGGGTCATTCCCCGCCTCTTTCCAAGGGGTTTTTTTAGGGCTCCCAGCCCCTGGTGAGTCTCTACTGCAGATGGGGCAGCTTCGGCTTGAGCAAAGAGGGTATTTTAAAACACGGAACTGGGGAGGGCGAAAGGAAGGGGTGGTCTGGATCAGGCCTCAGGTTTCTTAGAGCGTCCTGTCCCTGTCAACAGCCAGCACCAGAAGTGGTAGATGAAGGTGCAAAAAAAAATCATAGCCTTAGTGACGTGGAATGAGTTAGTTGGATGATGTTAGTTAGCAATGCCCTCACTGCATACCGATCCCAGCCAAGGCACACCCAGAGATGGTGACAGCATCTACTTTTACAATGCACTATGATGGCTTTAGCGTGCCTGCTGGTGCAGCATCCTTAAATCCCAAAGAACCGCCGAGGCCACTAGGCCTGGTTGGTTTTGCTAACCTTCGTTTCTGCTGCAGGATCTCCTAATATTCACAGTTTGCGCTTGTCCAGGGACAGTAACCAGTTTGAAAAGAAATAGCTATACCAGTTCTCTGGTCATTAATTAACTTGCAGCCTCCTGAAAAGATTGGGTTGGGGTCTGCTCCCTCTGAAGGCAATGGCAAAGCTCCAGGGGCTTAAATGGGATCACTACTGGTCCCACTCTCCTTCCTCATCTCCCACGGATGAAGCCTGGGTAGGATTCTCTGTTATCCATCTGGCTGTGTTGCACTGAATAGCACTTGCAGATCAATTACACTATTTTTTTGTGGAATAAAATGCTGTTAGCTCATGTAACTGTATCAGAGTCTAGTCTTAAAAATTAGAAGAACACAAGATTATTAAAATGCATGTAAAACCTTTCTGTCACATTTCCACCCAAATCACTTGGGTTCAGTTCAGGCACCCAGACCTGAACATCAGGTCTTCTCTAAGCCGAATGCTGACCCAGCATTACCTGCTGCCACTTGATTTAGAAGTCCCCCAAACCTCAGTGTTATCATGCAAGAAACTATACAGGACACCAAAGTTCATGTCGACATTTGCGGTACACTGAAGTTATTAAAATTCAGAGCATTTCATGTTTAACAGTAGCCCATTCTTGAGAAGCATTCATGGAAGCAAATTTATTGCACAAAGTTAGCACAGTTTAGGAAATGAATGAACAGCCAAAAGGTCAAACACGTGTGCATGCCTTGTGCTTTGAATGAAAAAATCCCAGTGATACAGTTCAGTATCTATTTCTATTATAAACAAAACACTGCCACATAGTACAAAGGGGGTTTTCCTGCTTGCGTTATAACCATCATTATTTTCCCTTCCTTGGAGATCGTTTACTGGAAAGGGACGCCTTCACTGGGAGCAGAGAGCTGATAGAGTGCTGACATATTGCGTTTGAACGCAGCTTTACTCTGTCATAATTCAGCCACCTTGCAAGCGAGCCAAAAGAATAAAATAAAAAAAATCCCATGGAAGTGGCAGAGCAGGACAGAGCCACCAACAGACAGGAGCTGGCAGAGCTCCATAATCCCCAGCTCCTCCTCAGGTCCTCCTTGAGCACATGTGCCTCTCCCTCACGGAACCATCAGGAGATCAGCTTGCAACCACGGTCCCTTCCCACAGCCAGAGCAGACACAAACACGTAGGTAACGAGATTGATTCCTAAAGCAGAAACCTCCACTAGGTACAACTGACTCTACCTGTTTATATCCCATTGCTGAAAGGAGGATATGCAAGCGCTTCTAGTTTCCCTACACCTATTTCTATTTTTTTTCCGCTTTCTAATAGCACATATAAAACGTATTAATGCAAACGGCAAAACATTTCTTACAGTATCTAAGCTCTGCTCTTTGGAGCTGACCTGCGCTCCTCACTTCAGCTGTCATTTTTCTTAGAGATGAAGGGCAGTTTTGCTTTATTTTGAATTTTTTCTCCTGTGCAAGCCGGTGTGCCGCTGACCACAGTTCTCTATGCCATTTCAAATGAGAGCAGCTTTGGTGGCAAAGGCCATTTTAGCTTCACTTACCTTCAAAGGTGTTCCCGTTTCTGAAATGAATGGTTTAACAAGGAAATATGCTGACAACAAAGAAAGGAATGGATACGTCCAACAAAATACACACACAAGACCAAAACAATACAAAAGTGAGGAAACAGAAAAAAAAAAGCAATCAAAATCAAAACCACTATGAATGCTTTGAGTAGAACTGAGGGTCTCTCAAAGTGAATTTTATTGCTCATGGAAAAAAAGCCTCCAGAAAATGGAAAGATGCATTGAAATGAAAGGAAGGGGAGGGTTTTTTTTTTTTTGTGCCCAGTTCCAAAAAAACCAAAGTGTGTGTGCGTGGGGAGAAAAAACAAAAAAAAGAAGAAAAAAAAAGAGAAAGAAATGGGCCAAAATAAGCCACAGAAAATGGAATTCTCACTAGAAAAATTAGAGAGAAACTCCAGCACACCTTGTGCGTTGTACATGCTGACAGAAGGGTTGTTATAGACCGCCGATTCCCCGAGCAATGTATTATAAGGGTTGTTAGTGCCATGAGGACGAAGCAGAGCATTGGTTATAAGATGATTAGCCATGGCTCCTGGAGCAGCCCGATAGAAAGACAGAGGGAAAAAAAAAAAAAAAAAGGTCAATCAGGCAAATGTGGTATTAAAAAAAAGGGAAAAAGAACATTCAGAATGACAACAGTTGAAATAGTCCTGATTACAAGCAGCCAGCTAATTAGACTCGGAAAACTGTATGCCACTAAAGCAGAACAGATGTTACTGACGATGCACAAATCCAAACCAATGCAAAAGAAAATGTATCAGAAAGCAGATAAGCTACATTTATGGTGGTTCCCCAGTCGCTTGGAGTGTAAGCAAGGCTATGCCCACATGCTTTCTACAAAGAAAGAAAGGAAGATGGCAGCCTACACAATGTAGGGGGAAAAGCTCTCTGGAAAATGCCAAATGAACAAAAAAAAGTATATAATGACTAACAGAACACAGCACATTCAACTCCCACTATGGGCTAGGATCTCTTTTACCAGTCCTTCACAACACATCTAAAATCGAAAAAGCAGAATTAAAAAGAAAAGATGGAGAATGTGTCGTCTTCAAAGGCTCTCGGCGCTTATCAGAGAGCAGCTGTTTCTCATGCCCAAGAGGGCGAGTTTCACTTGAGTCACTGCGCTGGTACCACTGTCAAGCACATCCACAACTGCCCGAATCCACCCTTGAAGGTGAAAGCACTGCAGCTCCATCAAGCGTTTCTATCAGGAGTGAGAGTGGCCGCGGAGACGCATGTTTCAAGGCTCTCCATCTGCCCTGCAACCACCTCGTTTCCCCACTCCCAGATCTCTTTGCTGTCATTTCCAAGCACTCAGCCAGCAGTTGTCCTCCCACTTTGGTTTATCCCTTGGAGTCGCAGCCTCTGGACTTGTGCTTTTCAGGATCATCGTGGCTTGGCCGGTGGCTGCCAAGACCTACCTTGATTCCTATCACAGGCATCAACCCATGAAGCAAAGCCTTCTCCCCCACCTTTTAGCTGACCTACAGGACCAAAAAACCCACTAAGCCCTTGCTCTGAATTTCCTCTGGGATCCAAAGACATGACCGAGTCAAAAACTTGCCCCCAGGGCCATTCCCACTGTCATCGACAAAGACCTAGAGCAGGAGTGCTCAAGGACACACCATGGGTTTTACCTCCAGGGCTAAATTGTTATGACAAAACCTTTCCACCAGGAAAGTAAGTCTTCGGTGGGGCAGCTAGAGCTAGCCAGGACAGGGCTGTCATAGGGCTCAGGTGACCTGGCTGTCACCAATATCTGATAGCCCCAACCCAAACAAGCAACCAAAAAGCCAGTCCCCAAACCCAGCAACCCTGGCGGGGATGCCTTTGTCAACAGCTGGGGCATGGAGACCCCATTTGCCTCTTTGAGGAGCGGAGGTGGCCCCACGGCATGGCCGAGGCAGTCTTTGCGAGGCATGCGGAGTGCTGGGTACGATCTCTTCTCTGCAACTCATCACCTGTTTTTTCTTTCTTTTTTTTTTTTTTTTGGATGGAGCTGCTGAGGATCTATAAGCCCCAAGGGCCTCTGGCTTGTACAAATCCCCTTAGCAGTGAGCTCTCTGAAAGCTCACAGCTACTAATTATTTAAAAAAACCCCAAACGAACTGGCCAAACCTGAGGCTTGGAAGCCTCCAGAGCTGCCTCCTGCGGTGCTTGTATGCTGGCCTGGCTCCATTTCCCAGGAGAGTGTTTCTCCATGCCTGCAGAGGTAGAGGAGAGAGCAGACTGCCCTCCTGCCTCTCCTTCATCCTTTGCTAGCCCTTCCCAGCCCAGGCGGTCTTTTGAGCACAGGACAAAGTAGAAGGCAGCACTGTATGGGGGCTGCATGCCAGGGAGGCTCCTCGACACATGCAGCTGGAAAAAAAGAGACTTGTTTTCTCTCACCTGATATTTTTGGCTATGCTGATGGAAAGCAAGATGAGCTGCTGTGTTTGGAAATAAGGAAACAAAGCTGTCTCCTGTAAGAAAACATTATATGAATGCTTAACTAAGCAACCTGGAATGTAACTAATAGGTAAATGAGTCAATTCTTTCTTTCTGGTAATGTATTTTCTATCAATCTCACACACATCTGTGATGAGGGACTGTAGGAACCACTTCTCTTCTTGCACTAGTTTTAGACCAGCATGAGTACTAAGTCCATTAAAATTGTTTCTGCCTTCATCCCACTTTTAATCAAGCCAGGCCATAAAATATTCAAAAAGGGACTCTTATATAGGTAACAGGAATGTCCAGAGTTAATGCCAGCTATAAATTCAGAACTGATATAATCCTCCCATTTGAGATTTAACCCAATCTCCAACTCGATCCCTATGAGATTTGATACGGCGAAGAATATACCCACTGCATGGTTTTGAACCCTTTAGCTTGAGGTGTCT
Organism: Elanus axillaris; assembly: GCA_026212715.1. NCBI lineage: Eukaryota > Metazoa > Chordata > Aves > Accipitriformes > Accipitridae > Elanus > Elanus axillaris. Next base: position 27,967,760 of record JANZLQ010000007.1, on the reverse strand, counting down.
TTAAACGGCAGCTGCCAGAAAGAGAATCTGACCTGATACATCCCCAGTCTGATCCTCTCTAGCAATCCCAAGCAACAGGAACAAGCTGATCCTGCCACGGCTGGGCAGGTCGAGCAGTTTCGCTGGGGGATGCTCGCTCAGGGTGACAAGAGAGAAGGGACCAATCTGTGCCAGCACTTAACACTTTGCTCACCTACGTTCACCGGGGTGGTGGGCTCTGAAGCAAGCTAAATTCACACAACCTGGCTCTTTTGGGCTGTTACAAACTAGGTAGTTTCTGGTAACATTTAATACAGATACATGTTCTTGAATATAAACTTGGCAAAAAGTTGAAAATACAGAATAAGTCATTTTTGCTCTCTCAGGTGTGTAAAAGAGGGGGGCTTGGTACAACAAAACAGTGACCCATTCCTGTATGCCGTTACTAAGCAAAAATACTGCATCTGCTGCCTTCCTCTCCCTTGATTGCCGAGGGTGTTAAGATTTTTTGATTTACTGATCAAAATGCCGCTTTCGATGGCAGTGCTGAGTAGTTCTCTTGATGCAAATCCAAACCAACCCCGCTGCTAACACGTTCAGCTACCTTTCAATACTTTCAGAAACCCACCTGGGCCCTAAGCGCTCTGCAGCAGGTTCCCGTCACGGTGGGCTGGCCACAGCAAACGTCACACTCTCTGCAGGTCACAGAAAATGTAACCTTTGGCATCTTAAAAACAAAATGGTATGCACCTTGTATTTCTTAATTTGGGCTCTTGTTTCTCCCTAATTGCTTTAATGCTGCAACATTCCCAGCCTCAAAGGATGCTGAGAGAGAAGGACTGCATTCAGGTTCTAAAGAGCCTACAGTTAAAGCTTTAGATAAAACAATAATACACCAAACAAATCCCCATTATTGGGTTTCTCCTTCCCGGGAGGGAGAAAGAAAAAGGTAACACCAGCCATACATTTAAGTATCATCCTGCCTTTTTCATAACATTTTATCATTGCTATAGCAACCAATGGGGCTATTAGGAAGAGCGGATTAGGTCTGCAGACAAGGCACCAGCAGAAGGAGCAGGTAGACCACCAAACTATGACCCTGTTTGCATGAAAATGCCGTTGGTAATAAAGAGCCAACAAAAACCCAATAAAGCAAGCACGGGATCAAAGTGGCATGCTTTCCCAAAATACCAGGAGAGAAAGCAAAGAGGCTTGTTCTGCAGCCCTGCGTGCAGGTGCGCAGCAAAGGCTGGGTGCCGGGGCCGCGATTGCAAAGGTCAATGTATGTCTGGGGACCTGAAAAGCAGAAAAAGGAGGGCTCTGGGTACCCATCGACCGCCCTGAATCTCCTCCCCAGCAGAGTGCTCTCGGGACGTGACCCCCGGCAGCTGTCTGGCTTGCTGTTGGCAATGTGCCCAATATCCTCCGAAAGCAGCAGTTGTTCATCGTTTATTTTTATTTATTCACTTACGGCTGGATCCTCGGCTCTCATCATCTGCGGTGCGACATCGATTTCTCTCAGCAAATCCCACAGCCCTGTGTCATCCTTGCTTCCCTACATTTCAGCAATAACATTCCCTATACAAATCTCTCCTTTGCTGTCTCCCAAAGCATCTGAGCCCAGCGCACAGCCACTACTCTTTATTTGCTTTAGTCAGGGTGACTGCCTTCAACTCAGCTGCGTTGAAACACCTTTGATTCTGCAAGTCAAAGATACCCTACTGAAAGCAAATGCACTCCGTTTCCATATTGTGCTACGTACGTGTGGGAGCAAGAATTTGGGGTTGGAAAAAAGATGGGGCTTCAAACGCCGAGGTTCACCTGGGCGTCTCCTTGTTCAGCGTGATGAGATCATCACAACCAGCAAAGGTATTTAACAGCAGAACTCACACCTCTACAAAAACATTCCCTACAACCACACCGGTGTAACTCCAGTCTCAAGTCTCCTTGTTTCCACCGATATTCAACCAAAGATTAAAGTTCAGCACAAAACACAGCTACCAGGCCAGCTCTGATATCCAAAGCAACATTCAAACTCAAGTTTCTGGCAATGCCAGTGCTCAGTTCAAGGTTTGCTAAAGCTGGATATCCTGAAGTGAAGGATTTACAGACTGTGATCATGAGGAGAAAGGAACAATGCTCTTATGGAAGGCAAATATTAGCTGGGTAACACACAGAACAGGGGATCCTTGTGATCCAAGTACCAAAGATCCAGCCTTTCTTACCAGGTTTAAAAGGCTACAAGAAGGCATGGCTTGTGCTCAGGGTGCAGGGGGAGATCTGGAGGGTTGCACTTTTCAGTTGCAAACTGAGAAAATCTGATAGGGAAATCAATCAGGACAAAGAAAATGAAAATCCCACAATTTTTACCATCACTGTAACCACGCACAGAGGATTCGGATAGCTACAGTTAGCTGCTTTGTCTGCCTATGAAAGTAGCTATTATTTTAATGGCAGTATGCAACAAAATGGTATGTTTTTCTTCCCTTTCTAAGGTAGAAATTGATGGCCTTGATGCAGGACAACACTGAACGTAGAAATAATTTTTTGGAAGAGTTTGGTGTTATAACTGTAAGGGACAGTAACTAAACCCAAGTATGATTTATCTACTCACTGAAGGTAAAGGATGATGATGACAAGCACATGTTGCCAGACTGCAGACTGCATCATCCAGGAACAAAATTCAAAAAATTTCTTGTGGGCAGCTGGCTGACAAAGCCACAGGAAGGCATTTACGTTAACTTGAATCATCTGCATGGTCTACCCAACAGGAAGGGAAATGGATCCAACTGCTCCTCCAGACTTTCTGAAAAATAATGTCATTCAGCGTGGCTCTACCAGGCTGAAGCAGCTTGAGCAGGACTGCTTTAGCTGGGATGATCTGTCCACATAGGTCACAACGCCCTTGTGTATCTTCTTTGGCTTCAGGTATTTTCGATCGCATGCCAAAATCAGCTCTATCCTTGTGAGGTGCGTTTTAGCAGCGCGGAAACTCACTGGGGATGGGGAGATTTCCCCCACTGTCCAGCAGACACGCCAGAAGTGCAGTTTTGCTGAGAAAGAAGACCTAACCTGTTAACAAATTTCATCAGATGAACTAGTGAATCAGCTGAATGCTTCAAAAATGTTCATACAGTATTTTCCAAATGAAATGTTTACATTTTTTTGTTCCAAAAGAGAGGTTTGTATGAAAGCTGACTTTGACTTTTTCATATGATGTCATCTTTTCATTAGAGTGGAAACAAAAATAAATAGCTTGGAAAAAGCACATCTTGAGTCATAACAAAATGTTTCATTGCCTCTGACCCAGCAGTCCCAAAATGTAGTTTTTCTTGGGCTTTTTTTGTTTGTTTTCAGAAGAAAGAAACAATAACAAAAGCATGTACTGCTGTGGTTTTGGTCAACCTTAATCTTTCTGTTTTCTCCCCATTTTGTCAACCATGTAGCTCCCTTCCTGCAGGGCTAGGGCATGGTGCTGTACTCCTGCCCGCTCTGCCTCCTGAAGCGCCCAACTTATCTTGCTGTTCACAGCCACCATAAATCAAGTCCTCAACTTCTCACACTTCATATACCTGACTTCAGAACCACCCTGCAGAGACAAGCGACAGCCGGAAAGAATATGGGCTATTCCCTGAAGGTACTGTGGTGCCTGAGCTATCAGGGAGCGCAGTTTAGCCTGGACGCCAACGATATGGTTAGAGATGAATCCTCTCTTAAGTGTCTATTAAAAACCCCTCACAACAACATATGCTGCCTTACCCTAACCGTAGTAAATAACTCATCTCCTTAACTCGAATGATACTGAAATAGCCTCTCTGCACTGATTTCAGTTTGTAAATTCTGGCTGATTCTGTATATCACGAAGCATTAACTTACTTATTCCACTTTACTCCCGGGGAAAGAAAATACATCCAAAGCAGGTTTGTAGGACTCAAAGCCCTAGTCGTCTTTGTGACTTTCCTTACCAGCATTCAGTAGTGTCCTTTTCTGTGTTACAGGCAGAATTTTCAAGCATTTAAGGAATCCTGGTCTTCCATGTGTTCACTTGCAATTTATTCCAATGATGAATGCAATTATGAAAAGTGAAATCACACATATTTGCTGGAAGACGACAGGTATTTTCAGCATTTTTCCTGGTTCCCTCCAACAAATGCTCTGACGTTTAGATTTATTGAGCTGTGTTTTTATAATAGCCAACAGGATTCAGTTAATAAACTTCAATAAACCTCCCTATTAAATTTCTCCCAAATAGGTTTGTTGTCACTTGCAGCATCTAATCTGTTCATTGAGAAGCTATTAATACTGACTGCAGTGAAATGGAGTTTCAGCAAATGAGGTTGTTAAGCTCTGGGCCATCTTCTGCCAAATGAAACATCCCATTCTTTGCCCCTTTTTTTCCCTTCTTTCTTCTGCAATGATTTCAGATGACAAACCTCTGCTGGATTATAATCTGCAGGCCATGATTGAAATGCACAGCTAGTCTGTATCAGTTTATAAACCTTTGCCCACTTGCTGATTTCTTCCTCAACTGCCTGGAGCAGAAATGTGGTCTCAGGATGGGATGTTTCTTTTTACCACCACTACCCCTTCCAAGGGTTTATACCTCATTGTTCCTCAACTATACAAACATGTATTTTCCCTAATTGTTCCTGCTTACTCTTATTTCTCATCAGGCTCTTACCAAAGATGTGCAAGAGAGCTCTGCCTATGGTGGAAATTGGACCATACTTACAGGAATCTATATAAGCAGCCACGCTTTCTTCCTTCCTCCCTCACAGTCATCGTATTAAGATTGCTTTGCAGCAATACTCTGCTGGATCTAATACTCCCTAAAGCCTGCTCTGATTTCAGAAATTGCCTTGCCCTTACTTTTCCTCTTTAAATCTGATCCACCTAATGACTGAACTTCCAATTATATGGCTGTCAATCCTAAAATCAAAGCCAGTTCATAATATCTCCCAAAGGAAGAATGTCACGTCACTCACTGAAATCACTGCAACAAATCTCAGCTAACTCAGTCCCAGGCAGCAGAGAGGCAAAATAAACCAGAAGACAATCGACAGTGGATTTCATTTTGCATGTAGGCAGAAATAGGAGTTAAAATCCCTAAGTTTTGATTCTCAATGCAGAAAATCATAATTTTCCTGGCATAATATGTATGGCTGATTAAAAAAAAAAAAAAAAAAAAGAAGGAAAAACCCCCTCAAAACAGTAGAGGCAATTTGCTAGTCCAAAAGAATGCCGAGTCTCCCTTACAAACAGAAAATACTCCTCTGCTGCCACATACCAGGAATTTATCTCTACTTCATATGTGACTATCAGGGTGGGTCACTCTGGGGCCAGATGCTGACATTTAGCCAAACCAACAGTCACTTAACAGGGCTGCAGAGATTTATGGCTTGCAAACAGCAATGCCTCCCGGCTGATTCGGTGCAACTGCATGTGGACTACTCCCTCCAAATACACCCTCCATCTGGATGTGTGTAGTCTGTAAGGGTTACAAGAGGGAATAGAAGAAGCAGAAGGGCATGGGGATGAAACCAAAGAGCTTCATCAGGAAATCACCAGTGGTGGTCAGATGGAGAAGTAAAGGAACAGCTTCCTACGCTGGGTAAAATGGAAATTTCGAAGTCCTGATACAAATCGACCATGCTATTTCTTTTGCAGGCTCTCCCTGGTGTTGTGAGCACTGCTACAAGCATCCATGACTATGGGTCAGCAAGCACTCTTGAGCATCGATCCTCCTGGTGAAGAGCAGAAGCCGCAGCGCTCGAGAAACTGTGGCTGGACAAGATGCTAGAAAACAGCCCGCAGGCTTGCTCTGGATTAGCAGGGAGATGCCACTAGGGACTGTCACCCTGCTTCTCGCCCCTTGATTTCCACAAAACAGCCAGGGGACACTTACGCCCCTCTGAAAACCATCACCTCCTTCATAAGTGGCAGCCTGGACCAAAAAGGAATAGAAACTGAACTTGCAACTGTACTCCGGAGGCAGGAGGACAGTGGCATTGCAGCTGATGTTCATGGCTAAACCAGAGGCCTCCAGGCTCCAGGACTGACGAATCCCTTGAAACAAAGACTAAATTTCCCAGGACTGAGGGCTTTGCTAGCCAGTGGGAAGGGAGATGCTCAAGGGCAAGGATCGCTACGTCCCTCAGGTTCATGCAGCCCCTTGGCCCTGCTGACTCAGCGATGGTGAGCAAGGACAGCGTTAAGCACAGACACCTCTCAGCACTCTGCAAAAAGGGTAAGCTCTGGGGAAAAGTGCCGTGTCTTAGACTTGAAGCAATGATGACAAAGAAATGAGATTTGCAGATTGGCAGTTGATGGTCTCTGAATGGTCACAGAGACTGCTGTCCCTACCAGGGCCATCCTGGGCTCAACGTTGAGAAGTCCTCCACATTTACCTCCAGAAAACTCTGAGCATCACTGAAAATGGAGCACAAAGCATTTAAAGCATCTCCACGGGGAGGTCAGATTTAAACAGATGCACCTCTTGCTCCACACCACATCCCCAGTCACGCAGTGATGGCACTCACAGGAGCGAAGTGTCTGCAGGAGACAGACACTTTTCTTTAGTCCGATTATTTTTTAACTGCTTAGTGCTCAGAAAAAAAAAGAATGCAAAGTATTTTTATACGCAGGAATATTTTGGTGACTTCCTTCTAGGCATCTGCAGATGCATTCATGACCAAGGAAAGTAACCGGAGGCACCCTGGACATCTGCACTGAGCCTGCCTACCCCAGCGCCACAACAAGAACGAGAATTTTAAAAAAAAAAAGTAATCTGGCACACTTGAAAACGTGTTTAAAAATTGCAGTGGTCATCACTAACTCTGCCTGCCGACTTGTGTGTTTGTACAGCCACTACCTGCTAATTTAAAATGAAAAAATCCCCACACCATAAAACTATCTCTCTGAAAGATATGACATGAAAACTGACTGACTTCACAGGAGAAACTGGGGCACTGTTTGCTGCCGACTGTAAAAACAAATGGAAAGCAAACAGAGAAAGTATTTATTCTCTAATATTTTTAAGCCACAAGAAGAGCCATTGGTGTTACTCAGAGCGAGTAAGAAGTGTTTAGACAGACTCTGATAGATCAGTTGATGGCGCCCTCTGAATATCCTGTCAAGATGAGTAGAGGCGTTTCCACATCTCCCAGAGCTTGGCTGCTTGCTATTTGTTTTATATGCAACATAAATTCAGCAGAAATCTGACTGTCACGCCGGTCACATCAATCCATCAAGGAGCAAACGAGCATCTTGAGAAAGACTGACGCATGACAACAGTAGCGCTTCCATGGTCCAAATTTCCACCTGCTCTCCGCTTTATCTAGGCATCGGCAGCAAAAGGTCAGCGTTGCAAATGGGCTACAATGAGCAGCAATTGTTTTTTGAAGTGTACCGTGAATGGGGTTTGAGACACCCAGGGGAATCTTGATTTTCCTTTTCCCATTTTGCTCTTTCCTTTCTTTTTTTCTACTCATCTGCTTGTCTCTCCTTTTAATCACACGGAACTGCTGTTTTCACTGCTGTATTGCCAAATTATGTCCAGACCATGACACCCACCACCCCTGCAGACAGCTAAACCAAAGAATCTTCATCTTGCAACACAGAGCCACGTCTGGCAGCCCCCATCTCTGAGCAGAAAGGGAAGATTTGGGGAGAGAGACCCAAACCTGACTCACTGCAGTGCCCCAGCGCTACCCCACAGCTCCCATCTTCTGGAGTCAGTCTCCTATTGAGAGGAAGAATTTCACTTTCTACTGTGTTTTCTATATAACTGCTTCCTAAAAATGCAGGGTAATATGGCCACCTGAAGATAATTTAAAACTTCACCCACCCTCCCTGCAACACATATAGTCGTCCCTGCTGAGTTAACAGTGCAGATACGATTTCAGCCTGCAAATCACAGCTTAATTATATTTTTGGGTGGGTGGGAGGAATTTGATGGGAGATTTCATTTAGGAAACAATCAGGTCTCGGTTGGGTTAGAAATCAGGATATTAATGTTCTTCATTTTAATTTTCCTCTCTGACTCAGATTCCCACTGTTTGAATTTGAGCTCAATTTGTTCTGTTCATTATGAAGAAATCCACATGAATTTGACATTAAACTGATTATCTCTGAAAACAGTAGCAATAATTTCCCTTTTTCCTGTGTACATTTCAGATTAAGTCTTTGTGGTTGATATAAAAACGCAGGGGAGAAATAATAAAGCAAAAGGAAATCAAGTATTTATTCTGGAACGCTACTTAGAAGCTGAGACGTGCAATGACACTTATGCATTTGGGAAGAAAAAGTAAGGGGCAGGGACAAACAATACCCTAATTTCCATTTCCCATTCCAGCCCATTTGCATGGGAACAAACAGGGATTGATTATGGCTTTCCTAGCCAGGAATAATATCCGGCATGCCAATACTGGGGATCTTGGGGATTTGTGATGACTGGTTGATGGAGTTTGCTGGGAAGGGCGTGCTCCCTCATGAATGGACCCTTAGGGCCACAGGGATGAATTCCTGTTTAAGATTCACTATCCTGCAGCTGCCAGAGGTCATGGGGTCCAATCCTGCACCAGCTGTCAGGGTTCTGATGACCCCAATAGGCTTTAGTGGCCCTGATGAGACCCACTGGGGACCCACACCCTCTGCTCAGCCCTGGGCACCCAGTCCTTGCCTTGTGTCTGTCTCCTGGCTGGACTCTGGACCTGGGTTGTAGCCCCGTTTCCAGCCTTGTCTCCGTCAACACCTCCTGCCCTCATAAAACAGCTCTGCTCTTACAGCTCCCTGATGTTTCTTGTCCCTCAGGCAGGTGGAGCAGCAATGTAGACCACCAAGAAATCCCTTCCAGGAGACCTCCGTGGATGAGGGTGGTGGTGTGCAGTGCTTTGAGGGTGATGGGATATAAAGTATATATGCATATAGCCAAAATACAAGAGGTGCACATACTCCTGTTTGTATAGCAAGATGGTTGTTAGAATAAACGATTAAACTTGCTGTCTACGTTGTAAGCCGGGACTCAGAGCATTGCAGCAGGAGTACAGCACTTGACCCAACGCAACAGACTCTTGGAGTAGTTTCTATTGTCAAAGAAATCTGGTGGCTGTACCCCTAGCCCATTTATTTCCCCAAAGAGGGAAAAACCATTAAGATACAGTAAGCATCTGCCACAACTGAAGATATAATTCCCCTTATCTGCTAACTTGAATGGATATACATAGCCCCATCAGTGCCTTTTCCTATAACAAAGCACTGCCTCGTACCAGTGACAAACTCCGTCCCTGATGCTTTCAAGCCTCACCAAAACAAGGAACACTCCTTTCTTTAACAGATAACTTCAATTTTTTATCTGGAAAAAAAGTATCACCACCCCCCCACCCCCCACCCCTGACTTCAACACCAGAAGGGTAATAAAGTACCATATAATTCATGATGTTTTTTTTCTCTCGCAGTTGTCTCATACCCAGAGAGACAGTAATTACTATATTACCTCTCACCTAAGACATGGATAAAAATCGGCTGGAGTCGCATGGCTGTTTCATGCTATGACTGCTTGTTTGCAAGGCTGGCTGAGCTATCCAAGTGCTTTTTTGACAGTAAAGCTCCGAAGGTGCAAGGAGACCTGTCCCTCATGCTCCTCAGGTGGCCACTTGGATGTACCCAAAGTTCAGGCCCGTGCTGCACCATCCGAGCCCAGCAGTGCTCACTCTGACAGTGGTCCCTGCAATCCAATCCTCTTGCCATTGGCACCGTGCTGAGAGACATCCTGATTTCCCTTGCTGGCTCCATCCGTGGGTACGGCACAGGTCCGTTGTTAGATTACCAAAGCACAACTACAGCAGACTTGGAGTAACAGTAATACTGTTAATTGTTTTTAATCTCCAGCTCTTTTTAAAAACTGTCCTTAGCCCAAGTACGAAAAATCTGCTGTTACAACCAAGCAGCCATCTGCTCCGCTTCCTCCTTATGAACCTACCACAAAGGCAAACTCCGTTGCTTTTCCTTCATACCTTCTACTTTCACGCCTTCAAAGTAGTAAGTTTTAGCAAACAGTCCATCCTACATGCACCCCTTTTGGTCCAGTTTTTCAGCATTGCATCCAAGTGCCGGTAACAAGACCACTTACACCAAACAACCTACAGGCAAAGGGAGACTTCTTTTTTCTACTCATGAGGTAATCAGCTTGGTTCAGATTTTACAGCCCTGCAAGTTTTCAGCACTGGGAAAATGAATGTAGAGCACAGGGTGGATGCGAAACAGATGGCAGAGCTATCCAGCCAGACTCATGGTGGGAAAAATTGGGCAAGGTTGCAGAGTGGGAGTGCAAGGAGCAGGAATTCCCCTGTATCCTGAAACAGACTCCGTGACCATGGGGTGGACTGGCATGCTCTTCATTTGACAGTAGAAGAGAAAATCCATGGCCAGTTTCTGTTCCCTTCCTCCTGATTTCAGTCATAGAACAACCCCAAATCCACACCGTTACTAATCCATAATGAGCAGCAAGGGGAAAAGAAGCCTGAAACATTTTGAACTATTCTGTAATTAGGTGTTACCTTCAGGAAATACCTGAAATGGTTGTGTATATCTTAGGAGTCAGAAGTGAGTATAGCTTTCATTACAGAACACATTATGTCAGGCAAGTTTGCGGTTATGCCTGAAATTCCTGTCATGATAAATGAGAATAAGAAAAATAACATTATGGCCAATTACTTTGGGGGGAGGTAGGAGATAAGAGAGGATCTGGAGCTGAAAAAAGCCATAAGCCATGCGGTATCTGCTAAATCAGAAAAAGACAGTTACATGTCTAAAGGAGAGATGCACTAACACAGACACCATATTCCAGACTGATGCCCAGGAGCTTCATGGAGGAAGAAGAGGGCATGGTTTGGTATAGAGAGATGCCTGTCCTCATACAGGAATATGGACAGCTAGAGCAGTCTTGCCTGGGACGTTATCAAGCTGCAGGGGACTGCAAATACTGTGAATGTGAACAGGGAAAAGAAGGCTTAAAGGAGAAAGTACCCCAGCTGGAGGATGTCTCCCTGCTTTCTGCTCCCACAACACAAACATGAAAACTCAGCACTGGTCCAGGACATGGAGCAGTGGAGTCAGGCCAGGACCTGGAGCATGGGGTGATTCTGGGGAGAAAGGATTGTTTTCTCCCTGGTTTAGAAAGGGGTCTGCTGCCTGAAGGCGCTGGGAAAAAAATACCATCACACAAAGAATGTTTAATTCGGGATAACTTTCATGCAAAAGGTGTCTAGGCTGGGAGGGCTGGAGAGGGACTTCTGAACAGGTACGCAAGCCTGTTGTATCAACCTCTGGCAGGGAAAGCTACTAACCATGTAATTCAAGGCTCGGACTTGACTCCTTTGAGCTTTTATTGCACACTTGTAAATAAAACATTAATGAAACAGCTCCTTTAAAGCTTGATATATATTAAAATATTAAGAGGAAGACAAGAACTGTGAAAACTGCATTGCCCCACTGGTCTGTTCAGGCTGCAGCTCTCTCTGGAGAGATTGAAGAAACAACTTACGCTCTATGCAAAGCCCTATGACCACAAATGTTTCTTTTCAGCTGGAATAAACAGGATAAAGTGTGAAGTATCTGGGGCCCCATGCAGTTGGGGTTACTGTTGATGTCAGGTGTAGTTTCCTAGCAGAAGTGACCACCCGCTACTTTAGAGATACTAACTCCCAAAGAAATGTTTTAACCTCCATTTTGCAGATACTTCTGTCTGTGAGAAAAGAAAAAAACCAATGACAAACACTGTGCCTGCCTGCGTGAAAAAGAGGGAGGATCCCCCTGTATAATAGTACAACTTATTCAAGTCCCACCTAAAAGGCTTCCCTTCCAAGACAGTTATCAGGCTGCTTCTGTAGTCAGTGGAGAGATTCAAGCCCATCAGGTGATTCATCTTATCCAATGCTACACAAGGAAAACAGCTGGATGAAATCTGCTTTGAAGATGCCTCCCTCGACAGTTCCTTTCCCAACTGACCTTTAAATAACAGGCAAATCTAGCAACAGGCTCTCACCACACTGAGATGAAGATTGCCCACTTGAAACCTCTTCACAGCTTTCCCAATTTATGGTCATACTCCCTTCTTTGCATGGAAAAGAAACCCTGAACTGAAAAAGGAGAGATGCCTTTCTTTTGCTGACAAGCCCAGAAGATCCTGTTTACTAAAGCCTTGCCCTTCGCAGCCTTGGCTGCGTCGGAGAGGAAGTCAACTTCTGCGCTAACTAAAGCAGTGAACATGTCACGCACAACACATTTTGGTTTGCCGCCGAGATGGAGCAATGGATGGCCAAGGGAAACAGCGGTTCTTGCTGTAGCCTTTGTGTGACAACCGATCGCCCTGTAAATTAGCCCTGGAGAAGCCTGGCTGTAGCTCTCTAGTCCTTGCTTGATGCAAAGACAGAGAGAGATGCGAGGGCAATGCATGTGGATACATCAGGCGTTTGCAGTAACGGCATCTTATAGCTGTCTTTATTAATGAACATTCAGTCCAAAGTGAAAATATCCTGGCACAAAAACCACCAGAGTGGGTTCAGGGGGAAAAGTACAGCTCCATGTTAACTACACTGTCTTTCCCTTTGCACTGATTTGGGTGATATTGATGATGTTCAGAGAACCGAATCATATACCTCTAGCTCCCCAGCACTCGGTAGTCAATATTACTCACAGCACAGTCAAAATCCTGCAAGCCTATCCTCAGGCAAAACTCACCCTAAAATCAGTAGGAATTCTGGGTGAATAAAGACTGAATATGAACCAAAGTCCCAACTCAATTATCATTTGAGCTTTGCAGTCTAACCATCAGGACTGGAAATAACTTTTGATTTTCACCGTCATGAGAGAACAGCTGGCCTCAGTAATCCCAATTCTACCCCCTCTTAATTCCAGCATCAACCAGGCAGATACACAAAACAGAATTTGGCATCTGGTTGCTCAAGGCTAAGCCATAAAGTAATTGTACTGGATGAGAAAGAAACCAGTCTCTGAGGCTCTTTTTCTGGTATACCCTTACTGTCATTTTCCTGTAGCTCCCTGAAAAAGACTTTTTTAAAAAAAGCTGTTCAGATTTCCTCCTGTGCCAGGCACCACATTTTGTTTGGCATATACATTTCTGATAGCCTTTCCTCTGCAGATGTCTATAAAGCTCACATCAGTCGGTTCTTCAAACTAGGTATATTAACATCAACGCAGACAATTTTGTTCCAAGCACAGTTTTTTCTTACATCTATGCTCTGCTGTTCATTTTTGCTTCTGTAAAGATGACAGTATTGCTACATACCCAGGACAATCAGGACTCCCGTGATGCTTAACACAGGCTGTACAGTGCCGTAACAGCCCATTTACACCGTCAGCAATGAGGCCTGATACCTCAGCAGCTTCTGGCACTAGCAGTTTGCTGAGGGAAAGGGGAAATTTCTTTTAAACTTCATTTCACTTATCTTTTTTGCTTTTACTAACTCCCTTCCAGAAATGGCAATTCTTGAAAATGCATGTGTAAAAATAAAGAAAAGGAAAAAAGGGCAACAACCACCACAAAACCTCCTCCCAGTTATCATTGTAACATTTCTTACGTGGGAGAATAGGGTCCAGTGCCGTTCAAGGGGAGGGGGGAAGGAAAGGGGCAACACATTTCAGACTCCTTAAAGCCAGCACAAGTTAGAGATATGAAAAACAGTTTATAATTACCTCTGTTGAGTGAAGCTGAACTGTTTATATCTCCAGTAATAAAGGAGGACTCGGACTGCTTTCGAACTGTGTCATTCCACATCCTACGAATCCGGCTCTGAAGAGGGATTGAACCACAGCAGGTAATGAATTTTTAGCAGCTGCAGATAGGTTTCTTTGTGGCTCACTAAAGATGGCTATTGGCATGTCTAGATCAGGATGAGACTTGTTTCTAGACAACTGTAACCAAGCGGTTGCTGTTTTGTTATAACCCGCCTCGTGCACGCCAGACCCTGCCTGCCTAACTTCATAACACAAACGCCTATCTCAAAGAAGTGCCTAATTGGATTGCTTACATCTTAATTAAAAAAAGCAATAGAAATCATATACAAGAGAAACCCAGACCTGTGCAAGCTACAGATTTACGAATACAGCACCAAATAATGGAAAAATAACTTACACACAGAAGCACGCATGCTTCCCGTACTATCTCAGGAAGCCTGGGCCTTATTTTTTGTGAAGTGTAACAGAAGACTTGATCTGTGTCCTGGTGTCCCTGAATGAACAGAAGCATTCTATAGCTACTATCCATCTTGGGGAATACTGGGGGAAAAAAAAATCCCCCACAAATGAATGAACTCTGTTCCCCTACTGAAAAATCTGCGATGGTTTTGCCATCTGTGGCATAGCTTCTGCTGCTGGGGAAAAAAGTTTCTTGAATATGTTGGCCTTCTGTTTTGTTTCTCAAATATGCTGTGGAGCATCTACCTCTGTGGCTTTCATGCCACTGTCTCGCTCCTCCCCTTCCTCTTTTTTTGGCAAAAGATCAAAAAATCAGCCAATATGCATCTTGTGAGCAGTTCGGCCACAACCCATGTGTGAAGATGACTGGGGAACCCAGTGTCTGGAGGAAACTCCCTCACCTCACCTCTCAGAGTGTGAGGAACGTCTCCCACGGCTGTGTGAAAGTGGTGCTAGGTGGTATGGGGGATCGGGAAGGCTGGTTCCCACTGTGGCAGACCATATTTTTCCTAATTGCTAAAAATCCAGTACTTCCTGTAGTGGGATCTTAGCCATGTGAGACCTTCCAGGGCTTGCTCATATGGTCACAGCTGGAAAGTGCCTCCTCGTCTACTCCTTAACTATGTAGTAACGGGATCTCCTTATCATGCATTAGCCCTCTATAAATGGAAGCACAATGTAACATGAAGCCCATGCACTTTTACAGCGATCATTTTTCACCTGGGCACTTAATCCACTGTATTTCTCTGACATGATCCATTGTGGATTAATTATTCTGTTTCCTAAGTGCTTTTCAGAGAAAAAAAAGGAATTTTCTTCCTCATGGACTTCTCCATTCAAAAGTTAGGAGTCAGATGCTTTCAACAACTCAGACTGATCTCCATCCACACTCCATCAGCTGTGTGAGGTTTTTCCTGCCTACGACAGGTCTCAGGCACTTCCATCCTTCCAAGGACAAGCTTCTGCAGGCAAAATAATCTTCCTTGGTACCTCAAACCTCGCCTGCCCTGAGGAGGCTGCTGCCAGGAGACTCAGTTCACCCTCAAAAGGGATTGTTTTCTTGTGCTGAGAGTGCCAAGAGGAAGGGCTCATTAAAGTCAACTCTTCTCAGAGAGGACGGCACCTACCCAGTAGCTAACTCATGTAAAACCAAAGGCTTTTAAACCAGGCACTTAAGTGTTGCTCGATATAGTGAGTTTTGGACATTATTGATTACTGTGGGATTTGATGGCCTAGTGGAGAGAGGCTCCATACTCTATTGCTGTTATTTGCCCTGCATAACATCCAGACCTATGTAAATGCCAAAGTGGAGCTTTTGGATGACATCTTGGAAACCGCTGAAAATAAATAATAATTTGCTCCAAGATATAAATCGCAAATTAGGTTTTCCTGGGAGGTTATAAACTGTTACTCGCTGCATGTCTTTCATAATTTAATAGTGGAACTGTCATGTATAATTACTTCCATTAGTAATACTGAATAAATTTGTGTTTGGTTTCTATTGATTAAGAAGTAAGCTTCTTCATTTTATGAACTGTTCATCCATAAATCTGCATCTGTACGTACAACTTAGCTTCAAAACTGCTAAGTGCACAAACTACACAAAACCTGAATTTTCAGGTGACCAAAGTGTAACAAATCCAGTAACTTAATAAGATAATCTGACCCCAGAGGATTCCCCTAAGAGGTCTATAACCTAAGGCAAATTGAGTGAGGCAAGGGATTGATCAAGCCACCGAATGCCAGAAAGCGAGCCCTGTCACTGTGAAGGCTATTGCAAGACTCTCGCAGTCTTTTTTTAGCAAGAAAAGTACTTGGTTGTTATAGCATCATTCCTATACGTGGCAATTGCGGTGACAACAACCTTCAGCTCATGATTAAAGGACATACTAGGATGTAGCATAGCTGACAAAACGCTCCCAGCTCCTGATTCCCATGGAGAGCAAGCAGGACGGCTCAGGCGATGACCACCCACCTGTCTCTGGAATGCAAATTTGGGCTTTTTATTCTCATCACAATTATTTAGAAGGTTCTTGGAGAAGCCCTAGTTGCCATCACATCCCAAGGGAAGCCACTGTGTTGAATTCAGGTCCATGAGGGAGGGAAATCTCTGTGGGTGCACTGGGGAGAGCCCTGAGGCAGCTCCTTGGGCCAAGAGGAGCGTCCGTCCCAGCATAGTCACGAAGGGTATTGGCACAACGGTGCAAAGCACTGGGACATGGACAAGAAGCGTGGGTTACCTGAGAGCCTGTGGAATATCTTCCAGGTGTCCGTGACCCCGAGGTTTTTCCTGAGCCGATAGAGCTCTCTGTACTTTTCCCACTACAGCAATGCGTGCGCAGGCATTTTCCATACTCTTTACGTACCTAGCCAAGGAAAGAGCAACAGCAGTTTAGCAGGCAGCTCCTTCTCCAACCCACCACCTTCCAATTTTCAACACAGCCCCTGATTTTTCCTCAGTGGTTCATTAAAACGATAGCTGTTGCAGTACACAGGGAAGAAGCCTGTTACACCTTGTAGCTGAATGCTCTTGATGCATGAGCTCACCATTTATGATGGCGTAAGGGACTGCTTTTATGCAGCAAAGCTGCTCGTTGACACCAGTCGGTTGTAGCTTCCTCTGAGGCACATCAAAGGAGCACAGGAGAAACTACAGATACACTATTTATGACTGAAAATTAATATCCTCATAGATTTGATATAAACTAGCATATTGGCTCATGAAGGTACTAAAAGTTATTGCTTCTGGCAGGGGACTAAGAAGAAAAATTCCAAAAGAGAAATATAAAAGCTATTGATTTTATAATTTTTTTTTTAATTATTTCTTGGAGTCAAATTGAAACTCGAGGAAACTGTAGAGCCAGCAGCCCTAGAGATTATATTCCCAGTGCACAGGGGCGGCTGGAGCCTGCTTTCCCACAGTACCATGCAAGTCAGTCGTGTTTTAAATGGGAATCACAGTCATACCGGGCCAGCTCCTTGCCTGAAGAAAAGCTGTGCCACCTCCTTTGCCTCAGGGGAACTATGCTGACTTGTGCCAGGGCAGGATCTAAGCCCTGACTGAGCTTCAAGTGTGAATTTTTATGGGCAGCAATACCCAGAAACTAGTCGGGACAAGACTGAAAATGAGCAGACCGTACTGAAAAGCCAAAAGCAGGTCATCTTCCCCATTGACAAAAAAAAAAAGCCCAGGAAAACCCATGCACATCCAAAACACCAGTTGAGACTCCTTGGAGCATACAGTTGGCCATGAAAATTTGCCAGACTATCTATGAGCATTTCAAAACTCTGTGAAACAACTGTTTAAATAGCAAATTACAGCTTTTTCATTAGGCTCTTCCTTAAGCGCTTGAGACAAACACAATACCACGAGTGCCCAATATGCTCGAGTGCCTAATCAATCCTTTGCTGAGAGAAAATAATTCAATTGCTTTAATTAGCCACCCACTGCTTGCTTCTCTGCAGCTTTTTGCTGATTTTCTAGTCCATGACAGATAGGAAAGAAAGGATTTCTTTTCTTTCTTTCTCCTCTCAAATAATTCCTCCCGCAGCTCTTGGGCCAGAGGGATGAATCCACCCCACAGCAAGGTACCAGCTGCATTCTCCTTCCCTCTATGCAGCCGTAAATCAGGAGCGATCCCACAGTCATCAGTGATGGTTTAAGGGTGTCGACTGGCTTGAGACAGAAAAGAGAACGGTTCTTGTACGCCGAGTGAGCACCCCGATAGCCAAGGAGGCTGCGGTGCTGTGCTGGGACGCTGGGTTAGGGGCTGACTGTTTGCAAGGTGCATTAGAGGGGAGAGGATGGACCAGTGAGAATGGTGCTGAAATTCCAACTCCTTGTCAAAGAGGCGCCTGCAGGTTTAATTAGTGATGGTAATGCTTCCTACATCCTTATTATCATCTTGCCTGGAAACTTTCTTGCTGAAAGTTTTGGTACCATTAGCAGGCAGTTGCATCTTGATAAAGCTTTTAAGATGCACAAATTTGAGCGGAAATGACAAGGACATAATTCTGAACCCCAGAAGTCCTCCTTTGGTTTCAAGAATGACATTTTCACACAGCTGTGCAGATCCTTCCAGTGGCAGCTCTCGCAGAGCTCACTTGCTATGATGAATTTTGCTTATGTTTTCATAGGTCAGATCCCCCTTCCCTGCATAGGAAAATGTGGGTAACACAGGGGCAAGCCTGGGGCTCTTGGATGGAGAAGAGATCTCAACATGGCCCTGACTTTACCCAATAAACCATTTCACCAAAATGGTGAAACGGATACACTGAGAAACTGGGACCCAGATGTATCCATGTATAAACTCTTCCCTATGTTTGTATGTTTGTTGTCCCGGTTTCAGCTGGGATAGAGTTAAGTGTCTTCCCAGTAGCTGGTACAGTGCTGGGTTTTGAGTTCAGTATGAGAAGAATGTTGATAACACGCCGATGTTTTCAGTCCTTGCTAAGTCATGTTTAGTCGAAAGTCCAGGATTTTTCAGCTCCTCACGCCCAGCCAGCGAGAAGGCTGGAGGGGCACAAGGAGTTGGGAGGGGACACAGCCAGGG
>JANZLQ010000007.1:27903394-27948936 GCA_026212715.1 Elanus axillaris | reverse complement strand
GAGTGGGGGCGGGGGATCGCCGCTCGGGGACTGACTGGGCATCGGTCAGCGGGTGGTGAGCAACTGCACTGGGCATCACTTGTATATTCCAATCCTTTTATTATAACTATTTTCATTTTATTAGTGTTATCATTATTAATTTCTTCTTTTCTGTTCTATTAAACCGTTCTTTTATCAACCCACGAGTACTACTTTTTTTTCCCAATTCTCTCCCGCATCCCACTGGGTGGTCGGGGAGTGAGTGAGCGGCTGCCTGATGCTTAGTTGCTGGCTGGGGTTAAACCATGACAATATTGGTTAAAGAAACTGTCCTTTGAAACCAAGATGTACACAAAAAATCATCAGCAGACATGCACAGAATTCAAGAGTTCTGTAACTACTGAATTTCAGTGGAGAATAAAACGATTCTTAAAAATATTTATTACTGGTTGTCAGAGGCTGTAAGTTTGATCTACACACAGAGATATTTTTTTTTTGGATTTTTTTCCCCCCCCAGAGTTTACCTAAGTTACTCCACTGTTACCTTGCAAATGTTAATTGGGGCATACTTCAAGTTCCACCAAGAAGCACTTAATGTGTGCTTGCTTTGAGGAAGACTTCCAAAAGCCCACATTAGGACCAAAGCAACACAAAGGCTAATGAACTGTTGGAGAGCACAGGTCCTTCAGTTTTTAAAAAAGCAGGGGAAGCAGCCCCTGCTACATATCATCAACCCATATATGCTGCTATAGAAAGGGGTGACTTCTTGCATGGACTGCGAATGAGAACGTAAAGCTCCATTTTGCTGCGTGCGCTCAGTCACGCGAGGACCCTCTGGATGCTCGTGGAGTTGCTCCCACCTCACACTGGCATATGGAAAGGAGAATCTGGCCGATAGCAGGCAAAGCCTTTTTACAGGTTTGCGACCGTAAAGCCCTGCAAACTGTCAGCTGCCTTTTCCCTCGCCTGTGATGCGCTCCTTGTCGCCAGCGCCCCGGCTGCTGAAATGCCACTGCCACATATCTTCGTTATCACCTAATTCCCCTGCATCTTGCTGGTTTCCAGTCTAAATACCACCCTTATTAGGTGCACAGAGATAAATCTGCGTGAGAGGAATTCAGGGCACACAGATGATGTCATGCTGCAGTTGTTAGGCAACAAAACACCCCCTTACCACCTCTTTTGCCGCTGGAAACTGTCTGTCTTACCTTTTTCTGGAGGACACAATGGAAAATGAATATAAACATTCCCTGCAGAGAATTGAATATGGTGAAGAGATACGCCATGATGACTGTGCTTTCATTAATATACATGAGTCCAAACGCCCAGGTCAGTCCTAATAGGCAGAGCAGTGCTATTGCACCTATAACCCAGGACCTGTTAGGAGAAACAAAAAAAAAAAAAAAAAAGAAAAAAGGGAGATTGATTTTTCATCTAGAAAAGAAGGCACACATTTACAAGCAGAAAGACTTTGCCTGTGGTTTTAGCAAAAAGAAAATAGCATATCAAAATGAGTCGTAGGGAGTTTTGTCTTCAAGCTGGATGCAGTTTACAAATCTTCAAGCTTGAGGAAATACATGGAAATGTTATAAGCATAGAAATTCATCATAACCACAATGTTTTTTTCTTTTTTTTTTTTAATATGTAAAAGCAGTGTGTATGTAAATGACATGTAGATGCTATTTCTGCAAATGGCAGGAAAAGAAAATAAACCAACCAAAACAACAACTCTAAATGTCACTTTTTTAGAGT
Source organism: Elanus axillaris (assembly GCA_026212715.1). NCBI lineage: Eukaryota > Metazoa > Chordata > Aves > Accipitriformes > Accipitridae > Elanus > Elanus axillaris. Next base: position 27,947,205 of record JANZLQ010000007.1, on the reverse strand, counting down.
CCACTGGTTTCACCGGGGCAGGACTGCCAGCTGGATTAGCTTCTTTACGCTTAACACCAAGACACATGTATTGCTGCATTTTAGCTAGTCTCCCATATGCCCGTAAGCCAGATAAACAACTACAAGCAGGTGGGCAAGCCCTCGCTGCTTGCCAGATCGGCTCCGCACAAGGAGGCTCTCTGCGATGCTGCTTCACACTTCTTCCACCCTGTGATGAGGGGAAATATATATACATGCACAGGCGCTCCCACACCACGTTTGCTAAAACAGTAGCTGCTGTCACACTTCTGCTTGGAGGAAAGGAGGGGCAATCCTTCTTCATATTGGCTGCAGAACTAGGAGTATCGCTTGCTCCACCCCGAGAGGGAAGCAGAAGTCGGGGTGCAGCCACTGCGTGGCCCCGAAGGTTATTCAAGCAAATATGGGTAGCTGGAGTTTCTGCTTGCTTTCTCCCAGCACCCTTCTGCTTGGACAGCCAGAGCTGGGGTACCTGGGACGGCTGCTGCATGTTGTTTTTTTCAGCGCGCTTTCAGGAAAGCTGGAAGCTCCGCTGGGATAGCAGCAGGAGAAGTTTTCCATGTTACCCTACTAAATAACATTTAGTCATCTGCTAAATTAACTTCTCAGAGAGTGATCTTCCAATACCAGGACGTGAGATGAAGTGTGACAAGCAGGATAGGAACTGGGTCCTGCTCCTAGGCATCTCCCTAGTTTCCACATGCTAAATTACCTACAACTTTACAGGGATTGCTGCTGCACAGGGGAGGGAGTTAACTTCTAGCTGGGAAGCCCAGCAGGAAGCGCACAGCAAGCAGCACTGTGAGCATCCCTTTGCTCTTTCCCTCAAGGCCTCGATTTTCTTCTGTCTTCCCCTGCTAAGCATTAGGTGGAACATCGTAAAAATGAATGCAATGCTATGCAATCTTTGCACCCCTTCCTCACTGTTTAACCCTTTGGTTCCCCAAAGCAGACAAGCCTGCGGCTAGCCAGCACCTCCGCTTCCTTGCCGGCCCCAAAGCAGCCTGGGGTGCTGCAGAAGGGCTTGCGGGGGCAAGGACCTGCCTACGTTTCTAAGCCACTTCAGCCCTGTAGAACCTTGGCTGGGATTCGGGCATATTTGGGAAAAAACGGTCCTGCAGAGGTCAGGCAGGCAATCTCCGCTATGGAGACTCCGTGGTAGCTGCAGCCTGGAGTCCTTTTCCTTTTAGCAGGGCTTGTCACAAACAGAAGCACACCGAAGTTGGATTCATGTTTCCTGTTGTTTTTTTCTTTAGGTATTAGAATGAAAATACAGCATTAAATCTTCCACTGAAGTTTATAAAATATGTATTACTTAACCACACAACCAGAAGAGCTCCCTAAGGTAACCGCTTATTAAGGCAGTTCTTTAAAAATCACTATTATGTATCTAGCAGACCAGAACAGCTCCTTTGAAGCATTTCCAGTCAATCCTGCTAATAAATATTTAGCACGATGCAAATTGAAAATGCGCTCTCAAAATCCTTCAGAAAGGTAGCCACTAGATAAAGTTTACAGCTTTAGCCGCTTGGTGTGTTTTTCTCCCTGAGATTCCACCATCAGTGAGTGTACATTATCATCTTAATTGTATGTCAATTTAAAAAAATAAAAATATTTTAATTTTCCTTAAAAAAGGAACAAGAAATGAAGTGGAAAACACTTTTTCCCCCTCCCTCTTCTCTTCTCCTCCATGATTAAAAGCTTCCTGCATTTACACTGTCTTTTAAAAATGATTCCCAGGATATCAGAAAACTATTCTGCTCTGAAGCACAGCCAATTCTTGAATGTGACTAAAGGGCCTTTGGCTGCAGAGGTGTGCAGGAGCAAACGAGTTATTTAATGGAAATATGCTACCTTCAGTGAATGGAAAGGAATCTGTGGGTTTAGAAGACCCTCAACAGTGCAAACCGCATGTGTTACAGTGCTGTGCTTCAGAAAACAAGACCTGGAGATAAAGAGGGTGTGGAGATTCCTTTGAATAGCTCCATCCTGTATCCGCAGAAATAAAAAGAACCAAGCGGTGAAAGAGAATATGGGAATGATGCTGCAAGAATGAACACAAAGGACTCTTCACCAGAAGAACAAACTGAAAGTCTACTGCAATGTTGATTTGCTTCTATTTCGTGCTACTGTGCATTACTTTTTGATTGCAGGAGAAAAAGCACGGATATCCTAAGGCATGTAATTTCTAGGCATTTTTGGTTTTCTTCGCCGTTTTTTTTTTTGGTGCGGCTTGTGGTTTTTGTTTTGCTTTTTGTACAGACTTGCTGTTACTTTTTCACAGCTTTTCTTTTCCATAGTGCAATTTTATAGCAATAAAGAAACAAAACCATCCACGTTTTGGTGTAATTGAAAATCAGAGGTTTATAATTCGGGACAATTAGGTAGTCGAATGAGTAAGGGGACAGTCCTCAATGCACCAAACACAGATTTGCTTGCGCTGCTCCCATTAACTAGAACAGGAATCATAGGGATTACCACCCCTGCACCTTTCTGAAAATTTACTTCTGTATTTATGTTACCATAAAGCACTCTCAGTGACAGAGCACAGTGGACCACAGGGTTGCTGTTGGTAGAACAAGTCTGTACTACACAGGATTAACTTGGGAACATTCACCTTGAATTCAAGTAATGTCCAATCAAAGAATATAAAGCCAATATGGTGACAATTGGTTGGCAATACATATGCAGTGCATTTACTCTGCATGTTAGCTGTATGCCTGACCGTTTTCCTGCACAGTTTGCTCTTCTGCCTCAAATGCGAATGACAGAAGCTTTAATGATTTTTCAATATTGATCTGACAGCTGGTTCATGAGACCACACTGATAAATGAAATTTATCAGCCATTCAGGTCATTCTTACTTGATGAAGGGTCTGTTATCCTCATAGCTAAAGAATGCATAGACACAAAGACAAGAACACCAACATTAGAAATATAACAACAGAGAGAATACAGCTTACTGCTAGTCCCCCTCCCTTCTCCCACCAGCCACCACCAAAACCAAAGGCAGACCGGCATCAGAGGTGCCCGGTACACACCAGCCAGCCCAGCTCGCTGCCCCAGGGAACTGGGACACGACCGAGGCTTCGGGCTTCACGCACAGAAGCCAGCGCTGTTGGCTGTGAGCTGCAGCTACCCCTCCTGGCTCCGACCACGCAACTATCCACTGACTTGGAAATCTCTTCAAATTCATGGGTATCTCTGGAGAAGATGAGTTTTGAAAGTCCAGCGTAGCCACCACAGCAGGCTTTTGTGCGTTCAGGTGGCAGAACCTCACCACGCCTCCGGCACTCCGCGTCTGCCGTGCTGTGGTGTATTACAGGAACCTCTTTATTGCCATTTACTTTTTCGTAAGCGTAAAGTCCCAAGGTGCCTACTTACAGGCCAGACTGCCGCATTATCTGCTTTTTCAGATAACAGCATTAGGATCTTCTAAAGCCCTGGGTGACAGAAAGCATTGACCTATTTACTCCCATTGCATGGGGAAGGTCAAAGAAAGGACTCTGCCAAGCAAGAGTGCAAAACAACTGCAGTGAAGAAGAAGCCAAGACGGACCACTCTACGCGAGCTTCTGCCACTGTGGGGACACCAGGTTAGTCTTAGCCATGTTCCTAGGGACGTCTCCCCGACCTTCTGGGATAGGCCGGGTGCCTAACTCTGTCTGCGTGGCAGGTGATGTGCAACACGTGGGGAGGGCAGGACAACTCCCAGGCCTCCTCTCCCCCCCGGCATGGAGCCTGTGAACCTGCGATCCCTTGCAGTGGGCACCGTGGGTGCCAGAGATGAAGACTAGTCAACGTGTTCATCTCATGACGCCTGCCAGCGTGGCCAGGGCCAGTCCATCCTGCTGAGACCTCCTTTGGTCAATACTGGCACCCCGTCAAGCTATACCCTCTGCTGAAGAAACTGCTCCACTTGGAGGGGACCTGCTTCAGCCCGAGTTAGAAAGAAGCTGTATGAAAGCTGAATGATTTTCAGCAGTACCTTCTGACTGAGAGGGACACCCAGTATGTCCAAGATGAGGCTTTGTGGTTTCTCTTCACAACGGCTAAAGCCGTGGAGGGACAGCTTCTGCACCATTCACATGAACCTGAAGCCACAGAGGGGCCATCTGAGTATCGGCGGGAGCAGGATTTAGTCCTCGCAGGAGGAAGGCGGTTTTGCACAGTATATTGTGCAAAACATTCCCGTTCTCTCCCCACCTTGTCCTCGGCTGAGAGAGAAGAGGCAGCGATACTGCCAGTCCCAGCTTTGCCCTGGCATGGCCACCTGCGGTCTTTGGGAAAGGGAGGGAACAGTCATCGGATGGGCTGGATCTGGCCAACACTCATCACACTCGCCCTAATCCCACTCTGAGCAGCCAGATGCAAGTAGAGGATGCACCACGGGGGACAAGGTAGCTGTCCTCACGTCACTGACCTAAGCAGTGCTATCTCAGCTCCAGCATCCACAGCATCCCTGAGCTGTGGCCCTCCCTGCCGCCATCCCCATCCCCCTGCAGCCATTGGAAGCTCCCTGCAGCTTCGCTTCAGCATCCAACCACCTCCTGCAGCTTCCCTGGCTGCCATCCCTGCAGGAATCATCAGCTGCCACCCTGAGAGCTGCTCACCTTAGATCTTGTGCTACATCTGCCAGCTGCATGAGGACATCTGAGCTGCCCTAGGGCACTCAAAGGTGGTACCGAACAGCCCGTGGGGAAAGCACAACGCGTATCGGGATCAGGAAGGAAGGAGGAAGCAACTGCAGATGAGGTGACTTGATGCAGGGAACTGAGTCCCTGCTTCCAAGACATAGCAAGGAAAGCTCAGCTTCTTTGGCTTAGCAAAACATAGACCGAGACAGTGCGAGCTCTGCATCTGCAATGCTTCTGGAGAGGTACCAGGATCATGGAAAAGCCATTGGGATTAAAAGGCTCTCCCTCTTAAATGCACCAATGGGGATCTCCAGCCCATCTCAGCTGTGTAGCATGATGGTGGTCAAATCCCTCTCATCCACTCAGTCTGCGGGATCATCGGGGCAGGTTCCCATTGTGCTTGTGGCAAGTCCAGGACCGCCGGACCTGCAGCTCCCCTGTGATGCAATTAAATTAAATGACAACGTGACAGTCTGGAGCTCCCAGCCCAGCAATATGGGCAGGAGCAGGGCATGAATTTCTATTACTGTGTTCACAACCACTCAGGTTTTATGGTAGAGATTTTACTACTGTTGAAATGTCGCTGGTGATAGCTTATAAAAAAAGAGAATTAGGGAAATTTTTTACTCTGTTGCTGCTATCCAGACCCTTGCAAAGTTTTTCAGCGATCTGTAATAGCCTTTCTTCAAGGCCGCTGAAGGCTCCGTTTCATGTTTGTACAGAGAAAACGCGAAATTGGTAAACTCGGATTGCCTTTTAGCTTGGGGCTAACACTTCAAAGCAGCTCAGAAGAAAACCGTCAAAAAGACCTGAGCAGTTTGTACCCCATTTCCAGCCCGGATGTGCCCAGGACCCACTGCCCAAAGCAAGCAGGTGCCTAAAGAAATGAGATTTTCAAAGATGCCCAACTGCCAAACACTTCAAATCTCTACACATAGGGCTCGTAGGACTTAGTCTCTTATATTCCTCATGAAATACAGATCATTCCTTTTCATTTTACCAACTCAAGTGTTGTAAGAAGCTTAACTCTTGCGTTAGCAACAATTCGTGTCTGAGAAAAATTACTCCAGAATGTGTTTTTTTTCCCCCTGATAAAGTCTGTGAAACCTATCAGTGCTGCAGCAATACTGCGTCATTATCTGCAATACATTAACCCCATCACTTAGACATTAGAAAAGCCTTGGAAGAGCCCTAGCTCACAGGAAAATGGAGCTGCTAAATGGAAAACTGAGATTATTTTCATCAGCGGTACAAGCAAATAATAGTCGAAGCAGAAATCGTTGGAAAACCTAACGTAGCACAGCTTGAGGTGTTAGATCTAAGTGCTTTCTCCAGATTTGGAGAAACTCTTCCAGTTCCTGGCAGTAAGGGATACAGCCCATTGAATATAAACTCCATGACTCTGATCCCTCCATAGTTAACAGGAGACTGGTACCCCCAAAGAGCAATTTGTCCACTACAAGAACAGGTATTTAAGGGAGGGAAGGCTTCGCCGTTCCCTGAAGAAATACCTTTCTCTACTGACTGCAGAGGAAACCTGAATGATGGCTTAGGTGGGAGCTTCACTTTCCAATACTTGAAGTTAAAAAGCTGATCCTTAGTGGTTGCATTATTCCTTTAACCTGAGCGAAATCTTAGCTCACATCCCCTGTGTTTCTTCACAGCCCAGATGATGGATAGTGGATGGTCTACCAATCCGCATAAATACCTAATTCATTTTCTAATCTTAAAAAAGCCCTGACTTTACCTTAGGGCAAAGACTTCTTAAGGTTAATTGCACATCATGTAAAATTCTTTCAAAACCTTATTTGAGTTAGATGTCTTTCAATTTCCTAGAGTACTTTCTCCTTCAGTAATGAGAAAGGATTGTTCATATTACCTTCTATATTCCTGTGGTATTTCCAGACCAATATTTTTTTTAAACTTGCTAAAAATAGCTACTTATATCCTTGTTTAGATGCTAAAGGAATTTCAAAACCAATGCATCCTAAGCTCGGAACCCCCTTTCGCGCTGTCTATCCTTTTAAAACCCCAACATGTACCTTTTTGACACAAGGTGACCAAATTGCCAGAATATACACTGACAGCCCAATACAGAGGCACAGATAATCTGCAACTTACGTTAAATGCTGCAGATCACTTCCATATATGTAGATTAGCAATATCCTCTATTGCTAAATCCTTCATTTTTTTTTGCAGCAGGAAAAGTAAGGCAAGAATTTACTTTCACACAGAGATTGGTCCTAAAATGCTGCTGAACAGAGAAAATCCATTATCAATCAGCTATTCAGCTCTCATTTAAAAAGAATAACGTCTGGTCATCTTACATTTTGAGAAGAGTTTACTTACTTTTTTTTTTTTTTTTTTAGACCCACAATTGAGCCGCATTTAGAGTAAAACTGGGCCTTTAATAAAAGCCTACATAACTAATCAACTTCAGGTGTTATCATTTTATTCAACCCTTTATGGTTTAACTTCACCTAACTTGAATTTATCGCTCTTTTGACAATGCAAAATATCTTCTCATCTCTCCAGTAGCAGGACAAAGCTCAGTAAGCACGTGGACTCAGTGTTCGGGCCCCAAAATGACACAGTTTGCCCAGCGAGCAAAAATGCCGAAGTGAGTACACAGGACCTTTAGTAGCTGTTACAGGTGATGAAACCCAAATAAAAATAGATGGATGATGTGCCCCCTCAAAAGCATTTGGAAAGACCTGTGGAATTCATTTTAATATGGCGCAAATAATGCAGAGAGACAGATGTTTCCTCCAGGCAAGCACAAGAGACACAAAATAAAGTGTGCTATTGTGTCTCCCCATTGCCTGCCAATGTGAGGCAGTAGGGATGTTTGTTTTCTTTTCCCTTTTTTTTTTTTAATTTCAAGGATTAGAAAAGATTGATTTATCGAACTGCTGCAAATCTACAGGAAGGAGTTGGAAAGTCCAGTACTCCCCCTCATAAAGCAAACGGGTTCATCGCTAATTAGTGAAGGAGCATCTTCATGGTGAGAAAAATCAATTGCAAGCAATAAAAGAGTGCTTAAAGGATTTTGCCTTCGCATTTCGTGACAAAGTTACCACTTGGATGGCATGAAGCCAAATGTCTTCCTGATCACCTTCCTTAGGCTGCTGACGTTCATCACACGGCTTTCCAAGCCATCGTTTCCAAGTCTCATCTTCTGGCTCCTGCACCGTCTTTGCCATGAGGTGGCCGGTCCCCTGAAGACCTCTGTAACCATTCCGGGGGGCAGTGGGCCTGTCACAGCTTCATTCACAGAACAAAGCCCTGGCTTTACATGCCTTCGAGATCCGTAAAGGTTGAGGTCCTACCTCCTGGCATAAGGGATATTTTATATAGATTGAAAGCCACTTCTGGCTTCCACCAGTAGCTCTGAAAATTTTATCCAGAGAAATGAGACCAAACCTTCCTTGGCCCCACGTGATGCCCAAGCCCAGGATTTGGGGCAACCTGTGCCTGATATTTTCTGCCAAAGGCAAAGCATGATCCCCTTAACCCCTCAACTCATCCAGGAAAGTCATGGCCTGCTTTCTGAGATTTCTTCTTAATTATTGGAATTGGAAAGAGCAATTCTGTTAAGCTCATCTCATTTTCTGTAAGTAATTAATTACCCTTAGAATTGCTTATCCTGTTTATTTCCTTCCTCTTAACTTTGCAAAGGCATGGCATGATTATTCAAAACACACTGATGTGTAACCATGTATCTGATTGTTTCCACATGATACAGATTCAGCAATGCCTTTAGACGCATTTGTATTACCCAAATAGCACCAGCAGGGATTGCTGACAAAATACTTAAAATATATGGCCTTTTAAAACAATAATCATGATTTATGGCTTCACAGAAAGACCTTAGGTATTTAATATCTTCCAGGACATTCAAATCAATAACCACTGACTGATTTCTTTTTTTTTTTTAAATTTGGAAAGGATGACACCTATCAGTGGGAAGATTAGTGCTTTACAATCACCATTCAACATTAACACAGCCATCACAAAACCCATAGATAAACAAGCAAAACCCAAAGCCAAAACAGCTAGATATTAACCAAACGCTTCCGTGAAAAACTCAAACGGCAGCAGATTGCAACAAACAAAATTAGATGCTGCCATCAGCATCACCGGGAGAAAAAGGCACCCATACAGAAGTAGAATCCTGGGTGTTTTTTTCAGCATTGGCAGGGTTTCTGCCTCCAAGGTGCTCACAAACTCTGCACTCTGGCAAAATATAAATGTGCCGTATCTTTTTTTTGGTAGGAACCTTGTAAATACTTTGTGTTGCGCCAACTCCAAGTGATTTTTCCGGGTTTGGTTTAGGCTGCCTGTGCAGTTTGTTAGCGCAGAGATGCAGATGAAGGCCATACAGGAGCAGCACTGAGCTCCCAGGGGAGTAGGAAGCAGGGTGCTCTCTTACACAGGATCCAGGGCGATGCTGAGCCCACTGTCAGGCTCGTGAAGGCACAGTGCTCTCGCTTACGGCCGTATGAGACACAGAGATCATAGCCTGAGCTCCTGCGCAAGGAAAGTGAGGTAGGCAGTTTCTAATGCTCAGCTTAGGACTTTGCAGCTAACATCTAAACTTTGCACAGGCGGAGGTTTTCCAAAGCTATTCCTCATTTTCAGAAGTACCCAGATCATTTGGTCATCCTTGCAAAACACGCCTGTCAAGTTTTCTGGTGACAGAGAATGTGCTGCCTGCACGTCCCAAGCACCGTTAAAACACACACTTCATTCCTCATCCGAGCTTATCCAGACCCATACGCTGGCTCGGGGGCACGTTCTGTTCCCTAGGATCAAATTAGCCTTTCCTGGAGCGGGAATCCAGTGATGATTCCTCTCCAAAAGGCATCCCTGGAGCTGCTGTGCTCTGAGCCTGCTGTCCCCAGAAGTCCGAGGAGTCCAAAAATGCTGCACATAGCACAGCTGGCTGGGAAGGAGGGAGTCTCAACACCCTATTCTTGAACAGTCTGCTCAGTCAGTGTTTCTATTTTGTTAGCAGCGCTGTATGAAAATCTTAACAGAAAGCTCGTTCTTTACAGGCACTGCTATTTTATTTAACATTGCAAGTTATAGGTAATGGCCAGCCAGGATGTGGGGTCGTGTTTAACAGAGGTTCACTGTGGCTCCTGTACGCGTCTGCATTCGCTAGCTTGTATTTCAAACCCGTTGCATCTTGTCCTTTCCACCACTCACGCCAATGCACGCACCTCCTTGAAGCTGCATGGGTGCACATAACCTCCTCTCCCCGCTTGCTGCTCCAGAGAAGGAGTCTGCACGCTGCCGCAGACCCTCAGCCCTTCCTTTGCCAGGAACTGAGAATGTTGAGGATACAGGATTGGGACTTCTGCACCCGGACTTTGTGCTGGGCACGCTCCCAAGAGATGGACCCCTTTGTTGTACCGTGCCCTCGCTGTGCGCTTCCAAGCAACCGCAAACCCAGAAGTAATGAAGGGTTAAAGCACTGCTGTTCTGCAAGTCAAGTCCCCCAGGTGAACCCAATGCAATATTCAATTCCGGACCCTTTGGCATCGCAAACTAATTCTAAGCTGTAGTGTCTTGTGATTAAAAAAAAAAAAAAAAAAAAAAAAGATCTGGAAACCAACAGATGAATTCAAATCTCAATAGAAAAAGATGAAATAAACCTTATTGTCTCCCTACTTTCACTTGTTTCTAAAATGGCTACAATAAAGCACAAATTAGCCTCCCTTTAGTAAAAGGATACCTGCTACAAATTATTGTTCTGCATCGGTAATGTAAGCTCTTCCTACCGAAGCAGAAGAAATCTTGCATTTTCAAAAGCCTAACTCGTTCCTCACTGCACCAAACCCAGGATGTTTACTTTTTCTGCATTTCAATCAGCTGAGTAAATAAAACTAGACTGGTCAACCTCTGTTCCTGCCAGCACAATACCACTGTGTTAAATCAAGGATTTAATTTAAACATTTCCGCAGATGATTTTTTGGACTTTCTATTTAACCTTTGTTTTCAATTTTCTACCTAACTCTGAGGATTTTTTTATGACTTACGAAAACCCGCAGGACTGAAACAACAAGCTAATCTGGGGGCTGGGATTAGTCATGTCTCTTTAAATAAAATACATATGTTGAAGCAAGAAAATGAGCAGAGAATCACTTACACCCATAAAACATATGGGGAGAGCGGGATACGGCAACGGTTTGTAAAGCAGGCATATTTTCAAAAGGGGATTCTCAGTTTTGTGCCTGATGCTCCTTGCACCTCACCACCCCCAGCCTGGACCTGACTCCATAAAAGAGCCTGGACTGGGCTTTGCAAGGTTCTAGATAGTAATAATCAACATTGAATCTTTGCATTTGGCTCCTACTTTTGGCTTTTAGGTTGCACACTCTCAGCTTTATATCTGTAAGCCTGTGAGCAAGAGACTCCCATGGAAAAAAAAAAATAAATATAGGAGCACGGTGTGAGTTTTAAGTCAGAAACTTGTGAGAATATATACTTTTTTATTTATCTATTACATCAGAGCCGTGTGCCTTTAGTCCCGGACCATTTGAAGCTCCCACAGCAGCCAGCGAGCTGAGCAGGACTCGTTTTGGTTATTGGGGATTGATTTCTGAAGGCTGCAGTGCAGGACATTTCTGCATCATCCCCATTAATGGGATTTCAGCATGTGTTCCTGTGAATCCGGCCACAATATCTAAAAACATTTTCTCCACGTGTTCAGAATAAATACATTTTTCCAGGGAATTTCAGGTTTTTGATATAGTGCTTATTTTATTGTTGCAGAAGATGGGATGGGAGCAGGTTTCCGCAAGAGGGAAGAAAGCTGCAACAAAACCACAGTGATTAATGCCAGAATTAAACTGTCTCAAGTCCCCTAATTAATAGTGCCTCTTTAGCAACAAAAGGAGCTCCCAGCTAAGAGTCTGGGTCTCCCTGTCTAAAAGAAAGAAAATTAAATTTCCAGGATGACTTTCGGGTGGGTTTCTATTGCACTGGGTGAACTTTTCCAACAAACCCAGGGCTACAGCCTGACATGCTCCTCCTTGAAGAGGTCCCCATGAGTTGTGCTTTCTAAAGAGCATCCAGGTGGCCTATGGCACAAGCCAAGCTATACCCTGGCTAAAACCATAACGCAATAAAATGAGACAAAAAGAGAAGCGAGCTGACAAAGCCCTTCGCCTCCTGCCTTCTTTCTAGCGGGTTCACAACTGCGTTTGGCAGCTATGGCCGACACGTTGCCCTTCCAAAGTAAATAAAATAAAATCTCGTTCCCACATACTGCAGCGCAGAAGAATGTCGGGAGGTCTGGTCTGGCCAGGGGAAATGCTAACAAACCCGACGGCAGCCAGGCAGTGCTGGGGGGAGAGGGGACAGGCTCCCGCAGGAACTTCAAAGGAAAGGTTACATCTGTAAGGAAGAGAAAGGATGGCTTCTGGTCTCTGCCAGGAGAAAGGAGGCTTCACCCTCTTCCCTCCGGCCATTTGGAGATGCCCTGTGTAACTTCAGGCATGGCAGCTGCTCAGCCTTGTTGATGAATCCTTTCAACTCACTTACGGGACTTGCCTTCTGTTAACTAAATAACTGCTCTCCCCACCCAATTTTCTACCAGTTTTCCATGGCAGTAACTAACATGCCCCACATTGTGCACAATAACGGCATACAGCAAAGACAGGACCTTAGATTTCAGCGGATATGGCGAAGAGAACATCTGGATTACCATCAGAGTAGCCCCTTTTTTTTTTCCCCTTTACTAACACCACGATGACTCGAATGAGCAGTATTTAAATGGCTGCAGAACAAGCACTGTACTGCCACACAACGCAAAGACATTTGGAGAGGGGGGTTCATCTGAAACCCTCTGTTTTGCACGGAGAATGAAGGTTAAGCATCCGGAAACATGTGGATAGTTTGCCGAGCGGCAGCATCTGGCACGGGTCAGATGAAAACCTCGTGTGCGAGGACCACAAGCAGCCACAGTGCATGCCTGACCACCCAGAAAGGAGTTAGGGATGGAAAACTGAAGAACCATGCTGGACTATTCACATATAGATGTATTTTCCTTTGTCACGTAAGGCTTCCTACAGGAATATGAATATAAAAAAGATTCAGTGTACTTCTGTCTATGACAGTCTGAGACATTTCGCACATCTAACATCTACGCGGCACAATGGAAAAGCGTGAAGGAGAGACTTCGAGCTGCTTGACTCCAGAAATCACTCCACACGGCAGCAACCTCCGGTAAAACAGCCTCACAGCTGCTCTAAAGTATTCCAGCTGGTAACACATCCTTGTGAGGAGCCATCTGCTAGCGAGAGGGCATCAATACCGCACTGATACGCCTATAGTCTCCACCTCGCAGGCTACAGATGCAAGCAGCACAGCAGGCTTTCGCCGTCCAAAAAGCTTGTGTCGTCCCTGGCTTCAAGGATCTGTCTCCCCTGCAAGCTTCTAGGGCTGGGGAAATCAATCCTCCAGAACAACGCCTTCCAGGGTACATTTGTTGACAGCGAATCAGTTTGTGCTCATAAGCAATTTCGTGCTCCCTTTGCATCCCACTTACGCTCCCAGATGGGCCACAAGTCAGATAGGAGAGATGTGGGCAGAGCTAACGAAGACTAAATGATGCTCCTCACTGCCCATCTCTACTCACCTATGTTTGCTGCTGTGCCGCAAAGAGGTGAAAGAGCAATGGCCACAGCAGACCTTGAGCACCCAGAAACGGCCATTGGAAAAAGCTGGGAAGGAAAATCTCCTCCCACCCCGCATTTGGGGAGGCATGGGCAGAAGCTACATGCACCACCCAAGAGGCAGTAGCTTTAGCGTCCTTCTCTGGGTCATTTCATACTAAAGAGATCTTTAAAAGGCGTAAGAGATCCCCACCCTGGATGAACCCCTAAAAATGTCTGTTTAAACCTGTTGAAGGAAGAAGTCAAACTGAGCTTTTTCAAAAGGTCCTAGGTAAAAGTAGGCTACTCTTGGTGATGGTACCTGTTGTGAAACAGGAGCTACTCTGCCCTCCTGGCATCAGCGGCAGGCACAGAAACTCTTGCAGCTCCGAACAACATATCCCACGTACACGAGCTCACACGTTCTCCTGGCTACATGCCTCAAAAGCAGGACGAGGGCACAACCCTCGCTGCCTCAGTGGGTGCAGACTACTGAATCAGCTCAGTACCAACCTCCCATACGGGGAGGATGCTCTTGGCACAGAGGGAAGGACCCACATATGTGGTCACCCTACCTCCCTCTTGAAAGTGCTGGGCTAAGCCAGAAAAGTTAACATGGGTAAAAAATAAATCAGGTCTGTACACATCAAGTCTCTTGCTGGGTAACCCCTGGGTAACCAGTGCTCCAACTGCGGGAATGTCAGATTCTCCCATGCTGGCACAATAATACAGGGACTGTTTCTGAAGGTTAGGGAAGTTTATTTTTACAACTTTGCGTAGTGCCTACAAATCTTTCAGCCACACAGCGTCTGGTTCAGGCACTGCCCTTTGAATGGCTTTTCTGTTTGGTGCAGTAATTAAAGGTATCCCAGGTGACACCTGATCCCTTATCAAGTTCATTAATTTAAGTGGAGTTATTTGGCTCTCTATTTTCTATACTTCATAATGTATTTCTAACCTTTAAAGTGACATAGGCAAGCACCAGATTGCAGGGGTGCTTATTAACAGCCTATTAAAATATTTTATGGCCTTTATTTTTACATTGCCATAGGGAATCAAGTATTTTGCTGTTGTTGAACAGGCTCAGGATTTATGTTGCGAGAGCTTCACCACAGCCTAACACAGAGCAGCACTAGGAAATGAACTGGGAGAACAAACTCCCATTCAGCTCCCCATGTGCTGTAAAGCTGTCACACGCAGATGGCAGCAAGGGGCCCTCCAATGCAGCCCCTTGCTTTGGTTTGGTTTTTTTAAATATAAACTGATAAGACAAGATGCAAGGCTCTGGGACCATGCTGAGAGCCAGGAAAGGCAGCATGTGTCTTGAAAAACAGATCTTGGTGTCTTTTCACCAACCTTACAGACCCACAGAGGTAAGCTCAGAAAGGGTCTTCCTGGTCACCTGTGAAATAAAGTGGTCTGTGGCTTTTTATTCTGGAGCTGCTGTACCACATCCGCATTTTGCAATTGAGTTAGAGCCAATGACTTTGGAAGAAGACCACGGTCTTACCTAGAAGACTATTATTTTACCTGGAAGACGACTACGATCTTACCTAAAAGTTTTCCAGAGACTACAAGCCCCTCATATCCCTAGGAAAGCTCCCTCAGAAGTATTTCCTTCTCTGTTAGAAATCTGCACCTTCTCCTAACTCAAGCATATCCAATATCGGGACAACACATGCCTTGGATTTAGAGACTTAACTTTGTCCCGCTTAGGTATTCAGAAATTACAATCAAGTCCTTTCTGAAATTCTTGCTTTGATAAACTTCTTAGGGTGAGCTTGGGGTCTTCTGGAGTTTATATTATGTTTCTCTTATTTTTTCAAGCATAAAAAATCATTTGTAATGAAGCAACATGTTTGGAAGGCTATCATCAGCAACATACTTAAAAGTATTTTAATTGGTTGTGTTTTCAAACCGTTTTAATGAAGTCTAATCAGGAATAGACATTCATCTGCCAAAGAACCTATAAAGTATTTTACAATGACATAATTGACGTAACTGGTTATATAAATTCCTGGCATTTTAAACAAAGATTAGCACAAGCAAGATTATTCAGTAGGCAATTATTATTTCTGCTTTAATTATAAGGGCTATGTTCTCCCCCCAATTTTTAATCTAAATGTCATACTGCAAGGCTTTCTAGACAGATTTTGTGTGGGTAACCTTAGAAAGACTGTTCTCAGCAAGCAACCCCATAGCGCTAATGCATGATGAGTAGTCATATTAATAAGTGTTATTAAATGTACCATTCCTTTAACGCCGCATCCAAGACCAAATGAAAGATTATCACGCTGGGATCAGTCCTGGAGATCCAGGAGGGACTGCTCCTCCGATTGCACCTTATAGCTAAGCGATGGCAAGAGAAAGAGGCACGCCACAGAGCAGCCTGTCCGCAATCTGGCCATGGACAGACATGGCGAATGAGTGCACTGTGTGCTGGAGCTCACTGGGGTGTCCTGCATTTGTACAGGCTCTGGTCCCCTTTCCTCCCGGCACTTGAAGAAGAAGCTGCACATGAGAAACTAAAACGTCACCCAAAGGACCACGGCAGGTCATGGCACACCAGTGGCATTGCAAGCCTTGCCTGCTGGGGAACTTTTACGGGGGGGACTGACCTAGTTTAAATTAAAGCTGCATTTGCAAGAGTGGCTCAGTGGTAAGAACCTTGCTGGGAACTGCCTTGCAACTGTGCAATTCAGTCATCTCCTAATGACCTCCCCTTGCACCTCTTCTCCTGCTCCCACCACGGAAGAGAGGGGAGAACCACCTTCCAGCTGTGTCGCACACTGCTCTCCTTTCCTGGGTGGGCAGTAAAGTGCTGACTCCCAACAATTTCCTCCTCCTGAAGTTCTTTAGATGGTTTTATTAATTAGCAGGTTCCTCATCTTATCATCCGCTGCACCTGAAATCCCACTTGTATTTTTGAGGCGAGTAATTAAAGCCAGAGGTACTTGAATAAACAGGCACTGACGGAGACTAATATTCTATCAATATAATGAAGCAGCTTGCTAGACAGTAAGATGCCAAGGGTCAGATGTTAACCGACTCCAAGGGCAAAACATGCCTTGGCTGGCAAGCACATCCTCTGATGTGGGTACCCCCAGGTAAACCCCCGATAACTTTGCTGAAACTAATCAGATTCTGGGGAGTGTTTGGGTCATTAAATCTGTCAGGGGCCAAAACAAACAGAAAAGTAGTAAGGCTGCCGCCCTCAGAGCACAGAGAAATAGTAATGATCAACAATTTCGACACCTTCCCTGTAGAGACTGCAATAATTAGCCAGTAATTATTGGGCACGATTTCCTTTTACATACCGGGACTAGGAGGTTACCTGCTTCAAGGACAGCAAACACAACTTTGCTTCCTTCATGCAAAATTGAATGGAAAATGCCACCACTGGCAGCCAAATCCCAATAAAGACAGTGCTTCATCATCAGCTACTTGTTGGTACCTATTAGAAACCACTCTGCAGTACCATAACCCAAAATATTGCCCCTGGTTATCACTGCTGCTGGCAGAGTTGGTTCCCCTTTGTGTTCCTCAGAGAGGAACAGGGGCATAAACAGTGAACGACAGAAACAGGCAGAAGGAAAGAAAAAACCCCAGCCACTTACTTGATATTGTCAAGACATCCAGATTCAGGTTTCAGTATGGCAGTATGATGAAACATTTTATAGAGAGCGATCCCAAGGAAGATGACATTAAGCTGCAACGGGGCGGGGGGAAGGAAAAAAAAAAAAGAAAGGGTCAGTTGACATGGCACAACATGATGGGGAGAAAGTCAGCTGCTTCTCTGTAACAGAGGAGTTGCTGTAGGAAATTAGCTCTCGCTATAGTTTTATGGCAACTGAACCACAGAAAATTGCCAAACATTTTCTAAGGTGATCTGGCCCATAGACTGCAGGACTGGTGATGCCACAGCATTACCAAAGCCATGGCGGTGCATATGTTACTGATGCAGGGCTGGTTCCAACATCAACTGTAGTGCTTCAAATGAGATTATGGAAAATTAAAAGTATTCGCTGTAACAGCTCTTATGTGTCTGAGAGGTGTACAGTCGTGAAAAGTCATTCCAAGCATCTTGCTTAGCTGGCCCCGTTGTAATGAAGCAAAAAAGCGTATTTTTCTGTGAATGTATCTTTTAAATACAGTGTAACGGGGTATATGAGCAGGGAAATCACGACTGCTGAAGATGCTTAGCACAATGCAAAGTTGAAAAACAAAAAGGAAAAAGAGTTTGACTTTTTCTGTAAAAGATGCGATAGCGTTTCCATGCCTCAGTGTTAACAAGGCTGCCAATTCCTGGAAAGGAGTTCCCGCAAAAGCCCAGGCCAGGGTTTGAGACATAATCAGAAAGGGAAGATACCTTCTTATGAATGAATGGCTTAAGGGGAAAGAAACCCAACAGTTGTAGGGGCGGCGTGGCCCCCTCCCTGATGTGGAAGACTGCTGAAATGGCCCCCAGTTGCAGGAGAAGCAGGAGAAGCAGGGACAATGTCTGCATTGAAGTGAGAGTGCCTGGTTTGCTGTGTTAGCCAAACTGTAGTCTATTTAAAACAAAGGATGGTTTATTTAAGCCATATTGTAGCGATTAAAGTCTAAGAAAACTCCAGCTGCCTCTAAAGTTGTGTTCTCTACCTTGTTGCCGTGTTAGCTGATACGCTGGCAATGTGCTAACCGTGAAGTCGCATGAGCTTCCACTTCTGCTGGGGAGTAAAAACCCCCATCAAACCTCTCTTCTGCTTTGGACGTTATTTCATTCCCCCCACCCTAGATTTCCATTTTTTTTCATGATTGATGCAAAGCTTCACTCTGGAATTCAAAAAGGTTGGGGTGGGGGTGGGGGTGGGCAGTGAGGGTCGTCAAAATAAGAGTTTGGCACTTCTAAATGTCCAATGGTAGAAACCAAACTCTGCAAGCACCCGCTCCAAAGATCCCCGGCCTGTTTTGATCAAGTATTTTGCAATGCCAAGAGCCTCTCGTAATGAGAGTCTAATTGCTTGTGCCAGGTGGGGTCAAAGAAGAACATGCCTTTCTCAAATTAATCTGTGTAAATTAAAGATAAAGAGTAAAGGGACAGCAAAAGTTTTATTTCTTGACCTGAGAGATGGAGTAGTTAATTAGGAGTTCTTACCATAATTATCAAGGTCGCCGGTCCTATAAAGCTCCAAATGAAGTAGGTGTCAAGTCGGAGCCAACATCTGTAATGAAACACAGGGGAGAGAAGGCATTCAAGGACTGCACCCAGGACGTACATCAAGAGTGAGCGAGTGACAGAGAAGAATGTGAGCTGCAAAACACGCCGGTGGGAGACAGGAAATATTACATTGCTTGTTCATTCAAATGCTGAATTATGTGCCCAATTTCTGACAGCACTATTGATGGAGTAAGATAATTACCTCTGGAGGAAGCAGGAAGAAAATGGCACAAGGCCTAGTTGCTAAAGGCTTTCTGCATCTGTCGGAAAAAAATCCTTAAAACCGTGGTTTTTTTTTTTTAAGGAAGGGGTCCGATGAGCATCCCTAGAGCTTCTTCTTCACTTCAAGCTCCTCTTCCCTCTCTGGCTCTGATGCAATGCAAGCTGCCTGTCAACTGTCAAGCGAGATGACATTTCTCCAGCAAGCGGATCAGAGCAAATTTGGTGCAAATAGGAAGCACGATTTGGATAACAGAAGGCTGAGGTTTAATTAGGTTCAGCAACTTCCCCTTTAGACCGTTTTATTTCCCTGAACCTCCGGAGTGTTTTGTTTCCACTAATGTTTCAAGGGTTGCATATGGTCTGCGCTATCACATGAAGTTGATTCATGGCCTAAAACTAAATTATTAATCGCTTAATTTCAACCGCATTTAATACTCCCCACATTTTTTAAGGCCCCTGGGAAATTACATTTCCATTCCTAGCTCATTCCAGGCGACAAGAAGATAAAATGGAAGTGACTGGTTACAAGACAGACGAATATAAATTCCAAGAAAGTTTCGCACAATGTTTAAAATAATAATATCTTGTCGTGTTTGCAACGCTGCAAATCACAGCTCCGTTTATACACAGAGGACTAAGAAAGCATAAAACCACTCTTATACTAAATATCCGATGGAATTTCATAATTAGGCAAGTAACAGGATCTGTATATATGAATTTATCATGGTGGAAGAGACAGCAGTTCTTAAAAATGACAGCTCTAGTACACGTGCTGAATGTTTCTTCCCTTCCAATGGACTTTGTAACAGACAGAAAGGCCCGTCCGTGCCAGCAGCCTCACAGAAGAGATCAGCAGGAGCCGTCTGACGAGAGAATAAAACATGCCGTGAACCTCTACGACTGGGAGAAGCCAAGGTATGAATAAATTCAAAGATGTAGAGAAAGCTTCTCACTTCCCTCCCTGACCATATAAATTTCAGGTCTCATCAGTGTTGAAGATGTATCTATATATATATGGCCATACCGCCGTTTGTCACGAATTAAAATACTGTCTCTTCCGTGACTGTCACTCCTGAGCTGCCTCTACAGCTGCTCATCCAAAATCTTCACGTGACAGCATCCAAATCTTAATGCGAGAGGCAAACAGAGGCTTTCAGAGCGATTGCAGGGAAATCTTGTTTCCTCTGAGGCTGCTGAAGTTCAAGGTGATTTAGATGCAGCTGGTAATGGAACAACACGAGTGACTAGAAACTATTTGAGTCTGATTTGCTATAGGAAAGGGTTTATGCGATCGTGACATCTGTGTATCACCCATAACAACATCTGAAATGTCGCCCAATTGCAACTAGATTTGAGAGAAGAATAGAGGTTTCAAGGTAATGAAGTCCCTGTAAAAAGTCCTCCCCCTACCCCTGAAAAAAGACATCTGCGGAGCAGCAGCTCACACATTACATGGCATTTCAGACTTTATACCTACCCCATCCCATAGGAAAAAAGTGTAACTAGTGCTTATGCCTCAGCTGCCACATCTAAATCAGGGAATACGCAGCCCGACAACTTTTTTCTACTGGTAAGAAGAGTGCTGGTGTGTGGGAGAGGACTCAGAGGGTTGGCATTTTTTGGTTTTTTTTTTTTTTTAAATTAAAACATTTTGAACTTTTTTGCCAGTTTAACATTCAAAACATCCCCCAGCCCCTGCTGCACAGGAGTCGGGAGCACAGTGCCAAGCAACTTGGTTTTCCTTCACCACAAGGAGCGAGCTGGCTCTGGGACAGCCCAGGGAAGAGGAAAGACATAAACCCTCTCTTTACTCCTTGATGACCAGCCATATGGTCACATCTGATGCAGCTGTTTTTGAAAGCATATAGACTGGGACATGGGGAAAATTGGTGAAAGCTGAAATACAGCACAAGGGAAAAGCCGTGCAGGGCTGAGCAAAGAAGCACGAAGCAACTGGTTTCCTCTCCAGCTAGCCAAATGGATGAAATTTTCCACCCCCTTCCCCTAAAAATATCTGTCTCTTTGGTCGTGAAGCACAATTCAGTGCCAAGAGATGGATGCTGTGGATGGGAAACAGCTGAGGAGACAGGTCCAGCCCTCGGGATAAGTGGGGGACCGACATGGAGCAAAAAGGGTCCCCTTCCAATGAGACATGGCTTCATGTAAGCAAGCGTACAGCTTGCGAAAACCAGAGAAGGCTTTTTTTTTTTTGTGCCTCTGCACGCTTTGAAGAACACGATGTCATTTTTTATTTGTTTGAATAGAAAAATAGCCTTTCTATGAAACTGTGTATGACACTCAGTCTTGGGCGACTAAACAGAAAGCTGCAGGACTGCCTCTAATCCATAGAGGGTCTGCAAAAAGCTGTTTTTTTGTGGTCATCAGGAAGAGATGCAACTTTGAACCCATTTAAGTCATACCTCATTAAAAATGCAAATTAAGACCAAAACATCAAAACACAGGCATCCCGCCAATTGCATTGAGGAGCTGTAAATTGCTAATCAGACAAGTACCACACTGAGCTTTTCTTCCCTTAAAAGACAAAAACGCACACGCACAATGAGCTGCATAAATGAGCTCCTCAAAACAAGGAAGCAATCAGGCAACTCACTTCCCAAAGTTGCTAATCTTGGGCTGCTGAGTTACTTCTGACCCCCCCCATGCACAGCTGCACCGTGAACACGGACTTGCCGCACTACAAGTTTAGACTCTGTTGCCATTAAGCAAACGAGCTGCTTCTGGACTCAGTACAAGGCAGAGTAGATTATCTGAAAATCTGTGGATGCAGGGAATGCTGCTGAAAATACTATCGCTTCTTCCACGAGTCACACCAGCATATTCAGTGCTTGTAATGAGCTCCGTGGTGCTGCTTCCCTTTACTTTTTAATTTCCTCCTTTTCCACAGTGACAAGTCGCTATATTCACCTCAAGCCTTTCCCAAGTAATAAAGACTACAAAGAGTTTACTCTATTTTCTGCATGAAGAGAAATCAAATGCTAAACTATCCCTGGTGTGCATTAAATATAACCAATAAACAATCATTAGCTGCCACTGGACCATAAAATTTGAAGAGCCCTAAACAGATCATGTTGTTCGTGGGAGCTCAGCGGTTTGTTTCATGTGGCTATACAGCCTCCTTGTCTGGGTGCGGTAATGGGATATGTATGCACAAGACATGCCTTTCAAGGGTGCAATACAGGTTCTGCTTAACACAGTCCAGCGTCCACATTGCTCATGCTTCCTCCTCCGAATACCCAGCACAAACACTGCAAATGAAACAAGTTCAGTGGAGCCACCCAAGGCAGACCGTGTTGTTAGAAGCTATTTTCCGAGCAACATTAACATGCATAAAATGTCGGCGGATGGCTGATGGACTTGAAGGCTGTGTACATACAGCGGGCTTTCATTTTGCTTTCTGACAGCTGGATTGCTTACCATGTATATCCTGCTTTATAGCATACCAAAAGGGGGGAGAGAGGGGGAGAAACAATAGAGAGATTCCTGTCACGATGAATTTGATCACCAGTGGATGAATATACCTACAAGTATGTTTTATAAAATATATCGGACCATTCAAAGCATAGTTGCTCTCCTCTGAGATCTGTAAGAGGTGTTGATACGAAACAGAGGACAATATGGGAATATGGAGTAGCTTCTTGCTGTCGATTTTGGACAGCCTGCTACTTGAGTGAGTCCTCTCAAAGGGAGGCTGCTGAAGTCTTAATCCAGTTTCTACTGAATTTTAGACAGAAGTTATTTTCAAACACTAATAACAACTGCAAATGCTATTTTCCCTCTGCATTTCGCAGCATTGCCCACCACAATGCTTGAGATCAGATCTGTCTAAGAGATGAATGGATACGGTTAACACACAGGACAAGGCAAATGATGTAACTTTTTAAAACTGCAGTCCCAGTATCTTCTTTTTTGCAGCAAAACTTGAGATGTGGACATGGAAGACTCAGCAGCTGAAGACCTGGCATGGAAGAAATGGTCACCTGGAAGTCGATGTGAGCATCGCCAGAATCGCTTCAGCAATGTTGGGGGTCCACACTATCTGCCGTAGAGCTCCCTGCTTTTCACCTTTAGACATTACCAGCAGAACAAGGTGAGATGCAACATTTCTGATTTATTTGGGGGAAAAAGGCCAAACACAGCTCAGCTTGCTCACATGAATAGTCCCTGCTGAATGGGATGATCTTTTAATAGAATCACTACACGGCTGCTTGGTTATTGAAGCAAATTAATCTCCTAATATGAGCGGTTTGAACTGCTCTTCAACAAAAAAATAGTGAAAGGAAAAGGATTCATTCCAAGCCTTGGAATAATTAAGTGTAAGAGAGTATCTTTACTGGGCAGCTACTCCAAAACACCAGTATGAATACTAGGACATGGGATGCTTCAGAAAATCACAAGTACCAAGTGATGAGCAAAGAAACAGAGAAAGGAACAACCACCTGTTCCTGGCTATGTAATCTGGGCATGTGTTACAGGAGGGTTGGATTTAGAAAGGAAAATGAAATCAAGAAAACCTACACTGGTGTCTAAGCAAATCATTCTGAGATGTATGAACGGTGGCACCAAATGCCAGGCAAAAAACAAATAACACTAACAGCTCCATAAGTCCTGCTTAAACAAATGCAATAAATAATGGAGGGAGGCAAGTAATATATTCCAGAGGATGTTTTACAAAACCCGGCAAACCCAAGCAACTTCTTGCAATCAAATTATGTATGCCTGGCATATAGTTCACTACAAATTCTAATCAGTTCTACCCTTCTAATAACATTATACAGAAAAATACATCATCATCCATCAACCAGATGGAGCATGATAGTTATACAAAACATATTGTATGTTTTTTATTTTCCACTATGAGAATGTGATAAAATTGGGCACTCTGGAATTAGAGATTGTAAATAAGTATTTTAGGCTCTGCAAATATCTGCAAATATTTATTTGCAAAATACTATATATACATGTTTAATCATTAAAAATACTACTTTATGTTGTGGGGAGGGAGAGAGATTTTACTGGCATAGACATAGGACTGCTGCCTCTTCAACACAAAGATAGCAAAGTTTTGTTGTTCGCCTCCAGCGAATTTCAGCCAAACTTTCTGCCTATACTTCCCATGCCATGGAAACATTTGGGCACGCAAGGCCTCTCGGGAAAATGCAGCGCATTCCATGGAATATATTTATTCTCCTGTGCTTCACAAAGGTCCATATATTCATTTAACAGGAGTGGAAACATTTCAGCAATGCAAAGCTACCATGGTGCTTTACGGAAGCTGTGGTTAGGTGCCATATGTCCCACTCTCTACAGCCAGCTGCTGCGTTGCTGCCATCTCCCACGACCTACAGCAGTCCTTGGGTTGTCCCTACAGAGCATCAGGAGGGACCTTGCAAAGGCGAGGGTGGATGCAAATCAACTGCCGTCTTATGTCGAAAGCGATACCCTGGGCTTGGGCATGTCCTTCTACTACGAGGGAACAAAATAAGACATTTTCAAAGCCCAGCAGTCACAGAGCGCTGTAAAAGAACGCAGTTGGTGCTAGCTTTCATCTAGCTGCAACTAGCTGCAATGCTGGGTTTTCTTGGTAGGCAGCCCAAAATTTGACAGAGAAGTCAAAAGGATTGCTCTGGTGCTACAAGCCCTGCGACGGTAATGCTGCAGAAGTCCCAGGGTGCACAGTGTCAAGGCAGCCACTAAAACACCAGACTGGGAACCGGACCGGTGGGGACACAGCTCCAGGGATGGCAGATGGGCAGGAGCATCCCAGCTGGCTTTCCAGGGAGCCGGATGCACGGCCCTTTAGCTGTAACATATATGAGGCTCAACGTGCCCCATGTAGACCACTGGGAAGAGATAGGTCCTCTGGAGAAACACTGCAGCAAGAATAAATTTGTCTAAAGGGACAAGGCAGGATGTTTCAATACGTGATTCAATGGGGGCTTATATATCGCTCAAGAGGGGATGTGAACAGAAGAGTTGGTTGGGGCAGAAAGTAGGCAGGAGCTGATGGAAACAGTCTTCTCCAGAAACTGTAAACAGGTGTTGTATTACTTTTTCTTTGCCCCCTAGGCCCGTCAAAGTCGGTCAAACTACTTTGGATAAATTGGTAGAGATCCCTGAAAACTTACTCCCTCCTACCTTTATCTGTGTGGGCCACTTCCTTTTCAAAAAGTATGACATTTACACAAATTCCAGTTGCTATTCTCCTACTCATGGGAGGAACACGACGCAAATATCCAGCTGGGATTCAAGCCTACCTGCTGGCACGGTAATAGATCATGAGCAGCTCCACTGCCCTACAGATTTGCTTCTGCAAGGAATAAGGTTCATATATACCAGTAAGGTTTCAGGCAAAAGTTTTGCAGTTGAATTTAACAGATTATCAACTGCTTCCACAGCCTGACCTGACCTATGCTAAAAAAGAGCTTTAAAAACACCACTGGCTCATTGTTATGTACGCCTTCACGTTGAGCCCTTAACTCGGTTAAAATGATGGGGGAAAGGCAGCCTGACAAGGGAAAGAAAAAAAAGTCAATAAAAACATATTGTTAGTGCTATTGTAACAAAGCTGGCAAAGAAAATCAAAGGCTCGATTTTCCCTTTGTTTTCCATTAGACGGTGTTGCATGATGATCTAAATTGTGCTTTGATACCAGCTTCAGCAATGTTGAAAACATTTAAGAATATTCATAATGATAGATGATGTAGCTGTTCCAATTTGCAAAGAGTCTAATGCACTCCAGTCACCACCTATTTTGCTTGCAGGCTCTGTTAATTTGATAGAACACTTAAAAAAGAGGAAGGAGAAAGCAGTGTTTCATCATCCCAATGAGAAATACTCTTTGGTTAGAGAAGAAGGATGACCTTGCTGATACAGTACCAAACTGAGACTTGGGACAGCCAGCTCTGCTGATGTTATGCAATGACGTGATAAAATTTTCCCTGATTGACTTCCCCGGGAAAATACCTTTGCAAATCATTTCATGGTGGGGAATTTGTCCCGTATCATCATGGACTGTGCCGGAGACACAGAGATAAGGCGAGGCATGTCTCCTGGCTGAGCTCTGCCTGCACAAGCCTCCTTTGCCTGCCAGGTCTCTGGGCTCTTCACTTCCCTTTGTCGTCCCCAGCCCCATCCCTCCTGGCCAGGTCCAAGCAGTGCCAAGCCCCACTCACACTTTGTCCGTGCCGTAGCTCCGGTAGTCAACCGCTGCTGATACGGCCACAATCAGCGCAGGCATGCCGTAGCCAACCAAATAGAAGTACTTCCTCCGGGAGTGTTCGCTCTCAAAAACCTCCACCAGCATGATGTAGAGCTGCACCCCCTCCAGGAACATCCAGGTGAAAGCTGCCAGGAAGAAGAAGTGCAGGAGGGCAGCGAAGACGGCACAGGCAATCTGCATGCGGATTGAAAAGAGCAAGGGAAGGTGTTTGTACCATGTTGAATTAATGCAACAGTCAGGATTACTCTTACTGGGAGGTTTAATAAGGATGAGGGAGTTCTTATCTTCCCTTCTCCAAAGGAAGTACTTCTTTCTCACTTGGAAAATGTGTGTGAACTATTTTAAAATAAACACATCTCTGCACATATAAATTATATTCAACGATACAAAGGTAGGTATGTACACAATTGGCAAATAAACATATGAAGCTGTCCATAGTACAAGCGCATTTTTGCAACCTTCTTATTAAACATACACACCCTCATTATTTACAAACAACAACACACATACAGCCTCTGAAATCACAGCAGACAGCATTTGACTCCCAGTTAACAACCAGGGGCCCAACCCTGTGAGGACTCTGAGCATGGAATTAAGGCAGCACTGGAATGTATCTCACTGCATGGTCAAACATCCCATACACGCTGAGATGAGAGCCTGTAGCGGGAGCAGAAAAGTGCTTTGCCTCTTACCGGCTGGTCAGTCCGGTTGATGCCAATGAGGAAGAGGAGTTCTGCCACGAAGAGGCTGATGCACAAGTTCTTGTGAATCGTGTTGCGGTCACTCTGCAGCCCACGGAAGAAGCAGAAGGTGAAGATGCAGATCAGGAGGCAGACCAGTGAGAGCAGGATGCCAACCCACGTGATAAAGTCCAGGAGCAGGTCATGGACTGCATCGCTGTGCTGGAGATAAAACAAACAAACAAACAATCATCAGTCATGTGCTGCATGACTTCTAATCTATCCCAGACACAGAGTGAGGCTGTCTGAGACCCTTCCCCAAATATCTGTATCCACTCACCACGCTGTGGCACAAGAGACCAGTAGCAAAAAGCCTAAATGGACCCAGACTTGAACCCTGCGTGAAGAAAGCTGCAACTTGAAACACAGACTCCAAAGCATGCGGCAAGCTGCAGGTGCCCTGAACAGACTCAGACCCCAAAATATCCTAGAAACAATGATGCTGTTGTTGAATACCGAGATGTCACAGCTAGTCCTGCGTGCAGCTCCATCTTTCGCAAACACAGCAAAGGAGCGGACACACAGTATGAAGAACCATCGGACACTGTGATTCAAGTGTAAAAATGTTTCATGCTAACAGCAATACGGAGATTACAACTACAAGTCTGTTACAACCATTTACCAACATGAAAAAAGCCTCTCTTCAAACATTCAGAGATACATATGAGCTTAGAGGCTTTGGACAGAAAGAGATTGCTTAAATGCCTTTGGTTTTTTTTCTCACTGGGGAAGGAGAAAGAAAGTTTGATTTTTCTTCTTCAAACCCCGGAGCTATATTTTAAAACTCCTGGGAAGTCAGACTGATCCCTGGAACGCTACCCAGAAAAAAAGACAGACCTTTTAACATGAATTTGCTTTTAAACTGCAACAGAACAGTGATTTTAAGACAGCCTGGAAATCGAGAGATTCCCCGTGATGAACTTGTAACATGATTTTACCCCAAAGCCTTGCAAACACGGTCATTGCAGTGGCACAGTTAGGCAACCCAGAACAAAGTTTTGCAAGGGGCAGAATAGCTGTGCCTTGGCTCTGCTGACAGAACCTTGCTGGATCGCTCCTGGGCTTACAATGCACGTCCCTCCCAGAAAGAGGAGGGGGTTGCTGGGACTCTGACACTGAGGGTATCCCACCACCTTATTCCTTATTCAGGCTGTAAAACTTTGCAAGTTTCCACCAGATGTGGTGAAATTAGAGATATCATTACTTAGTAAAATGTAAATAAGAAATAAGAAATACATGGTGAGTCACGAGACAGCTGCTCGGGGCTAAGTGGTTAGAGTCAATGAGCTGAGGAAAAGATTGGCTGGAAATCTCTGGGGGCTTTTCAAAAAGACCAGAGAGGCTTGAAACACAGCTTTGTGGTCCACCAGGCTGTGTTATAAGTGGTACTCACGTTCCCCTCCACTTCTGGCATTTTGATGACTTAGGCATTATGTAGGCTGGCAAATACAATAGTGTCACACTTCAAAAAGCCAGGACAAACTGGAAACATTTTCCTTCCCGTGGGATAAAAGCTTATGACAGATGGAGGGAAAAGGTGATTAATTTATCCATTTTATTTGCCTGCTTGCCAATGATAAAGCCACATCAAATGTCAGGCCTTTCCTGATATACACTCTGCTATGTCAGCACCCGTGAGAAACAACTCAAACCTTTCAGCTCTTTGACTTCATCAGCATGAGTGATAGGCATCAAATGATAATGAAAGACAAGGAGTGACGTTCCACTCCATCTCTTCCATGCTGGAATTTTTCTCTCCAGGGAGACTTCAGGTGGAGAGATGAGGGTTCCTCTCCCCAAATGCTGTTGCAGCTCTTCCTGAGTATTTCCAGTATCTCAGGAACTAGGGGTCACAAGTCCAACAGAGAGGCAAGAAATCATTGTGTGTTTACTGCAGATCATGACAGAAATTCCAGACACCTTCTTCAGCAGCACCCAGAAAATTGAGAAGATGAAGCGCACATTGTTTTCCTGGCAGCTGTGCATTGCTTTATCTCAGCTCATCCATCCCTCTTAACTCAGTGTGAAAAAATGTTAATACAAAACTTTCACCTTGCAAATCAAACTTTCTTTCGTCTGAGGCTGCTGGGGATCGGCAGAAGAACATCTCCCCGAAACAACCTCGCCAGCTCATCTGATTAGATCGCCCTGCCAGGCTGAAGTAACCAAGAGCTCTTGGGCTGGGCGAGCTGGGCAAGACAGCTAATGTGGGTGGATGCAAGGAGAAAGAAACCAGGCAGACTTTGGCCAGATACGTCCATCCCATCCAGAGGCAGCCGACGGCACTGATTCATCTACCCCAAGACAAAGTTAGCCTGGCACAGGGCCCTCTCTGAGGGCCTCCTTCCCCTACATGAGATGAATTTCACAGGTCTCAGCTCCTGTACCTCTCTCATGAAGCCATAACTCCGCTGACTTTAAGACACAATGCAGGAATTAGGCATGTTTTTGCTCCTGGAAAGGGATCCTGCCATCTGGGTTCATGGTCTTCCTCACGGAAGGGCCGCTTGACCATGAAGCTCACCATGCTTAGCAAGAAACGCAGACTTCATTGCTGTATTATTATTATCACTCTTACTTCTCTTCTTTTTAATATTAATCGTAATGATAATACTGATTTTATGTACATAACATCCATCCCTGGAGTGCTGGGAAACAACCATAAAAACAACTTCTCCGTAATTACAACCTCCTTCCCCAAACTCAACAAACTCACAAAAGAACAAACAAAAAGGAATAATAACAATAAACTGGGAACAAGAGCAATTTAAAAACACCTCAGGGGGAAAAAATATGAATTTGTAGCTTTTCTAGTCAAGTCCCAGAGAAGAAGTGAGCTGGATTTCAAAGGCTGGGTGTGCTCCATCCTCTTTGGGATGCCCAATTTCAGGTGCCATGGCAGAGCCAAGGGGTCAGGGAAGAAGAGTTGGTAAGCACTGGTATCCTTCCCACGGCAGTGCCAACTGCCCCCAGGCCGGGCACATCCAGAGCTTTTACACCAGCAAGTCCAACAAAAGGGAATTTGCCTTTTGCTGGAGACCGAAACTTGTAAAATACTGTGCGGCCGCAGGCCACAAAGCAGAATAATATGGGAAAAGGAGGATTTGTGGTAATCACTCCTCAATGTCATGATATTATGCCTGCCATCGCCTGATTGCTATGTGACAAATAAGGGAGCAACATACCTGGTTTACATGCTTGGTGTATGACATTCCAGGGTTAAATATTATAAATAACACAACAAGATTTTGTACCTGAGTCGCAGTCTCCAAGACTGGTCCCTCAACCTCAGAGACATGCAAGAGGAGCAGATCTTCTCTTTACCCTGCCCAGCGCTGTTCAAGTACTCCCTGGATGAAATAGCTTTGACGTACGTGCAAATGGTATCCTTCCAGCACCCTGCAAGCCCTAGGGTCCCTAAGGCATGCAAAATACATCTGAAACCACCAGTCTATCGATAACAGTCAACTCTTGCTTCTTGATTATCTCCCCAAAGACCTGGGCAACTGGAAGAGCTCACAGGAGATACCAGACATCAGTCCAAGGGGCAATTTTCTGACAGCATCAATCAAACACCTCCTTGCCCAAATGAACCATGGGTTTCAAGACTGGTGCTACACGGGCCAGCACGCAAGCCACTGAGTTTTGTTACCACTAAGCTACGCTAGCTTTACAGGTAGGCTGACATGCAGATTATTTTCAGCATAGGAATGATTTACTGAGTAATTGAAAGAAATAAAATAATCCACTTCAGTGAAAGGGTTTCTCTATTAAGCATGTTTTACATTTATGATTTAGGCAGGAGCCTGACCCCAAGCCCAGTGAAAGAAGATTTCCCTGGCTTTGGAATAAAGCCCTGCTTTTACTCCAGTGGGGCCAAGAGCAGCAGGAGGAAAGCACTGATGGAAACCTGTGCAGGAGGAGTTACAGGAGCCCTGGTAGCAACCACAGCAGGGTGAGCAGGCAGCCGAGATATTATCCAGGCTGGGAAAATCAATGAGCAGCTCTGGCAGCGCCTGTACACCAGAGATGAGCTAATAAAAACAAATCCCAGGGAATGTCAGCTTATGACAGAATGGCTCTCCCTGAGATGAACAGCCATTTCCTCCCTTATTAAAAACATCAGGAGAAGAAAACAGCAGCCAAACCGAGCTGCCAGCAGCAAAGGACACATTCCTTTGCCTAATCTGTCCCTCCAGGAATAAAAAGAGTAATATGTTTGGGGGTGGAGGAATAAGCAAGCAGTAAATAAAAACACAGTCTCATCAACTAGCTCAGATATGACCGCTCGGTGCCCAGTGGGAGCTGGCAGTGTGCTGGGCTGGGCAGAGACCCAAGTGGGACAGGTTCGAACTCCTGTGCATTGCTGATGCTGCTCCTTGGATTTGTAGCTACCTGGGGCCATGCAGGCTCCCTCTGCCCTTTTTCCCCCATCGCTGCTGTGGAGAGAGGATTACTGCTACGACCTGGCTATAATGCTTTGTGGCTAAGTGCAAAGTGTTTCTTAAGAAGCAAATGGTTTCGTAGATGTGCCAAAAGCATCAGCTGGGCTACATGGATGGGGGGAGACCCCAAGGGCTCCCTCAGCACGTCTGGGCTGGCTAATGTCATCACCTGGCGTGGCTATGCAGGCAAGAGGGGTTTCAAGGGGGCTTTCCCCTCTCTGTGGCCAAGAGGGATAAGTGCTGGGGGGGATCCCACTGCTTTAGCACCCATCCTCTCCCTTTTCCCCAAGGATGCACCACGGGAGCCAGGTAGCTCTGCTCCACAGCGGACACAGCACCCATGGACCTGGGACATACCCCTCTGTGCTCTGCAAAGTTGATGCTGTCTGTCATGGGCATAATCATCAGGTCCCAACCCAGGAATAAAGAGAGCTTAATTCCCACCTGAAGCCCCTGAGAAACATCACTGACTTCCGACTATGGCCATTTCAAATGAGGCTCAGATCCTCCAGCGCTCCCGCAAGGTGGTTTAGCCACCTTTCCTCTCCTTGCCTTAGTCCTCAAAGCTGCCTTCATATTCTGCACAGGCTACACAGACGATCTTCCTCCTCCTCTGCCTTCCTCAGCAGGATGAAGGCCTCCTAGCAGAACCCTTTCCCACAAACTTCTCCCCAAAATGCAACAGCCTTCCAGTGACTGCCAGAAGCAGCAGCCAGCGCAAGTCACAGAAAGCTCCAGGGCCAGAATAAAGCGATACAGGGGCAGGAGGGCACAGAGAAATGGGTACAGACCTCACCTCATCATGTGCTATAAAATGCTGCTCTGGATATGGCGTACGGCAAGAGCCCGGCGTTTCCATTATACTCACCGACACCACTGCAACTGAGACGCAGTAGGGGTGAAAGTCAGTTGTGGAGAGGAGGAGAGGCTTTGGGACAATAATTCCATCCGTCGTCCTGCCCTTCCGTGCTGGCTGGATTTAGCGAAGTGGCACAGCTCTGCTTACTCCTAAGGCATTTTTAACCAGAGAAACGAGCTACAGCGGCTGTGCCAATCTCAGTGTAGACAGCTACCCAGCCAAGCTACCGGCTCGTTAATTTGAATTCCTGGAAAAAATCTGGTCACAGCATCATCGGCTTCTGCTCTCGCACCAACAGCCTTACCCAGCCTGGTGCCAGGAGACAGCGGGGACAGAGCCCCACCACACCACGGCCTCTACCCTCACTTTGGTCCTTGCGTTCACCCTGCTCTCAGCCAGAAAGCAAGGGGGTAAGCAAGAAATAGGGCAAGGCTTGTTGCTTGCCAATGGGAGCTACTTGAATTGTGCGTTTTAGGACAGAGGATCAGGAAGCCCCGTGGGGTGATGCTGTCCCCGTGCTCTGCAGCACGGTTCCTTACTGCGCAACTAGCCCGGGCTTGTGGATCGGAGAGTCAAGAAGGGTGATGCTAAGCAAGTATGTACCTGTTGGACTTGGGGGGAAAGAAAGCCATGGCTAATAAGCTGCTGTGTGCTCAGATTTCTGACACCTGTAAGCGCTGAGCTAAGAAACTGCAAATTCAAGCGCTCGGAGTATGTCTGAAGCCAGGCTCTAGATGTTTTCAGGCTGGACCCCCAAAAGTTGCTCCCTGAGAAGATCTGGGTCAAGGCCTCAGGAGAGTACAGACAAGGACCAGCAAGATGTGCAACCCAGCAGAACTAGAATCAGTCAGACACAACTAGGGCTTAACCCAAACCAATGTATGTTAAACTGAGGGTGGGGAACTCAAGGAAGCCCCTGGAGTGACTTACTGCCCACCTAGACAAAAAGCTCAAGGACTGCTACCAGGTACAACTCTGAATTGACCCCATAGGCATAGATTACTTGACATAATAGGTATATTTGACCTAAGGTATAACCAAATGTGCTGTTACGACTCCTTATTCTTAGAGTTCATTGAAGTTACAGATTTCTCTTCCTAACACAAGCTTAAATACTGCTGTATCTTGCATTGTAAAACATCATTGAAGACAAGTACATTTAATAACTTTTCTGCTTAATTAAAATAGTTCTTATTTAATAACATTTTTGCAATGTGTAATGTTACCTTTTTTTTTTGAGAATTAACCCCTTTGATGGTACAAAACGATTTGTTTTGCAAAATGCCTTAAATAGTGGTTTCAGTAATTTAATTCTGCAGTTAGGGTGTTTTTGCAATCCTGCACCCACTTCTGCTTTCATTCACTGCTGTTCAGTCCCACAGGTGCTAATATATGAATAAGACAGCACTGCAATAACTTCAGCTTGCTCTTTATATCCGAAATGGCTATATTGCTTTAGGCAATGGACCACTGCATTCCATTTAGACTTCATATATTTTTATTCATTTCTCTCCTTAGCTTGCCTTACGCTTCCATTCCCTAAATAATTAGCACAGTGTAATGTGTTTGTGGTACAGAA
The DNA here is from genome assembly GCA_026212715.1 of Elanus axillaris. Taxonomy (NCBI): domain Eukaryota; kingdom Metazoa; phylum Chordata; class Aves; order Accipitriformes; family Accipitridae; genus Elanus; species Elanus axillaris. The sequence continues at coordinate 27,913,604 of JANZLQ010000007.1, read as the reverse complement.
TAACAGCTGAAAGCTTCCGATTAATTGTTACAGTTGAAACACCTTTCTTTTTTCCCCCTTTCTCTCTCATTTCATTTATTTATTTATTTTTAAAAGAAGAGTAATCTCTGGCATTCACTATGTACTGATAAGCAACATTTGTTTGCCCTGTGGTACCTTTGCTTATTCTGTTCTGGGTGGGTTTTTTAATCGCATTTTCCCACTAGCTCTGAACTTGTTTTCTGGCTGCGTATTTTTCCCATGGTACATTTAAGATGCATCTGCTATAATTAATACGATGCAAAGTGCAAGCTTATATGAAAAACAGCTTGTAAATTTTGAATAATACTGCAGCAAATACATAGGTAGAATGGCTTCTTTAGCTATGGGCTTTGTCCCATGGCATAGGAACTATGTTTTTATAGCATTTAAGGGTCATAACAAATATCCTACAAATTCAAACAATAGATAGATATTTAACATAGATGAGATCTATGTTAAACTTATCTCATTATTTAACGAAATAACCATGAGACCGTAATAATTTTCCCATAACACAGGCCAAATGAACTTCGTAGCTGATGAAAACAGTGATTTGTTTCCAAGTCTTAAAATCTCTCTCCAAAGGGAGATGCTCTTTTTTCCTGGTAAATTGTCCAAAAGGGCAACGAATGCTGCAGGTCTGCAAGGTCACCCCTTGCCAGGAGGATGCATCAGCGAGGTCCAGCTCACAGGTTGTTACGGTCCTGCTGTCCTCTTCCCATGCCAGCTGGGGCTCTGACAGCAGCTTGGAGGGGTACCTGCAGATGTGGGTCCATTGCTCTTCCCAGTAGCTATGCATCCTCTCCGTGTGCACGGAAGGCTCTTGGTCTTAGGCACCATTATATAAGAAACTCTGAGCACAACTAATTTTAACAGGCAGAAAGCATCTTCAAATTAAAATCTCCTCGTCTTAATTGGGTACTATCCTATTAAGACTAGAACTGATCCCAGCAACTTCTGCTCTTGAAGCACACTGATAAATCCCTGCCGCCGTGGTCAGCCAATGTCATCTTCTGCCCCTTCAGACAAAGACATATTGCTGTTTCACGCTAGAGAGGCAAAAGGCCATCAATCACCTCCTCAGCAGCGCTACCTTCCAGCTCCGCCTTGCCACATACACTGCTAATAATTAAATCCCAGCCTGCAACTCGTAGAGCAGCCACTGAGGTCTCCCTCTGGAGAAGACACTCTTTTGCCGTGCTACCAGGGAGGGAGATCATTCATGACCAGAAGTGACAGTTGTCAAATTGGTGCTGGCTTCTGATTAAGGAGCAGGACTCCGATGTCTGCTCCCCACAATGCCCGGTTTTTGGTCTCATTAGGTAGGGTGCTATGTATACTCATTACACCAAAGGATGCTCCCTACAGATCCAAAAACCCGACAAACTGAAGTCAGTGAACTACAAATCTCTGTTACAGGAGAAAATTCTTTCTGTTGCAAAACTTCCAGAATATTATTAATTATTACATGTATGACAGTCCTCTTTAGGGGATCCCAGTCACTGGCTGGAACGCTGCTGTAAGAGGTCCTGCACAAGCATGCCACATCCTTTCCCCAAGGATCGTTCCGCCTTCAAGAAGACTAAAAGGTCTTTGACGCAAGGAATGCCATTTTGCACATGACACAAGACAACAAAATGGCTCAAAAGCATGCCTACGAGAGATGAGTGCGAGTCAATGAATGACAACAACCCCCATTTATTTTTAAACCTCCACGCTTCCAAACCAGCAGGTGTTCTGCTGCCAAGACTTTAAAATCAACTCATTGCAACAGCATAAGGAATGTCCTACAAGCCACCTCCCAGATTTGCCAAGAGCCACCCAGCCAGCTCCACCAGCAGACCGGAGCAGGATGGTGCCCCCAGGAAGAGCAAGGTGATGAGCAGGTGGAGGGAAGAGTTGCAGATGTTTGCAGGGTATGCACCTGCCTTCGCCCTCAGACCGGGATGAAAGCTAAAGCGGACATGCCAGGAAGCTGTCCAGTTGCATCAGAGTCAACAAAGTGGAACCGATTTGGCTCTTACAGCAACAATACTTTGGCTGCAGCCAAATGATAAAACATGACCTGAAAGTCTTGAGGGCACTCATTAACACCCAGAAATACCCACCAGCTAATAGCTTGGCACTTGGGAAGCTTCCAGCTGTAGCTCTTTCCAACCTGTTGGCTGAGCATGGCAAGCAGGGGCTTCACATTCTCTTTCTGCAAGATGAGATAACACCAGTGCTACTAGTCTAATGAGGTTTGGGTGAAATGCTGTGCAGGCAAGGCTGACCTACTTGCAGTTTGGGAACAGGCTTGCTCGACGGTAGCCTGTATCTGCACCACGCAGTAGGGATCGCCCTCATTCACATCGGTGGAGTGGAAAGCTATCTGCATTTCCCAGGTGCAACCTCTGACTTCAGTGACTCAGGTATATCTGTTAACTCCAGGCAGGTGATAACGAGCCAAACACACATTTCTTTTGAAAATTCAAGCAGATGTAGGAAACTGGCAAAAAAAAGACTTGGGCTGCAGAATGCCATTAACCTGTAACCATGTGCTCTGAATAGGCCATTTCTTCAGACATCTCCCAGGATAATGACACAGCCATTTAATGGCATGTCTCCTGGACCGGTAGAGACTCCTGCAGAATACAACGGACACATCATCCTGCAGCAGCGGCTCATCTATCCTGCCCCTCTCAGCTGGACCCAGCTGTTGTGGCAAATGTGCTGCCAGGCTCTCATTTCTTTTTTTGCAGAGCTTTGGTCATGCATGACGGTGCTTTAATATGTATTTTTATTGCAGCTCTTCATTTTCCTCTTCAGACTACCAAGTGAAACAAAAATACACAAAGGAGAGACACTGGAAGACTACTTGAGAAATGGTCTTTTAAAACCATAAGGCTTTTGTGGTTATGCAGCCATGGAAGTGGCTTGGAAATGTTCTGCCTGCATGGAAGTTGCCAGATCCATATCTAGCTTAGAGCCATGAATTCTGCTGCAGTGTCAGGCACATGAAACGGAGACATCGCAACACAGAAAATCACTAGGCCATAATCTTTTGGGCATCAGGGCCTTCTCTTCTTTCTACGGCAGCTGAGGCTGTTCTCAACCAAAGACAGCCAAGACAGCTCAGGAAATGGAGGACTATCTCAACCATTCTCCAGTGGTGATAGTTATGTGGGAAGCACGAATTACACCATGGACCTAAATGCAGGCAAGGGAACTAGCTGGTCATGTACTGGCCTCGCGTAGGTGTACAGTCTATGCAGGATGGTATAAGCAGCTTCCCTTTTATGTGTAGCTCGCTGTCACATAGTGAGATGCAGAGAATGTATCTTCTTCCCCTAGTTGGATGCTGGAAAATACTTTTGGCTCCACACATGAACCTCAGACAAACATGTGTGGCAGTGTATCTGCAGCTGCTGCAAGCAGGACACATAACTTGCACCCCACGAGGCAGGCTCTGCATGCTTCTGTCCCACCACCCACAGTGCTCGCTACTCCCTGGTGGCACAGCGAGGACCCCGTGATCAAGGACCCAGCCAGGAGCTGTTCTGCACCAGTAAGCAAAGGATGTGGCAACAGCTAATTCTGCTCACTCATCATCCTCAGCTCAGAGCTGCCCATGCCAGGAGCTCAAGACAGGCTTTGCATTGTGTGACTCTCCTTTTTCACCGTATAACAGAAGGAAGATTTACACCAGATGGTTTCTACCGTTGGAGTTACTGTCACACAGCAATTTTGCTGCTCAGCTCCATTTGCAGTAACAAAATGGTGTTACATTGGCCACTTTTCCTGCCCAGTGCATTGGCAGCCTGTGAATTTGCAACGCCTACCTTAACTTCCACGTGTGCCATCAGGACTGCAAAATTGGTTAGGTGATTGCAGGAGCATGTGGTGTGCGTCTTGTTAGTTGTCAGGAGGCGACATCCCTGGGTGGACCAATACCCTGTCATTGTACGCTTTGTATAGCTCCAGAACGAACAGTTCGGATTGAAATTTTCTTCTGACTGCTGCAGGGAAGAAATGAATAAACACAATAAAAATGATAGGGTTTCAGAGATTTCTAAATGCACTATTTTTTTTCCAGAGGCACTTTGTAACTCTCACCCTTTAATTTTGGATAAACAATCAGCAGTGGTTTATATGTCAAGTATTACTTGCCAATACCAGAGAAAGTTAGATTGTTGCTGCTCTCTTTGCTAATGCAAACTTAGTTCTTTGTTCTTGATTAATTTTACCCATAGACTAAATCCAGCTCTTCAAAACCAGATTGCTTCATTTGCATTGCAGAGCAGAGAAATTAATTGCTTTAAGCAATCAACTTTTGCAATGACTGTGCTTGGCTAACAGGAGGACTAGCTGTCCTCTTTCACTGTAATTCCACTTTCCCCTAATAGCCCCTGCCACCATGATAAAATAATATTATGGTCTGTTCTAATATATTGGTAGTTTTTAATTACAGAATGACGTGTGTCAGCAACTGAGCAATGGGCATCAGCTCAAAGGAGACTCTCTTTACTTTTATTAATGCAATGTAAAAGAGACATTCTCCATAAATAACACAAAGTGCAAAGGAAAAAAATGTATAATTCAAAATCTAATCAAGGACTGCTGGGGGCTTCGCATCGGCCAACTTTTGCATCACCTTGTTTTAGAAACTGAAAAAATAAAGAAGCGCTTCTCGAACTCACTCACCTTGATGTGCTTGACGGTAAACACCACGGGATCAGCTAGGTAAACCTTATTGCTGAACTCTTTGTTTATTGCTGCCGTGATGACAGGAGAGTTGACAATGACAGAGTGATTAGTTGACATTGCTTCTGTTCCCAACTTCATGCTGGCGTTCTCCGTGGAGAGATAGGTGCCCAGGTTGTTGTACAGCACAAAAGCCACCCTGATTTCACCTAGAAGAGCAGTAAGAGGTTAGATATACAGGTCAGTGAACTGTTTTTGTTTTTTTTTTTTTTTTAAAAATGACAAATCTCTTACCTGAACCAACTTTAAAACTTCTCTGAGAAAATGTGAAAAGACCAAGATGTGGCATATGAAAACTCACTGCCTTCTGCCAATCCCAATGAGCACCATGAGATGCAACAAGCCGCCCATGGATAAGAAGGGCAGAACTGCCTCTCTCAAAGCAAACTTTTGTAAGCAAACAGATTGGCGGAAGACACACAGAGAAGGTGGGCTTATTTTTGGTGTCAGTGGGTGTAACCGGCTCCAGAGAAAAGAGGCCAGGTGGCCCATTTCCCACCTGACATAACACTTTATTCTCCAGGCTATGCTTGGGAAACTTGTTTCGTTCTGGCCTGTCACACAGATGCAGTATAAAACTATAATTTAGTCCATTAATAAATTAAGATTACCTCAGAAAAGTATGGGGACAAATCTGGGAGAGGGAATCCAGAACTTTCCAACACAATTCCAATCTCACATGAAGTGTAAAACAAAATTGCAGAAATTTCATTTAAAAATATGTTAATTTTCTGAATTTGCCAATCATATATCCCCTTTTCCTCAAAAAAACACCATTAAGGAGCCTGCAGAAAACCCAGGCTACCAGCCAACTGTTTTTAACGGAAACCATCCAGTTGCCTTCTGTTTTGCACATTGTTTCAAAGGCTATAAATAAGAATCGAATGGGATTAGTTTGCCTTTATAAGTGTTAGTTGTGAGGAGGTATTTTTTTGTTTCTATAGGAATCACCCCAGCTTCTGAGGAAGGTAATGCACCGATGACTCCAAAGGTCCCTCCCAACCTAAATCCTTCTACAATAATTATATTTCTAGCTCTTTGGCAACATCCAGGCAGGTGCAAAGCTGGTGCAAATCGATGGGGCTCTCCTGATTTGACCAGAACTCCAGTGATACCATGTTTTCAAATACAGAATTCCAATTCCTTGCTGCCAACACAGTTTCTCTTTCCCTACAAATCTCCAAAACCCACTCGTGGAGTGAAACTCCTGCCCCACTGGAGTTTTGCTAAACATCTTGGGTTTACACTGACTCTAAAAGAAATATTTCTCTTCAAATCTTACCTGCAAAAGTACCAAACCCTATTTTTCCCAATGGCAAAACGTTCTTTCTGAACCATCAGATCAAACTTTCAACAGTTGTCAGAAATTTTTGGCAGTTTTAACGCATCTGGTCTGGCTGTAATATTGCCCTATCACTCCATGTTTTGCTGCAGTGATCAAAGCCTGTACTAGAGTGCTTGCCTCCTGCATGCACACAGGTTAAATTTTAAAGGAACTCAGAAATAGGAGCGTTTTAGGCTCATTAGTAGAAAGCCTGGGAGTTTGAAGTTGGTCTATAGCAGGGCTGTAGAGATCAACAAATGTGTCTGCTTGAATTCTTGGTGTGGAAATAAATGGCTAGGCAGCATAAAGAACATTCATATATAACATCATCTTTAATTCATGCTATATCAGAAGGTTCATAAGCTTCAGAGAGAAAGGCGTTGAAGATTTAAACTCATAACAGTTAATCAACCTTTTCTGCCACGTTGGCTCATTATTAATATTTGCTAGTATTGTTTCTACCCTCTCCCTTTTCAGATATTTGTATAGTGCCCCACTGTGCAGCAGCTTACTCAAACAAGCCTCTTATCCCATCTGAAGCCTCCTACTGCAGACAACAGCAGTTAAAAGCACTTCTCTGGACTCAGCACTGTGCCCCAACGGCCGCATCATTTAAGGATCTGACGCATTTTTACCAGCACGTAGTACTTTTGAAGGCTGTGAATCACTTAGCAATATAATACATTCCCAGTCAGCCAACTTAGCTTGCAGTCAAGGGCATGAGCAACTGATGCTACCGTTGATTTAAATATTAACATAGCAATTAATACTATACTTACAATTGGTTAAACACAAAACAATGCCGAAATCATGACTGATTCATAAGGCTGGCACGGCCAGAGGTGTTGGACCTACCGTTTCGACCATTTTGTTTCAGGGTATTTGCTGACAGCTGAATGGCGCTCCCATGGCCCATGTTCTGGGGAAACTTCAGATCTTCCAGATTCCCATCTGTGCTTAGTCTCGCAACTTCCAGCTCTGTTTGCAAGAGAGACTGACACTAAGAAAAATCTCTACTGAAATAATCTTCGACACGATACTTCAAAGCTACAAAATGGTGTTCCAGACCATCTGAGAGCAGGGGAATCAACTTACAATGTTTCATGCTAGCTAGACTCTGTTTGGGCTCCTATTTCTTTTTAAATCTTTGCCCTGAAGAAGTTTTAAATTTAATTAAAAAAAAAAAAGGCAAATAAATTCTACTCTCTGTGGAAAACAAAAGACAACCAGTTCTTGTAAACAAGAACCTCAGGATATTAAGGACAATGGTTAAAATGAAAATCTGAAAATGCTAGTTCTTTGCCACTGGCAATTGGTACTTTCTGTAAATGTTATCAGTGCTCAGGATCTGTATTCATAGAAATAGAAAGAACAGTTGTTCTCATTTTACATATGCACAGTGGGAGTGCTGGTGCTTTCCATCATGCTTGTTTTTTAATTAAAATCAACAATCAGCCAAATAAAGACACAAATTTGTATGAAATGAAACACAATTGCATTACGATGAACAATCTCCCTGTGAAGCGGTGCTCTCATTGCTCTAGCGCAGATTTTGCCCTCAAAGCCAGAAGCAATAAAGGCAGGTTAGGTGCTCATTTTCCATGGGATTTCAAGGGTAGAGAGCTGCGCTATTCCTTTAGCCTCTTTTGGAAAGACTTTTAAGTCCTTCAGACAAAGGGCCAAGACATATGCTCTCCAGTTAATCTAGGGGCAAGAGCGAAGCCAGGTTTCCCAGCTCCAGCTGCTCTCGGTATTTATGGGACCTGTCCCTTACGGATGTTGTCAGTGTTTTCCCGGACGATGTCTGTCTTCAGCAGGTTATCAGCCAGCACGAAGGCACTGTCCTCCACGGTGTCGAGTAACTTGGTGGCTGCGCGCTGCTGTTCGCTTGCGTTCAGGTCCCTCCACGCATTCAGAGCCTGTGGCTGCAGGAGGTTGTTCACCGTCTCCACCATGGCCTGCAAAGGAGAGGGATCGAGTGAGAAAGGGCTCTAGCGAACCTAAAGCACCATCGAGACCTCTGACACATGCTCAGTCCCACATCAGTTTATAGGGAGAGGACAGCATCTCATTTCCCCACCCACTGGGGCAGCCTGCAGTGGAGCTAGGCATCATTTATCCCATCAGACGGGAGAGGGAGGAAATGTTGATTTTATTCTAAATGCAGGCTGGGAATAGCACTTTCCTGCTTCTGTGATCAGCAGCTTGGGGCTGGGAGTAAGACGGAATTGGGGTGGGTGGGAAGAGGGGAGATGAGGAAATCACTAAGGAAACATGCAGGAAAAGAGATTTCAAAACCCATCTCTGAAGCAGGTTGCTGCTACCTGCAGCACCAGAATTCAAGAGTAGGGCTGGGGCACCCGAGGAAGGTAGTATCTGCAAGGGCTATGCTCCTCAGACCATTTTCCACCACATAACCTCTGGCTGGCAGTCATGAAGACACAGAGATAGTTGAGTTATGCCACTTCATCCAAAGAAGCAGCAGGTGCCTGTTGAGATTTAGGTAAGACACTACATTTCAAATTCCTCCATTCAGGAAGGAGTCAGCCCCGTGGTAACAACTTCAGTCCCTCCTGTGGTGCACCTTCTGCCCTCGGCTGCCATGCACAAAGAGCTCTCCCACGGAGAACTTCCCACAGGTTAATCTGGATGCGCAGCCAGGATCACACGAAACCGTGCTGGCCTCCTGATTGCAAAATTACAGCAGTCGAGCCTACTCAACCTGAAGGTTTTGCTCAACCTAAAACCCCCACTTAGTTACTAACCAGAGCTGACTCAACTACCTTCCAGCTACCGTTTTTTAATGAGGCCAGCTGTACCAGTTGGTAGAACTGATTGTGTAGAGGAAAAGGGAAAAAAAAAAGGTACTTTGATTGTGCTTTCTTCTGCTGGTTAGTGTCTAGCCACCCGGCAGGGCTGCCCCACAAAGAAACACCTCCACTGCCAGCTAATGCCGACTGCAGAAACCAACCTTCCCTTTGAGATGAACTTGCCGTTCCTAATAGTTTTCTGTATACTGAACGCGTAGGCTTCAAACCCATACCTCTGTTCTGCAAGGCAAGGACAGCCTCATGGGATTTCAACATGTTGCAAGCCTAAAGGATGCCCCATGGGCTCACTTTCATGGAAATTCTTCAGTATTTACTCCTGACAGTGTTTCTAAACCCACCTGTACAACACGAGGCGTGAAAAGAAGATACGGCAAGGCCCATTCTCCACCAGAGCCCTCAGGAGGAGTGTTACAACAGCAACACAGGGCACGGAGAGTGCGGGGCATCCTGACTCACTCACCAGCCGTGGTCAGATACAAATGTGCAGTGGGAGAATATAACCACATCAAATCAGAATTTGACTTTATTGCTATATCCAGGTGACCTTCAAAACAATTTCAATTACACCAAGGTTCAAGGAGAAGCAAAGACAGCTAGACCTGCCACTGCTGGTGTTTAAATTCCAGCAAAGAGATTTCACTGAGACATTGCCATGTGCATCCTTGTCCTAAATGTCCTTGAGGTTGGAAGGTTTCTCATACCACCATGGTTCTTGTTGGAAGACTGAGCCAGAATCAGGCTCCTCTGACAGGACAAAGCTCCTACTCTTCAACCTCTATTTATTCACGATCAATTAACTCATTTATTCTTGTGCCAAACCTTTGCCATACCTTAAAGAGATCTTTCCTGCGCCTCCCGGCAACTAGTGCCCTGGTCCCTTGATTAATAGACAACACTTCTCCTGAGACTCACAGCTTGGTTTCCAAAAGCATGGAGTAACCCCTGCTTCAACCACTGAAGCAAACTGAAATGGCTGAAAATCATGTCCTCTAGTGCTACTGCAAAAATCTTTTTGCTGTCAAGCCTTTACAATCCAGGACTGGAATCCATTCCTCATTTGCTGCTAAGAGGAACTTATTAACCATAAATCAGTTTCTTAAACTGATTATTAAACTGGTTTTCCTAAATAGTCTAAAAATAATCTTAACACGTTTAATATGTGCACACTGTTTTGGGTTTGTGTGGCTCAGGTTTTGGTAGCAGGTGCAAATTTTCCTGTGAGAAGCTGCTGGAAGCTTCCCCAGCTCCAAGCCGGACCCGCCTCTGGCCCAGGCCGAGCCCCTCAGTGACG
>JANZLQ010000007.1:27864890-27902832 GCA_026212715.1 Elanus axillaris | reverse complement strand
GGCTGAGCCTGGGAAGGAGCATGGGGGGAAGGTGTTTTAACATTTGGTTTAACTTCTCATTATCCTTGTTTTGATTTAATTGGTAGTAAATTAAATTGGTTTTGTTTCTTCCCCAAATTGAGCCTGTCTTTTGCCCATGACCGTAAGGGGTGAGGGAACCCTCCCTGTCCTTGTCTCGACTCATGAGCTCTTCTTTATATTTTTTCTTCCCCAACCCACCTGGGGGGAGGAGGGAGTGAGGAGCTTCGTGGTGCTTTGTTGCCAGCTGGGCTTAAACCACGACACACATGAAAAGCTGGCTGACTTTAATAGTCAAGAAGAAATATTAAAATCCATAGCACTTAAGTAGTTTTTTTTCCCAGTGTTTTAAAATCTGGAAGCCTGATCTCTGTAGCTCTTAATAAAATTCTGTAGTTTACTTTGGTAGCTTATCTCTTTACAGGCAAAACCGAGGTAGTATTCTTTTCCAGTGACTGAAAAGCCTGACTATTTTGCTGTGCAGGTTCTATACGACATGGTGGTTTTATGCAAAGATCTTTTATGCACAGAAAGCAGAAAATGAGGATTTTTCTCCCCTTTCAATATTATCATGCAGACTACAATTTGCCTTACTTCCATTTAGCTCAGCTACTAATAGCATCTTTAAATCTCTGCTAAAACAACATCCTGGATACTTTGATATATCTGAACAGTGGAAAGAGTCTTTGCAGCAGATCCAGCTCCTGGCTCTGGATGGAAAGGTAATGCTTATTTGTCAAAACATGAAACAGATGCTGAAATATTTGTGTTATGGTGAAACATCTGCTGCAAAGATTTTTCTCCAGGAAAATTATTCTATCATCTAATGCATTTTTTATTTTTAATTTTTTTTTTAAATGTGTGTGCATGTGTGCATGCAAAGTTTGAGAGAGCACACCAATTAGGCTTAATGTGCTGCTTTCCGCACAATGTGTACTCCCCACCCAACGGATGGGGTGCTGGTGAGCATCCATCCCCTTGAAGTGACTAACCTGAAACCAGTTACTTCACATCGCTTTGGATCTGGGGTCTGATGCAAAAGCTCCAGAAAGATATCCAAGGACTTTGGGTCAGGTCCTTAGCATGTGTCTGAACAAAGCCGGTAGACTGTCTTCATTGGCATTACATCTGAGATGAATTTAGTCCATAGCTTTTCCCAGAGGGTCACTCCCCTCACCTGTCTCAGTGCATTAATCAAGCGTTCCCCGAGTTATATTTCTGAGTGCAGCACTTCATTATAGCTGAGTGCTGCAGGCTGAAGCCAAGGAGATGAGGTGCTAATGAAATGTTTGCATTTTGGACAGGAGCTGAGGTAGGTGTTTAAATGAAACAAAACAGCTGTTAAAGCAACAGTGTCTCTTGAGAAAGAGATGCCAACTGGGAAAAGTTGGGCATGGGAGAGGGAACTGTGGGAGGGCAGGCGCACGGGACAAGGACTGGCCTGTGTCTTTGCACTTAAGCCGAGCCATCATGGTTTAGGTGGCTTTGGCACCTGCTCCAATGACTTTGTGGTCTGATGAAGCTCCAGCATAGAAGCAGCAGTGCCAAGCTCCCAGGGAAGCCTCTCAGTGACCAGGAGAAGGAGGGTTAGCCCTGATGGAGGACCTTTGAAATGAAGGAGGCATGAGACAGGTGTGCTTGAGAGCTGCCAGCGTGATCAGTTTTACTTGAGATCCCTTGTGATCCTGATAAAGGTGGGGACTTTCAGAGGGAGCTAGGAAAGTTCTGACCTAGTTTCATCCCACTTCACTTTCAAGAATTCAACATGCAGCCAAGTTGGGAGCCCAGAGCCTCTCTCTTTTCTTTTTCCACTGAAAGGAGAGGGACTACAGCAAGTATTATCCCCATTTAGGTGCCCAAAGTAACATCAGATTAATCCTGTCCCTGAAGAACCCAACACCTATTAAAAGGATGCTGCATGACTACCTCACTGAAGATCCCGTCTCTGCTTCCCAAGCCAAAGGACTTCCTCTGACGTGGCTTTCTTCTCTTCCCCTGTCTGATCCCTCTTCTAAATGCAGCTCAACTGAGTGAACAATTTCCAAAGCACCCTTGTGAGCCTCATGCAAAATAAAAATGTAGGGCTTGGAAACCAAACATACCTCAGCATCACCCACAGCGTGGCACCAAACCCATGCCATGGTTGCTGGGGCTTAACGAATAGACAGTACAAGCCCAGGGAGAAGGACAGAAGTAACTCACACGACATCAAGGGGAAGCTTTCACAAGGTATAGCTTGCTTGTTTGTAGCCTAAGATCAAATGAGGGAAGAAGGGCATGGCAGAAGGGAGCCAAGAAGGAAGACTTTCCATCTGCCTTTCTATCCCGAGATAGGTAGGCATAGCTGTGTGCTGCCTGTGCTGTCAGGGCACCTATACATGCAAAGCCAACCCCCCTAAATACAAGCTTGTAAAGAGCAACCATCCTGAGTCAGAGAATATTAGACTCAGTGGACCTTTCATGTCTCCAGCAGTGGCTACAATTCGACATTGAGAGAAGAGCAAGAACATGTCAAGCATAGAAGACAAATCCCACGATGGTGATCCCTTTCATTATGCGGTTATATAGCACCACAGAGTGTATATTCAATGTAAATAAATGTTAATAAATTGCAGAGGGAGTTTTTTTCCCCAAATAAGGACATATGCTCACAGTTTCGTTAGTTTGTCCTGAGGTTACAAAACAGAAACAAAACGTAAACCTTCCTTCTCAGACACTTACAAATTGGTATTAAAAGATGTGTTGTCAAAAGGCAACTAATTAGGAGTCTTACAGTAATTATACATTACTAAAAGGCCAATCGTACATATTCCATTGATTTACTTTGTGACAGCTGCTTCGTTCTGTAAAATTGAATTTTGCTTGTTCATTTATTTTTATCTTCTCCCCCTCTAGAAATGTCTGGTGAGAATATCTGGCTATGTGACACAGAGTTTAAACCTAGGAAGGGAGTATATATCCAGTAATACCACATCCATTTATTTATCTCTCACCATACCAGCATCCAAGGCACTGCTCTTTGACAAAAGCAGATTCCGTAATGTAAAATCTGTCTCTAACACTGCTAAGAGATGTTAGATGTACTCATCTCATTGCCAAATCTGGGACCAGACTGTATTATGCTATGGTGCTTTTAAGCACAGCAAGCCTAACCTTAAAAACCCAGTATCTTTCCTAGAATTAGGTCCTCTCTAAACCTTTATTGTTCATTTTGGCCACTTGCCGAGCAGCTGATGGAAGAAAAAAAACCCGAACAAACTTATGACTGGAGAAAATACGGCTTCATGGCAAGTGAAGGCCCTACAGGGAATTTTGGTTGAATCCTTCTGCTGAGTAATTTTCAAATATGCAGTTTGTCCTTCCTTACAAAGGAGCACCTCCTTAAAAGGAGACTGACCACACTGTATACATTATTTTTCATGGAACCTATATCAAGGGCTTACCTCCTATAGCAGCTTTGGGAGAATGAGGACAGTAGTGCAGGGCATTAAAGCACCACTTTTGCAATGACTTCTCTAATTAAAATATCTGCATTTTGTAACTTTTAAAGCTCTGTCTCATACTGCTAACACTTGTCTTCCTTGATCTCACAGGAATATTTCATACAATGCGCTTTCAAAAATTAGGATAGAAGGATTTACAGCAACAAGGCAGTGCTTTGCATTGGTAGACTAAAATCACAGCTGGTGCATGAAACAAGCAGTGCTTGTACAGCCATCCCTGTACCAAAGGTGTTTGCTGGCACAGCCTCATCAAAAAGGGTTTGCTCACCCTTTCTGAGAACAGCAGTGCTAAGACTGTAGAGTGCAATCACGCAGACACAGCCTCAGGCCGTGCTTACGGTCTGAGGGTCTGGTCCTGCCTGAGGTTTCCAGGTACTGCTCCAAAACAAGCTCATCATCATCTTTATTCGAAGCATGCAAAAACATTACCAGCCCGCTTTTTAATAGTAGCTTGGGGTTTTACGGCAAATCAGCAGAGAAAAAAAGCATGAAAACCCTTTCAAGTCCACAGTGCACACTGAAAAGGGAAACCTGTCAGAGAACAGGTGCACTGAAATGTGGATATGGTTCAATAATCACAATGTTATGCTCTTTTTGCCTTTTTTTTCTACTGGAAAGCGGTAGTACTTTACAAAAGTTTACCTGCTTCCTTGCTCAAGAACAGCTGGTTTTGCTCTATGTTTATATGAAACACCCAGTGCTAAAACAAAACCTTTGCTGAAGCTATCAGTATTTGCAAGCCTCCAAACTCATTGAGCTAAAGGCACAATCAATGTCACTGATGGCAAGTTCTGCTGGAAATTGTGCGATTCTTGCCTCTGGCCAGAAAAAGCGCCAGTACAAGAGAAATCCCACTAACTCTGAATGTAACTGGTGAGCCAGAATGGGCCCTTTGGAGAAGAGGATCAGCATGGAAAGCATGGATCTGGGCATGCAAGGAGCTGCTTCTGGCAAGGTTATTGCATTGAAAGGGAGCAGCTCAGAAAACGATGTGTCTTTTTAGAGTGGCAAATGAACAGCACCCTGATCCCACTACACAGGGGTCACCAATTGAACTGGAACAGTCATCCACTCTGTGGGACTTCAGGTCAGAAATAGATGCACATGTAATTTCTTTAGCATCCTAAACATGGAAAATGTCATTTTGGCTAAATGATGGCACTAAACCCTACTTCTTAGCTGAGAAGTGCCTTCAAATCTGTCTGACAAGGCTCTTTACCCTTGGATGGTTTTTTGCCTTGTCATTTATTCTTTTAATTCCAAATTAAAATTTGTCTTTGGTCAAAGCATAAGTAAACACAGTAGAGACGATTTCTTACAGGGAAGCCCAGCCGCTGTCTAAGGCTTTTTACAAAGCAATAAGGTCATCCCAAACAAATTATAATATTCAATGAAACGGACAAACATATTTAGACTGCAACTAACTAAACTGCAATGAGTGCTTAAAAATAAATAAATCATTAGAATATCTTCTGCTAATCTCCACTTCTGCCTTCAAAACTAAGCCAGAATCACTAGCCTACATCTAGTACCAGAGCAGTGATTGGCAACTGATGGTATCAGTTTTGGTGAACTGAACCAAAATCTACTACTTATGGCAAAGGCAAGAGACCTTCCCCAGACCTTGCAGAGGAATTTCTAAAATTGCTCTATAGATTGAGAGCAAAGGCTCTCAAGAAAGACTATGCAACCTTCTCTTTTCAGGTTTACAGCAACTGTTTATGCTGTGGCTACAGGAACTGTACTGAGTCAGAGATGGCCTGAATTTCAGCAGCGCTGAGAACTCACGGCAGTGAGAAGAAAGGCACTGACCTTTATTAAAATTAGGCCATCTACAAAATACTTAACTATGGAATTAATGGTCTTGCACTAGGCATGCAAGGTTTGCAATCTTGGCCTTGAACTACCAATAATCTCCTAATGAAAGCACACAAAAAAAATAGGAGATCTGAGGAACAGAACGAGGTTACAAATTACAGGTTATGGTTTTGGTTTGCTTAGTATATGAGGAAGAATATTTTAAGGTCAGAAGGCATATGTAGGACTGAAATAAAAGGAATTGATTGGGAAGAAGGAAATAACACACGATCTATTTCATCTAATGAGACCTTCCCTGCAGAATAATAAGCTGAGAACTGCATTTATGAATCATCTGTATTTGCTGCCTTACTCTTCGGGATTTGAGACTATACAAGCAACTACTAGAGTAATTACACTGGGGAACTGAGCAAAGCTGTAGCAAGACAGGAAAATGCCTTGCAAAGAAGAAATGCCTCTTTGACAGAATATCCGTAGCCTTCAAGGGAACTCCAAGGGAGTCCGTGAGACTCTTCCTTTCCTCCAGTGGTCCAGTTCAAAGGGACATCTCCCACTGACCTCTACAGCAATCTATACCGAGACTTCAGCAGTGCCACCAGATTCCACTACTGAGTCACCCTAAAGCAGAGAGTAAGCATATAGCAATGCAGAAAAAGCTAGATTTCTTTCTCAGTTTTACTACGTTACAACAGAACCATAGGCATAGCTCAGCTGTAGCTAGAGGAGTAAGTGGTCACCTTCCCTTTTAATATTCATGCGGAGAATTTCGGAGCCCAGTGACAAACCCAAGGCTGCTGCTTTGATCCTCCTCTCCCCTAACAACGGGCTCATCGTGGCAGAGACGCAGGGTGGGGATTTCTAGTTTCACTCTGGCTGACACAAATCAAGTGCAGGTTTCTCAAGCTGTGAAGTATATTAAGTTCACAGAGTTTTAACAAAGGGCTACCAAACCCCAGAACCCCACTGTGAGTCACACTTCTTTCAGATGTCCTTTTAATTATACTAAATGAAAGTTTGGGGCACTTTGATGCTGATGGGCAAACATCTCGATCTCTTGAAAAAGCTGCTAAAAGTACTCCCTGTAGCTATAGTTAATATATGACATTGTATGCACACTGCTAGCCAATTTATTCCAGCCACTTTAACAACGATACCTCGCCTGACAGGCCGCGCAGAATAGCATCAGGAGTCGAGCAATGCGCAAATCATTAGAGGACTCTGAAAGTTGTTTGACACGCACTGCAGAGCTCTTTGTCATACAGCCAATTAAGTGACCAAACAAGGAACTTGAAAAACCTCATTAATTTGCCCCGTTCTGTATAAATGGAGGTTAGAGTCTTTCTTGTCACAGGCACAACAAGAACACAAGTAAACGCAGCATAATTCAATTTACGCTCCCTCTCAGAGCTACAAGTTTCTTTCATTTAGTCTTCACGGAAGTTGGGACCAGCCATGCAAGCAAGAGAGAAGTGGGACAAACCGAATTAATCCACTTTAAATAGTACTGGCTAAGTCCCAGATGCACCTTCTATCTGCTGAGAGCTACTAGGTTAGCAAAGAAAAAAAAGTATCTTCTACTCAGCTCTAAAGTTAATGCCTCGAATCCTCTGAGGCATGCCTTTCATTTTTTGCTTAGTACAGCGACTGAAACAGCCCATGTTACAAGTGTGAAGTGTTCAGAAAACTTCCAGGAGAACCAGAAGGACAACTCTGACTGCAACCACCCACCTGGAACCTGCCAGCAGCTCAGCACCGGCTGCTTCTGTGGCTCCAATGACACCTGCATCCAGAAGCTCCTGTGATCTTCACGGAGTGGGTGGCACTTCCATAACTTTCACCATTTGCTGTACAGACAAGCCCAGAATTACAAAACAGGGCAAGCTGATTTGCAAGACAGCTTGGAGGATGGCAGGGACCAGAGCAGCAAACACCATTAGACCAGGAAAATGCTGCAAAAGAAATGCTCTGCTGCCTCCTTCCACCATTCCCACAAGGCTGTCATTCAGGCTATCTATTGTACTGACCAGCCTCCAGCTTTGAAGCCACTGAAATTGGCTTTAAAAAATAAAAAACCCCAACCAAACAAAAGAATGGGAACCCTGTGAATTTTTTGTCTTTCGAGATCTGCATCCCAAATGCAGCATGCCATTTCCCATGGGAAGAGGCCACTGGCTGGCACCACAGGGAAAGTCATTGGCCTCATGATGCCCCAGAGCTCCAGCCCACAAATCCAAGTGAAGCAAGGAGCTGAGCTCAGATTCTGAAATCAGATTCACGTATGTGATAAAAAGACTCTACATGCCCAGACATGGCATGAACCTTTATTAAAGCTTATGTTTCCAGCTACTAAATCTTAGAGCAGAATTCTCTAATTTTTTTCCCCATATTTAAGTTTTCTGTGTTCATGTGGCCTCACTTACTGCAATATTTGAGTACTCAGCCTTTTTTTTTTTTGTCTTTACTACTCCACCTCCATTCCCAGAGGCCAGGAGAATTGTACTCATGGCATTTTAAGCTGGGGAGCTAAGAAACAGTGAGCACATACCACTTGCTGAAGGGCATGGAAGAAATCTGTGACACCAAACCCTGTTTCACAGCCCCCAAAAGACAAACGTTTCATCTTTTCTACAACTCTAGTGCTTCAGTTTAAGAAGAAACGCCTTTGGAAAATGAACAAATACCAATTCTGAAAAAATTAAAGAAAATTCATACTGGCTTACATCACACACCAGTCACCAAACGAAGCTATGCTAATCAAATGCATCACCCATTGTGACTCATTCTCCCACGCGATGACTTTTCCATCCCTTTCCTAAAATAGAGTGCAAGAACAGTGCGCTGCAGAAAGATGGGCATGAGAGATGTAGATCTCTGCTCTTGAAAAAGCCATTGCTCGGGTCCAAGCTCTCCTTAGCCTTGGAAGGGAGCACCTTTCCGAGGCCATTCACTCCGTCCATCTTGAATATCCACCTTGGTCAGCTCAACATAAGATGATACTTAGTATCACGAATTAAAGCCCATGTGGCAGTTTCTTAAACATCACAGTGATTGAAAAATCTTCCAGCAATTGTATTTATCACAGCACCTGTTGGGTTGGTTCTTGTTGGGGTTTTGAGACAAGAAAGATCATTTACCACACTTGCAACTAAAGGAGCAGTATTTGTAAAGTCTATCTCCAGTAAACAAAATCTCGGAGCTTTTAACTCAACAAATATTATGACACTGCACAAATTAAATCAATATTTGTTTTAATTATAAAGTTACCCAGGGAGATGAGATGATAATCTGATACGGCATTCCCAGTCTCACATTTGAATAACTTGCAAAATTTCCAGATCCATTTTACCTATTTATTTACATTCATTTATTTTGGGCTCAAGAGGATGTTACACCCCATTCGCTACAGGGACTCTGTCATGATGACTTAAATTTGTCAGCCCCAAGAAAACAGTAAGACTGTTTTTAGCAATTATTATCTTCTTAAGTCACCGTCCTCCTCCCCAAAATCCACCTTCTCTCAGTTGCACTTTTGATATTTACAATTGCTGGACTCTCTCACATAAACTTTGCCCCACACCTACCCTTGACTAGGGAGCACAGGACTGAAGGTACACTTCCAGCCCTGTGAGCCAAATTCAGCCACGGACACCTTTCACAATAATGGGATCAGCACAAGGAGATCATGTCAGCAAGGTTGAATACTCTATTTCTCTGCCATCAGTGGCATATTTCCGCGTGACTTCCCATCTCCCATTGACTTCATAAAGTCCAGGATTTCAGCATTTAAGATTTGTTGAAAAATCTCTGCTAAATTGCCTTAGTCAACCCAGACATTTCCCTGCCTGGTAAAGGATAAGTGGCCTGTAACAGGAATATCTGCAGTCACATTTAATTGCTATTACAGACAAACTCCCTCACAAGATTTTTCTATGACTTTAGCTACATGATTTTCCAAATGGAAGCATACTGTATGAAAATATGTCCAGATACATTACTTTACCTCCATGTAATACAAAGCAGAGCTGGAAAGGTTCAATTAGGTCATCTAATTCATTCTTCAAGCCCTCCATTACAGGACTGTCCTCTTCAATATATTTACCAGCTTTGTCCATATTTATACTAAACAGCTCAGGCAATAAGCTTTCATCAGTTTTTGTCTACTAAAGAGGTAGGCCCACAATTAATGTTTTAACACACAAGTAGCCTTTCCAAGTGAAAGGGAAGAAGTCCTTGAAATTAACAGTAAGCTGAAGTTTGTGCAGAATATTCAGGCTTTACTCTATCATTGCCAAACTTTCTGTAGAGTATAGTAAACTCACTATTCACTACTGTTTGAAAGAAGACGAAAAGACCAGGAGCATACATCAACTCTGTAGAGTATGCCCATGCAGCTAGTGGAAATGACAACTATGGGTCAGGGAGCATCCAAGGTCCCCAACAGGATTGTGCGGTCCATGGTCAAACCAGCCCCACCACACTTCCAGTGGTACCAGTAGACAAGATAGCACCTTGGGAGTGAGCGCTGCACTGTAAACTTTCCTTCAAATGCTAGTTACTTTCTCTGAGAACTTAGAAGTCACTCCAGACAAGGGTTGTGTAACTCCGTAACTCATCTTTATCCATTAATGTATACCGAAGGGAAAAGGTGACTTTCATGGCCATATCCAAAGGGAAGACAGACAGCCTACCAGCACAGAGAGGTACTGTTTTATTTTTAATGTCCTAGAAATCTCAACCATCTAATCCCACACACTGAATGAAATATGTGCTCACAAAATAAAGTCAGTACCAACTGTAGGAAGTTGAATTTTGCAGGAAAATTCAGGTATAGACAGCCCCCTCCAGAAACATGGGGTTCATTTTTACACCTCTGCATGTTATACATACACATATAAATAAAGATCAGCCACTCGTAAGTACAACATAGATGTTCATAAGCACAAGACAGAAATTAGAAAGTAAACCGTTCACATTTCTTAAAGCAGCATTAACTTACCCATAGTGTACAAACAGGTTTATATAAAAGTTGCTGGAGCAAATGCTATAGGGCAAGGTGACAGGATAAATAACGCAACCCCAGGCCCCACTCATGAGAAGCTTACAAGCAGGTTTTTCTAAAACAACAGGGCTTAACTTTGTTCAGATAAAACACAATGTAAGCCTAGAAAAGTCAGGCCACAGCTGGGTGAACTTTATGGGACGTTATGTTCCTAATACTATATTTAGTTTGCAGCACTCTCCTCCTTCCTACATGCCTCTGCGAGGACACTCTGCATTTCATTACGATCCTACCTCCTCCCTCATGCTGAGTGTTGCCATTTCGAATTGTTTCTAAATTTGCAAGTGTAAGAGGGGAAGAAAGAAAACTAAGGAAATGCAGGCGGCAATTATATGAGTGACATGCCATACGCGAAACCCAGCTGGTCTGGAGACACCTCCATGAGCAGGGGTTTTGCATTCTTTGCTTGCATGCAGCCATACTGGCCTGCTTATTCCAATGGCCGGATGAGTCTTGTCAGATCTCTCCTGTGGTTCTTCCCACCTTCTGGTTCAGAGATTTTGCCCCAAATTTTTGTCATCTGAGAGCAACTGGGCAGGTGGGGGGAGATGAAGAATGAAATTATTATCCTGTAACCTTAACCTTAGAACTTGCTGCCACAAAGATAGTAATAATCAGATTATTCACAGAGACAAGACCCACTTCACAGTCATTCAGTCAAACAACTGGACACGTGTATTAAAAACACAAGAAATACCTGGACATAGGCCCTGCAAGAGCGCTCCCTTTTCTGAAGCTGAGTCCATAAAGACAGCAGATTAAAGACGGAATAGAAAAAACAAGTTAGTGACAGAACAAGGGGAAAAAAATTTGAAGAAAACGCCTATGAAAAACCCCTCATTTCTCTCTTAAACAGCTCCTGAAAACCAACCAAACCAAAGGAAGCATGCAAGTTAGGCGGCAGTGGAAGGCTGAAGGACTGGCTCCAGAAATACAGGTTAGTCCTTTTTCAGTGAAGTAAGGCACAGACTGGCAACTTTGCAAGAGCAGCTGTTAGATGGTAGAAGATACTGAAGTCAAGTAGAGATGCTCAAGAGATGATGTTTTCCTTACAGCTTGGAGATCACACATGATACTTCCATGTCAAACAAGGCTGGAAAGGATGGGGCTGATGGCTATTTACATAAAAATAGCGTGGGCTCTGCAGTCGGACAGCACTGTGAGCTATAAGCAAGCTTTGGATGAGCAGGACCAGTTCCAGGGAGCAAGACGTCTGTAGGACCGCATCCTGAGACAGGATGGACCTGTATGGACCCATCCCGATACACCTGCTCAGGTCTCTGGCTCAGGCTCACGGCTGTAAGCTTGCCTTAAGCCAGCTCAGGCACACGTCAAACGTGAAAACACTTTGCACTGAAGGAGAGAGCATTGCCCAGGGCTCTTGATAGCATAAAGGGCCACAGAAAAGGATGCAACAATGAAACAGGAATCTGATGTCATATTTCCAGTTCAGGCCATTCTCTCCCCTTTGGATTAAACTGCTTCTCCAGGGATGCATTTTCCAGTCCTCTCATATGGAGTTGTGCTTTCCTTTGTAACTCCTGGGCCTAAATGCTTTAGATGCTGAATAGCTTTTCCACAAAGAATCCTACCTTTTCCATAGGAGCCACATTTAGGACTGTACTTTGATATGCATTTGCATGCTTTCTGCCTGATAACCGCACTTTAGTGTGTCACGAAATGCAAACAGGCACTTATTTACCTCCCTGGGACTTTGCAGGCAGTCTGCCACAGTGAGCTAGAATTAGTGAGCTCTGCATCGGTGCAAATAAACCTCGCAAAATCAGGCTGCTCAGAGCCATTGGCTTGGCTGGGTTTGTTTTTTGCTGATGTGCCTGGGTTCGAAATTGCACATCAATAGAGATTCGGGGTAACTTGTGCTCTCAGCTCACAGCAGTGCAATCCCATTAGTACAGCTGAGAGCCAAATTTGTCCCCAGGAGTTTTGAGGCTCTGAAATAAACAAAATACACCCAGGTATCACGCAACTCCTAATTTCAATTTCTAATTCATCAATTTGTAACAGTAGAAATCTTCCTCTGGGTAAACTTGGCCAGTACGAAGACTTTACAGAAACAAATGGAGATCAAAGAAAGCCTTGCTGAAAATTACAGAGCTATCCACTCAGGGGTCTTACCAGTCTGCAACAGAACAATTATTACCTTAATTAAGCCTGATCCAGTGGAAAGCATAAAGCTTTTAGTGACGGGAATGTGGCTCCTGAAAGATGATGGCTTTTAAAAATTCTGATTATGCCAGTTTATTTCAATTCACTGTACATCAGCTTGTAAAAAAACCACCAGTACAAAACAGCACAGGTGATTACTTTCAGATCCCCAGCACATTTCCTTTAATGATTAAAAGAATATTTAATGGCCAGTGCTCACTTTATTTCTTCTTTCTGACTAAACAGCACTAAACAAAACTCTTCGCAAATGACTTTTTTCCTTTTTTTCCCCGCAATACTCTTGACCAGTGAAGGGGAAAATGGAGCAGTAACTCTGCTGCTTTTTGTTTGCCCAATACTACTTCCAAGTTGAATTCATGCATTCTTAAATGAACACAGAGCAGTTGCTCTTCTAAAGAATTAAGTGGGGAATGAGAGCAAGTAAATTACCGAGCCTGTCATTTGGATCACTGACTCGCATCGCTGTTTTGCAGGACTCCTCGCGGTCCAGAATTTTAATGTGGGGTGCAATTGATTTGTATGAGCTGCTTGTGCAAAGCTGATGGCAGGGGGGGGAACCTGCAAGGGGTCCCCAGAAACAACAGCTGAGCCGAGGAGCTCGGCCTTGCCCAGTCTTCCTCTCTCCTCGGTCGCTCATACCTGCCCCCATGATACAACCCCGTTTCATGTAATGAAACAAATATTGGAAGGTGGGATATAAAAAGATGAAATATAAGTGCTTGCAAAGCTGAAGTGAGAAAATGTTGGGTGTGGCTAGGGCATATTCTGAAGAGCAAGCAGACTACAACCATGAAACCCGTTAGTAGGTGACATTAATTGCTGGTTTTACCCGATATTGTCAGACGTCACCATCATTTCAAACAAAGAACCATGGTATGATTATAACAAATAATGTTATGCTGATGTAACAGTTAATACAATTGTTACCTACGTTGTTATAAAATAGCTGGAAGCAGCACTAATTAAAAGCATCGGGATAACCCCATTCACAGCACATGCAAAGCACATGAGATGCAGGACTTCAGTTCCCATGCGGCTGTACTCTTAAACAATCCAGAAGCCCTTTGCATTTAAAACAGCGTAAGTCCACAATAATATCTTACAAGAAAAAAGACAGTGTTACTTCTCTGAAAACTATTTCTCCTCAGAAGACACACAAGAAATATCAGGCTTAGCTGGGATCATTTATTCCTTGTACAACCTTAGGACCAAGTTCTGTTGTCACTTACATGGATGCCAGGGCTGTCAGGGCCAGCTACGCAGTGGAGAACAAAATTCCGTGTCTTATTTTAACTGGGTGGCCAATGTAACCATGTGCTCACAGACACATAGTTCAGCTGCTCCTTGTCCTGACGGCCAGGCCTGCACAATTCACCGTCTGAATCCTGTATAGGTCCTATCCCATGGGTTTACATGAGATTCAGTGACGAAGAGGGCCTTGGACCAAGGAAATCCTCAACTTTAAATGTATTCTTACAGACTCCACAGCCCGTATTTCCTCCCACGACTGGCAACTTCTAGCACCTTTAGTACGTAGCAATTCCACTTAATTCTGGAGATGACAAAAGGACTAATAATCCTTCTCAAACAGGGGGCACAGAAACCACACTGTCATCATGCAGTAAGGTGCTTCTGGGCTAAGTCATGGGTCATCACTAAAAAGGCCCTCTAATACTAAACCATCCTGAAGACCTTAAGTGTAAATACGATGGTATCTTATGTGCCTTTGGTAAATGTACCTCCAGTGTAAATAAATGTTTCTGTCTGCTTTTATTTGTTTATATTTAGGCAAAAAATTGTTCATTTGACCTTCAAATCAGCATCTTGTAATGCTACAAGATGAAAACAACAAAATCCAGACTCTCTCTGTCTCTTGGGGCTTTAAATATCCAGGTTTTCTGGATCATATTACATGGCATTTCACAGACAGATTCAGCACTGGAAATGCTGGACAAAATTCTGGTCTCATTCACACTGGCACAAGTCCAAAATAATTGCCGTGGCATCACTTGAGTTATTCTTATACTGAGCTATGAGAGCTGAGACCACAATGAAGTACCTGGAGTTCATATATCTACACATCTAAGGGTATACATTTCCCAGCACCAATAGTACACTTGGCATTTACAACTGTTTCGTTTCTCAGCAGAATAAAATACACTGTAAACGAAAAACTGCCAGGCACTCTTGCCTACTATGAAAGAATCACTGCCCTAAAATGGCAGTTGTTCAGAAAGACATTTATAATAGCTCTGCAGGGAGAGCCAAACCCTCCTTCAGCCTCCTGCCCCTTCCCAAGCCCCCTTTTTTCTTTTACCTTATTTAAGCTGCGTGCAGCACTGTCCTTCCCGCCCGGAGTCAGGTTTCGGAGCTGCACATCAAGCAAGTTCACCAGCTGGACCATGGCAGACACAGAGTACGCGATGTCACCAGCGTACAAGTGGTTTTTTGTGTGCTCCGCAAGCTCCCGGGCAATGTTGGCAGCCATCTCCCCTGACTTCATCTGCAATGGAGAAAGCAGAGGAAAAGGTTGTCCCTGGCTGTTAGTATGATGTTACTCCAGTCCCTTCCAGCCCCACAGTGTTAAGTCAGTCAAATCCCCGCAAGAAGAAGAGGAAGAGGAGAGAAGAAGAGAAGAAAAGAAGAGAGGAAGAGAAGAAGTTCCCAAGAAGGAAACTACGGCAAGGGTCTTCATGCTCTGATCACGTACAGCGTTTGAGTATGGTTTAAATGCAAGTAGTTTTTCCAGCTGTGGTCACCACGTTGGCTTCAACACAACAACTTCTGATCTGCTCACAGGGCACTGCTGGAATTGAGGGGCAGCTGCTTCTTTGCACTGTGGCAGATGCAACCAAAGATGGCATTGCTTTCCACGGGATGCCCAAGCTAGGGAGGGCTTCAGTTAGCTTGTCCCGTTGCATTATCTATGCCACTTGAAAAAAAAAGCAAACCACGTAAACAGTCTCTCCTGTCAAGAAAGAGCGGTTTCTGATTCCAGAAGATTATTTGATAGTGAAGAGATTATTTTTGCTGCAAGTCCTGAGCAAAAAAAGTGCCTTGCAAAAGGAACAAAAATAGATCACATAAGCCAGATGAACAAAGGAAAAAAGTTCACAGTTCCCGTCATGTGGATTTAATAATCAGGTGCTAATTTACCACTTGGCATTTGCATGCAGGAGACATGCTCCTTACCACGCTAACCACTACACTGGTAATGAGGCTAGTGATTCTCAGCGTGTAAAAGCATACTAACTCAGGAGCAAAAGGCTTAAGGCTTCAACCAGAGGCCCGCTGGAAGGGAGAACCAAGTAGGCTGTTTGGCTGAATCTTCTATTAAAAGACTTTTATTGTCTAATTGAATCACAAAACTCACGAATCACCTGCGGCGAGATTCACCGTGTAATTATTTGGGAAACTCTCTCCTCCCTCTGTGGCTTTTCCCCCTTTCTTGCTGTGTTTTGCTCTCCCTATCTGGTGCCCCTTTCCTCTTCTATGCCCTGGGGACAGGGCAGCTGGTCCCATCTCCTGTCTATGAGCAGCCCACTATGAAAATACTATTGCAGGTGGCTGGTCTTTTTTTTTATTACGTACAACACTGATTTGGAATGCTTATCTACGGGGAATATGCCAGGGACCAGGAGAAATTACACAGGATGACATTTAAATGAAGCTCCCACTTCTCTGTCGGGCTCAATGACCAACTCTTCTGGGTTCTTCATATGAAATTTCCAACTGTCTTATCTTCCAACAGTTAGAAATCAGATATTTCTCTTGTTCCCTCAATTTCTGGTGCTTATTATAAAAGCGAGATTCTAGGGAAAGACTGCAGGCTGAGCTTCTACCTCTCTGTAAATCAATTAGCTGAGTTATAAATGAATAACTTACTTCCATCAATTTGACAGCAACAGCCCATCCGATTTAATGAAATCTAACTGAAGTTGTTCATACGCTCATCTTTAGGGAATTAAAGCATATGATGATAGAGATAAGATAAATAAAGGAGATAATGTGTTGTTCTTCCCATTAGAGCAATGATAACATATATTCAAAAACGGAATTATTTCTTCCTTGTTACACACAAGGCTGATGCCATAGAAACCAGATCCTATTCTTACAGCTGCGGGCTCTCCTAAGCAGCTGAAGAAAGCCAGACATCAGCACAGAGACTGAATTTTGACCTCTTCTGTTGGCACCCAGATCTTTAGAGAATGACTGCATCAAATCCCTTTACATAAAGAAATCAATTTCAGTATTTTCCTGCAGTTCATTGCTGGAGCTTAGCATGTATCACAACACATGGCGTTTCTGGAAGCCTTGCAGAAAACTGCAGGAATGCAAGTTTTTTACAGATACATTAGAAAAACACCCCGCTACCCAATATTTGATGCGTACATTTTCTCTTGGACCACAGACCTATGCAAACTGGCATACTCAGAGCAAATTGCTCAGCTGCTACAAGGCAAACCCAGGAGTTTTCTTTCCCTGTAATAAGCCTCTTGTTGCATTCAACGGTGGGCTGCCGTTGTCCCCACCTGTCTGCAAAAGTGGTGTGGGCTGGTCACTAATAAACCCTTTTCATTTTGTCTTGGACTGATCCTAAAAACTGCAGATCTGAGGAATTCTAGTGTGACCAAATAAACACCCCAAAATAGGCAACAATGGAAGAAATGCCTGAGAAAAGGCACATTAAAGCTCAAAACCTGTGAACTCCTAGGACACAGAAGTATTTCCCCAAACTCGTTTCACGCACCCAGGTTTCCTGCAAACACAGAGATGTGACATTCTCTTGGGACAATGTGTCTGGTTGACAGGTGATGAAGCTACTTCCTAGCACTGACACTCCAAACCTATTCATTTTCACCCAGAAAATGCAGCTACAAGTCACTACAAGTGCTGAGACACTTTCCATCCTGCCTGTACGCATAATGTGAGGGGTATCCAAAATGATGGCTATATGACATGTCCCATCAAACCCAACTTCTGTTATCAGTCCCAAATGCTGGCCAAATATTCCAGGCCTAAGATATTTGTCTGGTCTCTTGTAACAACAGGACTGAGCCCCTTTTTTGGTTAATTCTACGTAATTGCTCAGCAAAGCTCACTCCTGCCCAAAAGGACGCACTACTAACTTCCCATCTATAAAGCACTTCTCCACATCTTCCTCTTCATTACTGCTGCATGGAAGACAAGCTCTTCATGAGGTATTGCTTCCAAAACATGTAATACTCTTTAACCCAAACAGTGACATATTCACATGGGAACACAGGGACAATCCTTGGAGGTTCATCAAGGGTCAGGCTGTCATTGAGAGGCAAGCAAAAAGCAGGGAAAACATGTGCAAGTGACTGAGCTTTCTACAGGGAGGCTCAAGAACAATAAAGGGAATTAAAAATAACATCTCTCTGATTTGAGACTAATCTTTTTCTAATTTTCTATCTTGATTATGAAAAAACTAAATTTAAAACCCAAAAAGGATTCTGCGATAGAAGAACACATTCTGTTCAAACTAAATTGGGTTTCCAGTTGTTTTGGGTGATTTTTTTTTTTTTTTTGCCTTTTACAAATTGATTAAATCTAGTCTTGGAATGCTAATTTGGAGGAGAGAAAAAATGTTTCCTGCCAAAAATGCCAACACGCAAACCACAGTTTTCTAGCTCTGTCAAAAAAAAATTGCTCCCCTTTTCCATTTGAGCGTACTGACTGGATTCAGGACAGATTTACCAATGAGCATTGGTATACCTGACATCACGCTGTGCAACACTTGCTAATATTTTCCAAGTTTGTACCACTATCTTGCATCTTCTTATGACTGAAAAGTCCATGAATTAACAGTTGTTGGAAAGGGCATATATTCCTGCCTGTTTCATATATGCCAAGGAACAGAAGCAGGGAGTTTTGTCTGGAAGGACTAACGATGACCATCCTGTGGCGTTGCTCAGTGTTTCAGCCCTACCTTTCTCAGAGAGAACTGACTGTAGAAGAGGACAGTAGAATAAAAATGACAAAAATTGCAGAAAGGTATTTAGGGAAGAAAATTCAGAAGAAATAAGAAAGATGGTGGGAAGGGAGTGAATGTGCTGAAACACCGGCAGTCATAAAGGCAAAAATATTTTCCTGCAGCCTGAGGCTGACTGATATAGAAAAGAAAAAGATGGTAAGAAAGATTGAACCAGGAATTTAAAAACAGTGACATACAGATGAACCAGTCAGCTGAAAAGGCCGTGTAGTTGATGCTATTTTCTGGAGGGACAGACATATGACAGGTTTCATCGGGCACCATCAGCTGCCAGCAGTCACGTAGCAAGGCTGAAAGAGGGGCTCTGAGCTACCTTCTGACACTGCAAAGCCTTCATGGCCATTTTCTGTCCCTGGCAGAGCTTTCATTATACATGAGTGCATTCACAGAAAAGAGTCAGAGCATATCTACCATCCTCTTTCTTTTTGGAAGACAAATATCGCATTCCATTCAACTTTGCTTTTTTTTCTTTATCGGATGATACTTAAGGATATAATTAAGTAGTTATAAACACTGGTTATCCAACAGAGAGCTGGATCGCTGCTCTCCATACAGTACAGCAGAGCTGGAGAACACTGAAAAAGCAGGTTTGAAACTATGGTATTCAAACAACATAAGCTGCATTTAATGTCCCTTTAACAATCTGCCAATCGTAGCACCTGCTCCATCCAGTACACGATGGAACTCTGAAAACAGGCTGTCAAAAGCAACCTGGATGGAGGATTTCAGTGTCATCAGGACCTGGGCCTGGACATGACGATGTGGTGATGTCCTCCACAAAAACCCACTCCCTCTTCCAGACACACCCAAGCAGATCTACGAGACCTGATGGAAGTACTTTGAATCCTAAGGTTTATCTGCTTTTTGTGACTGTATCACTTAGGTTGTTCAAGAGGACAATACGAACATGGGTGGCATGTGCTTTAGATTGTCAGTTTGAGGCTTTTCATGCACTAATGAACGACACAACTTTTTCTGTTCTGCTACAAAAAAGGCCTCCTCTCTTTCAGAGGCTTGAAGCTGAGCGTAGCCGTGCCTCTCCTCCCAGAAAGCACCCACAACTGAAAACTGCGGCAAGGAAAAGATATTTTAAGACAAGTCACACACTGCACCAAGGACAGTACTGATGAAAGCAAGAGGTAAACCAAACAGGCTGAGACTCAGTGTATGACCTCATGATCAGAACGATGCAATGTATCCGAAGTCGACCTTTTTGCTTCCTTTTACTGCTTGACTCTAGAAATAACCCAGGTAGTAGTGCATAATTCAATCGCACTGGCAAGTTTATTCTCCTGCTATGTTACGAGGGCATGGTAGGCACCAACAATAAAGTTAAAGTAAATGTCAGGAGGCCAATGAATTGCTGAAGCGGACATTTGTTCTGATCTTCCATCAGGCACAATAACTCTAATGGAAGCTAACAGAGGGTTGTAAAACCTAATACCGTGATGCAAGCAGGCAAACACCCAATGCACGGTCTGAGCACAGCAGGAAAAAGAAAAGCAGCAAGTAATAATCCTTACTTCAGTACACAGACATGAAAGCAAGCACAGAATTTTCCTACCATCCTCTCTGTCTTGGCTGGAATCCCTCCAGTGGACCCATCAGCCTTCTTCCTGAGCAGGTTGGACCCAGCAGGTGACAGAAGAGGGGAATTTGGGGAGACAAAGCAGATCAGGAACGAAGACGTGCTGGGCAGGTATAAACCCTGGCTGCCAAAGAAGTGTTTCTACCCATTTTGTAAGCTGTGCTGCAGCTGCGGATGCTGTGGGATGGGTGGCCAAGGAGGACCCGAGCGCTGGGGACACAGGAGAGCTGAGCTGCAGGGTGCGACCACCCCCTGTCCTCACGGCATGGCTGGCTTACTGCTTCTTCTATCCGCAAGCTTGGGGCAGGGAAGTGTCCCACCCATGGCAGGGACGTGAGAAACCAGTGCCTGATTTATGGATGAAGCATTCTCCATTTCTAAGGCAGTGATGATTTCCAAGCCTCTTGCCTAGGCAGGGAAACCAAGTGGCCATAGGTTATTTTATAAGTAATTTAAAACTGTGTTTGCTGTAAGGATCCTACTGAATGCAAACACCAACACAAGCCCCCAGGCAAGCCTGGCAGGGCTTTCCCCTCAAATGTCACGCCTAGAAAGTCTTGATGCTTTGTAGCAGCTCTCCATAGAGGTTGGGCCACATATCCCAAGATCCCACTGGATTCCCACTCAGGCATCAAAAGTTTAGATCCAGAGTCATTTGGCACATCCTCCTAGTCTTTCCACCGACTAGTGGAAGGTTCCCGAAGCTGGATATAGCTAAATTCCTCCAGAAAAATAATAACAATAATAATAAAAAAAATCCAGTCCCAATTGTAACCTGCTGGGCATTTCTGAAAACCTGGCTCTTCAATTTTAGCCTGCTTTGAAAGCACGTAACAAATTAAATGGGGCTCATTTGTTACGCAAATGATAGCTGGAGTTTCATATAAAATAAGCCTAACCTTGATGGAGATTTCATCAGTGCAGGCTATTATTTCTCTGCTAATGGCTAACGGCCTAGCCATCTTCACTGAGCAGCAAGAGGTCTCCCAGCTGCCTGGGTGAATTATGGCTAGAGTAAGTAATATTAACCCCTCCAGGATAAGTACGTGGGTCATAAAACAAGAGCTGCACAGCTGCTAATGCCAGCAAAGGCTGCCTTTATTAATCAGCTAGCTGAGTGTACGGCAGGAGAGCTGCCCACCCTCCCACATGGGGCAGAAGGACCACAGGCTTTGTTATGGCTGCGCCGTGTCACAGCAGCCCCACGTTAATTGATGTCTTCCCTTGTCTTTGGGGAGGGATGGGTATAAATACAGATGAAGTGCGATAGGGATGATCAGGGGTGTACGTGGTAGTGGTTCACAGGTTGGGGAGCCTCAGTTAAGATGGGGGACAGGGAGGAGAAAGCCCAGGAGTGTTGTCTGTAAGGTCACCCCATCCTGTTCACCAGCGAGCACTGGCTCTCCGGGAGTGCAGCGTTGCTAACCCCACAGCAGCACAGCTAGCCCGCAATGCTGGGACTCGCTCGCTCTGGCTAAAGGAGCGAATAAATCCCCACAAATTGCTATAATAAGGATTCAGCCCACAGACTCTATGGCGTAAACACACATCTGGTCTCTGTTTGTAATGAAATCAGCTGAAAGCACCACTATGCATTAATAACAAAAACGTTCAACATATTGCTACCAAATAAGCTCTGCTTGTCTTGAACTTCTATTGTCACATGTTAATGCACTTTTAACACTGATAAATGATGAAGTGCTACAAAACATTCATCAAGGGACTTAAGAGTCAAAAGATACACATTACTGAGGTATTGTTTTCTATTCCATCAGTTCTTTTACAATTTGGGCAGAAGTTAAAAACAGAAAGTCAGAAGCGCAGTGCAAGCATTTCATGTTGAGCCTCTCTTTCTTTGGTAAAGATTTCTCAACCACAGGGTTTATCCTGTGCTTGCATAGCATGAGAAAATCCTTCGGGATGCATGAAAAGGAAAGTTTCCTTTTGCAATAAGTTGGTACTTTCCATATGTCCACCCATCTCCTCCTCCCTCTTCCTCCTTTTCTTGCCACAAACAAGAACTGTCATTCCACTCTCCAGTCCCTCTCCTTTGCCTTTCCCTCACCCTCTTTGTCTTAATTTCCATCAGATTTTTACAGTCTTGCTTTCTCCTTGCAGTTGCTGGCTACCACACACAGCTCATGCTTTATGTGTGACTGTTGGTCACTTTGGGTTCCCTGTTGTGAAAACAACCAGGGAGCTCAGGCAAGTCAGTGCGTGGACTCGGTGTCGCTAACACACAGGAAGGGTTTTACCTTCTGAGTGATGTGGTTGATCCAGGGAGAAGAGCAGTTGCTGAGATCAGGTCCTTGGGGCTCCCAGATGCCGTCTGGCGCAAGACACCGGAAAGTTGCAACACCTGGAAGAGGAAAGCCACTGCGTTCAGTGTTATCGGTTGCATTTGGCTCCCAGGACCCCATGTCACAGGCTTCATTTCACAATGACAGACACCTCATGCAAAGCCTGGGAGTTTATTAGTGCCCAGGACCTTGGTAGGACACCTCCGAGTCATCTCAGTGTCCTTTTCTTCCATCATCTTAGTGCTTAGGGGCCCTAAGACATAAACGACCCATGAGGTAGTGCAAGGATATTCTCCCCATTTCACCAAATGGAGACTACAGACAGAGGGCTTTGCCTTAGGCCAGGCAGGAAAGCTGCCAGGGACTAAGAAATCAGAGCTGGATCTCAAACACTGAGCCAGCACCTCAAGTGCTCTGCCCCTCCGCTGGCACCTCGGGATCAGAGCCGGTGCCTTGACTTCCTTGCTGCTTTAGGAAGATTTTACTGCTCTGAATCATCATGAAAATATTTGGGTAGAAAGACACAGAAGTTTAAACCCTACAAATGCCGAGATGTAACTCTGGGCTTTACTGTCCACCCCAACAGTTGGGAGACACTTTAGAGGAAAGTTTTGCTTGGCAAGGGCTGCCCAGATCCCTGCAGCAAAAGACAGCAAAGTGCCTCAGGCCCTTCCAGACAAAGAGAAATGCATCTGAAATGGTGCAGTTAAAGATCTTTAAAAAGCAAGAAAGCCAGTATACTAAAGACTTTGCATCCTATAAAGTGCTCTGCCCTGAAGAGCCAAATTTTTCAGCAGAGGAGTGAATTACAGGCTAGGTCTCATAGCAGCACCGATTAAAACCAGTGAGTTTGCTCATGCCTTCAAAGGGAGTTGGAAGAGGCTCACTGCTAATATACCACAGCTTTTAACAAGTCACATGAATCACTGAAATTAGAGATGGGAAAGGATTATTGCCATCCCCTATCAATATCCCCCTATCAAGTTTGTTTTGGCTTCTTTTTTTCCCCCTTAGCTATTTTCATCTAGTCCTTAGCTCTTGTGCTTAGAAAAGGGCTCCCTGCATCCAGCCTTCATTTTCCTTTTTTATCTTTTCTTTCCTTTTCACAGCTTCAGCTCAGACTATCCTCTCCCCTCTCTGGGAACCCTTGATACTTTTTGCATTAATTTTACCAAGTGGGGCTGGGAAAGACAGCAAAAATGTTCTTTAGCTATTCCCACCACTGACGTCTTTCCAAGCCCCTCATACTTTAACATGTATTTTGTCAGTCTGACCTCACCAAATTCAAGAGAGAGTCAGTATTCATATACACAGGTGTGAATGGCTCTCCAGGGCAATGGAGCAGAGAATTAACAGAGAGTCTCCTCTGCAAGCCAGATCCCTCCAGCCCTCATTTCCAGGCAATTTCCTCCACCTTATGATTTCTTCTTGGCAAGCGGGTTCTCAGGGCTGGACACAAAGACTAGCTTGAAAAATTAATACTTTTAGAAAACTACATTTGTTAAAATACAGCAAACTGAACCATATGCCAAAACCTATTCTTCATTTGACCGTGTTTTAATTTGGACAGAAAATTTCCAAAAGCAACCTTTTTGAAGAAAACAATTGGGGGGAAGAGTAGAAGAAAAGGCACGAAATCCAATAAGCAATAATAAAAAAATAAACCAAAAATACTTATTTCCCCCCCTGCTTTCCCTGCTGATCATGCTGGATGCTGGCTGCAGTTTGAAAAAATCACTCACGCTGGTTCAAGAGTGCGATCAGGGAATACCTGTGCTCCGAAATGCTGGCTGTGGCCTTTGAAATGCAAACAGAGCAGCACCGAGCTTCAAAATGTAAGTTCTGTTGATTCCTGCACACCACCCCACGCCTCCCGCAAACAAGCAAAACATCAGCCATCAACACATCCATCAACAAGCCCGGGGGCTACAAATAAAGGCAAAACCTGGGATAACAGGCGCATCGGACATAACTTCTGGAGGCAGAGGCTCTTACAGCACATCAAGCTCAACCCCACAAGGTCATTAGCTTGTACTCTCCTTTGGCCAGAGCTTGGGATGCCAAAGAGGCTGCACAACGTGCTCTGCATGTTGAGGCTTTGGCCCCAGCCAGCTGCTTGCCGTGGCTCACCAAGGCAACGCAGAGCTGACGGAAGGTGTGAGCGTGCTCCACTGATGAAAGTACGTGTGCCACAGGGCTCCACGGCCAACCTGGTTGCACGCTCACAACATCCCACAGGCAAACGGAGACGGCTCGCCGTGTCCTCCCACCCCTCGACTCACCTATCGAGCCCATGGGACACGGCTGCTTCGCCACCTGGCCCTGCCGAGTCCGAGACCACATAATATCCCGGGCTTCCATGGGGTCGCAGCTCTCTGCGCTGGCCGGCGGCAGCTGGGAAGAGGCAGGTGGGAGGTGCGTGGTCATTTCATCGGGGACATCGGCCATGGGCGATGGGGTGCTGGTACTCCTGTTCCTCCTGCCCGAGGCCGAGGTGGTGGTGGGGCGGCTGGTGCTGCTGGTGGCCAGCCGTGGCGTGGTGCTGGCGGTGGTGCTCCCTGGGCCCAGAGCCCCCGATGTCGATACTCCTGAAACAAAGGCAGAGCTGATTAAAGAGAGGAAGGAAAAAAGGGATTCAAGCCTAGGTCCTGAGGATGGTCCCTCTGCTGCCTGCGGTGGCCTGCAGGGTGTAGTTGGAGCTACAGCTAATGCAAGGCTTGCTGCACAGTCACCTTTCAGAGAGAAGCTGGAGCACACAGCGAGAGAAGCACACAGGGGGGTAATGACTGCTGGAGCACAACCGATTTTCCAAAAGCACTCGCATCTGATGAAAATAAAGCAGCATTTTATGCCCTCACCATTTTTCTTCCTGGCATTTTAATGTAAAAATCTTGTTTTCCATCTTTTAGGGAACACCTAGCACAGAAGTGCTTTTAATTTTTTAGTGTTGCTGAAGACCCAGCTGGTTTGGACAGAAAAACATTTTCCATGGTGTAATAAAAAAAAAAACAACCACAAAACACACCACAAATCCATCCCCCAAACAGCAGTGCACAAAGGGATGAACACAAGGCTGTTCTCCGGACCAAGCTGTTCATTTTCTTTCAGGTTCATGCCTTGCTGCTTCATCCCAACAGCAGCGCTTGGCCCCTCGGGCTGCAAGCCGTGTGGCAGATGCAAAGGTGCACATCGGCCCAGCTGAATCCTCGAGAGTTTGATGCTCAACAGGCTATTTCATTAAAACTTGGGATGAACGGCTGAGCAGCAAGAGGTGGGGAACCTGCTTTTAGAAACGCGTTAACCCGTCCTACATCCTGCAATAGCTGTGCAAAGTACTCTGCGTGGTGAACACTGAGGGACGCCCACCCTATAATTACCTTATTTTGCCTCCTATTTAGACCAAGGTGCTTGCACAGACTGGAACTTCACATGGATTTCTTTATGGCTTGACCTGAAATCACAGGCGGGGAAACCGAGGCAGGCTGCCTCCAATTGCTCTTCCATCGCCCCTGCTGTGCCGTGACACATACAGCTTGTGAAGAAGCCTGCTTCTCCCACCTCCTTTGCCTCTCCCAAAGATAAGCACCCTCATAAGCTTTTCTCGACATAACACTTTTACTCCAGTGAAATGCCAGATACTCACAATTGCCCCCTCAGTCCCTGCCAGGGAGGACACGGGGGCTGTCTGGCAAAGGCAGGTGAGGAGGGCCATGTGAATAGGCTTGTCTGATCCTTGTCTGATCCCATTCTCTCTTTAATTCCCATGCCACATCTCTCTACCATCCCACCTCTTCCAGCACCCAAAAATCCTTCAGAGTCACAGTTGCTCCACGTCCAGGAACATGAATTGGATTTTCTACATTACAGCCAGCCACGTGTGAACTCTAGCCTAGCCAGAAATTAAAATTAAATGCTAGAATCACCCTGTCACCCCAGGAAGCAGCCTCTTAACTACCCAGCTGTGTGAGCAGGCTCAGCCTGCGAGCTCCTGAGAGCTGAGACTGTCCTCTCTTCTAGGTCCAGTGAAGCAGGCCACGCTCACTATTCGTGCAGTGTTAGTTATTAACGTGTAATGATATTACTGTCACTGGAGTTCATTCAAGTCAACCTATTTTAAGCATAGAGATACCTGCCTTTAGTGTAAAATAGGAGTTTTTCCATTCTGAAAGGGTTTTTTTGTTATTTAAGTCATTTAAGCCCGTGGTGCTGTGAGCAATTCTCCTGTCCCAGAGTAATCAATAACGTGGCAGTTGAAGCACATGCTCTAGTTTTAGGTGATTTTACTCCAAGCCTGAGACAACCTCTCTGTAAACTTTTAAACTTAGCATCATCATAAACATAATTTTCTGAGGGATCAGTATTTTTCAAGAAAACGTTCAGTTTAAAAATCCCAGCTCTACTTGGAAAATGTGATTATCTTCTCCCACAACCTTGAAAAAGGTGAGCAATAGTGAAACAGGCACTAAACCACCTGAGCACCAGGACATCGATCTGAAATCAGGTCTCCCGAGCTCATTGATCAGATTTTCCAGCCTTCTTATGCTACCTCCCTTCCACTGTGAGCCCTGAGTCTGAACGAACTCCACAAAATACGATGCAAAATCCTGCGGACATTGACAGATTTCTTCTAGTTTCTGCTCAAAGCTCTGCTAGATCACCAAGCAATGATTTCCACCTGATGTTACAGGGAGGATTAAAATTTCCAGAGAACTTTGGCAAATGTTATCTGTTTTCACTACAGCAGGTCTTGCCATGAGTACATGTTTTATTTCTTCATAATAATGATTAGCTCGGTAGATAACAATCTGCAGAAATTTTCCCATTTACTCACGCAGTAATAAGTCATTTTCCATTTGCAAAATGACCTGTGCTGTGCACTACAGGTGCAGAGGTACCAAGCAGACATAGTGGATGAGGTTTCAAAGCCAAAACTAGCAACTGCCCTTAAAATTATTCTTACAGTCATTTGTGAGCATAGAGAAACATACAGTCATACGTGAGCACCCAGGAGCTCCCCTTGATCTGCAAGCAGGGGTACTGCATTTCTGAGCCTAGTTTTCACTGACAATCATTGAATATCTCACGGCGTGTTGTTTCAGGAATAGCTCTGGCAAGTTTTCTGTAGCAGCTAGGCACGAGGGATTTAATGGCATTCTCCTTTAGCCATAAAATAATGAGTTGTTTTATCTTTCATAAACCTCTTGGCACTAGTGCTGAAATCTCTTTGAGGGCTTGTTCTTCCAACTTTTTTTCTTGTTCAACTGGGCTTTCTTGCTGCTTTTCAAAATAAACACCTCTGCCACTTACATAGGACAAATTATAAGAAGACATAAAAGAGCTGCCTCGAAGTGGCCTAACGGAGTGAGATGGATGGGATACCACTGAACTCAGTTCAAAGGTCTGATTATTCAGCAAGTCAATTGGGTAATGAGCTCCAGCAAACATGATCACCATGCTAACACCACCCAGTTTCACCAGCTCCAGGCAGCACCGCTTGCCAATTTTGCTCACACAACTGTGTGCTTTAAAACAAAGTTAATTGGTAAGAAGGGAAAGAACAAGAGATCAGGATCATTTACATATAAATGATTCTCAAATCCAAGCAAAACCACAAAGAGACTGCAACCTGTGCAAAATTACCTAAATCCTACAGCACAGAACAGAGATCAAACCTCCAGATTAACTCAGGCTGCCAATAAACTGAATTTTTAACTTGGGGGAAAAGCAGCATTGCAGCATTGCTTTAACAGAAGGATTCTTCAGATAATACTTCGTAATACAATCTTTGCTCATAGACAAGCACTAACCTTTAAAAATCATGAACATTATTACAACTAGATATGTATAATCTTGATTATTTTGCTCTCTCTGCTTGTTTTTACCATGCACTGCCATATCAAGAGTTTAAAGACAGCTTTTGGGCAAGACTCAGTTTTTACTCCTAGGCTTCAAATCCAAGACTCTGCAGACTTTGATTCCACAAAACACAGTGCTGGGATAGGTATTTTGACAGTGCTTCCAAGAAAGCAAACTGCGGCTGTGGAAACAGCTCTTCCCTCAAAACACCCCAAGGTGATACTTCACTATTTTCTTCCCCACTCTATCTAGAGAGCTAGCACTAATAGCAGAAGACTAAGTTTTGCCATCATTCAGACTAGAGCTGCAGCTATAAAAAAAAAACCCCAAAGCATTTCCAGCGTCCACAGGGGAGTAATTGCAACTCCCAGAGGAGCCTCTCTCTGCTCCCAGCATATTCACTAGCAAGAAAAAGATATTAGTTTTTTCCCTTCTTTCTTTTATTTCCTGACCTTTACACAGAGTTCAGGTCTCTGGAGGAGGAATTTTGCTTGGTGGAAGGAAAATCATAGGAGGCATTTGCTCATAGGGAAAAATCTTAAATAAATAAGGATCTGTCTTTCTATCCCCCCACCCTCCCCTTCCATCTTTTCCCCTTTCCTGGCCTAACACGACAAGCACACAACTAGCCTAAGACCAGTGCTCTGCATCTGCCACCGGGGAAATCCAGCACACACGTCATCTTACCTTCTGCTCTGCTCACCTCTTCCTGGTGCTCCCAGACACGGGAAGCTGCTTTTCCAGATGACTCTGACTGGTGTTTTCCTATCGCAAAAGCAGCTTTGATTGCAAGCATGGCTATCTGCAATGAATGACTAAGCTACCTTTCCTCTCATTTTCTTCTTTTGGCACCTAAGTTTCCAGCCCATGACCCGGCGTACTCAATAACTGAAAACACTTTTTAAGAGATGTCATGAATTTTCTGTCCCATGAATGAAGATAACTGGGTGCCCCTCGAGCAGAAGCTGCAGACAAGCTTTCCTGAGTGGGGTTCACTGGCTTTCGCTAGGTAACAGATGACAGAAGACATCCGTCAAGCTCTCCCCTGGGGGTTGCAATCCAAAGGTTTAGCCTGATGGCTACGTGCTACAAGCCAGCGTTCGCTCACATAATTGGAACTCCAAGTGTCGTGCACGAGGTCCAAGCAAGCCAGGATGACTTCACTGGTGAGTTCTGCGTTCCGAGCACGATGCTCAAGCAGACATGCCGGGCTGCCGGCAGCCAAGAGCTCGGGCCTGCTGCCTGCCCTGCAGCTGGTGCAACGCTCGAGCAACTGAGGTACGGCTCGTCTGAGGGGGATACTCAACATCTTCAGGGGGATACAGCAATACAAGAGCCCTCCTGAGCACCTCTGGGCTGTGAGCACAAGTATCGACGCACGCCGCTGCCGTGCTAAGACAAATGGAGCATCGCTGCTTTCTGAAAGGCTGCAAGAAAGACAAAACCTGAAGGTCCCTCCCTCTCTGCTAGTTTTGCCGTCTTCATATTTGGCAACCACATCCCTTGCTTACAGCGTCCCCTTTTATTATTTCTTCTTCTGCTGAAAGACGGTGCAAGTTGTATTTACATAGCAAATAAGAAGGTTTAGGCACGTCTTGAAAGAAGCAGCACAAAACCCCCCAAATCTAATACAGTTGGAGGATTATATCACAGCTGTTTTTCTCTTCCCTGTCACATTAATGCATCTGATGGGAATTAGTTTTCTACAGGCATTTTAAAATACATTTCAGAACATTTTCTCAAACTCCCTAGAAAAAAAAATTATTTGAAAATAAATATATTCCCCTTTTCTTTTGCCTTTTTTTTCAGGTGGCTTTTCACCAAACTCCCTGTAAGGTGACAGAAAAGGATGACTGAAGTCAAGGAGCACCTAGGCTGAGCCTTGCACAGCTGGTACCATCCCCAAGAGCTGCCTAAGTAGGTACCCATCAACCCAGTCATTAATATAGCAGTGGATTGCAACATTATACTGAGCCCACGCCACAAAAGACGTCACCCTGCAACACCATCTCGTGTTGGATGTCTGCTGCAAGACCAAAAGCCACGTGCTGGTGCCACCCAGGAGCTGCGAGCCAGAGAATCAACAAGGTGAGATTAGCCCCTGAATTATGTCCAGATCCTTCCACATGCTTGGGAGAAACTACTATTTATTTTTACTGCAGGCAAAGGCCACGCAGGCCTCACATCAAACATCTGAACAGCCCTCCCCTGTGCTCACACATGCCATTATTTGGGGAAGCTGAGCCAGAATCATGTTTGAACATAAAAGCTCACACGCTGCTTTTGGAGGGGTTGGGCTTGTGTTTTTTGTTGTTGGAGCTTTATTGACCGAGACTGACGTAAGACTTGCAAAAACCATTGGTGGGAAGAAAAGATTAGATATGCGATGGCCCCAGTGTTCAGCACAGCATGTTGTCCTCAAGAACACAACTGTAAGTAGTCCTGCACCCTGAAAAAGTCATATGAAGTATGACACATAGATACATAGCTCTTCTTTTTCCTCCCTCTTACCTAACGTCTGAAATAGCAGAGGACGAGGATGCTGTAGCTGAGAGAAGAAAGATCCATTCCCTTGTGGACTGCTGCCAAATGGAAAAACCCTTTCTCAATTTTTTTTCCTACCTTTTCCAGTAGGGGATCAGTTTTTGCGCCTGAGGCTACTCTGCCCACATGTGACTGCTCTGCTGGGCCGGGGCAGATGCTGCGATGGATATGGGCCAGATGTTGA
Organism: Elanus axillaris; assembly: GCA_026212715.1. NCBI lineage: Eukaryota > Metazoa > Chordata > Aves > Accipitriformes > Accipitridae > Elanus > Elanus axillaris. The sequence goes on along the minus strand of JANZLQ010000007.1, from coordinate 27,871,759 downwards.
GTTCCCTGTACTAGGGGAAACCCACAGCTGTGGTCCAAGACATGGTGCAAACTCAGCTGTTTCAATGTACTTCAAGCTGGAATCACTTAACACGCTGTTTTTTTCCCCTCTGAATCTCAGTGTGAGCATTTTACATTAAACAACAAAGAATGAGAGCTGAAGTGTGCAAAATCATCACAACAGGCTCCAGTCCAGTCAATCTGCTCCAACTCTTCCTTTCTCACTGCACCACAACTCTCAGCGAGACAATACATTCAAAGCAGCTACCACATGGGGCTAATTTCCAACAGGCAAAAAATAAGTCCACCAGAGCCCTTTTGAATCAAAACTTTACATTTCTGACAATGATCAACTGTTCATTACACATGCCAGATTGCTATGGAAAGGTCGTTTTGTCAAAACCATTCTACCTATTATTGCAAACTTCCAGGTTTTGCCTGCAAAAATAAGAACCCAAACAGCAGCTTGGCTGTTTTTTTGGTGAAGTATCAACTTTTACGACTTTGTGAGACTTTTTGTGTGTGTGTGAGCGCTTAACACTTTTTCTGGCTCCCCACAGCTCTTAGTGTCAGGTCCCCAATTTTGTTGTCATTTGCATAAAAGAAGCTACTTTTTTCCTTTCTTCTTTTTCTCCCCGACCCGTTCTTCTCTAGGCAATTACTGGATCCCACTTAAAATGTGTAACTTCAGAGACATCAGACAATGTTTTAACTGTCATTGGCACGGGGTTACAGCACGTCGGTGTATCTAGCAATACCAGGAAATTAAGTGCTAGAGCACATGAGCATCCGCTGTTGTCTTCACAGTGGTCGTCTTCTATCAGTAGACAGTTCCTAAAGTCTTAGCTCTGTTTTCCCACCCAGGACCTCTGCCAAATCCACCTTTGGGAACCTCTCGTACCCTTTGGTGCCCATCCAACAAGGGTATTAATGCCATATTGCTCTTTTCAGACTTTGCAACTGATTCTGGATGTTTAGGCAGAAAATAAACTGGACCATCATGCACAAGACATAAAAATTGAGCATTTTTTTCAACATCATGCTGTAATGCTTTTAGAAATGCAGATTAACTATGCCCATAGGAGGCCTGGTAAACAGGAAAAGATTACAGAAGAGCTGATCTAATAGACAGTAGATCAGGATTTATTATAAATGGACTAATCTAATAGGTTCGAGAGTTCAGTTCAAGAGCTATTTTTAGGCAATCTAGCTTTGAATTGCTCTAGTTCTCAAAAATACTGTCAGATGTGGTTGCAGTTACTTTGAATTTCTAGATTTAAATGTATAAAATCTGACTACTATTTTTTTTCAATCTACATGTTTTTTTCACACTGGGGGGAACCCCATACATTCTCATTTCAGGGCACACCAGCTGCATATTATTACTGAATGTATGGAGTGAACTTCTAACCTCCTAAACAATCTCTGTCCCCTGGCGTGATTCACATCCATCAGAGCCAGTGGTGCAGATCTTATGCACTGTCTTCCAACCTGAATCCTTCAAACTCTATTAAGGAGAAGCCCAGTAGGAATTCCCCAGTATCCCATTGTTAGAGAAATCACTTTTGATTTCAATAACAGGTGCTGTCAGTTTTTCATTCAGACCATTTTAGAGTGCAGACATGTCAGCACTACACTTAAAGCTTCAAAGACTTACTAGAGGCTGAAATTGTCAGGTTTGGTTTTTTTTTTTTCTTACCTTTTAATTAAATGACATATATGTTTTTTCCGTGCCAGCTGAAACGTACCTTTTAGTTTGTATGCAGAACAAGCACATGTGTAGCTGCTAAGAGGGAAAACCAATCTTTCCCGTCCACCTGGCAACGGATGTAGCTTCATCTAATGTGTGTTTCTTGCCTTTTGCCTGTGATTCTGCATCTTTAATTGAACAACTTGCATGTGCTCTGCAGAGGCAGTGCCAGATGGAGCCAGTCCTTCTCCAGCAGTTCTCCACCTCTGCATTTGCAATGAAGAGAAACAAGTGCAGGAGTCATAAAATGACTATTCACGCCCTAGCATTTTCTGATCTCTCCAATCAACGCCACGAGTCCTTCCGAGGGCCAAAGGCAGTCAGTTTATACCACTCTCTGAAACATTCCTTCAGTTGCAAGCTACAAACACGACTTTAATAAGAGAAAACTATCATCTTCAAATAGTCTCTGTTCATCTGCATGTGTAATATCTCCAATCTAGATGTTAGTCAGCAAGATGGCCAATTGCATTAAGATAAATGCCTTGAACTCTTTTAAACATATCATAATCTGCTGTGAAATGGCTGGATAGTTGCTTTCCAATTTGTGAAATGGTTCAAATGCTGTAAAATAAAAAAGAAATTGGACAGCTTTCAAAAGGACAGGTTAGACTTTTCAATTCTCAGTGATTCGGTGCTTCCAAGCTACACTCCTGTGATGTCTGTATTAATATTTAAAACCTGATTGTGTTATGCTGTTATCTTGGGGAAGAGGGCATAGCACAACAGAACCCAAGGAGACAACCAACTGGAACTACAAGAAATCAGCTCCCTGGTCCCGGCAGCACATGCATGTGCAAAAGGTGTGTGGGAAGAGGTGGGTGGCAAGCCGCCTGGCCCCGCTTCCTCCTGTCTACTTTGGCAGATTGAAATCACAAAGGCTGCTTTTTGCGTTTTCTATGCATCTCCCCTTACACCATGTGCACCATCCCTTGGTCCCAGCTGCTCTGAGGCTCAGGATTTGAGGTCCCTCCCAGTTTTGTGTACCATTGCTGGGCTTCCAAATCAGCCCCGATGCCCAGCGTTTTAAGTGCAAACACTCTGTGGGTGGGCTGGTCAGCTGAAATCAAAGAGAGGAAAGGGAATAAAACACAAAATATCAAAGGTGGAGTTAGGGTTGCTTATACTTTTCTTTCTCTAACCCGTGTTAGGATTGACTTCATTAGCATGCAGGTCATACTGCATGCCCAGACATGAATCAGAGACGTGAAAGCAGGGCCTGCTGTCTGTACAGTAGATGTTTTATCCATATTGTACTTTTAGCATCCTCTAAAGCAAGAAGAATGATAAACCAGCCAGCAAAAGCTCACCTTTGTCTTTCACCAAACCTGTCTATTTTCTCCTCTTGCTACAACCCACTGGTTATTTAAAACCTGATTCAAACCCCAAAATCCTTCTCCAAAGCTGCCAAAGTGATTTCTCTCTACAGACCTCTTGCTCCACTCAGTCTCTGACTGCACTGGCTTCTATGTTATTTAATTATTCTATTTATTCTTGCTCCTACCGGAAAACCAGCCTGAACTATGGAGATAGCTGACCATTGAAACCAGCAGAAACAGGGAAATGCTGAGAAAGGCTGTCTTTTCTCATCCTTCGAGCATGCGCTGGTGCAGCTCAGTGTGGATCTGCTGTAAAGACGACTCCTGTACATCAGAGGGCAGGCACTGCCTCAGCCTCTTGGCCACATCTTGGTTTGGAGCTCAGATTAGTTCAACCCTCTCCCCAAACTTGCCAGCGGTTTGCTTTCTGCCTCTGAAGTGACAGATGGAAAGGAGGGAGGAAACAAGCCTGTGCTAAATAGAAAAAAAAAAAATCTTTCACGTAATCCTAAGAAGCTGACAAAACTCCATTGCAAGAATATCAATATTCAGCTACTTTCAGAAATAAAGCAGTTTCCCTGACAAACCATAAAACGCTGTTTAGGTCCCTTCCAAAACTCTTTACTACTTATGTAGAAACATCAATATTTTCTAAAGCTCAATTCTAATAGCTGTATTCATGTTGGCTCAGGGATCTGCCTAAACAATGCTTAACTACAGCACTAGAGTCTAAATTTGTTTTATAGATATCTGATGTTCTGTGGAGGGCTTTAACAATGAGAGCGCCATTAATATTATGAAAAACACATTTGCTTCAGAGAAGCAGATTTATAACAAATAAACAAATTGTGCAATATACAGGGCATTTTAAGGTGAAATGAACTGGGTAACACTTTCAAGGATCTCCCATTTTCATACAAGACTTCAATACTTCTGGACACAGGCAATTTGGTACACTATCAAGTCCACGCTGATCTCCTGGCATGCAAGAATCCCTCACCTGTGTCCCGGAGGCTAATTTTTTGTTGAGAGAGGACATTGGGGTGCTGGTAGCGATGTTGAATATGCACTCATATGCCTCAGCATCTCAAGGAGATGCCAAAGATCTCCAGCCTGAGGGCTCCAGGGCTGGAGGCATTGCCATGGCTAGTCATCCCAGTTGAAAAGTCACAGCAGAAAGCTGAGAGGCAGGAAGGAACAGCATCCAAAAATCAGAAAAGGAGGTTTAAGTTAACTTGTTCGGCTCTGCACCATTAAGGGCTACCAGCTCTCATGCAATCAGCTTTAGCCGAGGTGTAGTTTCAAACTCTTACCCGAGGGGTTGATGACAAGATGACAATACATAAGCCCAAGGTGGAAAAACCTTCAACAGCAATTTTTAGCTTTACATCTGTTAGCTTTCAGATTATTCTTGTTAATGGCTAGTTCAGACCAGCACATTGCAACGTAAGCATGTTTTTTCTTGTGAAGTGGAGGAATATACCCATTGACCTTGCAGGAATTTGAATTGGGCCCACAGAAAAGAAAGACATTAAAAAAACTTACAAGAAAGTGAATAGTGGTGCTGAAAAGCAATATATTTTAGATCAAAGCAGTATGCCTGCCTCCCCAGGTTTGGCATGTGGTTTTGCATGCAGTCAGGTGCTAAAGTTTATGTGCCCAGGGGAATTACTGGTCCAAACCAGAGGCACCGAATGCACAGAGGAACATCCAGGTGCTGCTGTGCCAGAATAGGGAATTTCCATAACATACTCTTGGCCTGGAAGCCTAAACTGCACCCGATCCACGTTGGCTACCAGCAAAGGCGTTGTGGATCTCCACGAGCATCAGCAGAATCTGCGGAAGTTGGAAACTGGTAAAGAAAAGCAGATGGGATGGCACGAAAATGAAAAAAGTAAATTGTATCCTTTAGAGATTTTTAAACTTTGTAATCTCCTTGCTTTTGTATAACATATACACCCAATAAAATTAAGTACCTGATGTCACTGCAAAGCATAAATGTGATACTTTGAACAAAAAAATCATGTCTTTCATAAGGGAAAAAAAACATATATATTCAACATGAAAAATGAGGAGAGAGAGGAGAGACGAGAGAATGTCTGACCTGGTCCAGTGCATATATCTTAAAAAATATACCTGCTGTCTAGCTAAATGTGAATGTATCTTCACATGACTGCAGGATTCAAAGAGAATCCAGAAATTTAACAGAAAAACAGGAGAAAAAAAAAAAAGTGGTCAAGCAATTTGTATCCAGTTCTGAAATACAGCAGTGACTGTACTTACTTATATACTTACAGGTATTACTTTTAAGTATAGGATAAAACTACTACTACAATACAGGGCTAAAGAGCTGCTGTACGCTTCTAGCACATAGCCTAAACCTCATTTAACAGCTCTCACAGGTAACATAAACTAAACTCACCAGTCTACAGTGATTATTAATTTTCCTCCTCTTCAGTGTCAAATATGTTGAAATGTTTTTGTTTTGTAAATATTTTACAGCAGACCATTTAGTACATGTGTTGAGACCTGTAATGTTATTAGCCTTGGGCCTTTCACATTCCATACATGCATCAAGAAGTTTCATCAATTTGCAGGGAAGTATATTAGTTTTTCTAGTCATTGCAGTACTTTACAGGTACTAAAACCCTCAAAATCCCTAATATTTTACATTATCCAGCCAGAACTCTCATTTTATAATAATGCTAACCCAAAATCTAGCTCACTTATGTCATCAAAAGCAACTCTTCTTCCATTATCTTAAATGTAAATGAGAAAAAGCATGCAGCTGAAGCAGACAGAATAATTTATAATGAGAAGAAATCTGTCAGGCTGGGAATACTAAAAAAAAACCAGAGCATAACACTGAACTCATTTTGAATTGAAGGAAATAACAGACTTTCTAGTATGGTGGTCAGGCTTGAGATGGGAAGGCAAGAAGAAGGTCACCTACAATAGACCCTCGTGGTCAGCACCAAGCAAGTCAAGAAATGCTTAAACCTTCAAACAAATATTAGACTTTTTGTTTTTAAAGTGGCTAGAGCCTGACTGACCACTGATCGGAGAGACAGAGTTCATTGGCATGCCAACCTGGAGCTGCTCAGCAAAACAGACATTACAAGCCCAAGTGCTGCAGAGCCAACCGGCTCGCCTGCTCTGATCAGCTACTGCAGAGATTGTTCCAGGGCAGAGAAAAATGTGACTTTGCTTGAAGAGAGAGAAAAAGAGAGAGAATTGATTTAGGAATCTGAGACAGCCCATCTATGGACACGAAAAGGCAGCATCAAAAGCTGTTCAATCTGCCCAGGACCTGAGGTGCTCTTTGGAGATGCCTCACGACACAGACGACAGCAGGAGCCTACAGGTTCCTGCAATGCCATCGCTTTCACTGCATCAACACTTCCATGCCCAGACCTCAGCTGGAAATCGTGTCAGCCAACAGTAAGCAACTTCTGATGTTGTCTACTGAAAAAAACAGTGTCTCTTACAGGAAATCTCTGAGGCACAAAAGAAACTGCAGGCATTGCAACTATTTGCTCACCTTTCCTTGAGGTGTGTAGCTTAAGCTTTTCCTTGGATGACGAGAAAATCCAGAACCACAGTATGCATGCTAAGAACAGACTAGTGGGGAGGGGCAGGGGAAAACTCCACCCTAACCGGACAACCCGATGTCCTTATTTCCTTCTGTCCTGGTTTCAACTGGGATAGAGTTAAGTGTCTTCCCAGTAGCTGGTACAGTGCTGTGTTTTGAGTTCAGTAGGAGAAGAATGTTGATAACACTCTGATGTTCTCAGTTGCTGC
>JANZLQ010000007.1:27846292-27864772 GCA_026212715.1 Elanus axillaris | reverse complement strand
CCAAACTGGCCAAAGGGCTATTCCAGACCGTGGGACGTCATGGCCAGTATGGAAACTGGGGGGAGTGGGGGCGGGGGGATCGCCGCTCGGGGACTGACTGGGCATCAGTCGACGGGTGGTGAGCAATTGCACTGGGCATCATTTGTACATCCAATCCTTTTATTATTACTGTTGCCATTTTATTAGTGTTATCATTATTAGTTTCTTCTTTTCTGTTCTATTAAACCGTTCTTATTTCAACCCACGAGTTTTACTTCTTTTTCCCGATTCTCTCCCCCATCCCACCGGGCGGTGGTGGGAAGTGAGTGAGCGGCTGCCTGGTGCTTAGTCGCTGCCTGGGGTTAAAGCACGACACCTTCTCCTGCAGAGGACATTGTTCATCACAGTCCACAACACACTCCTGGGAGGTGCCGAGATGTGCCAAGGATTACAGTAGAACAAGAGGATGGGGAAGGCTTTGATCCTCCTGAGTTATTGTATGAGGAAATTACTGGCTAATGCAAAAGAATGAGCCCTTCTCTTGATCCAGGTTACTCCCTGAGGAATCTCCTTCTGCAAAGTCTGAAGCTCAGACAAGGTATTGGACTGAAGGGACCACTCTTTCCATCTTCTGCGCCAAGCTTGGCATGTCCACAGTACATTTCTGAGTACAACATACAACTCTCTAATCCTCTTGGCAGCAGTCACTTGCACAAGGTCAGTCCCCCTGGCCTACAAGATGCCTTTCCAAATTAAGCTGTTATTTTCCCTTATTAAACTTCATATTTGAGCTAAAACAGTGACACTGATTCAGTTAAACCATCACTGTCTGCAGCTCTTGTTCAGAGCAGAGCACACAGAAATCTCATAGAGACTGAGACGCCTGGTCAAACAGACTCCAGTGAGGCAACGGGTTGTAAAGAAGGGAGACGCAACTTCATTTCACCAACATGCATCATTTCAGCTCCAGAAGCAGCAATGTGAATTAGGCTTCCTGGCTGAGATTTTGTCTTCAGCAATAGCAATGTGCATCTTGTACTGAAGAGACTCAAGAGCATCTCTCAGAGCAGCCTACAAGACCCTGGTACCTCTCGGGACATACTGACCCGACACTTACTCACCACACATGGCTTGCAGCCCACTGGTGGCTGCTATTTTGGGTGGGGATGGGGTTCTTTGTCCCCAAGAGGAGCTACTATTCACTGTCATTTAGGACCACTGAAGGAAAGGGGCGGAAATAAGGAGAAAAATCAGCTCTCAATCCAGCCAAACTTTAAACATGAGCAAGCATTCACTGGATAACAAATCTCACTAAGCAACTTAGGCTGAATGTGGTCTAATAGAAAGGAAATTTTAAGTGTGTGCAAAGAAAACCAAATAAAACACATGAAGAAGGAACTGAAACTAAAAGCAGATATTAGATTTCTTTTCTCTCTTGCACTCTGAGCAAATATTGTTCAAGGATGTTTGACAATCTGTTTGCCAGCTGAAGCGTGCAGGACTCTGATAACAACATAACAGAAAATTATGTGTCCCCTTCTGTCAAGCTGAGGCAAGTCCACACTGTGGTGTTTGTCTAAATGAAAAACAAAATCATGGCAGAACTGACCCAGGGCAGCCTGCGAGCATGTTGAATGAGATCGGACAGAGCTGGGAAACAAGGAAAAGAGGACGCAGAGTGTGTAAAATGAGAATGAAACCAAGCAAAAGGACCAGCCTGGCTTAACAATTCCGTCCTCCTACAATTAATATTAAGTTGGGCCTTTCTAGGTCGCTTTTTCCTTTTTGGTAGTATCTAAATCTTAAAGCCCAGCCTGGCTGGATGAAAGCAGTACGAGCTAAGCCAGTGTCACTGAACATTTTTCCGTTAGAGATAATTTCTCTGCAGGGATCCTCCAAGTGGGAAATGCGGTGTTAGATTGCCTTCATCAGCCAACAGAAACATTGCGCTGGTGAGACTGAGCCCTCGCAGGTGATAGGATCCCTGATGAAATTTCAGCCTAACATTCAGAAATCCCCCAATCTCCCTCTTACCCAGATTTCTCTCCCTGCACATTGAATAAAATCTCATTCATGTGGAACCTGCATTACAGCTCTCTGAGCACAGTGCTGGCTCACCTCCACTAAAGGGGATCTTAAATCACTATTTTTAGCTCTTTTCTTCATCCCGGGCCAGTTCCAAAACTTATCCCTGCCTGTCTCACCTGTGATTGCCTACAGACCATTTCTACATCTGCCCCTTGAGTAACGAGCTGCTCCTTCCAGTTTTATTTCTCCATTGTTTTCCATTTGCTTTCCTTTCCTAGAAAAGCCTCTACTGGCAAACACATCCCAACCTGGAGCTTTCCTCAGCCTCAAGCCCACCTCTCAGCTCTCTGTTCCCTTAATTCCAAACCCAAGGATATTCCCAATGACAACAATTTAGGATACCTCCTTGATTTGACATCTGACTCTCCCTCCCCCCTCCACCCCCTGCAAAGTCCAGTGGCCACAACTTACAGTGTGGGGCGGTGCCTTCAGCTCTCATTTATAATTTAGTTTAAGGATTATCTTGGCATGAAGGGTACCTTGGAGACGCAGGATGTTACCACTTAGGGTTATCCTATTGGAGAGAGGAAAAATTAGACCTGAGAGGAGCGGGAGATCACTCCCTGCCAACGCTGCAGTTGACCATGCCCAGAGAACATGACAGCAACGGAGCAGACCTGCAATAGACCCGCGGCTTCGCTGCGGCAGGAGCTGAGCTCGCTGCCACTCTCACTCACCCACCAACTCATTCCCCAGTGCTGCCACGGCCTCAGGGCAGCCCTGGAAACTGGGGGATCCCAACAAAGCCCCCGATTAGCTGCAGCGGTATTTTCTGTTCGAGCCAGGTCTCGCCCCTTGTCTGCTTGCAGACCCCCTGGGAACGCTGAGTCTCAGCTGCTTTGTTAGAGCCACGGTGTTTTATAAATTGCTTTTCTTATGTGCATCTGTGCAGGAGGGGCACCTATAAGGCCCTTCTGCCCAGGGCTAAAGATCCCCTGCACACATCTCAAATTCTTCTGACAAACCTTTTCATGGTCCAGGTAGGGGTCTAATGGACCAAGGAAAGCCCACCTGAGCACTGACCGCAAATTAAGCTCGTAACATCCCAGGCGTTTTCTAACATTTATCAAGATCTTTCCTTCTCTAGAACCCAATGGAGCAGAGTATAGGGAGGGGAGAAAAAACCTGCTTTCTGACTGATGTGCTATATCCCAGTAGTATTTACTGAAGTACCACTTTCTTCACCTTTTGAGAGCCATAACCAGTGAGTTAGTGCTAAAGTCTTATCGCAGGGTGGAAACCACATTCATTTCCCCACTCCCAGAACCGCTAGACGAACTAGCTGTGTTTGTGTGTATATATTTGTACATACACTTCTTCCTCCACAAAACAAATTACAATTAGAGTTAACCACATCTGATCAAACAGCACATGAAAAAGGACATGAGAGAAGATCTGTACTCAAAACACCTGTCTCAATATAATTAGTATTCTTTAAAAGTTATTTTTTTAAAAAAGACAAGTGAAACCAAAATTGATACCCATAAAAATGTTTGTGATTTGAGCTTCTTTAAGTTAGGTGTGCTCTATCAGAACTGTAGGCAAAGACCTGGTTTTGCCAACAATAACTGAGCACACTAGGAAAAAAAAGGAAATTATGAGACACTTAGTCCTCTAATAACTCAACTTGAAGCCGAGGGCATCTTTCATAGGCCGGAATACACTTCCTCAAACAAACCTTTCCAATGGATTGCTGACAATATAACAGCTGTGTCAGCAATATTTTCCATGCCACTTGTCTCTCCCTGCCACCCTGCCATGCAGTAAGATGGGAGCACAACAAAATCCTGTTTAAACCTTCCTTGTTGCAGGGCATCCTCAGTTTTCTCTGTGAAATATGTATTCAGTCCACACCATCCTTGGTGGCCAAAGTTAGGCGAGCTGTGGCAGACACGCAGCTGGCACATGGCAATAGCATGAATGATAACAGATAATGATTTTGTGAACATGGCCCCTCATTTGGGCAGTCAGCAGGAGACACAGATAAGGATTTGTCTTACGACATTCATGTGGAGAAGCTTTAGGTTGCAGGAAGAGCAGCTGGATATTTATTCCAGGTCCACGATGCTGGAGATAGCATGAGGTGTTGGGGAAGATGATGCCATTGCACATCCAACATATCACAGCATCTACCAGGAGCTCTGGGGTAAAGAAAGGCCCGTTTTATTCCCAGGCTGGTAGGCCAAGGATAGAAAGAGCTACAGAGAGCTAGAAAAATATTTCAGCCTTTGAAAAGTGGGGCGCCTACCCAAATGCTGTCCTGAGGAGGTCAACAGGTTGTGACAGAGACGTGCCAAGAGAGAGAAAGAGTCAAGTGTGTGCTCCTCGGGGAGCTCCTGCTGCATGGGTCAGCGAAGGAGCTTGTGAAGCAGGCACAAATTTAGGCTCTTTTGTGGTTTGAAATTAGAATCATAGAATCATTTAGGTTGGAAAAGACCTTCAAGATCATCGAGTCCAACCATTGTCCATGCCTGCTAAACCATGTCCTGACGTGCCTTGTCTACGCGCTTTTTGAACACCTCCAGGGATGGTGACTCAACCACTTCCCTGGGCAGCCTATTCCAATGTCTGACAACCTTCTCAGTAAAGAAATTTTTCCTAATATCCAACCTAAACCTCTCTTGCTGCAATTTGAGGCCATTACCTCTCGTCCTATCACCAGCCACCAGACAGAGGAGACCAGCACCCACCTCACTACGACCTCCTTTCAGGTAGTTGTAGAGAGCAGTAAGGTCCCCCCCTCAGCCTCCTTTTGAAATGTTATAGCCCTAACCAAAGAGAGAAAACTCTTCGGGCACTAAATATTTAGAAAAGCACTGTCTCACTGACAGCAAAATGGCAGTGGGGATGCAAGAGGAATGGGCTGTGCCCAGCAGTACGGATTGAGTCCTGTGCAGCCTGTGCCCTTACAAGTGGGTCAAGCAGGACTTTGCAGACTTCCCTTTCCCTTAATTTTTGCACTTCACTGTTTTTCCCACAGGGAAAAAAAAAAAAAAAAAAAAGCAAACACAATGGGTAAGACATTTAGGTCAAGACTTTCATAAACAGGATCCCAATGTTAGTCTCTGAACAAATGACCTAATTTTTAAAAGTACTAAGAAAGCAGTATCTCCCCCTGCTTTGAAAAAGCACAGGCCGTTTGAGTATCAGGTTATTTAGGGGTCTCAGTTTTACTTTCCCTCTGTTTCATCTTCCCATAGCACAGGCTCAGTACAGGCTCAGGAGTCCAATCTAATGAAGTTGCACATGTGAAGCCAGACCTAAGAAAACCCTAAAAGAATAAGGCCCCCATTTCACTCAAGATAATTGGGAAATCTTGAGTGCACCTTGCCGAGCACTGACTGCTATATTTACACCACACTTCAAATAACTATAATTTCCAGTAAACCACAAACATGCTCTCCACGCATCTATGTGAATGCTCAATTTTGGCATGTGCTCTTCCGAATCTCGATCTGGAGGTGCCTTTCTCCCTCAGAGGCGGAGGGAACCTAATGGGTGGTTCAGCCCACCACACTTTAAATAGCTCTAGATGGCTGAAATCCTTCCCATGGTTTGCTACCTCTGTACACGTCTCTTTGCATTTGCCAGACAAAATTAGAAGCAGGGCCAGCCTTTATTACGGTCAGGTTAGATTAGCACTCATGGTTAGAGCAGTGTCTCAGGGCTAAGGAACATCTGCTTCCGATTTGCTCTGAAAAACCTGAAGGAAGCCTGTGCTGCCCTATTTCTCCCCACTCACTGGCAAAGAGCCCCATGCCAGCCTATGTGTACCTTCTGCCTCCCACGTCACTGTTCAAGTTCCAAATCGATTGCCTTTGGTGCTCGAAAAAAAGTATCTCCTTTCTTATCAGCTTTTGAACAAGTTTCACGGCTGGAAATAGAATTTCTATCTATTTCTGAATTGCTTTGCACAATATACTCTATAAATCTTCAGAAAATACTATGTGAACTGGAGCAGTGATGGGTTTTACACCTCGAACTGGAAGAGACTGATACTTTTTGAAGCACTTTGTTTTGCCTTTTTTTTCTATAAAAACTGTATTAATTATTAGTAATAATACAATGCATAACTTAAGGAATAGACTACCACAGATTAAACTTGTTGATCTGGTAGTGCAGAGCATGGCAGCACATAGTCCCCAGTTCAGTACAGCTTTAAGCCTAGGCTTAAGGTTATTTAAGCCAACACTTACGAGCCTAGCACGGGCTGAACTCACTTCCCAGCCACAGACCTGAACTTTTAAACCCTCGTTCACTCACATCCTTCCCAGGAGATGAAAAAAAGCCAGATCAGCACCAGAATATGAGGAAGGATTAACACAGGGATCCAGCATGTCTCCCAAGCAGCATCTACCTAGCAACAGAGATCTGCAGACCCCAGGTCACATTACAGAGGACAAGAGCATATGAAATGCATCTAGCTATATACTAGAGAACAAATGAAATCAGACATAAGGGATCAAATGCTGCAATAGCACAAGGCAGGTCCTGCTTTCTCTCTGTGCCATCAGCTCAGTCTTAACAAGGGGTGAATCAGACTTAATCTTTCACAGAAACACCACCAAACACTGTTTCAATTGAAAAAGGCTTAAGGTGAGATTTTTTTTTTTCCATACAAGCTCCCGCTGCAACCACTGCTGAGATACTTGCATGCATTAAATCATGACGGATACTAGACATGAAGTGTGTTATATTTCTTTTTAAACACATCTAAGCATTTCTTTGAAAAGGACTTGGAACCCTCTGTCCTGGTTTCAGCTGGGGTAGAGTTAATTTTCTTCCTAGTAGCTGGTATAGTGCTATGTTTTGGATTTAGGATGAGAATAACGTTGATAACACACTGATATTTGAGTTGTTGCGGAGCAGGGCTCACCCAGAGCCAAGGGCTGTTCTGCCTCTCCCCCCCCCCCACCAGCGAGGAGGCTGGGGGGGGTACAAGGAGTTGGGAGACAACACAGCTGGGACAGCTGATCCCGACTGATCCAAGGGATATTCCAGACCAGAGGACGTCATGCTAGGAGGATAACCTAGGGGGAAAGCTGGCCGGGGGCTGCTGCTCGGGAACTGGCGGAGCACTGGTCGGCGGGTGGTGAGCAATTGCATTGTGCATCACTTGTTTTGCATATTCTAATTCTTTTAGCTTTATCATTATTATTATCCCTTCCTTTTCTGTCCTGTTAAACTATCTTTATCTTAATCCATGAATTTTATTTTCCCAGTTCTCTCCACCATCCTGCAGGTGGGTGGAGTGAGCAAGTGGCTGTGTGGGTTTAGCTGCCTACTAGGTTAAACCATGACACAATCCTAAATTTTAATTCAGCTCCTGTTGGTCTAAAAGAGGCATCTTCTCCCTCTGCAGTCTCACTATGATACAGCTGTTGAGGCTACCGTAATACTACACACCAACATGTTGATATAAAGCTAAGTGCTTTTTTTAATATACTTAGAAAAAAATGGATCAAGCTTTCTCGAACCTTGTTAGCAACTTGTGTTTGTCCTCTCCTTCAACAGGAGCAGATCCTGGTGACAAAAAACTAAGCAGTGCTGACGGTAACAGTGCCACAGACGGAGAGCAATAGGAAGGAAATACATAACAGAAATAAAATAGTCTCTTGGTGAACAAGGACCCTGTTTCTGAATAAATGTCCTCAAGAGGAAGGAAAATCTGCGATGAAAACCTAAGTTTTGTAAAACATAGCTAATTTGCTAAATTGCTTCAGAACAGACTGTGGGTTTTTTTCCTGAAGATTTCCATGGAGATACCAATGTTCCTCACATAAAGCACTCTAAATGCCCACTCTATACTATCTGCTGCTTTTACACCTCACCGAGACACCTGACACACAGCACGTGCTGGTCTTCCCGGTGCTGAAGGTGACAATTCAACCTTTTGGCTGTTTGATGAGAAGAGATCTGTGTCCAGTTCTTCCTATTTCCAGGTTTGTGATTTTTCTTTCAGCTGCCAACAAATTTTCAAACATATGATATGCCACAGATCTTGTGGTTTGGATTTCCTCCAGCACTTCACTAACATCTGCCAAATTCCTGCTAAATCCAACACTGGTTGATGAGCACTTTCCGATGGTGTGAAACTTAATGCAAGTAACTAGTGGAAGCTTGGGAGCAATTAAATTTTAATCAGAGATAAGTTCAGTTTTCAGCATTGTGAGTTATCTCTAGTGTCTAAATAGCTAATATCTATCATAATCCTCTTCTCCTCTTGTAAGCAGCAGCATCGAGCCGCAGAAAGGGAGAAAAGTAAAAGCTTAAGAAGTCCCCTTCCCAAGAAAGCCACCCACCGTATTAATAATCTATGCAGCCTTTCTCTCTGAAGTGGCATCTGTATCCCAAATTACTCAGTTGTGTTTTCCAGGCAGATCCAAGCATCTGCCCCTCTCCCAGCTGCCTCTGCTCGGTCTCCTGCCCGAGACGGCCCCTCATGCCTGGCTCTGCTGGCAGGGCTGCTTATCTCACTGCTCTCCAATGCTTTTGAGGCCAAAGGAGCAAGGTTAATGCTTCTTTTTGAAATCATGTACGGCTTCCTTCCGCCTTCCTTCTAGCACACACCAGGTCCTTGAGTGTGAGCTAGTTTTTGCCTGCGTTCTTGGCTTCTTCCTCCGGCTGTCCCTGGGGCAGTGGGACACCCCCAACCCTCCTCCAAATCCCTTTTTCCCATGGGCTATGCATTTACGGATCTCTTGCCAAAGGCTGCCTAACACAGTCTTCCCCATCCTTGTAAACATGCCGGATGAGCACGACGGCTTTTCACAAAATACTTCAAGCCTTTCTACCTCTTGGTAAGTGACAGATGCAAGTCACGGTCCTTTTACTACGCTGCCACTGCGGGCTCAAAGCTTTCCCACTGCTCTTCCAAGTTCAAAAATCCCGTCGTCAACCCTGAGACTATTTTTGCATGCGCTCCAGCAGGACCAACAAAGCAAGCAGAGGTCAGCACCTCCCAGGCTGTTCTTAATGGAAAAGGTACGTCCTGACACAAGAGTTGGTGGCTGAGGGCTGGGAACCATTCGGAGAAGTTGAAGGATCCCTTCAAAAGCCAATCTTTGGTATGAAATACTTTTTCGAAGGTGGCCACGCGATCAGAGCTGGCCTTCACGGAAGCGTAAAACACAGCAGTGGGCTCCCTGGCCTCAGAAGGCTACACAGAAAGTGGAAGAGATAACAGAAGCTGGGGATTTTTTTATTTCTTTGCAAGTGAAAATATCCTAAACACCCTCAGCATGTGCAGCTTGGGGAAGTTAGATGAACAGCTGCCTGGAACTGAGCACTAATTCATCCATTTTGCTCTCTGTTAATGAATACAGACAATGGAAAATCAGTAGATGCAGAAAACCCACGATTTTTACGGATTTACAGACCGATTTTCTATATCTCATCTAGTCATTTTTTATGCCTGTGCAAAGTGATGGCACAGTTGGTGCAAAGTACTACTGAATTATCATAGGGATATTTTTACCCTCCATTTCCACTGGTGCAGCAAATGGCTACAGGTGTCACAGGCAAAAGAAAATGTGTCTTTTAGCAGAGAAAAGGAATATTCAGCAAAACTAAAAATGAAATGAATTTGTTATCCCCACTGCTGTCTCCAGTTCAGATAACATGCAGGGATATATACTACCTTTTACCTCCAGTAAACCATGTTTTCCTCTCCACTCCTGCCCCCAATTTTTCCCATTTAAAGTGTTGTGCGACCACCAGGATCTCTTTAGAGAAAGACAGGAGGAGCATCAGTCCCAGTTGCAATTCTGTGCTGGAACAGCCTTTTTCTCTCACATTTCTCACCTGGTAAGACCCTGTACCCCGCTATACATTTATCTTGGTACATTACAGCTTGCTGCTCAGATCCAGCTGGATTAGTGACGAAGTGTGCTGAGCTCAAGGAGAGACTGAACACAGAGCGAACAAGCCATGTTCTGACTTGCACAGCCTCTCCTGGATCCTAGTTATAAATTTCCCCCCCCAAAACACTGTGTAGGGAAAGAGAAACATCTTCATAAAATGTGCATGCAGCTATGAGACAATCTTCTTTTTTTAGTTAATGGCAAATTTTGAGGCCACAGTCATTATGACAAGACAGCTATTCTCCTGTTCAAATGCAAAATCTCTTTGAAGCTGAATATATCCACAGTTCAAAAATTCACCAGATCCCAAGTTCTGCTAAGAAGAGGAAAGGGGAAATTTCATTTCCAACCAAGTCAGCAAGGATAATGCAGCCCAGCGCAATGCCATTACAATATGCACACTTGAATAAGCCATCCCTCTTAAAAAATACAAATGGAGACTCTACTTCTTGCACTGGTTTGCAGATTTTTAAAGCAAGAAAGCATCGTGGCATCATATGCTCTGACCTCTGCAGGAACCGGTCAGTACCGTTCCAGCCCCTGTGCCAAAAACTCAGGCTCTGGGGTTTGTATCACTGTGCGACTGGTCTCGCTGTGTAACTGCCGAATCTGCGGGCTAACAAAGAAGTGACTCAGCCAAAAATTGGCTCGCCACCCTTTATTTTTGATACGGGCATTCACTGCATTGAGTTACTACAAAGCTACTCCAGCTAAACCACAGCATTATTA
This sequence comes from Elanus axillaris, assembly GCA_026212715.1. NCBI lineage: Eukaryota > Metazoa > Chordata > Aves > Accipitriformes > Accipitridae > Elanus > Elanus axillaris. The sequence goes on along the minus strand of JANZLQ010000007.1, from coordinate 27,854,114 downwards.
AGCAGAGCCCAACAGACTCAATATTGATCTTATTCAGTGTCATTTCTGCATGCATGCACACAAAACCCATAAACAAACAAGCCGCCCCCCAGAAACTGTAGGTTGAGAGCAAAAAGACAAAATCTTCACTTTAAAAAAGAAGAGAAAATCCCACCACTTTTCCAGGTGAAATTAGCTATGTCTGATTTTGATATGTAGAACGCAGTGAATAGCAGAATCTCCAAAAACCATGGCAACCGGCAAATGTGAGCAACACCTTTTTTTTTTTTTTGCTTAAATAGTTCTTCACATGACCAAGACTCCTGCTTTGTTTTTTAAGATAAAAGTGTGGTGGCTGGGAGGCTCCAAACTCAAGCGCAGCTGCTGGATGCACCACGCATGTTTTCAGGGCTTTGGGAGATTTTGCACTGTGTTTCTTTGTTTTTTTCACTCAACTGTATTAAATCAAAGACTTCAGCTACCCCTCACTCACAGCCAGTATCTCCATCTGTGTGCATCAACTCTTGGAAGGAGTTTTTTCTATCCGAGAAGTAGCCACATCCAACAATATGAAGTGTTTGGACGGACCTTTTTCTTTCATTTTTTTTTTCCACAGTGCTATATAACTTTCTTTTCCCTATAATTTTTTACCTTTGTCCACTTAAAGAAAAGGTGAAATACCATCAAACAAAAGCAGAGTAACAACCTGCATTAGGGCAAGAGCCAAGAGAGAGTAGCAATTTACAGCTCTCTCCCTGAAGCAAGGATAGAGATTACTGCCATTTAAACCCACTTCCACCTTGCAATTTCCACCATTTCCTGCTACTTCGCAGCCCGGTGTATTGAAAACCAAGACATCAGAGCCGAGGTCTGTCTTGAAGAGAAGCCCATCTCCTTCTGCTTGGGAATTACAAAATATTTCAAGGCAATGTACATCTTGCCATGGACTAAATTAAGTCCAATAAAACCAATTTCCGTTCTGACATTATTCAAACATGGCCACAATCAAATATAGTAGAAAGCCAAATGAAAAACCCAAGCGTTAAAGTGATTTCATAGATGAAGGCTGAAAACCTCCTCAGATTTGAATCCCTCCTACTAAAGATGGATGCCCTGCAGTATATTACAGTCTGTGCACTGTAAAATTCTGCGACTTTTAGCTATACTCATCATTTTAAGTGGATCATGTACTACACTCCTTTCTGCAACAGCTTAAATCCCACTACATGATTATTTTTCCCTGTAATACCACTCTTTTCAGAATAGCAGCACACCAGTGTTGGGTATAAACCCCAACAAAAGAAATTTAAGGACAAAAGAAGCATTGAGGAATACAGCCTCAATAAGTACGCTGGGGATGGCTGTGGTTCTCCCTTGCTTGGGGCTCTTACTGTAACTGTTTGAAACACCTTTGCCTTTTGGAAAGCGCTGTACCGAAAACTCTCAGCTATCCAGTCAGTAATATTAGCTTTAAAGATTTCTGATAAACTGCATCGGTATTTAAGTGGACGCAGAGAAAAAAAATCTCAGTATCTTTGGACCTAGTAAAAGTTCCCTATATATGTTTTTTCTTAATTTTTCACCCATGTAGCTTTTGGCCAGCTGTCTGCAGAAGCTCTGCCCTATCTCCTGAGGCTGCAACGGACTGGCAGAAGAGTTTTTTGCTAAATCCTTACTGATCTGACAGCCACTTGCAGTCCCCAACTCCAAACTCTCTCATCTAGCATGGTATCACAAAAATGCCCCCTTTGCAACTCATGCTGGCAGCCCCGACACAGCTTCAGGAAACAGACCACACAAGCAGATGCATCTGTGCCATTTAAATACAGGGATGCAGGTTAAAACAAATCTTTAAGCATCAAATTAAATGTATGATGTATGTCCTCTTCCCCGCCAGCCGGCAAGGCATGGGAAGCAGTAGCTGCACTACCACCCTGAGGACGCAAAGAGCAGAGCCAAGGCTGCATTTCAGCCCTGCCTGCAAATTGCAGAGAGTGTTTCCAATCCTCTTCCTTTTTTGTTTTTCCCTTCTATTCCCTGCCGGCAGCAACCTCCCCCCCCCCCCTTTTTTTTTTTTTTGAGGGGTGTGTGTGAACAAATGATAACTCTGTGAAAATCAGAGAACAAAGGGAAGATCAAAGAGTGCAGGTAGCTAGATCATTATGTATCCCATCTGGGGCAAGAGTTTAAGCCTCTGGAGCTTACTTGCCAAGTTATTTTAGAGTTATGCCAAGAGAGCTGTGCCCTCTGAAGCTTCCTGGCATAGGAACTGTTGCGAGGCAAAGCAATGAGGTTTCTAGTGCTGCAGGAGGGATGTCAGGCTGCAGGAGCCACCAACTACACAGGCATCTAGTTAATTCAAGTGCAATTACGGTCAATAAAAGCTGCTCGTTACTTACATCTCTTTGGCGTTGGAGTCTGAGAGATGCTGGTTTATATATTGGGGTGCTCCAGGGGTGAGGATTTGGGGGCAGATGCTGGTTTTGCTACACGTCCAAATAATAAATCGGAGGCTGAGGCACTCCCAGACCACTCTCTCCCCCCACGCTGCACCACTCCAGGCACGGTCAAAGCCTCTGGGATAAGGCTCTACATGGACAGTATGTTGGGGATTGGCCTGGAAGTATGGAACAGAAAAACAGCCTAGAAATATCACCACATCCCCAGCGGGATTTGGCTAGAGAAAAAACCCAGGACTGCAACTGTAGATTGGGCTCTTCACTAGGAGCTGCTTCTGCTCTGCCTTTTCTCGCAAGCCATAGACGGATGCTTGGTCTTTCCCTGTCGTGCTGTCCTCAAAATAGGGAGATGCCAGGTGGTGAATACACATCAAATGCTGCCAGGTAGCCAGAAACTAATGCTCAGTCCCTTCACAAGATGTAGTTGTTCCGGCCAAGAGCCCGGAATTGAAACTCATGGATTCAACCCATCCTCACCTGTCAGCAGACAGGTATTTGACAAGTGTTTCTGACCTGGCACTGCCTGGTTGAAGGAGAGCCCTTTCCAGGCACGCTGAGTGAGAGTCTGTACATCTGTTCAAACTCCGCTCCGAGTCCCAAACTGCAGTGCCTTCAGCAACGCAAGTGCTTCGTTATTTGGCCTGAACCTATTCCCATTCTTTGAATGTGAGCTACCAGAGAAGGATGCTGCCATGCCAACCTGCCAACGCAGGAGGGACAGGCACTACTATCTCTTAAAGCAGCCCAGCATCGAGAAAGCATTTCAGGCAGGAAAAGTCACCTGGAAAAAGCAATCTTTATGTTTGGAAATGCTCAAACATGCAATTTCAGTGGGTGGGAGAACCTACCTTGCTTGGCGTGCACCTCCGTCCCTCCATCCTCGCTACTCACATTACACGCTCGGTATCTTCCCAGCATCTCTTGCATAGCTGAATGCAATCTGTACTAATTAGCTGTTCACGCAGCTCTTTGTTTTCTCCTATGTTGCCTTTCCTCCCACATTTTTCTTCTTTTCCACTTCTATTGAATTTTTGCAAGACTTGTAGCTTTGAGCCAGCTACAAATGGGGGTAAAATGCTTTTTGTTAACATGCTTTCCCTCCTTCCCATGCCAGCATTATCTTAAAACCCCAAAACACACCTTTGGGAGCATGTTTTCTGGATCTAATTTGTAATCATCTGTGCAAACAAAACAGAAGGAATATGCTAATTTCACTAGCTACTGATTGCAGAAGTCAATACTCCTTGAGCCGTTCGTGCCATTTCCCACCTTGCCAATTCTTCTGGGAAAAAAAAATAATGTCAGAAAGTGCAGAATGTTTTACCTACGTGTGCAGGTTACCAACAATGGTGCCTAGAGAGCACACAAACAAAAAGTATGTTAAAGTATAATCCCATTTCTTTTCTGTGTGGGAAGGACAGGGCATATATTTCTGTCATTAGCTGCTGATTCCAGAAATATTTGCACATTAATTAATTGCTGTGTTATTAATAACCGACCAGCTCCACAATTGCCTTTTCTTTTTTCCTGCAAACCTAGAGCTTCTACAGAACCAAAAAGACCATTTCCCATTTCTCAGAATAGTACGTGAAATGAGAAACCAGAAGGTTAGAGGGTGGCACATTTAAAAAACCACTTTCTACAGAAACTAGATAGATATATGTGTGAATGCATGAAATGACTAATCACGCAACCAGAACAAGGAAACATAACAATAATATCTGCTCTCTGGAGGACAAGCAATGGCTCCTAGGTCATGCCCAACTTCTCCCATTGTTTGGAAGGAGTGACCCTTTGTTAATACCATGCCATGGGACAGCGAAGGACTGCGTGGGCAGAGCGGTGCCTGGAGATGTGGTCTGCCACGTCGCCCCTAACAGGATTATTCCAAGAGAGGTCCTGCTTTTAACTATTGAGGCATTCTGTCATTCCTTTGGCTTTTCCACGGGCTTTATTCCAATAAAAGCTGTTTTACCTCTTGCTCTTGTGTTCACTCCCGTTTGCCAGGGCAAGCATGACATGCAGGACAGACTGACAACCCTGTGCTGAGCCGGCCCCTGCTCCGTCAATGCTGCCCGCTCCCCAGCACTGCAGCTCAGCAGCAAAATTCAGCGTCGCTACCCCAGTTTCTTGCAATACAAATACTTTCATGTGATTAATGCGCGCTCTGCATGTTCTACAAATGCTACAGCAGAGACTTCAGGTACTTCAAGCATCGTCATGCCAGCAAGCAGGAGAGCCTACCTCGAGCGACGACAGCACACTGTGACCATGCGCGCAGGAGCTCGCTGCTCCATGGGGACTCCTGAAGATAAAGCCGGATCTCATTAAATATTTAGGATCTTAATTTCTCAGGGATTTCAATGGGCAGGGAAGCATCAAAAGAAAAGACAGTGGTCTCTATGTATACTCAGATGGGATTTTAAGGGTCTGTAGAGCACAAAGGGCTCTAACTAAGTGCATTAAGTGAGCAGACAGGACAGCACAACCCTGGTGCTATGGCAGAAATTTCAGCTCCCTCCCAGGAGCCATTTCACTGAAAGCACAAGGCAGAGCAGCTGACAGAGAAGCCCTGCATCTGAAGCAGGGCCTCAGGATTTTGCTGTGAGCAAAAAATCCCTTCCCACTAAACGAGGATCAACACCTACCATTCTCTAGTCTCCAGCCTTTTGTTCACTCCAGTAATGAACACCTTTGTAAAAATAGCAGTAGATTAGAAAAGGAATTAACCTCCAAACAAAGAAGAAGCTTAATTAAGCATTGCACTAAAAGAAAACAGAGGGGAAGTACGGATTAAAAAAAAAAAAAAAAAAAAAAAAAAAGACACAACAGCTGCGCAGACTTAATTCCAATTTCCCTTCTTGTAGGTCATTTTACCCAGTGTAATTTCTTCTCTGTATTTGGGCGAGTTTGTTACTGAGGCACTGCCCATTAACAGAAGGGTTTTTGTGGCTTTCCATTCACTTGTACCTTTTTTTTAATGCTTTGCATTACGAGCCTTCCATCAAAAAAAAGCAAAACAGATTTAAATTAGACTTTGGGAGTATGCCATTTCATAAACTTCTCCCCAGAGAGCTTCAGCTAATTAAACAAATGATTGCAAAATACTCACAATGTCAAACCTGTCAGCTTATATGCGAAATATCTACACCAAGCTGTGGTTATTTAACCAAACACAATGTAGAGGAGCAATGTGCTTTAAAGATAAGCACAAACCTTAGGCCATAAGTGGGCACACACTTTTTTAAAACCATGGGTGGATTATGGAGAGGCCAAGGACTTTGAACATCCCTGCCCATGGCCTTGGGAGCCAAGAGGCAGAGCTACGCCGATCTGAAAAGGACAGGAGCTGAAGATCTGGGTGGCCAGGCTGCGAAGGAGACTTGAACAGATTAAAAAAACGGATGAGCACACTGGGCTGCTCTCGACATTTGAGTTGAGCTCTATGTTACTGCTAAGAGGGCAGGTTAGGAGTCATTAATGATGCTCAAAGAAATCTCCAGATTTTTGCTGTTAGATAGCAGCAACTCAGTGCAAAAAACTAGGAAGAAGCAAGCAGGTAGAAACGGATGCCTGGGGTAGGAAACATGGAATATAAATGTTATGCTATTAGTCTATGCATAGTTGCTGGAGGTAGTGGAAGTCTCAGCTGTCCAAAGCTAAAGGATTTTAAATCTCTCTACACATTACATAAAGGCATTCTTTAAAAACCTCATTTTTTCCTTCCCATCCTTTCCATCTCATCTTGCCTTCCTCTACTTTAAGCCATGTGGCCTGCCCAACAAGCCCTCTGTGCCCATCCTCTCCTCCCAAAGCATGCACCCTGTCTTCACGCTCTGGTACTTCTCTGCCATTGACCTCACCCCTAATCCACGCCCTGGTAGCTCCTCACCCTTTATTCTTCCCATTTTCCTCTTTACAACACATCCCCAGTATGAAGTAGTTGCTGCCTCCCAGGGCTGACTAGTTCTTTCCCTCCCACTCCTCCCACACTATATTAAATTTGCCCAAGCGAGCGACACTTCCCAGGCCAGGCACCTTAGCTTCTTGATGCATTTTATGATCAGGTGCGTGCAACAAGGTATAGCATGAATTATTACAGCCTTACCTAGGAAAACGTAGTATTAACTTTCCTAAAGCCCTGTTACGGGTCAAAGAAGCCACTGTACAACATTTGAGCAAAAGGGACAGTGAGGAGGGAAGGGAGACAAGAAGGGAGACAAAAAGGCTCTGCTCATGATGGCAGGGTCAGAGGCTGGAGCTGATGTTAAACCACCACTTATGGGGTTAGGATGCTGGCAAGCCCCCCGGCAGGTTTCCCAGTCCTTCTTGAGAGCTGCTGCTTGCCACGGCTCTGGCAAACAGGACTGACCTCAGCTGGGTGGGCTGCTTGCTCTGCAACCCCCAATTCAGTAGCTGAGATTAAAAGAGGATAACTCTCACCGTACCTGATCCAGGTGCAAACCCAGCTCCGGCGCACTGAATGTTTGAAAATGGGAGAGGTAGTAGTATGAGGCAAAAATGAGCTATTCTCAGGTGCCATGACCATGACATTGTCCTGGTCAAATCAGCTAGGTGCATGGCATGCCAGATTCGAGATGAGCTCCTACTCATCCAGTCCTCCCTCTCCATGGCTGTTTCATGCCTTGGTAGCAGTATTAATGAGAACACAGTTTCGAAAGGGGAAACTCTGTTCAGAACATTCCTTTGGAAGGAATGCCAAGATCCTTCCTTGTTTATTTTACTTGTTGTGTAAATACTTTTATAATACAGAGCAATACAGTCTGAAGAGTGTATTTTTTAAAATAACTAGCATGGACATCAGTATCTTGCTTGTGACTCCGGCCTTTTCTTTGACTTCATACACTGAAGCTAATGCATCACGTTGATTTTATTTTATGTATTGTGCTGGCTACTACTTGACTGTAGGGTCTTAGTGAATCAACCTAAATGAATCAGAAGATATTGAAATCACATAATAGACACCAGCACTGGAAATGGTCAGGAAATAGGAATTAAGGAAGAATGTTCTGTTTATATGATCAAAACACATTAAAGCATGAGAAGGCTGAGAAATTCTTCACTGAATGTGTCTGGTAAAAGCATTTGGTTTACTTCTGCCAGATTCCCTTTTAGCAGCACTGCTTCCAGATCCCTACTGCTGAGCAATTTTAAAGTTCAGTGAACAAATTCTGTCAATTATTTGGTTTTCTCCCATTTTCTGTGTGAATTCTTCTCAAATTCAAGCTTACTTTTTGCCTCTAAATGTGAGCGACAATCTGCGGAGGCTCTAATCAAAATCATAGAATCATAGAATGGTTTGGGTTGGAAGGGACCTTCAAGTTCATCCAGTTCCAGCCCCCCTGCCCTGGGCAGGGACACCT
>JANZLQ010000007.1:27825607-27845514 GCA_026212715.1 Elanus axillaris | reverse complement strand
CGCACCACACAGCTCGCTGTCATCGGCAAACTTGCTGAGGGTGCACTCGATCCCTCTGTCCGTGTCACCGACAAAGACGTTAAACAGCGCCGGTCCCAGTACAGACCATTGAGGAACACCACCTGTCACTGGGCTCCACTTGGGCATGGAGCTTTGACCGCAACTCTTTTGAGTGTGACCATCCAGCCAAGTCCTAATCCACCAAGTGGTCCACCCATCAAATCCGTGTCTCTCCAATGTAGAGACAAGGATGACGTGTGGGACAGTGTCAAGTGCATTGCACAAATCCAGGCAGGCGATATCAGTTGCTGTTCCCTTATCCATCAACACTGTAAGCCCAACGTAAAAGGCCACCAGATTTGTCAGGCATGATTTGCCCTTAATGAAGGCATGTTGGCTGTCACCAATTACCTCCTTATTTTCCATGTGCCTTAGCATAGTTTCCAGGAGGATCTGCTCCATGATCTTGCTGGGCACAAAGATGAGACTGATGGGCCTATAGTTCCCCAGGTCTTCCTTTTTTTTGCTTTTTAAAAATGGGGGTTATGTTTCTCCTTTTCCAGTCAGTGGGAACTTCACCAGACTGCCATGACTTTGCAAATATGATGGACAGTGGCTTAGCCACTTCATCTGCCAGTTTCCTCAGGGCCCACGGATACTTCTCATCAGGTTCCATGGACTTGTGCACCTTTAGGTTCGTTCCTTAGATGGTCTCGAACCTGATCTTCTCCTATGGTGGGTGGTTCTTCATTCCCCCAGTCCTTGCCTTTGCCTTCTGTGTCTTGAATGGTGTGGTTGGAGCACTTGCCAGTGAAGACTGAGGTAAAATGGTGCATTAGCTTCACTTCCCTCCCTGCCCCTTAACTTCTTCAATGTGCAGAACTCAGCTTGCATAGTTATGATCACAAAATATTAACATAATGTACCTTTTCCTTAGCAACAGCTATAGTGTCAGGGGAATGCAGCCCATAATAATGCAGCTTGATCTAGAAGCACAATAAAATATAAATAAGCTTGTTACACTTCAGTGACACACAGGATTCCACTGTGAATGGCCTTCATGAATTTAGAAACCTCATCTTCTTTTTACTCTCCAACACAGATTATTTAGAAGAAGATTTATGGGCACACATTCCCTTTTATTCCAGAAAATGAAACGTAATTGTTTACTCAGTAACAGTATTATTTTGCTGCATGTCTACTACTAAATTTGTGGGCACAATACAGACATGCACACACACACACATCTGTGCAAAGCAGCGCTCATAATGAAGTGAAGATGAAGCCAGGACTCAGAGAAAATCTAGAGGGGAGACTGCCACAAGAGCATCCATAATTGTGGTCATTTTTTAATGATGAAAGCACAAGCAATTTTCTCCAAAAACCAGCTGCAGTGAAACAAGGGATATACTTGCTACAAATTAACATGCTTAATCTAGAGCCCTCTGTAAGACTCCCTGTGTACCATATCTGCAAAAAGAACGGCATCCTCAGCTGGGTAAGGGCAAAGTCTTCTTGCCCCAAGTCCAGCTGGTTCTCTCCATCCCTGAAAGCTCCTTAGCCAACAGCCCCATGGCTGTTGCACCCTCATGCACGCTGGCCCTATAACCCTTACAATTACATTCAAACAACCTTAATATATCCTCTCAGAGGTAACCAAGATCTTTAAAATACTGCTTCTTGTGAGTTTTCAAGGGGAATGAACCATATCGAGCCAATCTGAAGGCGATAACAAACCATTTCGAGCTAGAGGATAGCAGTCCTTGTCTTCTGAGCAAATACTGCAGTTATCAAGCCAAATTTACTTGGCTGAAGGACTTAAATCATGAGGCCTCTTATGAGGGAGCCAAGTTACAATCTTAGCAATGGGGCTCCATAATGTTTATCTGTAAATCGGTATTTAGTATGCATTTATTAAGGCTGGGATTTCCAAAAGCTCCTTTCAAGAGTGAGGTACCCAATTCACTGGCACACGTTTCCCTCGGAAATGGATTATATTACATCACTAGGATTCCTCTTTAAGAAACAACACACAAAGGGAAGAATCAAAATTCAACAATCTGCTTTAGGGAAATTCAAGGGCCAAAGCAGGCTCTAACCCCAAACATTTTAGAAAGCATCAGACCACTGACTCTGGTGGAAATCTCTCATTTTTAACAATTTCTGATTCAACCCAAGACAATTTCAAGAGCTAAGAGCTGTAAAAAAACCTGCTTACCTACAGAATATCCCACTGCACAGCTGAAGAGCCATCAAATGAATACAAAACTCTTTGACTCCGTTCTGTCAACAGCAGTATGTCTAAGCCTAACATGATTCGCTTGCATGGGAAATCGGCTGCCTGCCTTTCTAGAGATGCACAGCTTGAGTCTGATGAACTTCAATGACAGCATGCTAAACTTGCTCATTGACCAGTAAGATCCATCTACATTTCATTGGAAGGCAGCCAGACTACACCATTGAGTAGCCCAAGTCTTTAGCAGTTGCTTCTCCTAACTTGTCTTAAACCAGAAATTACATTTTTTACATTTCTTTTGTAAGGGTGGTCTGCTTTCTTTAAACACATCATACATGCAGTGAAAAACAACAACAGAAAATGAAAAGAATAAAGAAAATATTTTCCAGGAGAAGATGCTATAGATGTAACATGATATTCCACCACTGCAAGTACTTTAGCATACATGCCACTCAGAAATCCAAGTCACAAGTCTAGGAAACTTCAGTATTTTGTTAGATAAATATACCGCTCATTATCTAGTCTTAAAATAATTTTGCTCTGGCAATGGGAAACTCTATCAGACACTAAGAAGTCATCTACTATTATAAATGCTGTTAACTGGATAATTTTGCATCCAGATTTATACCTGAGGAAGAATAAAACAAATATTACCCCTGTAGCTGCAACAGAATAAAACACATTTTCTCACTAAGTAACAATATACCAATAATATATCAATAGTGCTATATCTGAGGTGTCTTCCTAGCTGTACTGCTAACGAACAGTCGTCCCAGATTTAGAGTACTGAGCTGCTCTCCACCAGGGTTTTAACCCCCAAACAAGGCAATAGACTAAAAAAAATAAATGATAGAAATGTATAAAAGGCATTTTGTAAAGTGACCCACACCAACCTGATCCTTTGAATTTGTACGCATTTCATTTGTGAATATCCACGGGCCCTGCACAGAACAACCGGGATCCTATGTCCCTCTCCAACGCACACATATGTTTCCCAAGGACTCCTCTAGAAAAACCCTCTTGTCCTATCCTCCATCCTTTCAAGTGATGATGACACACTTTCATCACATCCTTCTATAAACAGGCACCATATGACAAAGGAGGGAAGATGCAACATACAGCAAAGGAAGCAAAAGCAGCACGGCTGCAGTGGCACATCAAGACTTCCCAGTGGCTAAGCTCTTTGTCCGTGGCAGAGGGCTCCCGCAGAAGTGTTACCTCACATTGGACGCCTTTTTAATGTCTCCAGACGGGTAAAATGAAGGCCAGTTATGCCTCTCAATCAAAGCGCTGCAGTCCAATCCTATTCTCCAATCCAATTCCTATGGCTTAGAAAATCAGTGGACCTGAAATTTGATCTCTCATATGATTTATTTGCCACCTTCTCCCATTACACAAATACAAATATAACAGGCATTTTTCTGCAGCCCTGAAGTGATTCAGAATTAATACCAGATGACAAAATGGACCATGTACCAGGAGGGGAAAAGTTACAGTAAAAGCTCCTTCCCATTAATGGGGCCATTCATTCATATGGCCACTATTCCACAGGGGAGCTGGACATAAATTATGTATTTGACATCTAGTTATAGACGATTATATCTGACATAATGAAGTTATAATGGAAGGAGTTTGCACATTGTTTGGTTATTAAGTGCCCATTTCTTGTCCCTGCACCAGGTGCAATGGTGATAGGCCATACAAATCATCCAGAAGAAATGCCAAAATGGGCTCCCTTACTGATAAAGCACCACACATGTTTATTAATTTAACAGCTTGTCTTATGTCTCCCCCATCTGCTCATTTAAAACAGTTATTTGCCCTATAAATATTTCAGAAAGAGAAGTGTGGCCAAAAATTAGTCTGGCAGAAAAGGGGGAAAAAAAAGAGGTTTGAGAAGGGTCTCATGCTGTACACAGCACTGTGCTCTTTTTTTCCAGGTTGAATTGGTTCAATAGCTTTTTTTTCAAGCTGGTAATAGGACATTCACTTTAGATTAGTGATGCTTGAGGATGCACTGCCATAGCTGACTCTGCTTTCCAGCTGTTGCCACTGTCAGGTGGGTGAAAACTTCCACCGCTGATGGCGAGTGGCACAGCTCAGTACAGCGGAAAATGAAACCCACTGTCAAAAGAATCTCCTGGGTGGATGTCCATGTCCATTTCGAGCTTATCAGGTCATATGGTAGCTTCAAACAGCCTACAAAGTATAACATTTCAAGGCATCTTTAAATCACAGTTCATGCTGATCTCCATAGCAAAACTCCTTTACAAGGCAGCAAGCTAGCTGGTAAAAAAAGCTAGTTAAAAGGTGCTTTTTCCTTTTTTTAGATGACTAGGAATAATGGGAAAGGTGTTAAACATCACTCAGACTGTTCTCCCCCACCCCAAAATCCTTAAATATGTTCAAGTGTAAATACTTTGAACAGTTCCCACCAGCGTACAGGATTTAGTACTCCTCCTTGAGAGACTTTGTTAGCTCCAGCTTTCTGCTAGAGCGAACGCTGTTATCTTATAAATAAACAGCAATGCCCTGAGGTGCCCCTCTGCAATGAAAACACACATTCCAAAGAAATAAGAGCAACAGTTCAACACCATAGTAGAAAAGAAAATGGTGAACAGCATGCAATTAACTCTTTCTGACTATAGATAGCTAGAGGATCTAAAATGGGACCTCGCTGATGATAACAAGCGAACAGGAGGACTGCAGGCTGGCTGCAAGTTTGCCAGGAGCTCCTGGCTGCTCTGGTTATGAAATTAGTTATCACCACCTATGATACATAAAGAGGAATTAATAAATACGGAGCACTGCCCATGTTCAAAGCAGCTGCCTGCTTCAGGGAAATCAGTGTAGTCCAGGAAGGTGGATGTTTTGATATGGATCTGAGCCACAGTGGCAGATTTTTGGAGAGGTCTGGATAAGACTGAGAAAAGTATCGCATCCTTGTATCAGAGCTCACCATCTTCAAAACCCAGGTGAGCTCCATACCTGGCAACGCATTTCTGCGTCCGCATCTACCACACTGCCCAAAACCCACTCCGTCGGCGTGCTGAGCTGTTTGAAGACTCATCTCCAGCCTGGAGGACGAGGGCTTTAAATGAGTCCGACCATCATGACAAAAAGCAGAGTTCAAATGAAAAATAAACAAAGAGTAAAGCAACCCAACAAACAAATCTGTACAGACATCTTCAAAACAAGGCAGCTGGAAATTCACGGTGCATGCGAAGCTCACAGTCATTGCAAGACCTTTCCATTGACTGTGCAGGTACGGTAAACACTCATCTCCCACCCAACTGGTGCAACACCACTTACCTGCATGCCTCATGTACTCTGCTTGCCTGAAAAGCTACATGGGATGAGAAAATGTTGGGTGTGGGTTGCTGGCTTGTTGCAGTGAGCGCTCACACCCTATGTCGGAGGGAGTGAGATCCTCTGGTGGGCTCAGGGCAGTCATGAAGGGGAAGCCCTGAGAGCAACCACACTTGGAGAAAAGGCTGAGCGAAAGCAAAGAAGGAATCCCTCTACACGACTGAGGAAGACAGGCCACTATAGAGCACCCCGGCACTGCATAGGGAAAAAGGGAATAAGGGTCCTGAGCGTAGGGGACCAGTATCCAGCGCATGGTCCTCTCTTGGCTCAAAGGCACGGAATTAGCCTCTCCCCAGGAAAACAGTATCGCCTTAAGAAGCTGGAAATGTATAGCTGTAACTAACTCTACAGGGAAGGAGCAGGATGAGTAAAAGTGGGACCTCAGAGAGAAGCAGAGAGAGGCTGTCAAGGACTCTGGAGCTGAGGGAATGGCTTTCCCAGGCAGAAAATGAGAAAGCCTGGAAACAGGAGGTGCTTGGCCACCATCGGCTCAGAGCAGGGACTCCTGAAGAGCATCTCTCCCGTGGCGCTGGGCCCGGGGAGGGAGAGGCAGGAAAGCTCGTGTCTCAGGGCCTGGCGAGCACGGGATGCGTGACCCCGTGTGTCGGCTTGAATTAAGGCAAGGAGTGCCATTGGGCCTGGCTGCCTGGCGCTCCCCTTTCTCTGGACCTGGGAAGGAGGACCGGGGCTGTGCAACGAGCCCAGCTGTCAGATCCTCCCACATCATCTGCAAAGCCATTGACCCTCTCTGGGACCTTTGGGAGAGGAAAAAATAGAAGACCCAGAATGTGTGCATCCAAAAACCTGCTCTATTTTTGGTAAGAGCATTTTGCAGTGCTTCTAACATTCAGGAACGGTTCTCCCTCAGATGTTGCAGAAGCAAACGGGGAGAAAAATGGCAGAATGGATTCAGCTTCTGAAGGAAGAATGCACAAAGGGACAGGCCACTGAGCTGGAGAAGAAAGGGGGAAAAACCAGCAAAACCTCTGGCTGTCTCCCTGACATGCTGCCCAAGGGGTAGGGAGAGATTCTGCATCTACGGAGGCTGAATGTCACAACTGAAGTTTACAGGAGAAAAACCAAGACCCACAGTGCCTTAACTGGGGCCAAAACAACCTCTCTGGCCAGACAAATCTGCACAGAAGGGTAAGAACCTCCTACCCCTCCTTTATTCGCTATATAGTTTTAGAACTGGGGACCAATACACAGTTTTGCTTATCAATTCTTGTTTTGGAAATGTACTGACTTCAAGCGTATCAATCTCCACGACAACTGCTCCCTGAGCTTCAACTTTGAAGGAAACCTTGGCAAAATGCTAGCTCAACAGGGGAGGCGAGCTCCTCAGACTGCCTGGCTTTAAACGCCAGGCATATATTTCATGTTTAATATGATTCCATATATACGCTAAAATCTGCTTCTATAAAGCTTTATAAATAGTTTTACTGTGTGGATTCAGTGAGTTTAATTCACTTATTTGCTGTGGTTTAGTACCTGGTAGTGTTTGAGTCCAAACACTAAATTTAATTTATTGCTATATATGATAATTCCATAAAATCCCTTTCTAAGCTGGAGTATCAGCATCACCCTCACCTATGAAACTCCTTGCTATTGCCAGTAACCAGCAATCCATTTTTAAACACAGGTTTAATCTTCAGTCTATGAGATCACAACCTGAGGTCTCAGCTACCCCTGGAACTATTCTGCATACGGATGCTGTAAACAGTTGTGTAACAATCATGTAATCACGTCCGGATCGTTAAGACTGAGAGCAGGTATAAAAATAATGGTTAACTGTGCTTTGTATACAGAACTAATTTTAAAACGCCCTCAAATTAAAAAGGGGGTGGGCAATAAGAAGTGTCTTGATAAAAAATGCTGATTCAGGGCCTCATATCTATTACTTGATTTACAGTGTCATTACTGTGTTACTGTACAAAGCAGTGGCTCAGAGTAATTGCCCTGTAATGCACGATGACACTAATGTACTAGTAAACTACTGGAGTTTATACTCTATTCACTACTAGCATCAGGACTCTGAAAAGCAGGTAAAAAACGCCCCGCATGCATAAACAATGTGTGTAAATGTCACCAGTGATAAAATTTTTAAAAAGGAGAAGGAAGAGGCAGTTACAAATAAATCTGCCAGCTGAGAATTGCAACTGCAGAGACCCACAGGAGCACTAAAGCTGTATAGTTTTTTAATAATATGGAAAGGAAAGATGTTTTTATACCCCTACCCTGGCTCTATTTCCATTTATTACAATTAAAATTGTATGATGGCTTCTTCTTTTTGCCACTCTAAGTGCAACATTGACCTGCACCTGGTGTTCAGCTCAGTGCGAGGGGGAATGCGAAAGGGAAATGAAAAGCATCAAACCAACAGCCAAAACCATTAGTGGTTTATGATGACTGTCATGCTCTTTTTTTAGAGTTCCAGCTACTGGAAGTGTGGAGAACCAACGAGAGCTTCAGGACAGAGGTGGTTTTGACTCCTTTGTTTAAAACAGCTCTTATGGTTCAAGAGGAAGTTTGGAACATGACCTGAGCATGTCCTAAGGTGTCACAAAAAAAAATACAGCCAAACAAAAAAACCTTCATAACCCTCAAACACTTAGGGAAAAAAAAAAAAAAATCATGATTATTACAACACTGTAATGGATTTTGGGCGCTGAGGCTGCAAATGAGGCAGCAGACAGGTAAGTAGAGCTACACGTCCCAGGTCCCAGGGCCAGCGGAAAGCCTTGCTCTTCTCCCAGAAGACAGTATAAATACTAAGTTTTTAACACCCCCTAGTCAGCAGCTAATAGATTGATGCCTTCAGAGATGGCTGCCTCCCTGGCCCTCTCCTGTTCAGTTACACAAGGGGATTCGAGTCCTTTTACCAGCGTGTAGCAGCAGTAATATCAGTCCTTCCACCCTGAGCAGCCCTTTCTTTAAGATCTCTCCAGTGGGGGGAGTAGACCCTGGTGGAAGCAGTTAATGTAGCAGTTTGTGTTGGATAAACTCCATTTTGTCTTCTCTGTAAGCACTGCAACTGTTCTGCCTGACCCACTTTGCCCTGCTCCTGGTGGCAGTGCCATTCATCTTGCAGAGGCAGCGATGCCCTCACGAGCAGCAGATCACTGAGTCTTTGGCTCTTTTATCTTGGAAAAAGCAAGGCACAGCTTCTTTGGCTGCTGCTGTTCCAGCACCCTTGAGTCTTCCACAGCCTGCTCCAGACCACATGGCAAGGATTTACCTTGACCTAAGTAAGCTCTGATTCATCACATCTAACATCAAACTCGAGCAAGAAGATCCTGGAAGTCCTAACGGTGTCTGCCTTACTGCAGTGCTCTGCTAAAAAAGCAATGTAGTAAATTTTACCATAGAACTGGAGGTTTTCAAGTGCCTTAGAAGAAGCTGATGATCTTAAATGCATGTGTCAAACCTCAGGTCAGTTCACTCAAAGCTGAATGGAGGCTGTTGACTGCCAGGAGATTGCACGTGACCAGCCCAACTCACAAAAAGACCAGACTTGGAGAAAGGGCTTTGAATCCACCATCCTCACACCCAAGCTCCACCGCCCAGCACATAGTTCCACCTTGCAGAGATGCAAGAGGAACCACCAAGGAATAATAGCACTGAGCTTGCTTCTGCACAGCAAGCGTCAATTCCTTATTTTTTGCTACTGCATCAGCTAAGAAAACACACATTCACACTTACAAAGGCAAAAAACCCAGCAAGTGTTTACTTGATCAAGTTACAGATCTAGCCACAAGGCTTACTTAAATCTAAGGGAGCCTTTCACACCAAGAGCATTAACAGTACGCTTTCATTTAGCCCACAAAGTCCTTGGGCCATTTGGAGGAGCAGTTTGCAGTTGCAGCTGCAATTCACCAACACAAAGGTTTTTCTGCCTCCCAGAATATTAGAGATGGATAACAAAGTGAGATTTAGAAGACAGCTTTCTTCCTATTAGATAATACCAGTGTGCCCATCCAGATCAATCCTGCATTAACACACTGCATTTTTCAATCACGAGCACTTAGAGAAACACAAGTGCACATGAACACGTACTCGCAGCCTTTTGGCGTTGGGGTAAAATCGTGACAATCACTACAAAGAGCACTACCGTACCCTTTCTGCCACTGTAGCACCTTTGGAGATGAAGACAAAGAAAAAATACCAAACCTAAGCTATAGTGCACCTCCCTGCTAACACGCTTTGGCTGTCCTCTTCCTTCCCTTCTCTTCTTCTATAACATTCCCTGTGTTTGATGTTCATACACATTTCTGGAGCTGATCAAGAAATACCTCCATATATCTGTTTGATTTTAGCTTTGCTATTATCTGTTCCAAGAAGGACAAGCTGGTCATTTTGATATCCTACCTGAATATTGACAACCTCATTAAAAGGAGCAAAGGGAAGTGTAAGAAGTCTGCACCAGCACAGAAGCTTGCCCTTGGGCCAAGCCCATTTCCCCAGGCCACGGGGCAAACACTGGGAGTTCATCACAACACAGCCAGGGGACAATCCTCCCAACGGGGCAGAGAAGTCAAGGGCTTACGTTCATATCACTTTATTTGCACCAGTCAAGTGAGGTATCTATCTTAGCAGGGATGTTCTGGACTCACTCCATATGTACTGGCTACTAGCATTGCTCCCAAGGGCAATCAGCTCACCTAAAATTTGAGTCGTCCTCTAGAACGAACACGTCTCCTCCCCAGTTCTAGAAAAAACTTCAAGCAACAGCAACGTGGATTGAATCCAGGCCTCAACCTCCGCATGACCGCTTCTGTACTTTTACTCACCTGAGGGGCAGCTGAAATCTGCTTTTTTGCATCCTGCCACCAGCACCCCCCCAGCCTTTGCACTGCCATTAGGAATGAAAGGAGGAAGGCAGAGCACAGTACACCTGTCCCTCCAGAAGTAAACCAGCAGGAAGAGCAAAATAGCTTGCGAACAAGATGGTATGTTCAAAGCTACATAATGAGGCGCATGGGACATGGTCATCTCTCATACAGCTCTCTCACAGGAATTAATTTGCTACCGAGACTGTCCTTGGATGGAGGGTGGTAACTTTACCATGGAGGCTCTGTGAACAAATGAATGATATGCACTCACGCCTATGGCTGGTTTGCAATGCACGTGCATGGAGACTGAGTCACTGACTCACCCTTTGATGGTGGTCTCTCCAGATCCGAATCGAGGTGGATTGGTGGGGCAATGTAGGAAACTTGCCCATGGTGAGCTTGCCCTGTGGACAAATAAGTGTTTTAGTTCCACTGTTTCCTACAGAGATCTACCAGGGCTATAATAAAACATACAGCATTTTTATGGCACTGGATTCAAAACAGGTTTGCAAGTATTTTGTTCTACTGTGTATTTTTCACAATGAACTTCCATTTTGTGGAGACGCCTGATGAAAAGTTGAAAACATTCCCATTTCTTCTGCTTTTTCCATGCAGACGTGTACTATGCTGAACTTTAGTTATACCTGCTTTACCACTACCACGTACGTTTTGCACAATGTTCTCTAAAAGGCCATATGCCACAGAAGACAACCGATTTCACACAAGCTCATTCAATCTGTTAATCTCACTTAAGAGGGAAGCAAGCATTTCTGTGTCACAGCGATTTTTGCATGGCATGAAGTACAACTGCATCTGTTTTTCCCACCTGCAGAAGATGCAGATTATCAGTTTGCAGAGCTTGGTATTGCTTTCACCTGGGTGGAAGCTTTTTGGTTCCCAACACCGCCATGCAGTTTCCCAGTGGCTAAAGACTCAATTCTTTTCCAGTAATTTGGAGGTAACTATATTGAGAAACTTCTATTTATAATAAAAACATGTTGTTATAATTCATCTATTTACTGTAACAATTTACAGGGTTGTTAATCTCTTTTTCTAAACATGGGAAGTTAATGACACATAGATTACGATAACAGTTAGAGTAACCTTCCTGTTTCAAGTAATATTCGTGCTGCAATAAAAGCAGTTGATTCCTCTTATGAGACACATTCCAAATAATTAATACGGCTCCCTGTTGACACTTTCTGTTGTTGCTCCAAGCAATTTCCAAGCTAGCGTCACAGGCAGCAGAGCAACGGTACAGTCTTCGGGCTTCTTTGTAATGACATCCAGGAATACCATGAGCGCAGTATGCTGGTGCACATAATATGTCGGAAACATCTCTTCAGGGGGATAAAATATTAATGGAAAGAGGGAAAAAAGAAAGAAATGCGTCTGAATGGGCAGCGTATATTTACTGCTTTACGCCGAGTCTAACTCAGATAATTTGCATTATTAGCCATTACAACAACTGGACATTATTCAGGTTTAAAATCTACTGACACATCATAAATTCTATATTTGCTTTTAAGTGCTTTAACATGGGAAATCTGCTTCAGGCAAACCCACAGCTAATAACGAGTTACCTCGCTTTCCCCTTCTCGTTTACATGTTAAAAATCCATTTGATGTCATTAGTGAGCACAAGTCATCATTTAATAGCTGCTTGGTTCTGCAGCAGAAACAGGCAGATGGTCTGCTCTCACTCCAAGCTGCTCAATGTGCAGGATCAGTGCCCTTATAACCATAGGACAGGCTCCCCATTTGCTGCATCAAAGATACCACTGAAACGCAAAATAGTTGAGGTTGGCAGGGAGCTCTGGAAATCACCTAGTCCAGCCCAAGGGCAACAAGAGCCCATGGCAAGTATCCAGCCTGATTTTTAGTATCTCCAGGAATGGAGACTCCACAACCTCTCTGGGCAACCTGTACCAGTGCTTGGCCACCCTCAGAGAAAATAAAAAAAAAAAAAAAAAAAAAAAAAGCTTAAGATATGTGCAACATTGAAACCCAGAGGTTCCTCTGTCTGATTTTCAGGGGTCGTATTTTCAAGTTCTGCATGACCAAAAAAAGATATAATTGGCTTTTTTTTCAGGGTCTTGGGGGTTTTTTGGTAGCTCAGAAGCTAAAACTGCCATATAACTGCAGCTCCTCAAAAGAGTGCCACGTGAGAACATGTAGAAAGCCTGGGATGCTGTGCTGGTGGTCAAGGGATGGTCATGGATGTGCTATGCTGGATGCTGATGAGTTAGACATGCAGTCGGCCCTTTTTGGCAGCCTTTCTGCTCCGCACAGCCCTGCTACAGTCAGAGCATTAGGGATGGCTGATGAAACGTCTAGACCCAAGGACATCTGAATGAAGGGGGACCCAAAATAGCCTGAGACATGAGAAGGGTTGAGGACAAGAAAAAAAAAAAACAACCCACCCTGTAATAACTTATCCAGAAATGCTATATATAGACTAATTTGACGATTTCTGGAAGGAAAGAAACCTGAATGGCAGCTCTGCCTTGACGTCCTGAGTGCAGGCAGCCAAGCCTGCTCTGGGCTGCTGCCCTGAATGGGGCGAGCTGGGGGTGCGGGGGGTGCAGGCAGGCAGACTGATGTTTGCTCCTGAGAACATCCCCATGCTCTTGCTGGAGTTGTCTCAAATCTGCAGTTGTGAAGGGGAGTGGAGAAGCAAAACCCAGACCTCCCTGAAGTGGGAAGAGGGAGAAGCAAGCCCTGCTCTTGATTGCATAAATTTGGTTTAATTTCACATGCTCCCTTGGTTCTCACAGAGCAGAAACTGGGGGGTTTTCCCCCCTTTTCTCTTTCCTGCCCCATCCCCTCTGCAATCATGTGAAATTTCCACTTTGAACTTCATAGGTAGCCCTCTTTTCCCTAGGCCTTTCTTCATGTGCTGGGATTTGGTGTTTGCTTCCCATCTCACTCTCTCTGGCCGTAGGTTTGGAAAGGAAAGCTGACCCTGCCGGCTGCCTTCACCCCTGCACATACTCACTCTGCACTGTCCCTCTCTCTGCAGGTTATCCTGAAGGACCTGGAAGTGCTGGCCGAGATTGCTTCTTCCCCAGCAGGACAGACGGAGGGTCATGGTCCCTCCGACAGCTCCGATGTGCGACCCAGCCCAGTGGAGCTTCATGTCCCGGCCAGGGCTGGCCAGCTGAGCTCCTCTGGTGAGTGCTGCAGCTCTGTGCTTTCGCACTCCCTTGATGCTCTGTGGCACTAGTCAGATTTGCTCAGGCAGGTGGAGAAGCCTCTCTTGCAGTAATAAATGAATATATCCATTCCTCCCCAGCATAGTTTGAGGATTGAGTCTGCCATGGCGCAGAATAGGGCACTGCTTTTTTAATTTTTATTGCTGTTTCCTCTAGCTCATGTTTTGGGCATTTAGGTATCTGTTTAGCAGCAGGATGCTGCAGAGGCCAGTGTGGAGGGAGGTCATTATTGCCCCATTTTTTATGGGACCTTAGGTACTAACCTCTTCTCTCCTTGTAAAAGCCCTCAGAGCCTCTAAAAGCAGCTTGGGACAGCATGTTGGCTGCAGGCCTGGGTGCCCAAAACATAGATGCATTTGCAGAGGGTTCAGTCTGTGTCCAGGTAACAACCTGTTCAAGGCTGCCCATAAGAACTGCTATGGTGCTCTGAGTGTCAGGTGGGACCTCAGAAGAGAGATGAAGAGCGACAACCCTATTTTCTAGGGGCTGGGGGGATGAAAAAAAAAGCCTTGTATTAATCATCCTGGTACATCAGGCAGTTCGGGGAAAAAAAGCCTTGCGTTAATCATCCCGGTACATCAGGCAGTTTCTTCCACCTTCCCTTGTCTGTGGCTTATCCTTTGCAGTTGCTTGGCTGCCCCTTCTCCTCCGCTGCTGCTATTTAAGGGCCTCCCTGTTGTACTCCCCAGGCCAGGTCATCCCAGCCAAAAGCACGTTTCACAGCAGCTTTGGATTGCAACCCGAGCGCAGAGCCAAGGCTGCCTCTCCCTGCACAGGATGCAGCCACAGGGCCTTGCAAAATCACCGCAGGAGAGGGAGGCTACACTTTCCGCTCCCCAGGCTTTGTTTTCTCTGAAGATCCCAGATCACTCACCCCTCCCTGGGCTTAGAAATGTCTGCACAAGCTCCGGTTTCAGGTTGTTTGGGGTGGGGTTTTGGGGTTGGAGTTTTTTTGCAGATCTACCTGTTTCATACTGGCAGCTTCAGCTCTGCGGTGGAGAGGTGGGGGCTGCAATGCTGGCAACCTCCCCAAGCCCTCTGCAAGTCTCATCCATCCTCCCCGAGTCAGAAGTGAGACTGCCTGGGTGGAGCAGCTCCTGCAGTGCTGGCCAAGCAGCTGAGGAGCTGCAGTTCAGCTCACACTGATGGTTGGTCTGAGGTTTCCTTCCTTGTGGATGATCTAAAAATAGCAGGCTGGATGGCGTGGATCCTAACGGCTGCCGTGGCCCCTGTTAGCTATCTGGAAGAGCAACTTGGCTTCACTTATTCGTGTAACGTTTGAGAAGAGTCTGGCTCTCCCCATGTTGAGCAGATCTGCTGGAGCCAGAGCTCCTGTTGTCCCAGCATGGGGCAGCTTTCCCCCATGCAGGTCCTAACGGGTACTGCCTTTCCCCCTTAACTTTCCTCTTCCTTGTAATGTGCCAGAAAATTGTTTCTTTGAAAATTTATTTGGGGCTGAGCTTTGCTGGGTTGTTGGCTTTTACCCAAAGGCAGATGTTTTGGGGGAGGGGAAAAGGAGCCGGTTCATTGGCCTCGGATATTTAACATGGTCCCAGTCCCGTCTGGCGCTGACCACCCAGGGCTGAGACTAGGATCGGCTGCTGGGATCGGGTTCCCAGAGAAGTTGAGGGGTCACAGCTGGGCCAGGACCCTCCTGGATTACACCTGGAGAAGCAGAGGCTCTTGGAAGAGACTCTTTTTGTCAGAGGGTTGTTGGGGGGGGGCTTTTTTTGGAGCAGGAGTGTGGCTAGTGGAAATTTCTGTGTCTGCACATGATCCTGGAGTAGTGATGTACAGTGAGAGCGAGTGAACCCAAACTCTGCTCTGCAGGCTGAGGCGTTTGTGAGTACAGGACTTTCCAGGCAAAAATCACCAGGTGCTGGCACTGAAAAGAGGGTGTACCCCTTTTGGGGGTCACAGGCTTTTTACTGGGATATATGGGAGTGTTCCCTAAGCACACCTCACCAGGTAGCATGCCTTGGCTCAGACAATGCTTTATTGGCAGTAGGATGCTCTCCATCTCAGCATTCAGGCTTTGCCACCTGAGCAGTGAAGGCAGGAGGGGAGGTGGAAGGGGCTGGTGCCCCTGTGGTCTTCCCTCCACTTCCTCTCGCTCCCTTTCTTCCCTCAAGATGTGTTTATGCAGTTGTTTCCCTGCCATTGAGTTCGGTTTCCTTCAGATGCCGGTTGATTAGTCAGGAAAGCCGTGTCCCACTTCCGCAGCCCGTTCCCAGCTCCAGTTTTTATTTAGCCGCTTTGTTCTCTGGTTACGTAAGGTCAGCTGCCCTCGACGCCTTCTCCAAACACAATGAGCCAGGGCCAGCCCAGCCCAGCACCATTTGGGAGACCCGACATCTCTCCTCCTGACCTGCTCCGGCTGCCCTGGGAGAGGGTGACTAGGTGCTGAGCTCCATGAGTCTCTCCTTGGTTATCTTCTGCCCGCTTTTCTGGGACAAGGTCCACAGGGCTGTGCCCAAGACCTCCCCAGTCTTTGGGGTGATGGTGCAACTGCCTGTCTGGTTTGTATGATGGGAATCCAGCTGCCTGCTTTGCTTCAGGAGTGTTTTGCCAACACTGTAGAAGTTGGGACAAGGAGCAGATGACCCAAGAGTGGTTGTCACCAAGACCCAGCGGGTCGAGGGAGGTGATTCTGGCCCTCTGGTGAGACCCCGCCTGTAGCCCTACATCCAGCTCTGGGGTCCTCAGCACAAGAAAGACACTGACCTGTTGGAGCAAGTGCAGAGGAGGGGCACGAAGATGATCGGATGGATGGAGCACCTCTCCTATGAGCACAGGCTGAGAAAGTTGGGGGTTGTTCAGCCTAGAGAAAAGGATGCTCCAGGGAGACCTTATAGCAGCCTTCCAGTACTCAAAGGGGGCTTATAAGAAAGATGGAGAAGACTTTTTAGCAGGGGTAAATAGTTTATAGCAATAGGATAAGGGGTAATGGTTTTAAACTAAAAGAGGGTAGATTCAGACTAGATATAAGGAAAAAATGTTTTACAATGAGGGTGGTGAAACACTGCAACAGGTTGCCCAGAGAAGTTGTAAATGCCCCATCCCTGGAAACATTCAAGGTGAGGTTGGACAGGGCTCTGATCTAGCTGAAGATGTCCCTGCTCATGGCAGGGGGGTTGGACTAGATGACCTTTAAAGGTTCCTTCCAACCCAAACTATTCTGTGATCCTATTATAGCATAGGTGCAAGCCCTCCAGCCTAGTCTTCAGCTCTGCTCTGCATGGGAGGAGAAAGCCCCCTCCAAAAGGATGCTGATACAGTCTACTGCATCATACAGGGTAGCTCTTGCACATGTCTCTTCCTTTCTCCACAGCTCTGTAAGGAGAAGCAGTTATGACCCTTTGTTTCACAGGAAGCACTTTCCTCTCCAGCTCGGTCCAGCCTCTCCTGCCTGGCTTCCTGCTGGAGATGGTGGGGGTGGTGGCATTCTCTCTGAGCACCTCACACTATAGGATGTTTACCGGGAGGCTGAGTCCATACATGGGTGCGCTAACGCGCCTGAGGTCATTGGTTTCTGCCGGCAGTCCATGGATATCCCAGCAGTCAGTGGATTAATCCAGAGGAGGCTGCTAAAAGTCCCTGAGAAACACGGTCTGTTGAGTCCAGACTTGCTATATCCTCACTGGAGAACATGCAGTGTTCTAGAGCCTGGACTGAGCTTGTGATGTTCTGTGATAGGTGTTTCCTATCAACATCTTTCTGAGGGATTTTGTTCTCAGTGAGCCAAACCACGCCCTTTACATTGTCTATCAGTTCATTTGTGTAGTCCTAGATCTGCAGAGGCAGCAGTGTAGGACAAGGTCCTACCTCCAGATGGTCTGGAAAACATTACGGTGGTCTCTGAAAACACTGAGCAAGAGTCTGTAGGGTGCAGGGGGACCGTGAAAGGTAGGAAAGAAAAGCTGGCTCATCATCAGATGGCTCAGGTTTGCTAAACTGGCAAGGATAAAAGGGAAACATCTCCATACTCATCCTCTCCACAAAAGACAAGGAAACAGCTGATGTCACACCATGGACCACTTGCTTTGAAGGAGCCAGTTTCCAACAGCTTTCACGGGATCAGGAGTGCAACAGCAGGGAATGAAGGAGCCAGACGGGCAAGAGAGGAGGCTCCTGAGTGCTCTGAGCTCAACACTCTGGTTCCTGATGGTTGGTGGCTCTGCCATCTCCTTCCCTATTGGCATGGAGCTGTTCAGTAGGGTTAACTTTCAAAAAACACTCTTCTGCCTCTTGGAGAGGAGGGGAATTAGAAGAAAAGGGTGATTTGTTTCTTTTCCTGGATGCTCTGCAACAGAGGTGCTAGGATGTCCTGGAAAACCCCAGGAGAGTACATCCAGACTGTAGCCATAACTCACCTGGCATGTCTCCAGATATCGATCCCTCCTGAGATGGTTACAGCACTTGGCTAGCCAGAAGGTTTGGGGATTCCCAAATAAAAGCTGGGATTACTGGTCTGTAGGGGCTGACTCAGGAGAAGTTGAAGGTATAGATAAGGTGACTCCTAGCCAAGCACACTCTGTGTAGTTACTTTGCTGGGCTGCCTCAGTTTCCCCAAGATGTTGCAAGGAATTTGGAGGGCACATTGAGGAATGAGATGAAAACAGTTAAACTAATGAAATGAATATTGGTGCAGAAATGGGCCAGCAAAGCCCGTTGCTCCTTGTTCCTGCTTGCACGTTATCATCCGTACGTTTCACCTTTCCATGCAGTAGCCTCAGCCTGCTCTAAACTCACCGAGCTTAACTGATCCTGTTTATGCAGCTCTGCTGGGTATTTTCTTCTTCTGTATGTTGTCTGAGCTATACTCCTGCTGCATTTTTGCTTATTGATTTACCTTAACAAAGAAAAATGAGCCAGTAGTGGACTGCTAACCCTCCTAGGAAACCCATCGGCATTACCATTGCCTGCTGCCTTCCTTCAAGGCAGGCACAAGCACAGATGCTGCATGGGAGTGGGGGGACTAGTGCAGCAAAAGCCTCATTTGGCATCAAAATACATACCCCGGCTCATCTGGGGACCCCCTTTGGGGTGAGATGGGAATTGCAAACCCATGGCTCTTTAGCCAGGTAGGAAGGGGAGAACCATCTGTGTGTCCAGGCAGCCCTGCAAAAGTAGGCTGAGCACAGCCCGTGGCCATGCAATCCATAATTTCGGTGGTTTTATTTCCTCAACAGCATTCTGCGCTCCAAAGAGGGGAGAGCGGAGGTTTTGCAGAGCCCAGCTGAGCTGCCGACACATTTGCATCTGTTTCCAGCTACACCCTGCATTGGGTTTTTGTGGGGAGGGGGGAGGATTTGCCTTTTTTAGGTCTCTATTTTTATCTCGCTCTGCAAGGCTTCGCCACCCTGTGTTTGCAAAAGCTAAAATTCAAAACATCCTGGGGAAGGCTGCTGGGGGGGAAGACACTGCACAGATTCCCACGTCGCCGCCCAGGGTTTCACCGAGCACCATCTGGCAGTGCCGACTCCCACGCTGCCAGCACTCGAGCTGAGCCCCACAGGGGTTGAAGGCTCACGGACCAACTCCAGCTGCCGCCAGGTTTATCCCGACTGCTCCCAGAAGAGCCAAGGGAGATCCTTCTCTGGGCTGAGCTGGAAACATGATGCCCTGGGGAAGGCACTTGGGTGGGAAGGATGCTCGGCCCCGCCAGATCTTAGCTTGCCCTCCCTATATCCGAGCTGAAATTGCTTCAATTAAGGATTGTGGTAAATCATTTTAGCTAAACCACTGCAAATACCCTTGTGGATACTCTTTAAACAGCTTACCCAGCTTTAGCTTGCTTCGGAAAGGAATCAATTCTGGTCCAATCTTATTTAAATTTGGTTTAAATGGAGTTAAGCAAGTCCACACTGGTTTTAATTAAGGCCAGTTTGAAACCAATTATGGTAAATTAGTGGAAGTTGCGTTTTATGCCAGGGTGAAGTTTGGTGTTTTGTGGCCGAGGTAGGAAAAGCCAAGTTTGTCAGAGTCTGCCAGGCCCCCAGAGCAATTTGGGGACACCTTGGCCACTGTAGGTCTCGAGACAGCTCAGCCCATCAAGCAGCCAGACGGCCTGAATGTTCCAGCCTGCTATACAGTATATATTTATAAGGGCCTTAATATAGATCCCTAATTGCCTGTCTTGGTTGATTTATAGCGTGGCCACGCAAGCAATGGGAACAGCACGAACCGCCGGTGAGCACTTGGGGATGCACCGGGGGTGTCAGCAGCCATTTGCTGGGCTCCACTCAAGCCCATG
>JANZLQ010000007.1:27785904-27825507 GCA_026212715.1 Elanus axillaris | reverse complement strand
TGGGCAACCTGTACCAGTGCTTGGCCACCCTCAGACAAAATAAAAAAAAAAAAAAAAAAAAGCTTTTTCTTACGTTTAAGTGTAATTTCCTGTATTTCAATTTGGGCCTCTTGTCCTGCCACTGGATGCCTTTAAGAAGAGCCTGGCTCCATCTTCTATATTCCCCCCCACCAGGTACTTATACACATCAGTAAGATCCCCATGACCACATCTGGTCCAGGCTGGACAGTCCCAGCTCTCTCAGCCTCTCCCCACACAGAGAAGCTTCAATCCCTTCTATCATCACTGTGGCCCTTTGCTGGACAGGCTCCAGTAAGTCCCTGTCCCTCCTGTACTGGGTAGCCCAGCCCTGGACCCAACACCCAGACACGTCTCACCAGTGCTGAGCAGAGGGGCAGGATCCCCTCCCTTGACCTGCTGGCAAGGCAGCCCAGAAGGCTGGTGGCCTTTTTTTGCCCCTATGAGCACATCGCTAGCACATGGTTTGGTATTAATTAATTAATTAATTTATTTATTTAATCACCCAGTCTTCTTGGGACCAAGTGATCCCAAATACAAAAAAGAATGATTCAGCAGGCTTAAAGGGCTAGTCTGGAGTAAAGAAGATACATGCACAATATATAGAAGACTACAAACCATCTGTGAGTTTGTTTAGATGTTCATTGCAATTCAGTAATAACTACGGAAGTTTATGGATGTTTTATAAAAGCTTTTACCTAATATGGAGGAAGCAGTAGCATCAAATGCTCTCTTGTGATGAATGAAACAAGTTGCAGAAAGCTTTTATCTATTTGCTGCTGATGCAAAACACACTACTTCCAAAAAAAATAACAGATTTGACTTCTGTTAGACTGTACGCTTCTTGCAATGCTAATAAATCCAATTTGGGGTTTTAATATTGTCTCTAAAAAAAAAAAAAAGCAATGCAAACAATTGTTGTGCTTCATTTTCTGGGCATGAATGCTGGCTTAGTTGCTCTTCCAACTCATCACAGTCTTCCCATACGAGGAACAAAGGCTCTCCATCGCTATCTGTGGCCCCAGTTATACATCCAGGATCATGACACCTTGTAAAACTTTTTGTTTATCAACAGTATTACCTTTTTTCTTTGGTTTTACTATTACTGGTAACGGTGACATCTGAGAGGGTTGAGGGAAGGAAGGCAACGCCTGAAGCAAGCCCTAGCAATGGGACAGGTATACAAGCACAAGGAGAAAACTCTCAGCCAGGAGGCCAAACTAGAGAAAGCATCAGAGCAATGGTCCTTCTGGCTTTAATGGTATTACAAGTTTTGCCACTGACTCCGTTAAAAACCACAATTTTACCCAATGGACCTATGCAAGATTTTGAGGCTGATATCACCGGTGCAGCACGAGTCGGTTGCAAAGACTGACAGGACCAGTTTTGCCAAGCGACGCTAACTCCCAGTGCCTTTTGTGTGAATTTTGTGGTTTCGGCTGCTTACTTCAAGCCCCAGCTCTAGGAATGAGTGACTCCCATCTCGCCTTCTCTACTTCCAGCTACTGCAGAAAAGCACTTGAAAAGGGGAATGTGAAAGCCTTAATGAAAAAAGAGATGGCAGAAACACTCAACGTCTCCCTCTCCAAATCACCCAGTCCTTCAGCTGTTTTTTCTGCATGTTGGTCTGAGCTGACAATGGTGGAGCACCCAGAGGTAGGACATGGCCTCCCTTGCCTGCATGACCATCTCTCCACCTGTCAGGCTTTCACTTCTACCCATGCATCTATTAACCCATGAGCCTATCTGATTGTCCACTTTGCGACCTGAAGAGCTTCCCACATGCTAATCAATACTGGCCTAGTACCTGTGCTCATAGAAGAGGAAATGGCTGTTGTCAGGTCCTTCCCAAATTTTGCAGGACACTCCAAAAACAACTGCACTTCTTTAAGTAAGTGGCTCAATTTTTAGTTATATAAAAAAAAAAAAAAAGGGAAAAAAAAGGCAGCTCCTGACAAAATACCAAAGGTCAAGATATCTCTGTTGCTGATGGAAGGTTGGGCATGCCTCGTATCATAACAGCTTGCATGGCCTTCTCCAAATCCCACCCTGACTATGACCATCTGGTGTTTCTGAGCTGGCTCCCAGGTAAAAAAGTAAACAGCAATCAAACGTAATCATCAAAGTAACGTGCAATGAAGGTGCCAATTTTGTATCTAATCGCTAAGGTTGGGCTCCGTTTCCCTGATTCCTCTTGCTGGCGAGGTCCAGCCACCGACATGGCCGATGGCCAAGGCTCCCTGTGAGTAGCAGGAGCGGGGAAAGGGAGCAACGGGCAACAAGGGCTGATGCTGGAAGACAACTGTGGGTCAGTCCTTGTCTGCTTTTTTTTAAGCATACCACAAGGATTAAGGTCTGGCCAACACTGCATAAATGTCAAAACCATCTCAGGTGAGATGGGGCAAACAGCAAATGTGACATGGGTAGCCACAAAGTCCCTGTCTTCTGCTCACACGGCCTCTCTCCACGAGGACAGACGGCATCCATGGTAGCCAGGCCATATGCACGTGCTGTGGCAATGGGAAAAGAAGTATGTTTGGCAGCAGCAATTTTGGGAGTGTAATATAGATATGACCTTGAAAGTCATCTACCTGGTGACACGGCCTTCCTCGGGTAGAGGAAACAGGAGAGATGTTTGCGGATTAGAAAAAGTGCCTTGCTGGCCATATTTTCAGGCCTGACACATGAGATACGCAACACATTTTAAAAAGCCAATAAGTTAGAAGAACAAAGACAGTGTTTCTTGAGGACTGAAGGAAACATAATAGCTTGGCCTAAGGGGTTTTTTTTTTAATTTTTTTTTAAACGGAAGTGGATGCTCACAGACAGAAAATAAAGATCCACACATCTTCAAAATTCTGCCCCTAAGTGATTTAGTCATCTACAGATGCCACGAGAGAAAACTACAGAAAAAATCTGCAAATACATGGACTAAGCATGGAAAGTAGCAACAAAGCAGTCTCGCCTGTTTATCTATTAAAAACACTTTCCCCTGATCCTTTTTGGATGACATACCCACTGTTTGTAGCATCTAACAGGGCAGACCTCCCTCCTGACCCTATGCCGATTTTCCAGTGCCCATGACATTTGATTTTTCTAGAGCACAACTCCTATCATCATGTATGCATGTGGGAAACCTTTCTGCCTGGTCCTTGCTCACTTTCTCCCTGAGATTTTACTGTGCAATGTTACAGAGAAAACCTGAATAGAAAACATAAGACTGGAAGACTCAAACCCCCAGAAGCAAAAAGAAAGAACACCAACATTTACTAGACTAAAAATAAGCCTTTGTAAAACATCTGATGAGAGACCTCTTAAACATCTGATGACTTGCCTCCTACAGCTCTGGCACTGACAATGCCATGAAGATAACTAAAATCACCAGAATGGCTGGTCCTCCCTTCTCCCTACTCTCTTTGCACAGTGCCCACGGTACCACGGTGGGCATGGACAGTCATGCACCTGCATTGCAGCCCTTCCCTACGCCTGCCCCAGCTCCAGCAGCAGCACTGAGAAGGCACCAGAAGATATAGTTTTTAAACAAACATGCTTCAAACTATTTGTCTCAAGGGGTGAGAATCCTCTTTCTTTACTGTCCTCATCCAGAGGCGACCACTGCAGCACATTTGTTTTTTTCCCTGCCATGTCAGACTGCATCTCTTGCTCAGTTTTCCATCCCTTTTCCAGCTTCTTTTGGTATGTTGTTTTCCAGGGGCTCACCAGTTCTCAAGATCCTTCTTAGACAGCCTAGTCAGTTAGCATTTTATGCAGAGGATTTAATTTAATTTTGTGCTGGTACCTCTGATGAGCCGGTGCTCCCATACGCTGCCCCTCCTATACCTCTTGCTGTCAGCACCTCCAAACGCAGCCACCGCCATGGGCTTAATCCCTCATTCTGTTTGCCCACTTGCCTGGATCACTAATGAGTTAATAACTGTGAAACCGCACAGTGATACCTGAGACTTCGATTTCAGTTCTTCACATATATTTTTTTTTAATAGCAATAGGATGGACACATAATAGGTACAATGAATATATATTCTAAGGAAAAGTCTTGGAAAACATACAGACAATTTTACTACTATCTTTACAGATAAAGTATACTTTGCATGCTGTGGCCTTTTTTTTCCATGTAACTGAAAAATTCAATTTTTAAAAGCAGTCCAGTTTGACTGTGATGATCTGATCTGTAAAAAAACAACATTACTTTTTGGCTAGATTTCTGTAATCCTCTAACTGTTAACAGGATTTTTAAAAATATCTAATTTATTATCTGACTGAAGACTACATTCCACTTTGTGGACTGCAGTTTCAAGGACCATCGCTCTCATCCTCTTTAATTTCCAAAATTAGCACATTTTATTTCTTGTCCTTTTTTCTCTACTCATGAGTCTTTTTGTGCTCCGTAATATGTAGGCATATATAAGAACACACAGAAAGAGAAATTAAAAAGCTGGTAGGTTTGCTAACAAACTCTTCTTACATGCCATTAAACAAATTTCATTCAGACTTATTACTTGGCATATATTCAGGCTTCTCCTGGCAGCCTTTTTTTTTTTCTGCCTTTCATCAATGACTACCTTTACAAAACATCATTTCCTCACTGCCCACCCTTTTCCATTTTGCATTAAAAGCTTTCTTTTTAAATAAAGCTTTCATAGAGCCATTCCCTACCTCAGACATGTCAGAGTTAGCACTGATTCTGTCCACCGCTTCATTTATTCATGGACTTTTATGGAGTATCTCTCTTTCATGTGTACATCTCTCTTTCATCTTTCATTGCCCTTTTAACTCCTTAGGGTAGCAGTAACTCATCTGCTCCCTCTTCTCTCCCTCCCAGGGTTATTCTTCTGGCCTGCTCTCGAAGCTGTGCATGCCTCTGAATACAAGAAGACCCTCTTTTCCAAAGGGCTCTCTCTGACTACATTATCTCTGCTCTCTTGCCGTTCTCCCTCTTGCATTTCATACCGGGAACCATCGCGAGCTTAAAGCAAGTGCAGCTGGAGAAGTAGGGTACCTGCAAGCACAGCCGTGCACGGAGGAACTGCTGGCTCCTGGTCATGGCTGCCTTCTGAAAATGGAGGTTACCGAAACCAGCAGCCTCAGCGGGCACTGCCAGAGAGCCTAAAATCCACTCCAAGGAGAGGGGCTTTTGTGCAAAGCCAGCCTAACAAGCACATGTTTCTTCTCCCATGCTGTTCTTGGCCGGAGCAAAGTTGTAACATTGTAACTCTCTACGTTGTTTAGCTATACATTGCTTTTGAAGCTGTCATAAAATGTATATAATGGCAGCTCTTTCAAATGCCAATAAGGCGTGCTCATGCATCTTATCTTACAGGTGTAATTTAAAGTCCAAGTGTAAGATAAGATGCAGGACTATGCCTTTTTTTTTTTCTCTTTTACTAAAAACCTGCTTTGATATGTGCATTTTGCTTCTCTGCCTTCCAAAGACTGAGGTCAACAGGAAAACTCACAAGGAACCAATTTGCGGATGAGAAGCAAGACGTGGGTTCTCACCTCCCTGTCCCAAGCTGTGGCCGAGCTCCCCAGTACTGACCAAGGCAACCTGCGGGCTCAGACACCGGGGCTGCCAAACATGAAAAAAAACCTTGGAGTTGAGGAAGAAAGCTCAATAAATATGCAGGGAGAGGGGGTGAGCTGGGGGGACGTTTGGCTAAGTCCTTGTCACACACGCATCTCATGTTTTAGAGTAAATGCAAATCCAAAAGCAGCGCCTGGCAGCATGCGTGTGTGAGCAGAAAGCGTGATAAAATGGACTAGTCTTTTCCGAGAATGTACTATTCCCGCTTTGAATCTGTCACGACAAACAACAGCCTTAACCATAAGAAGAAGGAAATAAAAATGGCCTTTTTTGATGAGCAAACTGTCCCTCATGTGACAGCCTGGGAGGACCTAGGCTAGGTTCAAACTACAGGCAAAAATAAGGACAAAAATAATGACAAAGGAATGGGTTAAGAACTGCCTAACTATTATAGCAGCTGAAGCAATTGGAGGCTTTTCACTAGTGGCAGCTGCATATTTTCAAAGGATCATTTAGGACTCAGAAACTCATGTCCCAGCTGAAGTCAGAGGTGAAGAAGTGTCTTCAAATCACACTGAGATTACTCATATTGCTGTGCAAACACTGTAATTTGTGTTTTGTGTTTAGATGAACCTCAACCCTCTGTTAAGGACTTAAAACATTTGATTTAGCAGCACCTTGGCTCCAGCGATGCTCTGCATCCTCCAGTGCATGTCCCAGAATTTACCCTGCAGTACGAGAGCCTGGTATAAGGGCCGGGGAGGAAGAAGAAGAAAAAACCCCGAGAAATATTTCACATATGCCATTACAATTCAACGTTAAAGACCTCCCATCTTCCCCCCCAATACGGCAGCACACGGAGAAAGGTTGTATCCACGTCTGGCTTTCCCCAGCACCCAAGGCAGGGAGCTGACCTGCAGGGCTGCACATTTTTTGAGCTTTGCTCCCCAAAAGCTTGCCCAGCAGGCTAAAGAAACGCATCATATTATTCTCACCCTCCCAGATATGCTTATTGTGCTATGAAATACAATTTACCAGTCCCCTGCACTGGAAAACTGGGGAGGAAGAGAGGGATTTTGATGCAGAGGAGACCAAAGTATTTAGAGCAATGCAATCCTCAGAGCCCTGGTTATGAGTATTGGTAACCTCAAACCACGCAGAGTCGGTTTAGCAACGGTGAATACAGCAAAGCCCAGGGAAGTTTTCTTGGCCAGCTCTCAAAGATTTAATCTGATATGAAGAGCACTGTGCCAGCTCCTGCTCTCCTTACTCTTCTCTTGTCCCCAGAGTGAAACAGGACATTCTGAACTGCCTTAGTGGGTCAAGCCCAGCCTGTTCTGCCTCAGATGAGGCTGAAAAGATTTGGAATGGAGAAGTTAGGAAGAGCTTTTTGGGGGAGAAACCTAGCCAAAGCCAGCCAGTCCATCTCCTGCAGTGACAAAATTGTTCCTTATGTTGTTTTCAAAGGTATCTCCTCGGGGCTGCCCACTGCTCCCTCCCAGACACTAAGCAGCAGATCTCGCCATCAGAAGATCTCATCTTTATCTTCCCTTTCTTGGTGGGGGGGAGGAATCCTGCTGCCTCCCTGCCTGAGATGTTTCTGCCTTATTTTTTCCCCATTGCCTGCTATTTTTCACCTTGCTTATGCTCCTTTAGGGCCTGCCCTTTGCTGCTGCGCTCTCACTGTCGCCCACATTTCTTGTCTCCTGCATCTCGCTTAGCTGGGCACTCTCAACCAAGGGTGCTGCTCTGTGTTATAGTTAACCCATTTCACAGCAGCCTTCCCTCCCCTGGGACGTGGCCAGGCATTTCCATCCCCTCCCTTGCAGCAGATCTGGCAATTAATGCAAGCACAGAGTGAGCTAGAGCTGCTCTGATGGAAAACGACCCACCGAAAACAGTAATTACTAGTTTTCCACTGGCTCAATGAGCAGAACCAATTCAGGCTGCCGTGGCGGCAGTGCTAGATCTGATGTAAAGGAAAGGGCAAGAATAAAAGAGCTAGGGGTGGGATGGGGACAGCTATCAGTTTAACCGTAACATAAAACTGCACCTGGGAACAACAGTGGCATTGTATCTGGACGTCCCCTCCATCCCCACACCGCACTCTCTCCTTGCCCCAGGGAGAGTCCCACCAATTGCATCTTTTCTTCACTGCCTTTCAGACAGCTTTTAATCCACCTGCCAGCACAATTTAGAGAGCTATGTCTCACAACTCCAGGTCAAGGGTTTTGATGAAAGCCAAATGCGTTACAGCACGCTCACTCCTCGCAGGCAGAGCTTGGGACGCAGCCCTGTCTTTCTGTTACCTGTGCCGCCCTTGTTCCTGCAGAAAGGGGAGCAGCGGGGGGAAAAGAAGAAATGGGGCAGTAGCTCTTGCCATGTTCAGCTTAAATTTCAATGGCAAAGCATCTGGGGGTGTTGCCAGAGAAATCAGCCGGGATGCTGGATTACATAGTAGGAGACACATCCGAAGCAGACAGGTAGATCTGCGAGTCACCAGCCTGGAGACAGTAATTGAAGTGTCTTGTGGTTTCAAATATTGTGAGATGTGGTCCAAGAATTTGTCACTCTCGCTTTCTTCCATTTGTGACAGCCTATAGCAGATGTCCCCTCCAATTCTGCCTTTATTTTCCAGCCTGTATGTCTCTGTATGCACAGCACGGTCTCCATCCCCACAGTGTACCTCCCTGGTACTGCCTACACCTCTGCTGTGATCCTCTGTCTTTCTCTTCCACCGCACCCCAAGCAGGTGAGACCTCACCTCTACTCACTCACCTTCTACGTCAGACAAGTTTCTCTCCAGGAACTCATGACTGCAAGCCTCCAAGAAACAACTTCTGTGCACAGGCCTGCTTCTCTAGCTCCTGACGTGCATCCTCTTGTCCAGCTTAATGAATCCCATCTTCCATAGCCACTTGACCACATACCACGCAAACCTTAACTCCTATCTTCCATGGGTTTCTGTGATTATTCCTCACTGTGACTTCAGCCCTGAAAGGACTGCCAGACAATAAAGCATTAAAGCAATCTTCTTTGTTACAGGTATTTTTATCAACTGCTCTCATTAAGGAAGTGCAAAGAGATGAGTAATTTGTTTTCCAAGCAGGTCAGTGCACCCTAACTTCATTAATCACTTCTTCTGATCTGCGACGGGAGCCTCGAGACAAGCAATACAGCCTGCCCGGCTCTCCTTCCAGTTTGCTGCCAAGCTTCAGCTACAGTGCAGAGTCCCTGCAAGAGGAGACAGACTCCATCCCAAAGCGAGTGATCAAGCAGTGAAAGAGATTAACACTACGTTATTTGATGAAGAAATGAAACAAGGGTGGGTGTTTTCTCCATGACCTGAAAGAACTGCAATCTAAGCCACCTCATCTTCTTTCTTTTTTTTCCTTTCTTTCTTTCTTTCTTTTTGAGATAAGGTATGTCTCAGCATGAAGGACATGGCTGCCTGTAGAGAGATTTTGACAACTCCCCTCTGAGTGCTAAAATGCTGTCAGCCGAAAAACTGAGCTGTTTGGGCAAATTGATCCAGCTGACAGACTTCCTCTCTGTTTTTATGTTTTCTGTCTCAATCAAAAGCCTCCTAAAGAATCCATGTTTTCCGTTCAATCTCAGAGAAAGGGGAGAAGAGGGGAGATCACCTACTTTTGTTGCACTGTTCATCATTAACCTAGCTGGATGGAAAAACCTGGAAGAGGAAGGTTTCAGAAGTCTCTCACATCTCCCCATTGCGCACTGATAGAGGATCTGAATTACGACAGTTTCCCTAACTCACATATAGCAACTGCCTATAGCAACTGACTTTCTGACTGCTGGTGAGGACACTCAATACATTTTGGGTGCAGACAGTAACAGCATAGGAAGCAGAGCTTTTAGGCCGAAGTTTATCTCCAATGCCGACAACAGGCAAGCTGCTGGATCAGCCATTCAAAGAAAGCCCTACTGGGATTTTTTTCAGTAATCATTAGGAATCATCTCCCCCTTCCTCAGCCCAAAGAAAATGAAATCTAAGCATTTTTAAACCTTGTCCCTAGCTGTGAATATATCTGTAACCTTTCCACATCAGTGACAGTTTGAATACAATTTTTGATGGTCACATCCTGGGAGCACTCTTACCACTCTATAGCAAAGATTAAACATGCTCCTGTCAGTCAGTAAAAGAACATCTCTTTCTATTGCCTTGATGGGGAACTCCAGAAATCCCCAGTCCTATAAGGTGAAACAGTGCCAAGCAGCCCGAAAGTGCCTTGCAAAGAAAATGTGGGGCTGCGTTGTTTTTGCACTCTCTTCATCTTTGCATGTAACACAGCTTTATAACTCAATGACTACTGTCTTGCTCATTGGGTCTTTCTCCACAGTTTTTCTAGCTGAGTGTCAAAACATGGTGATGTTTATTTTTCCTCTTTACCTACCTGCTGTAAACTCAGCTAGGGGAATCCACGCTCAATGTGGCCAATGTTTTTCTGTTGTTTTTTTTAAAGACTCATGCAGCAGAACTGCTGATTTATAGATTCAAAGAGATCTGAAGTCTGTAGCTTATCAACTTCAGTTTTGGTGAAGTCAACTGTGGACTTTATAAACTTCACTGCGTCCCTTCTCATTGCTTCACGAAGCCAGGAACAACACAGGAGGTTTCAACAACTGCTTGCTTCACGCTGCCGTCCTACAGTTCTTTCTTTCTACATGGCCAGGGACTGAGAAGTTTGCAATGGGTCAGAAACTGCACAAGGCCACTGACTCCCAAATAACTGTGCAGAACACAGGTCCATATATTAAACATCATTCTACAGACAAGATGTTTCATACAAGGTCAAATACAATTTTTTAGTATCAGATATCCTGCATTTGGAACCTAAATTCTTTAAGGCACTTCAAGCGTGTCTCTGGATTATTCTTATCACAGTTCCCACAATGTTACTGTAGGCCTTTGGATGACAGTTTTGATTATAAGTCTGCACACTGCCTAGAACAATAAGATCCTGATTGGTACTTCTTGAATAATACATATTAATTCTCGCCTGAGCCTCCCGCGCACTGCGTGAGTCATGCTGGATGTCTGTCCTCTGCAAGGGCAGCAGACAGGTCTGCAAGCGCACCGCTCTGTCTTGTCGGTGCTGGGGCAAGTGTCCCAAGGCACCGCCAAATTGCCTGATCCCATTGATCTAGCTGCGTACATGAAGGGGGAAGAGGCATGTTACACCACTTCGTTTCTGATGTGCCTGTCTGGCCCCAAAAAGGATTACAGGAGACATACAACATGACTGAAAATGAGACCATGGGGTCTGAAAAGTACACCCAAAAGGTGGTGTGTTTCAGCCCAGCTGAAAACTCTTTCAGCTCCTTCTGCCTCAGGCTCCTTGCTCTTTGCAGTGAAATATGCTGCTATAAAATTAACAGACAGCTTTAGTTCTGAATATTTTCCTTTGCAACAGACAATATTCAAATTGTCCTTAGTCATATAATCCGTCACCTCTGAAACACAATCACGCAACACCTCAATGCAAGAGAAATACTTTTTTTCCCCTTTAGAGCTATGATCCCTTAGTTGCTTTAATGAATGTACAGATTCACATATTCATATATGCTAGCCCTGACCACCATCTCAGGCTAAACTTCCTCTAACAGGCTAACCCTTAACCTTGCATCTGGGTTTCTTAAATGATCTTTTGATTGAAGAACTGACAAACTCAAGCTTCAACTCTCTGGCCAACTTGGCCTCTGTCAGTGACATGAAGCAATTTCTTCACCCTCTTGTGACGCGAGCAAGGGAGAATAAACACCAGTATTTCTGACTAGGTATCTGAACGACACGGGAATCACAACTTCTAAAGAATTAGCTTCACACTGAGCAATGGTAGTGACTAGCTCATTGCTGAGGAGCCTAGGATGGATACGTGCTTGTCTTCCCTGGATCAGGGAAAGGGAAAAGCAACTCTGTTTAATCCTTCTTGTTTAGGGTTATATCTAATAGCGTTTAGTGGATTTAGTGCCACTCAAAGGGAGGTATGATTTCTGGGTTGGCTCCTTGGGTTTGAATACACAGTCTCAATAATATCAGCCATTCCAGCTCTGATTGAAATAATAGTTTCAATTGAAGTAACATTGGTTGAATGGCTCAGTGACTACTACAGCAAGAACTGCGTGTACACGAGAATCTGATATAAGACAGGATTTTGCTTTCAGCAACCTGTATTACAAATGAGCCCACTCGCTGCAGAGGGATTCTTGAAGCATCACAGCCTGCTTAAAGAAAAGAAAAGGAAAAAAAAAAAGATTTAAAAAAAAAAACTTCTGGTGTGGAAGTAGTTGGGGCCCCACTGTGGCAGTGACACCTTCAGAACAGCACAAACTCACCTTTCTAAACCCAGCCGTCAGTCCTTAAGCAAACCATCTGACCCCGGGCAAGCCTCAGCCAAAATTCCACCTCCTTTCTACAGCCCCTACGCAGATTCCCTCCTATGGAAGGGAACGTCACTGAGGAAGGTGGCTGAGCTGCTCTCTGTCCCAAGCTACCATTTCAAAGTGATTTTAAGGTCCTTTGCACAGGTGACTTCTTTGTGCGGGAGTTCAAGCTTTCATTGTCCTTCCCTCGAGGGATGACTTAATTAGAGATAAGGTTTCTTTCTAAAGTTACTGGATTTCAGGAATCATGCTGTTGTTTTTTCCAGGCAAATCAAATAGAAGCAAAGAGGGACAGTAAATAGAAGGGGAAAAGTCCCTAAAAAAAGAGATAAACTGACACATCTATGAAAAGGCCAAGACTTGCTCACCTTCACAGCAGGCTGGAGACCCTGACATCTGATCCTGTATCGCTACGTTGAGGGAACAAGCCCTCTGAAAGCTTTTCCTTTGCAAGAAGCCAGCCAAAAATCTCCAATTAGTTTCATACAGATGAGAGGCCAGATTGCAAATGCCCTGTTACTTGACACAAAGGTGCCTTTCTGCTTTCAGGATAAGCAGAGGTTTAAAAACCACTAGAAGATTTTATTAAGGGGTGAGACCAAAAGAAGGGAGCGATTGCAAGAAAAAGTGGAGGGCAACAAAATATCTGTGCTGTGGATTGAAGGAAAATACCTACACTTTCTGCTTTACAAGCTGGATGAGTAGGGAAGCAGGTTTTTCCCCCAGTACCTCAGCCAAGCTGATTACAAAGGTTACAAATGACTGGAACAAGTTTAGAGCTCCTGGGACAACCAGAAGAAAAAACCAGCCTGTGAAAAAGCCTCAGTTTGTTAGCTGCTTGAAATGACATTGCTCAAAAGCTGGTGCTGGGAAGATATTTCACTGTCAACCTCAAGCATGTCCAAGTCAGGAGAGACACCCCCAAATTCTGAGATTACATGCTAAGACTTTTAAGCCAAAAGCAAATAAATATTATGGATTTAGGCTTTTCCTCGCTGTGACTCAAAAGTCTTCAGGAACAGTGTTTCAAAGCTTCTCTTTCCAATTAGAAATGCAAGAAGACTTTTGTACTTTTAAACAGAACTGAAAATCCTGTGAACACAGAGGCTGAGGTTCTGGGAAAACCATCACTGAGCTCAACAACACGGTCACTAGATTTGACAGCCCTTAAGTTTAACTTCAGTGAGCAAAACACAGAGCCTGTCTTTGTGAAAATTTCTGGGTTTGGGGGGGGCAGTTAGAAAACGAAGAAAGCAGAATATAGGCCCAGTCCCCCAGTGGTCTGGTAACAAAGTCGGGTGGCTGGACTTGGCGCGGGAGCAGATGAGCGCTCATGTCCTCTGTCCTGCCAGATCCGCTGAGGATAGCTTCCTGCAAGGAGGTTGAGGATAAGTTGGGAACAGGAGCATCGTTAAACAGCCACAGCACCTGGGCAGCTCAAGTCTGCTCAGATTCACGGCAACATGGATTACAGCCATACGGTTTAGCTATTCACGGCGTACACCAGACACAGGCACAGAAATGCCGTGACAGCTTGAGTTGTTCAGTGGGAGAAATCATATTTGAAACAGCACGTCAGGTTTTGATTAAACTGGCAATTAAGCGAGCAAGGAGCAACATGCCCTGGGGTTGCGGAGATGATAAGCCAGTTTCAAGACAAATGGCCAAATCTTTAGGTGGTGCAAACGGCTGCCACTTCACTGCCTTCAGCA
Organism: Elanus axillaris; assembly: GCA_026212715.1. Taxonomy (NCBI): domain Eukaryota; kingdom Metazoa; phylum Chordata; class Aves; order Accipitriformes; family Accipitridae; genus Elanus; species Elanus axillaris. Next base: position 27,811,830 of record JANZLQ010000007.1, on the reverse strand, counting down.
GGGCTGCACCTCTCCATGTGAGCTGCAGATCCAGCCCTCTCCAGCCTGGGACAGGACCGGCAAAATAAACGGTAATGAACTGCATTCAGCTGGGAAGAAGCCATTGTGCATGGAGGCAAAAACTGACACTTAACAGTGACTTCTAATATAACACAGAGATGTGCAACACAGTGATGGGCCGCCAGCAACAATCCTCATCCATGTCGGCCTCCTCTCTCCGTTGGTGGTAGGCTTCTTTACTAGGGGCAGCTGAGGAAAAAGGGAGAGATGGGAAGACGACCGGATACCTGGCATTACCCTCTGACTACCAGGAGCTGGTGAGGGTCTTCAACCCTGTTTATACGTTCAGATGCTTTTCTGAACGAAAATAATACGATTGAGTGAATTGAAGCATCTTACATTTTCAGTGGGTGCAGGACAAATCAGAACTTAGCAATTCTATCATAATCTCCTCAAGCTGATGATCATCTACCAAAATTTCATTGATCTCATCTATAACGACCTCCTATTGAGTAGGAGGTCTCCAAGATGAAGAAATTGGGGTCATTTGAGGTCAGCAGTCCTACTGCTCAAATTTTAGCTAAGAAAATTGTCACAGACAAATTAATGCACTGGAAACATCAGAACTGTTCAGTATGTATAACCAAAGGATAGGCTGCTGTCAGATAGCGATTGTGTAGACACACATTGATGTCAGCAAACCCTTTTTGATCTGGTCCACATCTCCCCATTTCAGACCAAAGGTCCAGAATTCAATTTAAAATACTATCAATACAGCACTAACATGGACAGAAAAGTGCAGGCAATAAGCTTACTGTGCAGTGCAATGAAATGAGAAAATATCACAACCATCCGAGGGAGGATGCAAACTATGACTTAGCTAGAAAACAGTGAGCATCCAAGCATTCCGGAGAGATTGCAGTTGGAGAAGGAGGGCCCCATGACATCAAGCAGAAAAGCAAGCCTGTGCTCCTAGGAAAGCAGAAAATTCAGCCCAGCTCAGGAAGACGCAGGGCCTGGATCCATCCCTGCCTCTCATTCAGAGAGATACCCTGGAAAGGCACCAAGGCTAATTTTTAACCAAAGTCATCTGTGCTTAGCTCTGCAACAAACGATGGCCTCATAAAAAAGGCCATATTCACAGTTAGCTCTGCTGGCCACCTCTCTGTCATGCCTCTACTCCTGGCATTTGACATTTTCAACCACATCATGCATGTCTCAGCACCCCTTGCTAGTTTGTTGTTAATGCAATGCACCCAACCATCACAAAATCTGGCAGACGATGCACCTCCTGCTAAATGCCAATCCCTCCATGCAAGCCTGAAGCTGAATCTCAGCCATTGCACCTAGCAATACAGATGAAATACACAGCTTCATCTCAGTATGTAATTAAACACTGGACAATCCTAGTTAACCTTGGATATCAAATGCAGCTATGGTGAAACACAAAGATTTGCTCCCTATGCACAGTTAAGGCGTTGATTTTTACACAGACAAATATATCACCACTGGGCATAGTTACAATATCTGTCCTAACATGAGATTTATGAAGATAAAAGATTTCATCCCAGAACTGCAAATAAATAAATCACCCAGTAATTCACTTGGTGCGCTTGCTCCTTTTCCCCCAAAGCAAAATGCAGAATGTGTGACTGATTTTCCCACCCAGTGATCAGCAAACTTAAGACTCTCCCTGGTCAACTCAGCAAGCTCTGCCGAGATTTTCCAATGTTAGCCACCCGCAGAGGAAAGTTATGAGCTACAGAAAAGGGCAGAGTATGAAACAGCCACAAAATAGCTATAAGGCCAGCTAGAAAGAACAGGAACAGGGAATACTCCTTGTTAGATCCCCTCTAGGCAGCTAAACCACAGCTTCTCTGCTTGGTCTAAAAATGCAGCAAGTCCAGGGTACAGGGCTCAAATAAACAAGAGCTTTATGTTGCTCTGGAAGGGCTGAGGGGCCACGATGTGAGTCCAGACAAGTGCTGGTCAGAAAAACCTACCCTCTGAAGGAAATCATGATGTGCGAGGATCTATTTTTATGATGACCTGGAACAAAAAGCTGAAATTTCTAAAGGGTTGTGACTTTCAAACAACATGACTCAAGGGTCACCAAATCTTTCATTGCCATAGAACTTTTTTTTCCTTGGGTAATACTGAACTCTTCCATGTTAAATGTAACAATAAAACAATAATGTAACAACAGTTCAATGTTACTGATGACAGCATTGGAAAGGCTTGTTTTGATACTTCCCTGTCAAAAAAGGACAAGTTTCCACACAATATTTTGGTTTTGTATCAATGGGACATTTTCCAACTAAAAAAAAAATAAAATCATTCTATTGACAGCTGTTTGGCGTGCTGTAGTGTAAACGTACAGTTTTCTACATCTAACTCCCAGGGCAGTATAAAAACCCTTCAAACTTAATAGAGGAGGAGGCTGAAAGCAGCGGTGTCCCAACTGTCCCCATTTGCCACCTGGATGATTCCGCTCCCGCCTGCGAAAATCTGCTTCTGAATTTCCATCACACTGACGTTCTCTTCTCTTCAAAGCAGTGACTGTACCTGGGAACATCAGAGGTTGGAAGCTGTGGCCTAGCAAATCAAGACAGTTTAATGGTGTCAGAGTTAGACCAAGTCTTTGCTTCACTGCACAGAAAAATTGCCTAATTCAGGAAATCTGCCTATTCCCTCACAGTCTTGCTGCCCCACTTTGGTTTGTTTTAGGCCTCCTTCCTTTCCTGTTAAGCTTCGTATTGGCCATCTAACGTTGTCTAACAGAGCCAAGGACCTTTGCTACTCTGCCAAAGCCCAACTAGTCTTGCCTAGAGGATCGTACGGGAGGGAAAATCGGTAAAGGGATAGAAATGTATCAATTCCCTATATTGCTTTTGGAGCGATGTGTGGAGTCTAATTAATTAGGTCGGCATAACATCTTGATGTCTGAGTAGAGTCAGGGAAGCCTACCAAATGTTTGTATCTATCAGAACATGTGCATTGCTTGGGACAGCTTCATCCAAGGAGAAAAAACCCCTCCGCTCCTGTACAGCTACCGAGTACATCCCTGTCTTCCACGAGAATAAATGTGTATTTAGTTAAATCACCTTGGCAACTCAGCCAGCTTGCAAATCCTACTTTTTCAAATATATCTAATCAACGTGCAAATATCTATCTATATATACACATACGCACAGATGTATATATAAATCTAAAACGTGCAGGACTTACTGTTGATAGTACTTCCTCCAGCAGTAGCTTCAGATGACTCTATGCTCAGTGTTTGATTTCAGCTGCTGAAAGATGAGGTCTGAATACCAAACAGGCCTAAACAGGCCTAACATCTCAGAGATGCAGGTATGGCTTTTACCATGCCAGCAGCCATCTCACAGGCCCTCCAGATGCCTGTGCATGAGAACGTCCCTACAGAAGTGAGACGAGGTCTTTCCGGCGAGGAGTCGCTTACCTGGGACAGAGCCGTTGACCTCAAGTAGGGTTTTTAATCTGCTGAAAGTCAGGAATGGGGCCAACCTTTGACCTTGGAGCACGGCCCGTACAAAAAGCACCAGTGTTTTTCAATAGATAATGAAACCAGGTATATAAAAATCCAGATAGACAAGATGAATTTTTTCTTTAACGCTTTGAAATTGCCTGAAAGATTTTCTCTTCTAATAACTGGTTCCAGTTTTCAGGCATTCAGTACAACAATCTTTATGTTGTTAATAAATGCATTTGTCTAATGAATATCTCTTGGTAATCTTGCCCGTAATTCAGGAAACCCAGGCACAGCTGAGATAAAAATATGCACATACTAAAAGCTCAAATTGAAGAAAAAAAAATCAATTCAAAGTTAAATTACCCATCTTAAATTTCAGTATAAAGGCTACTAGAAATACTGAGTTCTTGAACTTCAATTAATCTTTAGCTATTAAGCCAGAAGGGAAAAAGATTCTTCAGAGTATCAGATGGGAAGCTGCAAAGAGCTCAGATCAGCTTGTGGATGGACGTCACTATCGCTTAAACTCCCATTCACAGCTCTGTTGGGCTGGTTAACTCATGCTTGTCTTAGGCTCCTTTGGGTTTCTTTTTTCCAGGCATCTGTGTATGACTGCCTGCATGCATGTGGCATACATTTTCCAGCTTCACTTCTCAGGGATTAATTGACAGAAGTGCTTGTCATGGTTAAATAATTTTATTTAATTTGCACTGTGTGAAGATATTTGGGCAAAAGGGAAAAATAATTAAAATTTAATTACTTTTTTCCCCTTTATAATGAGAAACAGTTGCATTCCTTGGAGACTCAGCTGGGAATAGAACATCACTCAGTTTTATTGTTAAATATGCAATAATAATAATAAAAAAATAAAATAAATTATCAATCTCTTGTAGTATAAGAGTGACAAGCCCAGGATAGGTAAAACAGATCTCTAGAATCAACGACACCTGAAGTTTATAAAGATACCGAGGGGACAAGAGAACATCAACATCCTGTATAGAAACATCCAAAGGACTTTCTTACAGGTTTCTCAACAAACAAACAAAGAAATAAATACTTTTACTAAAAAGCTTGAAGATCTCTCTTCAGTGAGCCATGCCAGCTATGGGAAATGCCACCTTTAGTAATAGGCCAGAGTCTTTGCCATGCACGTTAAGGGATTTCATAAAAGTTGACAACCTCTCCTTTTTTATAATTTTAGGCAAAAATACTGGTTTGTTTCCTGGGGTTTCAAAGTGGAAAGAAAGGCTGCCTAAGCCCTCCTTTGCCCCTGGTGCCATCTCTCCTTACACATGGCTGTCAGAAAAGGGTTTGACTTCATAAAAAAAAAAAACAACCTGGAAAGGGGCAGAGGAGATGAATCAAGGACCTACTGGAGATGTATTATTATTATTGGCAGGTCCGTGATACACAGAGCCTCTTCTCCTGGAGCCCCTGGCCCTTTGCTAGGTCCTTCTTCAAGCTACTACTGTTTAAAGACCTCACCTGCAGCCAGCTACAAGCCTCATGTTTTCCCTGGCTCCCTGTTTGATATCAACAGCCTCAGACATTTTTTGACAAGGACCCACGATGGCTAACAAGCAACCTCTGCGGCAAAATGCACCCTCAGAGGTGTGTAGACATTCTTGGCCAGCCCTGGGCTACGTGGTAGTAAATAACCTCCAAAAGACCAGTGCTTCTGCTCCCTGAAAAGATCCTCAGCTCCATGACAAAGAAGGTGCAACAGGTTCCTCTGAGGTTCTCCAGCAAGGAAAGAGGTCACATCGCAAAATGACTTTGGAGGAATCCGGTTAGCACCATGCCGCTAAACAGGTCTTTGCAGCCCATGCACGGAAGCAAGAATCACATTTAGACATCGTGTCAGCAAGCTGTGGATAAACCTCAGGCATGCACGAACCCATGTCGGCTGCTTCTCCAGCCACAAGGCTTCCAAGGAAGATGAATTAAAGAAATGCACCAATGCCTGCTATATTTTCAATGATTATGCCTTTTGAAGATTAAATCAGCTTTCAAATCAGAGTAGGAAGAGGATAATAAGGTTACCGTAACAAAACCTTTATCTGGAGAGGAACAGCTTTTACAGCTCTGGATCTACTCGCTAAAGCAAAGATACCCGTCACTGATAAATGTCAACAAACTGTAGAAAGAAACTTTTCATATCATTTCCCCCCAACCTAGAAGTCATCATAAGGGGGAAGTTTAATGAAACACATAAAGGCCATTGTTCAGCAAGGCGATGCTTACTGCCTTCGATGTGCAATTCAGGGTGCATGGAAATCAGCAGCGCACAACTGCCATTGGCACTACCCTATACTAGCTAGCCCCAAAGATATTTGGGGGTAATTTTGGCTAATTTGAGTCTTTTTTTTTTAGTTACAGGTGATGCATACGCGGTCAACTACATTGGGGCAATGACTTCCAAAAGTGCGCAAGATCACTGTGGTCACAAATTACACTGTAAAGGGAAGAGAGGACTTCAGTAGCCTTCCTTGATACCTGCCCATTCGAAGGTTTCTTCTCTCCAAGGAAAAAATGAGAAAGAGGGGGTAACATGTCTACTCTCACAGTGCTTAATCTAATGAAGCCACAGCCTTGATAAAGCCTCTCTCAGGTGGTCCAATAAGCAGAAAGAAATGCCTGAAGGTGAAGTTTATGCAAAATATCACAAAACATGGTGTTAGAAGGAAAAAAAAAATATTCTGACAGTAGAGTATTTCAATTTGAATCAAGACGTTTTTAGTACAGCCAATTTATATTTGCATATCAAGAAAATCATAATCTCTTTCCACCAGAATTTGCCAGTACATTTTGACATGAAAATCCTGGTGTAATAACACTCAATACGATTAATGTTTATTTACCACAGTGCTTCTTGTATCGCCTACAGCTCACTTCCTTGCCTCATCATCTTTTTTTACCCACTGTAAATACAGGCTTCTTTAAAAAGAGGGTGTGAAACAAAAGGCAAAAAACCAAACCAACAATCAGAAAACCCATTTGGGATTAAATCTTCCAATACCTTATGGAAAAACTGCTGGAATGAGTTTTTGCCCTTTCCAATGGACAGATGTTCTCATCAACGAGAAAATTAGAACTTGATGACAAACTCTGAGGTTTAAATGTCACTCCCTACCACTCTGGTTCAAATAAAAATGGAAGTGGCATTAAGAGAGCAATATGCAAGCTCTGCAGACTGGTAATTTCTTCTAATTAAAAAGCAGAGTTTACAGACACATTTAGTGACACTCGTCATAAAGTACACATCTGAAAGTAGAAGGCTTTCTTAGTTTTAGTGCCCAGAAAGCTATTTTCTCATTGCTAGTGAATTATTTGCTCTCTCGGTCTACTCAGGAATTTCCCAGTCCATGTAACAAGTTTCTAACATCTTTAAAAAAAAAATAATAAAAAATTTCAGACCTACCAGGAACTCCCAGAGGAGGCAACCTCCTGATCACCATCTGAGCAAGGTGCAAAAGAGTGCAATTCAAGAAGCATAGTTTTGACTTTTCACATATGATGCAAAAAGGCACAAAATGGACTCGGGCAGTACAACCAAAACATTTATAATATTAATTTACCTCTTTAACACTGGGAGAGAATATCCACCCAAGAGAAGCACTCCACGAAGTGACACACTGATTCTCTGGGTGCTTTCTGGAAGGTACACTTCAGCTAAAGTCAAGTCATTAGGCTCAGTACAAGAGCAAGTGGATGAAATCCATTCAAATGCATTACAGAGGTCAGACTAAATGAGCTAATGGTCCCTTCTGGTCTTAAAAAATCTATTAATCTAATTTAATTCTCTGTTCTACTCTTCATACTAGAGTCAATTGAAACTCATTTATATGAAAAGAACACATTACAGCAGCCTTACACAACACACCATGTTCTGACTATGCAGTTTTAAGCTACCCAAAAGCTTCATCTGCTTCCCACCGAGCTTGGGAGGAGGCTTTGTTTATCCATAAAGAGAGCTTGTATTTACAAGCAAGGCACAAGGCAGAGGCACCTCTCCCAACACAAAGTTGGACGAATCTGCACCTTAAACTATAAAAATTGACCAGAAACCTGGCTCAGCACTTTCCACCTTGGCTTGGATTTTGGGTACTGGCATTCCTCACTCATCCTGGTACTTGTTGTGGTGAAGTGTACAACGCTTTTATCAATAAATCCTGTTCCAGTCGCTCCAAGGATATTTCTTGTGAATAACTTGTAACACACTCAATATTGCAACAAGAAAATACTTGGCAGTCACTGTCCAGTGAGAAAAGCAAGCACTTACATGGAGAAGGCCAAAAATAATCATTGCTGTTAGTCCCTCCAGCGTATACATATGTTCCCATCAAGCAAACATATTTTATTACCTCTCCCTCAACCCCCCCCCAAACCCTCTTGTTCTTCTTCAAGCAGCCTTCCCTCAGTATTTCCCTCCTCCTGGAGCCTCAGTGTTCACATTAACATTACCAGTCATTTGCTTAATTCAGCAGCACAAGAGTGCAAAGAATCACAGGAATTCAGGCTGATTGACCTTAGCGAGCCACAGCATCCTTCACACACGTCTTGGACAGAGAGAATAATTTAACACAGTCCGAGGGGTAACTGAATTTGAGGCCAATACAAGGAGGCTCTCAAAAGCTCTTCTTCACATGGTGTGTTGGAAAGACCCTATGAATGGAGTAAGGACTTCTCAGCTGGCACGTCTATACTTGATGCTGCCTTTACTTTTTCTCCCTGCCTGCAGCACACAGACGGCCCTTTCCCCGTCTCCATCCTAAACATCGACAGATGAAAAAGAATTGCAGAACTGCCTAATGCCTCTTCTCTCCAGCGGCTGTGTTAATTTATTCCAGCTATTTGAGGGAAGCATGAATGGCATCCCAGTAAGCCAGCTCAGACTGGTATAAAGGCAGCTGATTTCCCCATTTTCTCTCATGGCCAGTGTATAACTTGTATAGTTTTCAGCTCTGATGTTACTTTGCTTTTTTCCCCCTCTCCCTTTTGAGTCTCAAGCAGCTGGTACTTTGTGAGAACACAGAATTGAGGAGCTATGTAACATGAAACACCCAGTTTGCTTATTCAGTGCCAGTCTTTTTAAACCGAATCCCCTATTTCAGTGAAATTTTCCTTAAGTCCTGTTTCCTCTCAGCACATTTTAATCAAACAAAAATCCTGTTTACTGTTAAGAAATCCCATTACAGTGAACAATCACTACATTGTTTTAATGGACACATCTCTTTCACCTAAGTCTTCATCATCTGCTTTGCCCTCCAATCATGCGCACACCCTTAAAAAAAGTCTTTTTGACATAAAAACACAGGACAGATATTGACTCAAATACATATGGATATTCACTATTTGTTCCAGGTTACAATGTATATTTATATATCCTCTTCAGATGCTTTAGACACAAATCAGGGGGTCAAAGAGCCTCTCACTGGCAAAATACAATTCCTTCCAGGACAAACAGAAAATCATTGCGGACTCGCTCCTGAAGCCCCTAATCCAAAATCCCACCAACTTCAGAGGATTTGTCTGAATAATGGCTGAGCTGAAACTTTCCAGGAACTTCGGGATTTTGTCCCAGAAACTTTTTCATTACACAAACCTTTACTCATGCATACCTAGTAGACTCACATGAAAGAAAGGGACACTGTTTTCTTCTTCTTTTTTTCAATACCCAACTCTCTTGATTTAGCAGAGTTACTAATGCCAAAATGCACTTCAAGAAGGTGTGCTTCCAAGTACCTATTATCTCATTTTTCTGGGATCTACCTATCTTCCCCTGTCAGGTTGTTGACAGCGTCGCCAACTAGAATTACACAGCCCTTCATGGCTGGTCCCATTTCTCCCAGAACATGGAGATCTTCAAACTAGCTACCAAGATTCTTTTTGTACCTTCAACCTAAATTTCTTTCCTAACAGCAACCCGTATCAGCCCACCCTACCATGAGAGTTCCGAGGATAAGGCTGACCTTTCCATTACTCATGTATACCTTGGGTACTTTTTATCAGCACAGTTGTACCTTAAGTGTCTGGAAAGTCGACTTGCTGCCACATCTGAAGGATGAGGAGATGCTAAGGGCATCACCACAACTTCCTGAAGTCAAGGGAAGGCACCGTAAAGCCTCCCCGTAAAGGTTCAGTCATTTTGTAGCTTAGTCTTAAAGAGCTTTTTACTCCTCTTTAACCTGAGTATCAAGGCCACCAGTATGAAGGACATCCAATGCATCCTCTGCTTGCTTTGACTCTAACGCAGAATATGGCACCGCATCCACATCTACTTTCTTAGCCTTATTGGTTAAAAAAGAAAGAAAACCTGGTGTGGCAGCACTACAGAGTGCTGGCGGCATCGAAGAAGTTAATTAGCAACATTGAACTAGACTTCAGGAGACGGCTCTTAATAAGTGCTGCTAAAAATATTACAGTAGTCATTTCCAGAACAAACACAATCAGTGGCAGACGAGTGAGGAGAGCGATCCAGACCCATGAGCTGCCACGGTGGAGGTATTTTCAGTAGGGAGCAGAAATAAAGGCTGTTCACTTTAAAAACACAGTAGCAAAAAACCCAAGTTGGCACATGAAGGAGGCATGTGGGATCCCACGTCCCAAGCCAGGCTAGTGGCTCTGCGGCCAGGCCAGAGCAGAGCTGCAGGGAGCAGAAGGTGTTTGCACCACATAGGGTCAGCCTTGAGGAATCAGCTGCACACATATAATCTAAGTGGAGAGGGTAATGCCTTGAAAAGAAGCCTGGCAGATTATAATCCTGTTTTGGGGGGGATGGAGAGGAGCTGGGAGAGGCAACAGCTCAAAAATGAAACATCCTGGAGTCTCTCACTGGGCTAAACCCCCAACCCTGTGTAGATCCCCATTGCTGCACACAAGCCAGCAAAATCTGCTGGCCAAGGGATAAATGATGCATTCGTTGCGAAAAACCATGTGTAAAAATCCAATGCTCAAAAGCTGTCTCTAGTACATGATGCAGTCCCTTCCTCCTGCAAAAGGTGGCCTCGGACATTTGCTATGTGTCACCTCATATTCCCTGCCGCTGGCAAATAGCTCAGACCCAAAGGGCTGCAACACTCATAGCTGGGTGTCCTGCTTTTGGCTGGGATAGAGTTAATTTTTTTTCTAGTAGCTGGTATGGTGCTGTCTTCTGGATTTAGTATGAGAAGAATGTTGATAACACGCTGATGTTTTCAGTCCTTGCTAAGTCATGTTTAGTCTGAAGTCAGGGATGTTTCAGCTTCTGATGCCCAGCCAGCGAGAAGGCTGGAGGGGCACAAGGAGTTGGGAGGGGACACAGCCAGGGCAGTGACCCAAACTGGCCAAAGGGCTATTCCAGACCATGGGATACCATGGGACGTCAAGTCCAGTATAGAAACTGGGGGGAGTTGGCCTGGGGGGGGGGCAGACCGCTGCTCGGGAACTAACTGAGCATCAGTCAGCAAGTGGTGAGCAATTTCATTGTGCATCACTTGTTTTGTATATCCTAATTCTTTTATTATGATTATGATTATTATTATTATTCCTTTCTGTCCTATTAAACTGCCTTTATCTCAAGCCATGGTTTGTGGTTTTTTTTTTTTTTACTCTCTCCCCCACCCCACTGGGTGGGGAGGAGTGAGTGATCAGCTGTGTGGTGCTTAGCTGCCGGCTGGGGTTAAACCACACCACTAGGTTTGGAGCAAAGTATGTGCATCAGACTGATAAGCTGCGGTGGATGTAAGCGTGACAACCCGGTGGTCTTGAACTTAATGAAACGACAGTTAATCACAACTCCAGGCTGATTCCTCAAGTCAAAGAGCTCGCTGCAGAAGAGGAAGAGCCGCTATCCTTCATACACAGTTAATGTTTTTTTCCCCTCTGCAGTCACCCCGCTATCTTCAGCAGTACATCCCATGCTTGCTGCCAGGAACAGCCGCCTCAGCTTTTCAGACATGTTCTTGGCAAGGTGCTTTCCCCCTCCTGGCGTTTGACAGGATTATGAAGTGCTGAAGTCTCTGGCCTCCTTTTGTTTTGAAGCTTGAAAGTGAAGTTTAGCTTAATCATTTTGTCTCTTGCTGCCCTTCCCCTATTTCAACCAACCTGGCTGCCCACCAGCCCAGTCCCCAAGCACTCCTGCTTGGGAGCCTGTGGGAACAGGACCCCAGCGCATGGATACTGGCTGTGACTTCACGGCATGCAGGTCTTACACCAGATTCCTGTGTGCTTCGCAATGCTAACAACTGATTTCCAAAGAGGATACAGCCGTATCCTGGTTTAGCTCCCAGACGGGTTAGGTCTGCTGTACCATTTTCTCAGGCTGGCTCAGATAGGTGTGTCCTAGTAGGAGCAGGGACTCAAGGAAAAGGAGGACTCCTCCAAATCCATTTGGTAAGGCTACCTCCTGTTCCACGGTCCGACTGAGAGAAGTGCATTTTTATTTAGGAGGAGGGAGCAACCACATATTTATTCATACTGGAGAGGCACTGAAGATACTCCCGCTGTGCTAACCAAACAGTATTAATATTTATGAAATGCTCCACAAAGGGAGTGTTTTGAAGCTGAGGAATCTTGCAGTTTTTCAGGATTTTTTGTAAGAACGTAGAGGAAAGAGCTCAAACTCTAGCTTTCCTGACAAAAAGCAGAAATCCCTAACTTCAGAAAAGTGTCCAGTGGTATGATACTTTTCTTATTATTTTTTAATCAAACGCTGCTTTACAAAGTGGGAAAATTTAAAACAGGATAAAAATGAAGAGACAGATCAGGCCTTGAAATGGGGAACAAATGCAGTTCTGGAACCCAGCATGCCCCACGTAAGTGAAATATCCTCTCGTCCTTCTGAACTTAAGGTACCAGCTGGCCAGCAAATGTAGGTTGAGATGCCAGCTTTGTTATAAAAGATGTGCTGCTTTCTTCACCTCCAAACTTAGACATGTCTCTCTATCTTAAATAGCAAAAAGGGACTGAAATATTTATAGAATAAATGGGACATGCATATATGGGCAAATATTAGAGGATAAAAGCCAGGGCGCCAGTCATGATATGTGTTTAGCAGAGGCTGCTGAAAGCAAGCACTGGTCTCTCTGAAAACCTCCTGCAACACTGTGCAACCAGCAGCTGTCACTGTAAGCAACGAAGAGGAACAGCAGCAAGAGAGCTAGGGATGCTCCTAGATGGGAGGAAAGCAACTGGAAAATAAAAACACAGGAGAAGCCGCAATTAAACACTCGGCAGCTCCCTAAAAATGGCCCTTGTCCGCCAGGAGAAGCTGCTCATCAAAAAGGCTCAGCTGGCCTTTTAAAATGCAGCCCCAGTTCAACTTCAGACTTACTAAGCGTGCCTTATCGCAATGGGATCTTGAAGCGATGGCAATTCATATCCTGTGCACAAGTGGGATTTAGGATTCAGCAGCCCTTTTGATGCATTTCCCAGGGAAGGATGCAGGGCGTTAAAGGCGAGCAGCACAGGAAGCCACCTCCAGCTACCTATTAGCACGTGACAGCTTTGAAACGTTCAAGATCCTCTGCCCACTATCCACATTACTCAGCTGTCAAAGGAAAGGCCTCAGATTTATGATGTGAAAATTACATTTTAACGAGGTGTCATATGTGTTTAAAGTTCTTATTCATCACCATACTGCCACATCTTTTACCCAAGACACAAATGCACTTAATTAGCATATTATAAGGACAGAGGGTTCACCTTATCTGCATTGTAAAACTGCTTTAGGAAAAAAAAAAAACCACAAAACCCAACAACCCTTACTGAATAGAATGGTTGCAATCACATGTCAAGAGAGCATCCCACAATGTTTAACCAAATGTGGAGGACAGAAGTTTGACATGCACCCTCTGAGGTTTTTAAATATCACAGATGTGGACGGAAGCTTCACATCACATTTGATTACCAGACTGGCAGTCCACAGTGTTAATAAGCGATCTATGGAGGCCACTTAGGGACAATAAGGCCATATTAGAAGCCCTGTATCATATCACTGTCTTCCTTATGTATTGGGCTTATTTATTTATGAACTTCATACACCTATTAAACACTCCATATTGTAATGCCTGAGTCTCCTGGACATAATTTGAAACATCTCCTCGAAAGTAGGAGGTCTGTATTTTCCATGTTACTGGAAACGTTTGCCAGGACATGCAATTCCCAGACACGCACAGAGGGATCCTTATCCAGGTTCAGGTCCTTCCCTGCCCTACCTACTCTGGTCCCTGCCCCGGTCTAAACGCTCAGCCAGCACATCCCGAGCCCCCGTGTGAGAGCTGCCAGCACTGGCGTGGGGCACCTCAGGCATTTAAAAGACACAATTTTCTTCTTGCGGTCTCTCCGCTGCCCAGGAACCCCCACCTGGTGCCCAGCCAGGAGCCCTGACAGCCTGGGGAGGTGCGGAGAGGCAAAGGCAGACGATGCCTGTTTGTATGCAGCACGGTGCCAGGAAATGGGATGGGAGCACTTTACCTTTTTGGAGAGGAGGATTTGTTGATATTTTCTTGAATTTGTTTACGCAGACTGTATCACAAGTGGGTGATGATTAAAACAGGTAACTCTGGTGAATATTAAGACTGATTAGGTTGTGGGAAATTTTTCGTTCTGTTGATAGAGCCTTTCGTTTCTCTCCCTGCACATGTCTAGCGGGGCACATAAAAAAATAACCTGAACACTTTTCTGGGTTCAAGTTCTTGAAGAATACGATGGAAAGCACAGCTAGTTGCAGAGTTGCAGAGCTATTCTCACTGTCACTTCAAATTAGCAAACTGAAAGCAGCTACACAGAAATAACCCAGAAGCTCAGGAGCATTTATGGAGAAGCATCCTCCAAAAAACTCATTTTAAGGGCAAACAGCTCAAAAAAAAATATGCTTCAAAGGCTTTTGGTATCTTCAAGTTCACTTCTTGAAGGTAGACATTAATGACAGGTTTCCTGGGATTTGCAGGCACTGAGGAGTGTTTGCTTTCAAAACTGCTTTTGGGATAAATGAAAACAATCCTAGACAAAAGGAAAAAAAAAAATGAGCGTGCCAAATCCCTAAAATGCAGCTTTTCCCATTTCTGAGAAAAATGAACAATTGGTTTTAATTCAATCAAGAGCCCTGAATTGCTTCTACATCAGCTGAATCCAGCTTTGTGCCTCACTTAAGACTTCAGAATATTTTGTCCTTACTGGTACCTTCAGCTGCTACAGAAGCTGAGCACTCCAGGTTTTGACACTCATTTACTCTGAGAAGTAAAAGCCCATTTTTTTAAACAGTGGGTGAGAGAAGCTCTGTGACAGTGAAGAACTCAAATGTGTTCCAAACCTACATGCACAAACAGACCTTTAATTAAAGCTCACAATAAGTGTTTAAGCACTGTGAAGAGTGAGAGGATGTGCTAAGCGAATCCTGCCTCCTCCCATTTCCCCTGGACGGTTTGGGAAAAGACTGAAAATATTTGATTCTAAGTGAACTGGAGCTCCCAGCACCTGTTTTTTATTTTAGATATCCTTCAAGTGTTTGATACCCGAGAGTTCAAATGTTTCAAATATGTTACTGGCTATTTAGGTAGCTAAATATATCACTTTTCTTGTTGCGATCAATTTTTGGTTTTAAGAGCTTTTCTCCTAAAACTTCACCCTTAATTGTTTTTTAACAACCAATTTGTTCGACCCATCAATTTTATAATCTTATTTTTGTTTTCTAATTAAGCAGATAATGTTTACATATTTTGCTACTCAAACTGTAACCCTATGGAAAATGGCTGCATTGAACATTGCCTTGCTCTATACGGAAAAACATTGGTGATTTTGGAAGAGAAGAGGGAAAACACATATCCTCAATCCATTCTGTAAAAAAATAAAGAACTAATAACCAAATAAAAATACCCTGGGTCTTCACTGCTTTCCTAGTGTTGCATCAGCTCCTGTTCGGCTCTTTGGTGAAGAGGCTGGGTTTAAGCCAGCCTAGTATTATATAGTATTATATATAAAGCAATGTGGCGTGAAATTTGGTGCTAACCAGAAAATGTGTTGCACTGAACTTGGAAGAGAAGGAGTCATGCAGACCAGGTCTCCTGGCTCTTCTCTGCAAAAGCCCCTGGTGTCAGGCAAGTGTTTGCTCACCTATTCAATTCAAAATCAGAGCTTCTCTTTGACTGACTCGTAAAATAGCGTTCCCACTAATCAGGCTGTGCAGGTAATGGAGCAGTAAACTGCCTTTGCAAAGGTATTTTTCTTCACTTTGAAATGCCTTGGCCCATTCGAGCTGTCTTATTGAGAATTTCACTTGCTATCAGAGCAGTCCTCTCAAAAGTCCTCTAAACCTGTAAAATAGGATCTAAACCTGTAATGGGATCCTTATGCATTTCTGCCAAAAAAGAAATCCCAGCAATTTTCAGAGAAGAGAAACACATGTAAAATTCAGCTTAGTGCCCACATTACAAAGCTATCAAAAATTGCACGAAAAGAACATCAGAGAAGGCTCACCAGATTCCCTGCCACCGGATTAACCCTCTCATGCCCACCACCCAAAGCCAAGAACTGCTTCAGCTTTCCATCTGAGGCACTGGGGGATTTTAAATTCTCAGCCAAACATGAGTGAAATTGAAAGGGTTTCAAACCAGAGTGACACAAGGACAAATCACATCCTTGCACCTCAAAGACTTTCAGCCCTCTGCAAGGTTTTAACCAGCTCTCCCATCTCACTAGCTTAGCCTGGGAAAAAAGGGGAGGACCATTTCCTTTTCTATAGGAAAGTAGAAAATTTGGGTTTTTCAATGATTATGGCTTTTTTTTTATATTAAACATGCTATTACTGACAACGGTCGCCATCTGAAAAAGTGGCAGCAGAGAGTCCGCTGTAATACCTGAAAATAATTCACTGAAAAGGAGAGAAACTCTGTGAAATAGAAGGGATGCAATTGATTTTCACTCCTCAGGGATAACCAATCGCTCACAAATTGCTCTGCTTCACTCCACCACTCAGAAAGTACACGGTCATCATTAAGTTGGGAGAATGAGAAGTATTACTTCATTTTTTGCTCATTTGAGATCTTGCAGAGGTCAACATCATTGAAAACATCCCTGTTCCTCTCTTAACAGTCACTCAGTTTTGTTCATCTGCCTCTTCAAGATTTCCTTCTCCTCTTCCTTACGTTTTTGTATAAAATGAGAAATTCACTGCCATTTTACCACTTTTATTCCACCCATCCCTAGATTTTCATATCCACAGTTTCTTTCAGCATCTCTTAATCCATTTTTTATATCGATAACACGCTGCCCACAGGAAAAGAAAAATAAAAGCTCAGCAACAGAAACCTCTCAACTTCTCTTTTGCAATCTGAAGCCCTGAATCCACGCATTCACTTCTGAGTTTCTTATTAACAAAAAAAAAAAAAAGAGTGTTTTGGGACCCGCCATGTTACAAATCAAAAGTTTATTGTCAATTATATTAATTCTGCCTTTCCTCTTACTTTTTCAGCCTTTCTGAAGTACACAGTCCACCACACGAACTACCTAATAACTGTGACTATATCATGTACAGCAGTAACCATTTGAAAATGACTGAGCAAACGCTCTTTGGAAATTCTTGCACTGTCATATGAGTTTGACCACAGTCTAGGCTGTCATGTTACTAATAGAGTGGCAACTGTGAACATAATACTTGCAAAACAATGCAGAAGATGGTAAAGTTAAGGGTATATAACCCAACTAAGTAATTACTAGCATAATTTCTAACAGGAAAAAAGGTGGGAAAGCTGGGAATCTTCTGGGGGCCAGATGCTCCTCTGTTAGAGAAAGTATAGTAAGTCAGAGTAAGGCATGAAATGCTTTTAAAAAAGAGCAACTTTAAAGAAACAAAACGAACAATTTGGAGGATTTTGTTGTCGATTCCCCTCCTGACTCTAGACACACACTTGTGGGCGGGTGCACGCTCACATATGCAATTAGTGTCGGCTTCCCTAAACAGCCCAAACTCCCCCAGCTTAACGGAATGAAGTCATTTAAACTGGCTGATAGTTTTCCCCTGGCTGTTTGCAGCAACAGCATCTTCCATACTTTGTTTTGCCAGAATTCCTGCAGAAGGGAAGATGATCTGATGTACGGAGGAAAACTCAATTAAGGAGAAAAGAGTGCTAACCCTGTGATGCGAGCAAGAGCGTGAACATTTGGAGAGTGTTTCAGGTTAGTTATGGGTAGCACATTCCTTTCTCCATTTCATTTCAAACTAAGATTAAAAAATATATTCTGCATATATTAATGTCTTAATATTCATCATAGGTCTTGTGGTGGGGCTTAATTTACAGAAACACAGGCAGATCAGTAAGGCAAGAGCACTTCAATCTTAAACCTTATTTGCAAGAAAAATAGAAAGCCCGATTCAGATTTTGGCTCGGTATTAAACCCCCTACCTGCTCTGCTGTCCAGCGGGCCAAAATCCAAGGAATATTTCACGACGTGATAGTTGTTCCATACATAAAGGAGGTTGTCCCGGGGATTATAATCCACAGCAGCAATGTACTGGTAGGAGTTTGGAAAGGGCACATCCACCATGCTATCCTTGCTTTGGTCAGTGTTATATATGTAGTCTATTTTATTCCCTGTGGCTTCATTGTCGTCATCTTCATACACAGACTTCACCACATACAAAATCCCACAGATCATGAAGGCGTTAGAAGCTGACCTCTTGTCATAGGCAGTATCCCACGTCCCTTCAATCCTTAATGTGTAAGGGTTTAACTGGCTAATGACTATTTTGCCATTATTTTGTTCTGTTGCATAGATTACCCACAGCCCGTTCTCATCCACAGCCAGGTCTATATCAGACTTGCCTCCCCAGCGGTAGGGAGAGGTGTCATGGTAATTTGCATTAGCTATGATAGCCTCCCCGCTTTTTATCCTTGTCCGCAAGTCAAACTTGACTATGTTCCTGGTTCGTTCCTTGTTGAAGAACAAAGCCCCGTCGTACACCACGAACCCCGTGCCGTCCACCCGGTGTGGGAGTTTGTACGTCGTGGTTGGCCTCCCGGCAATGAAGTCATCCTTGGAGGAGTACTCCGTCAGCGTGTCTGTCCGGTACGGCGTCCAGGGCATGTAGTAGATCTTATCGGATGCTTGCAGAGGGTCCTTGCACCAGGCACCAGATTGGTGGTCAGATTCAAACAAGTGTTCGCTCTGGTATACTCCTTTTAGCAGTCCAGGGCAAAGAAAAACTGTCAGAGGGGAAAAAAATTTAAAACAAAAAAAACAAAGTTAATGACTGTCCAGGGCTGGATGGCTGAAATATCTCAGCAGCTTCTAGTTCTGGAGCAGAGGACACTCAAGATCAGTGGAAACCCAAGAGCAATGCCTTGTAGCTGGAGACTAGCCTTCCTGCCGGCCACGTCTCTAGAACAAGATTTGCTCCACCAAACAGATTTTTTTTTTTCCTGTTTTTTCTATCAACTGTGGCTCATTTTCTTACTGCTTTTCAAATCTATTTTTACAGGTGTACTTACTTGGACCACTTGCCTTTGTAAACTCTGAAATGAATATGTGCCCCCAAAGGATTTCTGGGTTTGTATTTCCAGACTATATTCTGCAGTGAATCTGTACCTACTAGGTGAAGGGGTAAACTCCCGGGGAATTGATCCACATATTTATTTGAACAGCCCACAGTAGAGTGGCCTAGAAATGGAAATAAGAGAAAGAAATTCCCATCCTTACAGCCTAAGCAATATTAAATATTTAAAGGGTACCAATAGCAAAGCAGAGGCGAATCCCTTAGCGTTTAATGCAAAGGGAGTTGGGGGGAACACCCATTTACAGATCTGCAGTATAACTAGAAATGAGGCTTTCAAAGCTGCTACAGGACACACGAAACATGCAGTCCACACAATTAAAAACGAATGACGTATGGATGCTGAAAGGAAAAGACAAGGAAGGAAGGAAGGAAGGAAGAAAGGAAAGAAGGAAGGAAAAGAATAAAGTTCACTGGAGAGGCACCCAAGGTCTAGATTTTAATCAGTTAAAAAAATGTCCTGTTAAATATAGTAGTAATTCAAACTTAAAAACATATACCTTCTATTGTTACATGAGAGGAGCACAGAGGAGCAGTTTGACTAACCGGGGAGCTTTGCTGCTCAGACTTCGGCGGGGCAGAGCGGAGCCGTGGAATGCCCAGCGCCCGGGACGAGGCTCCGCCGGCCCCAGCTGACCTTGGCATCACAGAAACGCCAGTGCCAAGAGGCCGGCCGGCTGGATGGGGAGACAAAAGGAGGGATGCTGCGGAGCAAAACCGGCTCGCTTGGCCCTCGCCACCCCCTGTAGCACCCTCCTGAGCTGGAGGTGCTGCACACGCTTCAGGGGGAGAGTGTTTGTTGCTTGATCGTAATGCTGGTCTCCGTGAGCAGGAGTATAATAACCGTGACGAGGGGATGGGCAGCAGGGAGGTGCGAAGAGGTACCCCACCGCACGCTGCTGGTAGCGCGGGGCCGGCAGGTGGGATCCCATGGTCGTGCTCCCTGCTGGGAGCGTGACCAATTAGTTTTGGAAATGCAGGAATTGGTAATATCCTCTGGAGAGCGAGACGGGAGGGAAATCAGATTTAGTCACTGGTGTAAAAGTATATTGCTCTACTGGAGTCTAAGTAACCACCTAGAGTTGCTGATAAGGGGTGTCATTTCCAAGAGGCTTTTACGGCATAATTAGAAATACTTATGTACATACACATGTATGCACACTTTCCAAATTCTTTAGGGCAGGAAAAGAGTGAGTTATCTAAACCTTTGAATAGAAATTTAATGAAAAAAAGTGGCACTGGTAAAAACTTTTCAGTAAAAAACGAGTCATCTGGTGAAGTTGAGCAGCAGAGATACTAAATAAACTTTAACAAAAAAGTAGTGAGAATTAATGACAAAGTATTTCAACTAAAACGTTAAACTGTTAAATAACTTAGCCTATACATAAGTAATATATATATAATTTGAAAGGTATTTAATTACCTTTTTGTTCCACTTCTATTGTAGAGAGAGAGGTAAAGAGAGAAAGGAGAAAAGAGAATAGATTAATGGTACTGTATTGGCCAGGTACTTTTCTTTACCTCTTTCATATGAAAAGGAAGCTTTATTAATTCACTTTAGTATGTGAACATTTTATATATATGTATAAAGCCTTTCCTCTGATATACACTGGATAATATGCAGACAAGCCGAACAAAATACAGATAAATTTAAACTTTACAAATATTTTTAAGAAGAAAAAAACCACCCAACACTTGGGACATCCCAAGCCCCCTGAACTATTTGAGGTACCTCGTCAGCAGCAGCCTTGGACTAGTTTCATAGAGCAAAATGACACACCCATGCACGGAAATATGACTGATTCAGATTTATGTATAGAACAAAAACTCCAGGGAGAGACTTTACAGAATATACATCTTCATGTATTTTGCCAAAATCCTGTGGAACAGGGATCCCTACTTTAAGCAGGAGAATATTCCCTTATGACACGAATATATTTCCTTATGACACTAATACGGAACTTAGGAGAGTCAAATGAAGCCGGCTCACTGGTAGATGTTCATAGAGTCCTGTCCTATGTCTTGGAGAAACAAGCTTTAGTAGGAATTGGAAAGAAACCAGTTAAAATATTGTAATACTTATATGATTTATCAGATCCTCCTGAAGACCTACAGTGATAACAAGTTAAGAATATCTAAGCACTATTTAAAAAGCCCAACCCCAGGACTTGCTGGAAATTTTTATGTGAATTATTCACCATGCATAATAATGCTGCTGAAGAGGCTGCGTCCCTTTGGACAAAGCCCCTTGCAGTCAGAATAAATAAATTCAGTGCTCGTATTAATTGCTAAATGCTCAGTACCAGTTTCTCTAGCTAACAACCTCCTGCGAGAGGCCTTGGCAGCCCTTATCCAAACCCCCCTGCAGTTGTGGCACAGACACCTTCTTCTTCCAGCGTGGTGGGGCCCCAAACAGCTTCTGACTCTCCGCCCTGGGGTACGCTGGTTCTGCAAGGCCTCCTCCCCGAAGGTGCAGAAGACAGGCCCCATAAAACATCACTGAGGGAGAAGTGAGAACTTGCCAGCAAACCAGTATGGTTCTGACAGCTGAGAGATCTCTGTTCAGAGAAGCGAGACAGGAATGCAAAGGTACGCACGTGTGCTTTGGTTTTGCTTGCCCAGAGTTCACTCCGGCCCCTTCCAGACCGAGACCCTTGCCAAATGACCGTCCTCCGGTGCCGGGACTGCAAACCCCTTTGCATTCAAGAGTCTCCTTCATTTAGATGGGAAACTGCAGGCTCAATGGAAGAACGATTTCAGGGTAAGACTGCAAATGCATTGGCTAGACATGCGGATCCGCACTTTGCTGTGCAGGGAGGCGTACATCCGCAGCCAACTGCAGCTCCCCACACGAATGTTTCCAAACTTAAGCAGTCTTTTTTTACCTGGGCTTAGATCCAGGCTCCTTTCTACCTCATAACAGGTTAAGGTTAAAGGCAAATGTTTTCACCATGTGGCTGTCAGGGCTCTAGGGAGCAGAGACAACGCATTTCAGTGCAAGCACCTGGTTTTGCAAGGGAAAGAGCCAGCAAGATTAAAAGGCACCCGGCCCAGCAACTGGAGAAACCCGCACAGCAACTCTGTCCCTGTCCCAGGCTGCGACTGGCCACGGTTAAGTAAGGTATTCAGAAAAACATTTAATGTCCCTGGCAAAAGCAAGAAAGCAACACGACACATCCCCAAGTGCATGGCTTCACACTGATTCTTCTGGCTGATGGTATACTGTACCTCTGGCAGCCTAGAAGGCAGTAATTTACGTTTCCAAATGAACAAAAGCTTTTGTAATGCACTCAAACAACAATGTGATATTGTAAAGCAGGAAGAGAGAAGCTTCTGCAGGAGATAATATATTCGCAACCAGCTGAGCTGAGTGACCTGAAGCATTGATTACCCGTATCCTGAATAGCTCGTATGTGTTATTAGCGGTCAGTGCCATATCCAGCTCTCTTGTAAGTCCAGACACAGTACGTGTTGTGGTGACCTCCTGCATGGTGCTTTCCATTGTATGTATCCCCAATACGTATTTTCCTCCTGCTGATTTAAGACTTAATGCTTTTGAATTTCAATAATTACTCAGCTTATATTGGGACATCATATTATTTGAATAGGTTGCATGGGAAGCTTGGAGGATTTAGCTCACTGAGCCATATTAAAAGGAAGGGTCTAATTAGGGTCTGATTATCCCTTCAATTATGCAACATCTCACTGCAAAACTGTCTTCATAAAGTATTGGAAGAATTTTTAACATTTTGCCCAATTACAGACAATTTTACATCTCTGCAATGCCTGCGCCAGTCCATAGAATTTAAATACTGCTTAGAGCACAGGAGGCACCTTACCTTCCTACAGGGATCTACAGAAAAAGCAAGCATATACAGTTATTTCCCTTACAGTGAGATCTTCCGCTACTGCTGCACTGGAGGAGAACAAGGGTATTTCACCTGAATTTCCTATGCCATTTGCAGGCCAGTGCCATTGGCTTCAACAGTGCCAGAGGCCCAAAGGAGATCAAGAACCACTTGCCAGGTCTGAGGGGAGTTACAAACAAGACTTTCCACATAATCTGATTTTCTCCTGTTTCTTCAGATGGAAGAAAAACCGAGGCCGATGTGCCATCATCGGCTGCTACAGCCTGCCCCCGCTGCGCCTGGGGCCGAGTGATCAGGCAGATTCCTGTCACCTATTCAGAGAAATCGCACAAACAAATTAATTAAATGCTCTTAGTACTGCTGGGTTGAGGCTCTGTAAATACACTTTTAATTTCTGGCTCAATTAACACTTGAACAATGTTAACTGCTCATTTTCTTACCACCATATTGAGTTGCACTCAACTGTTTAAGGCACAAGCACAAAGTGGTAGAGTCCTGTAGAGAGCTCTCTCCCTGGCACTGCTTCAAACCCACAACAGGAACACAAAACTCCTGGAAAAACTGATCTGAGTAGGGGGGGTGTTAAAAGGCAATTGCAAAAGTAAGTAAAAACTTGTGCCCTGTACTTTGCCAGCTGTTTTTGTTCTTTGGTTGTTTGGGGTTTTTTTCAGGACAGATGTTTAATAGCAGAATGAGTGACATCCACTCCCTGTTCCTGTCCTTCACAGGTCAAACTGATTTAATGTAGCATTAAACACAGAGTTAATGACAAAATCGAAGGACTAAGAAAACAGGTTTTTGAGGCTGACCTTAGTAGCACAAGATGCAGCGTCTCAGCCACGCTGAGGGTGCGTCATGCCAGACGTGGCATGAACTGCATCTTGTCTCCACCAACCAGCCTGACCAGATGAGTGGGGAGGTGAAGCCGAAAAGCAGTTACGGCTCTGGGGAACCAACTTGGGAGAAACATCCTCAGGTGGCGCGGCACTGCCCTTGTGCCCTGCCCTGACACATGACCTTGGTGCAAGACGGTGACCATCAAATAACTGACTCACCACTTGGCCCTGAGCCTGGTTGTGCTGGACTCGAGCATTGAGCTCCCTCTGATGATAAACAAAGTCTGGAAGGTGCCTTGTACCAGGGCTCCTCATATGAGGATGGTCTGGGATCTACAGCCTTTTCTTTCTTTCTTTCTATAAACCCTAGACCCCAAGCTCCTTGGCCAGCCTTGTGCCACCAGCAAAGCACCTGCAACCGTCTCAACCTTTGGCTTGAGGGCTTGCCTATAGCACCTACTGAGAGCTCTCCTAATTTACATGTCTCTCCCCAACACACACCCACCATCTGTGGGTTTTAGGTTGAACAGGAACATGTTTGGGAAGCTGCAAACCCAGCAAGGCATCCCAAAGCGCGCCTGTGTAGAGCCTGCTCGGAGATGAAGGCACACTTCTTTTTTGAAGACATGGCTGGGTGCTGCAGTCTTGGTCTTCCTCTACTAAAAGAAGGTTAAAATAAACAAGAGATGCTTTCAAAATTCAGGGCACCAAAGCACATGTCAATAAGAGACTTCCTTTTAGCTATCACAAAAGAAATCAGTAGTCTAGGCAACTAGGCAATACACAGGCAGGGGCAGGATCAGATTCACAGCACATCCAGCGTGGCAGATCATTGACAACAGGATCCCGTAGTCAGTGCTAGAGAAACTCTGCCCTCTGGGGTGTAGGGAAATCTGCTGTTGGGTAGGATGTATTCCCAGTCATGCTAATAGCAATAGGGCACATGAAGTCCTCAGCAGTTTCTCTTCCCAGCATCTAAAATTTAAGAAAGTGGTTGAGGTCCCTGAGGAAATGCAGCAGTTGACAGATCAGAGGCAGCAGGAAAGTGGGGCACAGATACTGCAGAAGGGTCGTTGGCTTCTTGCTTGTCCCTCTGGTTCCCCATCCCAGGACCCAGCCGGCGAGGCTGAATCGGACCACACCTGTACGTGTTTCAAACCCACAGTGCTCTACCATTGGGAAGCAGAGGTGGTACATTGACAGATCCTGATGGGGAAGCACCGTTGGAGGAAAGCTGAACTCTGCAGCAGCGGATCTAAAAAATATGTATCTAAACCCATGGAATGAAAATCATAAGAGTTGTAGAATCAGAGAACGGTTTGGGTTGAAAGGGACCTTAAAGATCACACCGTTCCAAACCCCCTGCCATGGGCAGGGACACCTTCCACCAGACCAGGTTGCTCAAAGCCCCATTAAAATACAAAAAATATGAAAATACTCTTCTTTTATTAATTTGTTCTTAAAACACACTCAAACCCCCATGTATGGTTTGCCAGAAGAACAGTTAGAGAGCTAGCTCAGCATTTATATGACACAAGCTGTTCTGGCAACCTAAAGTTCAAAACGCTGCAGAAGTATCCATCTCTGCTTCATTTTCTTCTCCTGACACATAATTAAAATGACAAAAGAGACCACATAGCCAAGCTCAGCACTCACTCCGTGCAGCACAGACACAAACCAAACCTCACACCACCATTTCTCTCATCCACCCACTCCTTCTAGGAAAGCCTGGGGTCCCACTGTAGCGCAGGTGTGTGGTCGCTGGACCCCAAATGCCCTACTAAAAGGAACGCAGTCACATCCACTGCAGCAAGCTGCAGCCAGCAGAAGATCAGATGACATTTTGCCTCTAGGCAAAAGAAAAGCAAAAGCAAGGTACTAGTCTTTGGTCTCAGTCCCTTCATTGCGACTGTCCTTGCTACAGAAGACAAGGTCACCAGCCGCTGTCCCCATCCTCCACAGCAAGCTGCCCTGCCCCCAAGCCAGAATTTAGCTCCGGTCCCGTTAGACCCAGTGAAACACTCATTTCATGAAACGTGAAAAGTTTTAACGTGCAACAGGGGAAACCCTCTTGGGTCTTGGCTCAGGAGAAAGCACAGAAAATGGAAGAACTAGGTTTTCTAAGACGACTTTTCAAATACATACTGTTGCTATCTTCCCATTTTTTGTCATCTACTCCCACTTCACTACATCCCCCCC
>JANZLQ010000007.1:27773890-27785804 GCA_026212715.1 Elanus axillaris | reverse complement strand
ACATCCCCCCCCCCCCCCCCCCAACATGACAGGTTTTCTAGAAATCATTTCCCTTCCTTTTCAGAGCAAGAACAACGTCAGCTTCCTTTGGCAAGGTACAATAAATAAATGTGTAACAGATTGCACTTTGTGGCCCGCCACTGCCTTACCTGGGGGATCTTCACTTGTGCCAATGGCAAACATGTACACGCATTTAAATGGGGAACAGACTCCATTAACATTACCAGGCTTTGCAGTCCAAGAGCAACCTGACACTTGAATGTAAAGTGCTCAGACTTTCATTCTCCAGCCAGAGGAATGAAGAAATAGTTCTTATCAATTATATTGCCATGAATTAACTTTCTCACAGCTGCCAATTTCTGTTATGGAAGAACCACACGCAAGTTTGAGCCTCTCTGTTGCAGTTCTCCACCAGACCAAAACTATTCTGCAAGCTAAGTTTTAAAGTTTGTTTAGGTTTAAATGATTATAATGGTGGGACCCACTTAGACTGTAACATTATTTATATTTCCAAGAAAATTGAAGGTTTCAGTAAACAGAGCACTTTCTTCTTCTTGACTGCCTGTACCTATGTATGCACATTATACTCCCTCCCATAAGGCTAGGAAAAAAAAATCTTGATTTATTGCACAGGAGAAATGCTTGCCTTTTACAGCAAATGAAGTGCTAATCCTTTATTTAATAAAAGGGAGGAATAATCTCACTTGCTCTGTTTCCAAATTACATTTTTCATAGAATAGCCAGGCATCAGCAAACGAAGGTGCTCTACAAGTACCTTGCATTACAATGGGTTCATGTTACACGTTCCCAAAATTATCACCTCCTAATTAATTTCACTGTGAAGTATGGAGATTGGAAATGTCAATAATCCATAAATGCTTTCATGAACCACAACCTAAATTAGATCCTTAAATATGGTATCTATAGATTTGCAGAAATCAAAGCTGTCATTTTTCATAAGTGGATTTTTTTCTCCCTTATATTTCCATTCATCTGATAAATTTGTGAAACCTTTCAAACCATTAATTTGGCCTTCCTTAAAATGTCAGTGCTTTCAGTCTGCTTTTTAATACATAATAACTAAATTTAATAATGTTCACTAAAATAATACTAAGGATTATTAATGTTAAAACACCTGTCAGTGTAATTTACAGTCATCAGGACCCAGGAAACCACTAATATACAATAACTCTTGTCCACTAGAGGTTTCTGTGAGATGAAAAAAGTTAGTTTCCTACAAAATTGCCTTGTGTATTATAGATCAAACTTCAGGCTATTTTGGAGGAAGACATCTTTTTGTTAGACATATGCATAATGAATGACAGTCATCAGAGGCCCGAGTTCTCACATGGACTCTCTCCCAACCCCAAAAAGTAACAATTGCTTTTCCATGGTGCTGCCCCCTCGAGGCTAATTTTCTAGGAGCTTAAATATTATGACCTCATTTCCTAATGTTAGGTACCAAAGCACACAGAAATTATGCCTTTAAATATTTTGTTACATGGGAAAAAAAAAAAAAAATCAGTCCTGCAGAAACCAAATGAAACTTTGGGATTAAGAGGTAAAATCCCTGCTACGTGCCTGGCCCTGCAAGAGCTGATGCTGTTGCGCAGAGCAGAGATCGGCGAGAAGATTCCCAATGGTTTTGCAAACATTTGGATTTCCCCAAATTCCGTGAATAATTTCTAGTCTTTCTTTGCCTCTCTCCTCTTGTGTTTATTTGAGGTGGCAGTCACAGTGACTGGCTTCTCTGAAGAAGCAGACACTTCATCAGCTTCAGCAGATACTGAATGTGATTGCACTGCATTTCTAAATGTATTATTCCAAGAGGTAAATATTTTTTGCTCAAGTAGGAATAATTCACTTAAGGTATAATGAATCCTGAAATATACTGCACTGGAAGAAAATAATAAAAAAAAAAAAAAAGCAGCAGCCAGTATTGTTATATTCAGAGTTCATCTTCAGAAGAAATACTTGATTTTTTTTAATGTGTATAAATCTCTTCTGTAGATGAGATTTTATGTTTAGAGCACCATCCCAGAGATAAAGCAACCTGAAAAAAACAATTCATCCCGGAATCTGGGAAACAGTAAGGTTGTTTATGCTAGTCAAAGTGTTCGTCAGAGCACTGGCCACTGCTTACCATCATCACAAGCAGTAAAATGAGTTGGGCAGACTTCTGCTGTGACCCTATGTAGCACATACCCCAGTTGTCATCAGTTTATTAAAAAAAACCAGCAGTAACTTCTTAATTCACTGCAACTCTCTCGGCTTGTTTTGCATCAGAGTTTTCCTTTCAAATTCATCAATTAAAAAGAAGCAGCAAGATGAGTTAGCATGAGGGGAGAAAAAAGGACTGTACAAGTACTGTGTAAAATTCAATTATGGCTACAAGTCATTCAGCCAGACTTTCCTTGGCAGTTGGCCTCTTATTGTTTCCAGCACAACAGCAGATGAGTGAGCTGCCATTAAAATTGCAGCAGAATCAGCCACCTGGACATCGTTCTCCCATAATGGAAAAAAAAAAAAGAAAAAAAAAAAAAAGAAAAAAGTGAAAGCACACAGATCCAGAAAGGGAGGTAAGCACTGCAGGGCTGACTCTCTGCAGTGCTTTTTCTGTAGCTGGCTCCTGCTGCCAATGAAGAGCCTGATGCTGAGCACCCACCAGACTTTTGCAACACAGCCCTGCAGCTAGGACAAGCGAGATGTGGAGATCCAGTCCCTCCAACGGAGGAGTGAATTAAATCTCATCCAGGCTGTGAGCTCCTTTATAAAAGGGGAGAGAGGCATTACTGTGCTTTACTTACAGCTCCAGGTCTAAAAAGAAAAAAAAAAAAAGGAAAGATAGCTGAGCGCTTTCCAAGAATGTTTATTTAATGGTGTCCCCCTGGAAAAGGCCTGGGCACAAAGTGAGTACCAAGATGTTGCTCTCCTCCATCAAGAAAGGCTTCTTTCACGTAGAGGCGGACCAAGAGGTGCTGGCAGCAGGGCTTGATCCTCCAGGGCTGCTCAGTGTGGCTTTCCAGGGCAGGAACCTACATTGCACTTAATTCCCAGTGCTGCCAGCTCAGCCCAGGAGTGCTCAGAGATGGGGCACGGAAAGACAGACTGACAGAATGGTTAAAAACCCCACAATGAAACAGCTGTTTGGGAAATAACCTTGCCTGGTAAAATCTAACCCCAGAGAGCTCTTGTAAGCAGGCTGGAGTCTTACTCCCCTTGGTCATTCAGCCCATGTCTAACTGGGTCATGTAAACGGATCCGGATAACCACCCCAGTTCTTCCTCCTCCTGGGATGTCAAACGCATGGAAAGATCACTTGGCAACTAGGCAAATGTAGCTAATTAAGAATAATTCTTATTTGCATAGCTCTTTATATCTTCCTTGCCAGATGAATTGTAAACCCTCCTTGCCTGACTTTAAAAGGAACAAAAGCCTGAAGTTCATTAAAGATTTGTCCTCATCCAGCCATGAGATAAATTTGGGATGTCAAGAGCCTGACAGAGCCATCAAGGCAAACATTAGGTGTCTTGCCTTAAGCAATAAGAGGGAAGGGAAAAATGTCTTAGGTGGGGGAATGCTGAATTAAAGCTCTGTGTCTTTTGGTCTGATTTCTCTCCAAAGAGGAATAAACTGTTTGTCATCCTGCCAGCTATGAGACTAGCTATAAAATAATGGATTCCACAGGCCCAAATGAGGCTAATCATGATTGCCAAGGCATGTCTGTGCTGTGAGAAGTGAGTGAAATCTGATGCTCTTCAGAGAAAACATTTTTTGAAAAGCTCTTTGCTCTGCAATAAGCCTTGGCAGTTATCTCATGTCTTGGAGTATCTACCATATTTCTTGTTTGATTGCAAGGCATATTGCTGACACCGGCTGCTATGGCTGAGTTTCCTTTAATAATGCTTTGGTAGGTAAAACACCGCTTCTTTTTAGCTATTGAGAAAACAGTAAGGAAGGATTTTGGATCAATTACCTCTCTCAATAGTACTTATTCTTAAGTGTCTCGAACTGGATGCTGTAGTAAAATGCCCATCAAAATCAGAAAAGGATTTCCACAGAGCCAAACAACATACCAACACATTTGTTTTCTCCTCTCTGAATTGGGGGAATACCTACAAAGCAGCTGGAGAGGTGGGATTTTACCGCGACCACTTTGGAGAGCAGGTAGAGAGCAGGGGAAGGAATCATTAGACTTCTTCAGGAACTGGTCCTTTGGAATAAGATTTTACAATCTGGTGTAAAATTTAACAACACCTGCTATTTAAAAAAATAATAGGAAAAAAAAGAATCAAGGCATGACTTCTAGCATTCTTAGGTTTAAGTAATTAACGCAAGTGTGCTGTATGTGTGTGCGGGCACATATGCGCGCTCATATGCAGAGAAGTGACTTCCAACATTTTAAGATTTAAATAATTAACCCAAGCGTGTGTCACACGCACATATGCTCACACGTGCAACACAAAGATGCTGGCATAGCTTACACTTTGAGGCACATTCCCCAAACACTCTAGAGAAACGATTCTGCAGTAGTCTGACACTCACATCCCATCTACAACCTGCTAAAGCAAGTATTGCAGAAACCAGCTTAGGAGTCTTCACTTCTTCTCTCTTGCTCCAGCCCTCAGTACGCAGAGTCAACAAAATCTCAGCTGAGAGGCAGATGTTTCAGAGGAGATCACGCCCCGCTGAATTGTGAAAGGCTCCCATGCCTTTTCCCCGGTTCACGTTCCAGATGTGCGGGGCAGACGGGAGAGATTGTGTGCACGCCTGTGCAGTGCAAGACAGATAGTCAC
Source organism: Elanus axillaris (assembly GCA_026212715.1). Classification (NCBI taxonomy): domain Eukaryota; kingdom Metazoa; phylum Chordata; class Aves; order Accipitriformes; family Accipitridae; genus Elanus; species Elanus axillaris. The sequence continues at coordinate 27,781,008 of JANZLQ010000007.1, read as the reverse complement.
AGTTGCCTCCTCGAGAGGTACGGACCAGAAAGTAACATTAAATGTGCCGGGTTGGCCCAACGTTAGGGTGTCCTCAAACCCCAGCTGAGCAAATCTCTCTCTGCTGTGCACAAGCACCTTCCTCACCTCCGTTTCGCTCGTCTCCCTGCCGCTCCAAGCACTACCTGCCCAACAGTGCAGAAACCCCTCGCATATTTGCAGAGCTGACCAAGGAGGAGAAATGAAGCCGGGAGTCCCTGCGGGACTGATATAAAGCAGGGACCTAGCTGGAATGAACTGTCACTTTAAAGGAATATATCCGAGACCTTTAACTTGCACTGGTATATTCAGTGGAATAAAAATATTATTCTGCTTGGGAGAACCACAAATTACAGCAATAAAATATATGCAGCGAATACGTAGAAATTTGGTACTATTTGCAATGAACTGAATATTAGGCACTGCTAAGACCTATCATTTTCGCCATTAATGAAAAAGAGAGTATTTTATTTCTAATTTAAAGCATAAGGATTTATGAAGGTTCAGAGAAGCCTTCTGTGTGCTTTTGCAAAAGCTTAACTTCAAGTATATTATATATTCGAAAATTAGGATCCTTGAACTCTTGCATGATATTTACTGGTGCACATTATTGGAGCGGTCAGTGTGTGGTGCCCTCTCTCTATTTCATAGCCAATGCAGCATTTTCCCCATGGCATCAATATATTAAAAACCAAAAATTCTTGCGAGAGTAGAAAAAAAAATATGTGACAATGAAACACACTTATTTTGCTATGAGGTAATTCAATAAATCTGTCTATTTTTCTTAGTTTTTATGTAAAACAACACTTATTTATCTTCCTAACTTCAAAATGGAAAAAGAATTAAGGGTGAGGTTCAGTTTTCAGTCCAGCTTTTAGTCATCTGAAAATAGGAAACAGGGCTAAGAGGGACCTTAGAGAGAGGCGGCAGTTTCTGACAACCAGCAAAACACCGATGTGATAATAACGCATGTTCCTGGCAGTAACAGCACGTTATAAAATTCAGATCATACTTAGGCACAACCCAGCAAGGGTTTAATCAACTGTTTGGCCTCAACTGGCTTGTGAAAGCCTGAGATATGTGCATCTCCATCGCAACTTGAAGGCAAAAGCAGTGCCTTGAGTGAGGGGTTGTGGGTAGCCCATCCTCCTGCTAGAAGGAGCTCGTGTGGCATGGTATTTCACAAATGCATATTTCCATAAAAAATTAAACGCCTTTTCAGTGCATTACTATATTCTCATTGAGCTAATGCACAAAATGGAAGAAACACGAAGGAAGTCCCCAGGATGGCTCTGTCTGGGTTGACTGAGGTGGAAGGCCTGATCTTTAGCGCTAAAGACATTAGTTTAAATTAGCAGAAGACCAACCCGTTTTTTTAAAAAGGGCTCTGATTTAAAGGCAGCAGGTACTCAGCAGTTTCAGAAAGATGATGGTCCATATATAGATTCTGTCTGCGACCTGAGCCACGGAGAAAGATGGAAGCGTACGTATTACTTCAGCTGAGAGACTGCCCTTCTCTGAAAGCTAAAGGCGGGAGCCCCAGGGGCTCTTGGCAGCTCCGGCTGCCTCTCCTGGTGTCACACTCAAATGGAGGAAGGAAAGAAGGTGGATCGATAGGACGGCTCCAGAGCTGCGTGCTCCTCTCGGCTGGGAGACACAGCTGACACGGGGTGAGGGAGGAGGAGGGAGCAGCAGCAGGGCCATCGTGCCCTTTGGTGTGCACCGAGGTTTTGATGACCCTGGGCCAGGCTCCCAGCAAAGGACCCCACCGTTGGGCTGCAGGGTCCAGGCCCGTCCGGCTCACGGACTAGGACCTTTTTCATGACTCATGATTTCAACCACCAGAACACGTGCCCTTGAAACATGACATTGGAAAAGAATAAAAAATGGGCACAGAAATGCCACTTCACATGGCATTTCAGGGTGCATCAGAACAAAGAAAAGCCATCCCCATTCCTGCAAAAATCCCCAACTCCCTCGTGCGTGAAGGCACATCCAGAAGAGCTCATGCTTTCTTGTCCTCCTCTTACATGACCACATATCCATCTCTTCCAGCCAGCGTTTCTGCCGCTCTCACTCCCACAGCTGTGCAGCAAAGACAGCATTCCTCACAACAGCTGTGAAATCTATAGGTAAAGACAGATCTGATCGATTTACAGGAACCCCTGCTGCTGAGCCAAGCTGTTAAGCAGTTCATAACCCCGGCAGATGCCTCTGTTTTTAAGCCATGGAGAACCTTCTGGGCAAGGCTACGGCGTTGCTCTGGTCATGGCCAAGAGGCAAGAAATGCAAGCTGGAAGCAGCCCGCTTTGCTGGCTTCCAGATCTTTTAGTGGACCTCTCTTTGTAAAATACACCTTTGACTGATGGCTTCTGGACTCTGCTCAATGCAAAGAGTAGGTATGACACAGCTACTCCCTCCAAACCGCACCTGAGCAAGTAATACCTCCTTTGTACAGGTAAGGAAGCCGACACAAATGCCAACACCCTGAAACACAGCAGAGCAAGGATCAGTAACCTGGCACAGCTGGCCAGATATTTAATTCACTGTCCCTTAGCTTACAGCAATTCTCAGTTCACAAATTCTCTAGGAATATTACTGCTCTGGTTTTCAGGATGACAAAAGGGAAAAAACCCAGGGGTTTTCAAGTTTGCTTCAAGTCACGCAACGAAGTCAGAGGAAAACTGGACCAGGTGCTTGTGGCACAATATGTAGTGAATTAAGCGAAATGAAACTGTGTTTGACATATGCACAGCTGTGCATGAACACAAGGACAGAAGAAATATGTTCAATGAAAAACTGAGATGACAAGTCGAGTATGTCAGAGCTCTTCAGAAATCTGGATGTCCCACAATAAACCTTAGTTTGCTAAACATGTCTCATTCCTTCCCGAAGCACAAGTGGAGCCAGGAGAAAGCATCCACAGTATAAACAACAAGGGCAGATTAAAATAGCCTCATCGCTGTATGTTTTCTTGGGGGAAGTGAGGGCTGCAAGAGAACTATGTGCAAGTTTTAAAAAACCCCAAACAACGCCTAGATAGGTATTTTTAAATTATCTGTAATTTCCATCCAAAGCCACATACCACTTTGGATTGGAATTGCAATTTTAAGTTCTTCTCAGAAACCTTATTTCACTGCTTACAATTCTGGTCATCTCTGACTGCATCACAACCAAATATAGAGAGAAAATACCAGCCAAAAAGAACAAGGCTCGCTTTCCTAAAGAGAGAGATGAAACAATCACTTCACGACTCACATTGACAGGGAAAAATATACTAATTTTAAAACTATATACATATTCTCAAGTTGTCATGCTGATTCTCTTAAACAAAAGCCTTCAGAAATAAAAAGCTCTTTGTTTATACTTGCTCAAAGTTAGAAAAATAATACAAACACTAGATGAAATGTAAAAAATAACTGAAACATTGAGTTTTGCCATGAAGAAAGCTGTATTTTCATGGACATACCTTGTTTTGTTCCTCTTAATCCTATTTTAAACACAAGCTTCACAGATGTTGCAAAACTGCTTCTCCGAACGCTCCCGTTAGGCATGCTGGGATTCAAATGTTAGTCAAAATCGCAGATCAACAAGCCAAGGGCAGCATTTCTACTGTGGGTGTGACTGCCATGATGGCAAGGATAGCAGGTGTGGAAATGTCCTGTTATTTTTATAGTACTTATCCTATAGCAATATCCCAGGGCCAGAGCAGAAATAGGCAGCAGTCCACTGCTAACGTGAGAAAAGAATGCTCTCCCAATAGCTTGCAAGCTAAACAAACAAAATAGTCAGGCTTAATTAAAGATTGATTAAGATTCCCATTTGGGAACAGTGGCAGGAAAATATTACCTGCTTCACCCAAGGTCACCCAAGGAAGCCGTGGCAGAGCTGGGAAATGGTGCTAAATCTGGATTCCAGCACTTTAACCATAGCCTAGAATAAAATAGGAAAACCTGCAAGCATAAGGAGCGAACACAGATGCTTTCCTTGAGGGATGACGACTGCAAATGCAGCTGTCGGCATCTTTCCAGTGTCCGGTGTGTGGCCTGGCAAGGGCACCTAGCACAGGTCTTCTTAAAGGGTGTTTGGGGGATCACAGCACGGTGGCCTCATTTTAGAGAGACACCAAGCAGGTATAAGAGAGAATTTTTCCATTCCTCTAGTCCCACAGGTTCAATGTTGTGAACTCCTTGTGGGTAACGTTTGCTCAAGTGCGAGGATGCAGTAGCTGGATTTGGACAGTGAAGTCTTTTCAATGAACTCACGGCTATTTTCTCTCGGTCTTGCTGCCTGCCTGCAGGTTTGCTGGCTGCTGTCAGCAGAGTCTGGTAGAGAACGGGGAACGTCTGCTCACAGGGAGATCTGCTCTAAGGAACTGAGAAGGTTTGTTACCTTACAGCATCATTTGCAGGTGTTGGCCTGCCAACTGGCCAAGTACTTCCTAGTGACAGCCTCCCCATAGATCCGACTCTACGGCTGGATTCATCAAGCAGCAGGAGGGAGAGAAGCTTGTAAGAAATGCTCCTCTGACTTCCTCAGCTCGTCAAAGCCTGTTTCTTTTCCTCTGAGAGATGGGCCTGTCCTCAGCTGTTACAAGGTTAAACTCCCGGAATAGGATGCACTTTGGAAAGCCACCAGGAAATTAAAGCTGGTGCGCAACAGAGCTGCTCCTCTTTCACACAAGTCAGCTCCGAAGAGGAAAGGCCACGGTCTGTGCTCTGGACAAAGTGCCAGTTGCCTTCTGGATACACTGCTGGGTTGCCGTGATGCTGGCAAAGGCTCAGAAACAGTTCCTCCCAGCACCGTGTTGTGAGGGCAGCTGTCTGCATGAACCTGCTGGCAGTGCCCATCCCAGGAGCGGGGATGGCCAAGGAGGTGACGGTCATCGTCTCCAGCAGCCAAAGCTGCTGGGATGCCACCAGCGTGGTCACCACTGGTGACTCATTGTGAATAAGGTCTGAGGCAGCTGGTGATGGGAATGGGGATGCTGCTTGATGGGCACTGAACACAAGGAAACAAAATGGGGTTGGAGCCACAGCCCTTCTGGCAAATGGTCCTGGGGGACCACCAGCCTTCCTGTCTCTAACAAGAGAGCACCAGGGCATATGGTGCTCTCACTGATGCACCTTCTCCCCATTCCTGATGTCTGCACAGCAGAAGGCTCTTAGGTTGCCAGGTGAAGTCAAACTGGAAGCGGGTATGCACATGCTGTAGAGCTACGCTGGACTGATGGATGCCAATTTGGTCACGGGGAAGGATACACGCTTAATATACACCACCAGAGCTGCACCAGCTTGCAGTGGCTCTGGATAAAGGCCTTATTGTTTTCTTTCCTAGCAATGCCAGAGGAGGCCAAGGATCACCAAGATGCCACCTTCAAGAAACACAGACCAAAAGCATAAGAAAGTGGAAAACAGCACAGAAAAAGCTGGAGTTCAGGATCACTGTAGGGGCGGCATTCACAGCAGGGGAGAGCAAAATGAGGTGGTTAGGTGCTTTGGGAAAATAAATGCCAAGGTAGACAAGTACCAGCAGGGCTCAGCCAGTTAGGCCCTCTGCTAAAGTTCTAAGCTCTGCCTGGCCATGACCGCAAGGGTAGCCTAATGCCGTGACATGGGTGACATGCACACAACGGCTCGGGAGTCACAGGACTTTCAACTCTGAATTTCCCTACTATAACAGCAGGAACCTGCCTAATAGATTATACAAAAAGTCATTTTGTGTATGAATGCAGTGAGGACTGAGATGAAAGAAAACACCAACCCACCTCAAGAGACAGTATGAGATACGGTTTCTTCCAGGAAAGGGTTAAGAGGCTCTGCAAAGCACGTCTACCCTGCTCGAAGGGAGGATAAATGGAGAGCACTTGGTGCGCAGAGAAGACTTCAGCTCTGAACAGTGCAGTCCTTGGGGAGGAGCCCTAGGAGCGGCTCAGCACGCTATTTTTTGTTGCTTTCTGTGTTAATAAATCTAAAGGGGACTTTGGGCTTTGCATGCAACATGGACTTTATTTATAGAGCAGGTCAGGGAAGGCTCCTGCTCACAAAGTCGATAGTGGAAAATGGCACTGCTGTACACAATATCATCACGCCAGGGACCTGAGTGTGCAGAATGCTGAGCTTGTTGACTGTAATCAGAATTTCTGCTTTGTCTTCCAACCTTTAGCCACATAATGACTATGTTTCACAAGAGGAAAACTGGGATGGAAAATAGCAGCCGACAGGTTAGGGCACAACTGGGTTTCCTTCTGGACCATCAGGATTCATCCAAGTCACACCCAGTCAACACTGTGTTTGCAATCATGACCTTCTCTGGCAATTACAGCTTCACTTCCCTGTTAGAATATTTTATCCAGCAATGATTTCGCAGCTCCATGAAGCATTCCTGATTAGATTTTCAACACTGTTACACATGAGGTCTCTTGTACAGAACAGTTTTCACACAGAGAATGTGAAAATCGCCGTTCAGCAGTTCTCAGTGCACGTTTTCAAGGAAAATTAGAAAGAGAAAAGTCTTATTTTATAAAAAAGTAATTTTACAGTGCCTGAAAATTCTTTAAAAACAAGACTTCCCCTCCCCATAATGTGTGCATTTAAGCAAACATGTATAAATGAAGCTTTGTTAAGAGTAAAAAAATTAGCAACTAGCACCACACACCTTCAGGAACTGTAAGCCAAAATTAAAATCACCTATAGCACCATCAAAAACTATTGCCCTGCACTTTTAGGGCAAACAAAGAAGAGGCAGAGAGAGTTTTCAACTTGTCCAAGGTTAATTCCACACATTAGAGTTGGAGATGGGAATGATGGGTGGGATACCCAACGGTCTGTAAAACCCCCACAGTTCATGTCAGACAAAGTCCTGTACTGGACATTTTAAAGAGAGAAGGAGGACGAGGAGAGGAAAGAGACACACAACCAAACTAATTTACATAGGGTGAATGTTGAGTACTGTGATGGGTTGACCATGGCTGGATGCCAGGTGCCCACCAAGTCGTTCTATCACTCCCCCCCCTCTTCGCTCGACAGGGGAGAGGAGAAAAAAATATAACAAAGGGCTTGTGGGTCAAGATAAGGACAGGAGAGATCATTCACTGATCA
>JANZLQ010000007.1:27739314-27763889 GCA_026212715.1 Elanus axillaris | reverse complement strand
AAGCTAGACACACCCCAAAAAACCCTTAAGAACATTTCTGCATAGTCTCCCAATCAGCCCCAGTAAATGACATGCAGTGCCATTTTGTTGGTGAGGTTTGCGATAGGAAACCTGTAGGCATAAGTTGATTTTTTTAAAATTTTTTGTTTTTGAAAAAGGATGCCCTGGGGAGGGCCCCTTTGCCTTAGCCTCCCACAAATCCTCGTCCCATTTAATTCCTTTTGGAAACAGAGACAGAAGCTAACCAAAATCAAATGCTATGCAGTCTGTTTTTCTGTCTCCTTTGCTAGAGTCTGAGGTACATACAACTACTGTGGTTTCATGCAGGCCTATATTGCTATCAAAAGTCGACTGGAAATGTTGTTAGCAAGGAAAGTGGAGGAAATGAGTAAAAAAGTAATACATCCAGATGCATTTGGCTCTCTTCCTGGGAGCCCTTTTAATACAAAGAAACTCAACAAAGTTGTATTTTTAGATCTGGAAAGATGCGTTTTCGTATTTCACACACTAAAGGGATTTGCCTTAATACACTCAAATTCCCCCTCCCTCCTCTTCCCTCATGTGCGAGAAGAAATGAACTTCAATCCTCAACTTAACCACTGGATACACATATTCTGTTCTCCCCATTGGCCAGAATAAAAACCAATAAATGTATTTCATTTCTTTTGTGGATTTATAATAGCACCTGGCAAGGATGGTCTTAATCTCCTTACACTGCTTGCACCAATGAAAGAAACCTTTGCAGTATTTCTTGCAAGAGAAATGAAAGGATAATAGGAATAAAATCTGGAAATATAAGTATTATCTCCATGAAGATCTGTTATAAAATGTATGAAATCCATATCAATGTCTCCAGAGGGTGCTTGGCATAATAGTGCAATTTAGACAATAGGGTATTAAAGACAGAGAGAAATATATTCCTCTTAATGACGACAGAATTATTCAGAGACAACTGGGAAGTACGGGGTCATGTTTAGACAGCAAACTGGTGGCAAATACCTACTAGTAGGCCTGTTAGAAAGAGATGAAAAATACAGTTTGGTACAAATGACCTAAAGCCAGTGGTTTCTTCCCGTTGGTACTCCAGGCAAGCCTGTTTGCAGGGGTCAGGCTGCTATGTTTTGTCACTATCTTTGTTAAGCAATCACAAACCTATTTCAGACATGAGAAAGACGCTCTGCCATTTGGATGGAGAAACATCAAGGTGGGGGGAATGTGGCTTATTAATAAATTGAGGAATTCACCAGATTTTTATTCTTCTTTCTGCCCAGTATTGGTTACAATTTCCATTTTAGCTGAGACGGTATCAGTTATTTACCATGCTAGAAATGGGTGTGACAAAGACGAATTTCTCGAAAAAGCTAATGACTTCAGATAGCCTCAGGTTACCGGAAACCTGACCCAAATTTTGCTGACACTGAAGAAAGTTTCCCTGTGATTTAATGACCTTTGATTCAGACTCTAAGGCCAAAGGCATTCAGGCAACAGATTGAAAGATTTTAAGAACTTCTAGTTTAAATGGCTAAACCCACACCAACAATATACACTTTTTCACTAAAAATTCAGCTGCTGTGGGACAAGATTGGAAAGGAATAAACGGCGCACACAAGTCACACAAGGAATTAAGTTACTCCCTTATATTCACAATCTTCATAAAATGAGGTAAGTTACACTACTCATCACAGTTTTCCACCTTCAGTTTCCATAATAAACCAATTATAGAGGCTCTAGGGAGAACTGATGGGGTTCTACATCAAGAAAAACATCAAATGTGAGAAACACATAACACATCTATGGTAAAATCTTTGATTCATTTAAAGTCTGGATCTCCACACTGCAAACTTTGTGATCGTGAGGTGATGGTGGGGATAGAGATGTGAATTTTGCCTCTCTTGCTCTACCACAGAAACCTTTTTATATTCTTGAAAGAAAAAGAAACCTTCTCCCAGCTGTACTTGCTTAAAAAAAAACCCACAACAAAGCCCAACATTAAACTACTGTCAGGCTTTCCGTGCTCCCCCACATTCCCTTCAGTCTGTGAATTTGACCCTTTCAAACTTGTCACTGGTACCCATTTAACTTTCCATATATTTAAGTATTAATTGGAAGGGAAAAACACTAATCTCCTTAATTACATCTATCACCAGAATACCCAAACTTTCACACCAGAAGAATGGCACCATCCCTGCTGTTTCTCTCACATACGTTCAATGTGTCCAACATCTCCAAAAGATGCTCAGTGTTTTCCAAATGAATAGAGAAGGAAGTTCTGAATTTGCCTCAAAAAAAAAAAAAGTAAATAAAAATACACCTTTCTCACCCTCAGATTTGGCATTCAGCCTGCAGGTGTTTCATTTGTACCTTGTGTAGCCCAACGCTCCGTGCCACTCAGACACCTGTCCGTAGAGCGCGCTTCTGGCTGCTCCTCTCATAGTTCATTATGTCATGGGTTAGTTCAGCTTTCAGTTAAAAAAAGCCATTTTGTAATGTTGCAAAAAGGTATTCTTGTTCGGAGCAAAAAACAAAAAGTCTGGAGGTAATGAAATTCTTATAATAGGACTGAGAAAAAAGAGTATACAGGGGTGTAGGGCAACCTTCTGTTCACTTGCGAGCAAATGAAACTCTCCCCTGCCACCCCCTGCAACGTTTTGATTTTCACTGTGCTTGAGTGCAACACCTTCAACAACTATGAAGCTTGTAGATGTCTAGCTTAAATGTCAGACCTCGTTTTAAGGCTTACCTCACTTCCATGATTAATTAGGAGTGTAATTTTAAAATACAATGGGCAGTGACTCTCAAACATGCATATGACTGAAGTTACACTTACTGCAATGACTCTTCTATAAAGACCTGTTCAGCTGGTAAGCTACCAAGTTATTTTTCTAAGTGGTATTAATGCATGTCCATCAAATTATGTCCTTACCGACTTTGACAGCAAATCTGCAATAAAACACCCCATGCTCACCTGACAAGTTCATAGGGGCCCAGACTATAACAGACTCCAACTCTTTCCCCTGCAGCATTTCAGGTCTAATACAATTAAGTAGAAGCAGTGTGGTGACTTTTCTGATAAAGAGAGCATGTGCAACTCAAAGATAGATGGGAGCACAACCTGTTGTGCATGGAGATACAATTTTTAGAACCAACACATGGTGTAAAGTCTGAATACTTCAGTGTATAAGGCATTTAAATATTTGAAGCCTGCAACTGGGGAGCGATGAGCCAGTTCAGGAGGTGATCAGCTAAACACTCATCTGAGAGAAATGGAGAAAAGATTACTTTTCACACAAGGGCTTATCCTGGCACAAGTGGGAGACAGAAAGAAGTGTCCCACAACCTAGAGGAAAGGACCAAGATGACAGGAGCCAGCAGGAGCTGGCTTTTTGCAGGACCATGCTGGAAATTATAGATGGAGCAGGTAGTGGTGGCCTTCATACTATGGACATTGCCTAACATTTATCTAACTTCTCCTCACAAGAAACAACATAGTGCTCCTGCTGACAGCAGACCTTAAAAGCAGTATGCATTACAGGCACACACACCTGAAATCACCTTGTTCCTTTAATTTAAACCAAACTCATGTCAGGTTCAAAAATGAACCATGTTGTCATATATTTCACTGTGTCTCACAAAAATGTCCTTTTCCCTTCATCTCGGGCTACTCTCAAGTTTTCAAACAACTTTATTTCCCCCAGTTCTCAGCACTTAGTTCTCCACCCCTTCTTGAAAACTATGCACATGCCTGTCCGGATAGTTCAGCCTCAAGGTTTGCAAAGCCCCATAATATCATGTTATTTTAATTAAGGATGCTTTCCAACTGGCTGTTGTATAGGTGCACTCTCCCCACAAACACATGGTGAAAGGAAACTGATAGGGGAAGTAACATGCCCTTCGTTTCTGCCTGCGCGGATAAAGAACCAACAAGCAAAGCTGGGAATTTCAGTGAATACAAAAAAGGGTTTTTTTGGCCGCAATGCCCAGGAAATTGTATGCCTTGGAAGAAAGGCAATTTGTCAGCAGGATACAAAGTAAAGATTCTTTGCTCAGAAATAATTATAATAGGTAGTTAGGTCTTGTGGGTTTGTTGTTTTTTTTTTCCTCTTAAATTATTGTTCCTAGCCCATGCACACAAATAATTTATTTAAGTAAATAAAACAAAGGACACCTGGCTTTAGGGTGGAATTCACTCATTACTGACCAAAGCACAACAGCTGGGTTTAAGTCCTTGGGAACATTTGCCATTTTTACCAGTGGGCCCCCAGGGGACAAAGTTCTCTTGGGAAAAGGGAAAAAAAAAAAAACCAAAACCCAAAACCCCAGAGTGAAAGAAAACTGGAGAAGCTGCAAGTCCATTTGTTTAACAAAACACAGCACTGGTCTCAGTGGGCAAACACTGCTTCTCAATTGTTAGGGAAGGTGGCAAGCAAATGCACACAGGGAAAGCCTGGAGGCCACATAATGGTCTTAAAACACTCCAGAAATAATTAAGAACCATATTCTTGGGAAGAAGTGGCCTCATTAAATTGTTTTCAGATTGCAATTTTCACCCAGCTTCTCCGCCCTCTTTCCCTTTCCACCAGCAATCTTGGAGCAATGAAAATATCAGTTTGCTTTCTAGTGCTTGTATTCTCTTAAAAATGTCATTATTCAATTATCTGTCTATTCACTGGCCCTAAGGTCCAGCACAGCAGATATTGTGAGCCTTCATTTAATGTTTTTAAATGCACTTCAGTCCACTTGTGATACAATAAAACTTTATTGAATTCTGTTCCCACATCACACTTACCATCCCTCACTTTTATTGATATGTGAGCCCATCTACTCTTCTGTCAGCAATAAAAGGAATATTTCTAGCAGAAATGACCTTTCCTTCCATCAATACAGCAACTGGGAAATGCGATTTCAGGTTCCATGTTCAAAAAGAAAAAAGTCTTAAGAAAAGAAAAGATGAACCACGCTCAAGCATTGTTTTCCTTCCCCTTGTTAGTATTAAAGAAGCAGGAAAATCTCTGCAAGCACCAATGATATTTGGTGCCTTCATAACATTTGTTAGCCCATTTACCCAGAAGAATGGAAAAGGAGGATGATTCATCCTTCCTCAGAAGCCACAAACATTTTTCCCTTGCAGGAAACAGCCCTTTGAATAGATCTCCCCAATATTAAAAGCTGATGGACTTGTTGCCTGGGTATGAAGCAAGTTATCATCACAGTGGGATATGCCATGCCCACGGCACCCATCTCGCTGCCTCCTGCTGCTGCCATCCTTTCCATCAATGCAGCAATGGCCTTGTCCTCATTAAGCCCCCACTTTTTCTCCACTTTGTCCTGCCCTATACCTTAAATTTCCAAGTCTCTATTAAGAAACAGACTGTTTCTAAAGAGCAACAGTGCACAAGTTACTCTGTTTAGTCCAAAACCTAGAACCTAAGGGAATTGAGAGCTTAGGAAAAACTGAAGGTAAATTTGACTCAGCTAGCTAAATCCTCTTTCCAACACCACACTGGATCCTTGGGAGCCTGAATGGTTGTCTCTAGGGGACATGAATAGAAAAAGCACTCCAAAATACCTCTGCGCTTTCAACTCGCACCTTTTTCGAAACTGAAATAAGATCTAAATGCAGACAATCCCTAAATTTTAGTCAAAGCTGGTGGGAGACAGTTACACGTTGGAAAATCTGCCCCTATTCTGACTTGGGGTATCACCCACAAGGGCAGTGCCGCTGCCATGGCCCGCGGAACACACGTGCTCAGGAAAGCAAAGGGAAGGAGCCTCGTCAGCCCCGAGTGGGTTGTTCTTTCTCTTGATCCATCTCAGAAATACATGCAGGACTACTAAAACACGGATGATTTGAGCTGTGAAGTGTTACATGCATACAAAGGCTGTATTTGCATAGGGAAAACCAATGCGCTGGTTCAGATTTATCAGATTATCAATAGAAAAGTCTGGCTGCTTATGATGATAACTAGCTCAGCAGCTCTCCCACCACCACTGGTCTTGCAAAACCGGACTCTTGCTTGTCACCAGTCTCATGTACGGCATCGGACAAATCGCTCGTCTGTTTTCTGTGCTGGCTCATGAGTAAAATGGGAAGTCCCTTAGAACATTCCAAAGATGAAAAAAGAGAAATTACACTCCTAGATGTACAGGCACTGTGACAACAGTACTGTACAAGCACCAGAAGAAGATCCTGAAGTGTTTCTGCAATGACAGTGTTGATCTAGCGTCACAAAACCACCTCTACCACTGCTGTTCCCATTACCCATTTAACATTGTTCCATAAAGGGAGAACGGGAGAGGGAAGGGATGCACTAGGAGACGACAACAGAGTACCGGATCAAAGAGACCCATGCAAAGTGAGGTTTCTCATAGTTACACACAGTGTAACGAAGCCTAAAATGCAGTTTCAGACATCTCTCTGCAATGTGCCATGTCTCCACAGCTCTGGCAACAACAAACTGCAGGTCTGCAGCAGTACATACTTAATAGAAAACCACGGAAAAGCTCTCTTGGTCAGTAATGATTAAAGGAACAATTTAAGAAAATTGGACTAGTAATTTCAGTATTTCAGAAGGGGCAGTATTTAAAGCAGACGTCAGAGAAATAAACACCACACGCCAAGGCCTGCTTTGAGAAAGACAAAATTAATTTGGTAACTTTTTCTGATACCAGAAAAATAGAACAATTGATGCTACTGAAGCCTGTCAAATTAGTCCTGGTATCTTTTCACCTGCTGAAATCACCTGCTTTTCACTCGCTTTTCATTGTCAGAGGGCAACAAAAAAAAAAGGCCAGAGGTCCTTGGAACGACTGTCTATTTTTGTAGACAGCATCTGTCATCACATAAACTGACTACAGGATCAGGAAAACAAGGAGAGGACTGGGCTATCTGCATAATCATCCGTTGTCTTCCCCACATGTCGAGAGTAGCTGCAGCCTCATGAAACTCTCCTTGTCAGGGGCATCTCTAGTGAACACACAGGAATGTGGTGTGGAGGGTAATATAAAGGACATTCTAAAATATATGAGCTACTGAAGTTAGAAGAGGTTTGTTTTTCCCCCTCCTGAGAGGAAAGGGGGCTGCTTTCCTCTCAAAAATTATATGAGTTAGTGGTGGAAGAATTAAATAAATAATAAATAAAATCACAAGAGGAGCAGGCTACCCAATGGAGTTTTAAATCTTCCGTAATTTTTCTCCAAGGGAGCGTATACACTAGCACTATATTGAGCATAAGCGCCTAAGGTCAGTCCTAACAACATCTGTTAAAGATGACTCCTAAACGCTACTCTCTTGAGACACAAACACACTCCCCCTCCGCTGCTGAGCCAGCACTTGGGTAAACTGTCTCTTTCTGTCCATAAGGAATAATTTGAAACCGTACGGAGTAGCCCGTGCAACCAGACAAAGCAAGCTGGAATTGCACACAAGTACAAGTGCCTGCTGAAATATTAATTCCTTCGTTATGCAACTGCTGTGTTTCTTTAGGAGATAGCCATATGGCAGACATCACCGTTCACCAAGGGCTCGGTGCACAAAGCCACCGAGGAAATGTTGGTGGCCGAGGGTTTTCCCGAGCAGTGAGAAGCACTGGGGAGCCTGTAGAGCCCACTCCCCTCCTCCAGTGAATCATCACGCAAGGTGGCTGGGTGTGGGTAGCGAAGCTAAGAAAGCTGGACCTGAAAGGACTTGTGTAACAGCCCAGATTTGGCAAGAGGGGCTGAAGCACGTGGGCTCGGTGACAAGAACGTGAGGGACCAACTGATGCACAGCAAACAGCAGGGGCGTCACCAAGGGCATTGAGGGAGAAGCAGATTTCACCCACCAGGCATAGCTTTGGTCCAGCCATATCCTTGCCGACCAGAGCTGACACCTTCCCCATCGCTTGGATGGGTTTCACTCCTGGGGCACTCCTGGGGCCCAGGCAGGGAACATCTGCAAAGTTGAGCTGACCGTTTTCATCAGAGGGAAGAAATGGAGGCAGTAAAGGTAGGCAGAGACTGAGGCAGGAGAAGAACAAAAGGAGCCCTAGGTTTCCTGCTCCACTTCTGCAAATGAAGGGACACTGTTTGCCTGAACACAGCCAACGTCCCTGGTGCTACACTGAATAACAGCGCATGAAGATTTTACCCAGAGTTTCCTAGGGAATGCAGAACAGCAAGCCCAAGAGATGGGATCCTATTTTACAATGTGCTTGCCCCTCATTTCTCCCCCCATTACTCTACTCACAGAGGCACTATATTTGATTCATAAACAAACGGAGGAAACAGCCGTCAAAGCTACTAACTTAATTGTAAAGGCAGCATGGCTTATTGTCGTTGTTTTCCTCCCCACATTCAGATCATTAAAAAGTACTCAATCCTTATTATACATTTGGTACTGAGCAACCTCTCACAAGACTTATTTTACATCTTGTACACAGGGCCGATTAACACCTCGGGGCCTAATATTCACATACTACCTTTCTCACAAGGCTCCACTATTCCTCTTTGTTTTATATGCAACAAAGGCTACGGAGGGGTTCTAGGTAATGACTATTGCTTTACCAGCTCAGTCTCAGGAGGGAATAGCATACCTCATGCAAATCACAAATCACAAGGAAATACAACCTGCTACGATAAGTAGAAACCAATCTCCCCTCGCCCTCCCCACTCACAGTGTCATTTGTAAAATGAAAAACCTCATTTAAAGTAGAATAACTCCAAACTTGTAATTTGGTATGAGCTTGCTAGGGCAGACCCTAAGCCCCTGATGTCACTCTTTCCATGGGTTTAATAGCTCATCCCATAAAAAATATTCCATCACTCCATTTAGAAGCTTCACAATTTTTTTTTGAAAAATCAAATATGGAAACACCGAGCCCCCCCCCCCCCCAGCAGAGAGACAGAGTCTCCCAGCAGAGAGGGTCCCCTTTGCTCAGAGAGGTGGTCTCAGCTGCATCCCTCACCTTGTAGTTTCACGACAAGCAAAACCCCACACAGCCTTTCCATGTCACGGCAGCAGGCAGGCAGCCACCTCCTGCATGAGGGACGGGGACCACCCGAGGGGTTGTAAGTTCTCGCTTCCCCTCTGGGTAGTGTGCCTGTCATTTCTCGGCCACGTTTGCTCTCCTGCAGCCTGTGCTGGAGGCAACGAAGAAGATCCTCTTAGTCCTCGAGCCAAATCCTGAGTTTCAGCAAGTTGAAGTCTCCTGCTACTCTCTCAATACAACTCGGTGGCTTGAAAGCACCCATTCCTGTACCTGCTTTATTATTTTGAGAGGTGTGCTAGGAGCTTTGGCCTACTCCAACTGAAAACCTAGAAACAGTGCTGTTATTCACCACTCAGCCCTTTATGACTGCTAACAAAAAGTAGTATTACTGTTGTTATGTCTTTTTTGAGGCATGCCATATTTGACAGTAGGACCATAACTGCATCTAACAAATTTGGTTTCTGCAGAAAGCAAATTCTGAGGTACGCTTAACTTCTTGTAGCCTGACATTTCCTGTTCGATGCATATTGCTGTAATCCCAGATGACTATCTTTCTACCCTCAAAAATACAGGTTAAATGGCTTGCCTGTAATTTACCTTCTTAACTTTGGAAGCTTATAAATTATTATTTTCTACCATCAAACATCAAATTTCCCGAGACATTAGCTTTCTACCTCCTTGACAATACAATACTGTATTTAAGGCATTTATGGAGTGTCACCAACTACATGGACATAGGTTGGTCAAAGCACACTGCTATACGATTACAAGCATAAAATTCTGGAAAGAGAAACTATAAGCTAGCAATAGTGCTTCATTCTTCTGGTCTGCTTTCACTAACATGGCTTCCCAAGTGTTTTCCAAAAGATGATATGTCACTGTTACACCGTACAACAAGGAAACATGGAGCACTATTAGGATATTTTTAACCTAAGCACAAACTTGCACAGAGGACAATTTTTCATACCTTATCAGCTCAGTCTCATATAATGCACATAGTTTGTCACTGAGCATTTATTTGCCCTCGAGCAATGAGAGACAGGCTCAAGGCTGGCCCAGTCTCCTCAGTAAATCAGATCTCTATTAAAGAAACAAATGCAAATATATAGAGATACATACTGTAAGGGACGCATTCATACTGCACTTCCAGGTACTTGTATGTCCCAGGGCAAGGGTCTGGAAACACATCAGGGCCAGCGACAACTGCACATTGGGTCCGATTACTGCATCTGAAAAGCAAGAAAAAAGAGAGTCAGAAAACAGGCCAGACAGCAGGTCAGGTAAAGACGTTGAACAGCCCCTCCAGCATCAACAGGAGTGAAGATGCAGAAGCCGAGACTTCAGCATCAGCTAGGGAAGCTCTTCAGAGAGTGCGCAAAGGCAAACATTGATGTCTTCATCAGCGTATTGCCAAAAGGGAAGAAGCATGGTGGCACAACCCCTTCCCCTCCAAGCACTTCTTACAGCACCAGCAGGTATTTCTTTAAAACCAAACTGAGAGGAAGATTTAAAAAAAATATATTGCAGGTACACGGTCCTCTAATTCTTGAAACTCAAATTCCATCACAGTGACCTCAACTGACCTTAAATACCAGCATCCCCACCAAACAAAATACAAATAGACTAAACCAACGCCATTTGTGGCAAAAATAGTAATTGTGTATTTTATAGCAGACATAACAAGTACATTTCACAAAATATTTATAAAGTGTTCCCACAAAAACAGTCATCTTGAATAAAGCTGTTTAATACAAAGCAAAGATTAGAAACTGCAACACTTGAGTGGAAAAAAAAATAATCACCAAATAAGCTGTCTAAAACCACTTGCATTAGTTATAAATGGCTAAGTTTTATTCAATCATTCTGCCTAGCATGGATGCATCTCCTGAGATGATGTATTTTTTCCAAAAGCAAACATTGTTCTCACTGAAGTTCTTGCCATACAATTGCACAGAGAAGGAAGTGACCCTGCCTGCTGCAGTAAGCATCTTTCAGGTTAAGAGCACACACACACACACACAGGTTGGGCCCTGCGAGATGCTTTCCCTGTGGCACATATGACTCGCATCCACGGGTGTTGTTTTGCCTGTATGTGCAAACTCACATTTGCCTCCACTTTCATGGTACAAGCACCATTATGTACAACTTTTGTGTGTTTTGGGGATGCAAAACCACTTAGCAAACAGCACATCTATGGGGAAAATTATCTGCTTGTTTGTTTAAAGGAAAAAAAAAAAGAGAGAGAAAGAGAGAAATAGAATTAGTCTTTGATTTTTATGCTTTTGCATGCCAGAAAGAGACCTCCTAAGGGCTAGACCACTGCATTTACTTTCTCTAAGATGCTTTCTCCTCTGATATGACATGGGACCCCTGACCCTCCTGCTCTTCTGGCAGAAGCCGTGACATCCAGTGCAGAACTCATTTATGTCTGCAGTAGAAATGCTTCATGTTTACCTGAGGCTACAGTTTGTCAGCCTTAATGAGGATTTTATTTCAGCCCATAAATTAAAATTGATTCATTAGTGACTGCCTTAAGCTCCATAATTTCTTTAATTTTATGGAAAGATTAATAAGAGCTGATACGCTTGCTCATTGGGCTGTTTTGCTGGATAACAGATAATCCAGAGGGCTGGGACGTTGTCATGTTTTCTAGTTGAAAGATGACAGTTATCACAGCAAATGACTAGTTTTATCCTATACACAGAAAAACAATTTTATTAACAAAAAGGATAAGTTTGTTGTCCTCACCCTTGCTACTTACAGACAGGTGGCTTGGCTGGGATATCACAGGTAGGTTGGACCATGTGAGTGGGCAGTGTTCCAGGAGAGGCTTTGAACACCATCCAAAACTTCACTTTCAGCAAAAATTCTTTACTGGGCTCAATGTGCTTTCAAAAAGCAATTGCACTGGCCTAATCAATAGTCTCTCTGGCTGTAAGGACATCCCTGGCCATGTTACATAGAATAAGAGCAATGGATCAAAGAGACATTTCAAAATCACGAGTCAGGATCCAAAATTATGAGGCATTGGAAGTGGGAGGAGGAACAGACACATTTAGGGTTAATCTGCATGTGCTTTCTTTCTGTCTGTAAGAAGCATTTGCTTTGAATGGCCAAGCATTTCCTTGCAGCCATTTCTTTTTTATGGAAGAACTTGGACACAAAAACCAGAAGTGAAAACATGCAACCTAGAAAGCTCCTGGTTCATAACCAGTACTTCAAAACTTGGTTTGGAAGCCGAAGGCTGTGAAGACCAGCTTTAACCTCCCCAAACACAGTCTTCTCGATACCACCAAAGAGAGTAAAAGCACCATGATACAAGAGGTTGAGTGGGGAACACAGGGTGCTGGTATGGGCTTTTCCCCCCACCCCCAGCAAGTCCTGAAGTCCCCTTGCACATCCCTGGATTGAGGGATGGCAAAGCGCTGAGCCTACCAAGCACAGAAATATCAAAAAGTGGCAAGATCAAATTGTCACTGCCACCTTGGGGGGGAAACAAAAGAAAACCAAATGAAAAACTCCCAGATAAAAGCTCAAATACTATGCAGTGCCAGTACCTCACACAATCTGCAAAAAGGGCTCATACAAAAAAGCCTGCCAAAACCAGAAAAACTCAACCATCTTTCTTTTCCACACTCATTTCATAGGGGCAGCAAAACTGTGTTGGCCACTTGGCATTTTGAGTTTTCTTTATCACCCCAGGGTGAAACATAAGGTTCCCATTCCAGCATACTTAAAGGATGAGGGGAAATTTGAACTAGAAACCTTAGAAAAAAACTAATACCTGTTCAAACAACTATTATTGTCAGTCATGAGGCTACAAAAATTTTAAGGGGAGAAAGAAGTAAAAACCACTCATCGTTAAAGCTCTGGTTGCTGTGCTTTTGCTCATACTTTTTTCCCACTTTCACAACGGCTTTTCAGTCCCTTCAGTTTCATCATATTTCTTTCCAGACAGATTAAAGGCCTAGGTGACACTAAATGACACACAAGAAGTGACATAGAAAAAGAGATGTGTAAAAGAAGATGCATCTGTAGCCTTGAAAAGGGAGGAGAAAAAAACCCATGTAATCATGCCTTACTCCATTCCCAGCAAACCAGCCCATAAGCTCTTCTTTGTAAATCACAGGATTTACACACTGAATCTTGGGAATTCTTGGCACTTGGGTCTTTGTAAAACTCACTCCAAACTCCTCTGAGTCATAAGGCTCAGTGCTGAGTGTTTTAACTTTCTAGTCAATGCCACAAGGATGCCTTCTCCTCTTCTTTTCTCTTTCTTCTTTTCCCCTTTCCTTCCTTTCCTTTCCTTTTTCCTTTCCTTTCCTCTTTCCCCTTTCCCTTCCCTTCCCTTCCTTCAAGAAAGACCTTTACTAACTACTGGAGTTACAGTTATCAGTGAGAACCAGCACTGCATCAGCTCAAGCATAAATCTTTCTCTTCTGCAGGACAATTGCAGAAACACTACCCAGGTCCCTTAGCATTACACTAGAAACATCAGCTCTGCATCTAGAATCCCCTCCAACAGGGCAGGAACCATTTGCATCGCTGGCTCTAGCATAACTGTACTCCAGAAAACTATAGTCACCTTTTTTACATCCATCTATACCTCCTATTACTACCTTTTGACAAGATCCTCTTATTTTTAGCACTGATTCATCAGCTCCTCCAAACGAAACTACTCTTTCCCTGGTGTCACCTTCATGTCACTATCCTAAGCGACCTCTGGACTGTTGGGGTATTTTCTCATTCTCCATAAGCTCTGACACCAAATAAAGAAGAGAACTGTGGAAGGAATCTGTGATTTTGGGGGACCAGATAGACAGTTTTAGGCCTATTAAAAAAGCAGCTTCTGTTTCATTAGTTCGTACAACATTTTAAGGTAAATGTTCTGTAGACATGGAAGAATTAAAGGAGCCCCTCAAGTGGTTTTAGTTCCTGTTATTGCCATTTATCATGAAATGTGGCAAAGAATTTATAGCCAACCTACTCTTTGGGGTTGGTTTGTTTTATTCTGAAGTCCTTATTTCTATCTGCAATCATTCCTCTCTCCCTGTTGCTCCCTGAAGTGCAAGGTGGGCAGGTGAAGATAGAGCCTGCTTCTCTGAGACCCGGCATGTCTCGGGCCACCTCTGTAATTGCTGTTGGGATTTGTGAACACTGTCTGGACCGAGAGCGTCCACACAGCTCGCCAGAAATAACTCACTGTGCTGCCTCAGCATTCCGGCTAGCAAGGCAAGAAGCCTGCTGCATTTTCCATTTTGCAAGATATGGAAAATGTGACTTGCGAGTGCCTGGGTTCCTCTGTAAACACTTGCATTGGTGCAAAGTGTGCTCAATGAAAAGGCCGTTATCTCGCATCCACTATACCAGGGCACAGATGCCTACCAAGACCAACCAAGAGATCAGAAACCAAAGCATAACCCGAGATCTGCATTTTCACCCCAACTTGAGAGACTAACGGCAACCTACATTCCTGTATGTTCAGGAAAACAGAATGGCCCAAACCCTCCTAAAAATCAGTCTGAGGTACTCGGCAGTCTTTAAGCACCCAGCATCGTATAAACAGAAGTACACATTATTCACATATATGTTTCGGAGAGGAAACAATTAGCTCCTAGGAAGAGGGTAAATTGTCCCAGTTACAAGAAAAAAAGAAAAAAGAAAAAAGAAAAAAAGGGGTTCTCTATGTCTTCTTTCCAGCCACATTTATTCCCACTTATTAAGGTACCTGTTTCATCTTCCAGATGTGGAAAAATATTTATCCTAGAAGAGAGGTGTCAATCCAGTGTAACACATACACTGTAACAGAAATCACGGATTATTTTTGCAGAACTTCTCCCAGTTCCAGTGGAAAATGACTTTCAAGAGTTTTAATGTGAAACAGTAATAATAATTCATGTGGCATTTGTTTTGCATTTATAGCAGTGGGACTGAAGGAAGCATTTGAATTCAGCACCAGCTGCAGGGCTCAACTCTCCTTGCAACTCTCGGTTCAGACTTAAAAACACCCAACCACCCAACACCAAAACTTTATTTCCCTTCAGCAAACTTCCACTCCTTCTCCCTGGCAACGTTTTTATGATTTTTAAGTGACAAGGTTGTCTTGTGATAGTGAGGCAGAAACACTTTAAGACATAAACAGCTGTTTATTCCTGCCCTGACATCTTTGATTTTTTCCAATGCTGACATTGTTGATATATTTACCAAAAAAAGAAATAAATTAAAAAATAATAGTTTGGCAGGTGATGTTTATTTTAGGCCTTTCCAGAAACTTTAATCGCACAGACATGTCAACTGCATCAGGCTAGACGTGTCTGGGGCGATACATTTGCCAGAAAAAACCCGCAAAGATCAGTCCCAAACAAAAGCTTTTCAGCATTAATCATCACAGGTACAACACCAGTGGGTCCTCCAGCTCCCCATCCAGGTGAGGACCATTTGCCCCAGACAAGAAAAATGGGTGCCAAAACCACAGGAGCAGGCGCCTGTCATGCTAGGAACATCAGGAGAAGAGCGACCAGAAATCAGTGCACCGGCCCGTAATAAGCCTAGAGGCTCAAACATCAGTTTGGTCCCCAGCACACCCTCTTTCTCCTGGTCCTTCTTCTCTAGAAACAAACCCTTCTGAGGTAGAGCGACGTTCTTCTGCAGCACTGTGGCCGGGAGCTCCTGTGAACAGGGCATACTGGGAACCACTGCAAATGGGGAAGCCACTCACTCCCTCTGCATCTGCAATCAGACTGTCACAGTCCAGGGCTAGGCTCTTAAATGCCCTGAAGATCGGAAAATTTCAGGCTATGTGAGCGTGAACTTGGATTTGTACGGAAAGCACCGAGCTGCCGTATCCATCCTTTGCTGCTGCTAACAAACCCTGCTCACAGCTGGTGCTACCCTCCGCCTACAGCAATTTATAACAAGGAATTCTTAATGCCCACATGTGCCAACCAAACCAGCTCACCTGTGTTCATGAGCACCAGTTGCCAAAACCCAAAGATATTCTTTCCCTCTCTCCTCAGCTGAAACACCTACTTTACATAGGCTTTATTTTCTTCTACAAAGACAAGGCAGGCAGGCACGCTAATATAGCCAAGACATCAATATCTAAGACTCTTTCTCAAGGTCTATTATACTTTTATAATGGTTTTACAGTAAGAGACAGACTTAATTCATTATCCTTCATGGAAATGCTGCAAGACATCCTTTTCCTTCTCTGGAACACAAAAATCTCCTCTCTGGATGACTGCTTTAAGAAAGAGGCTGTCACAGCAAATAAGTCAGCCAGGGGTATGTTCTCCCCTGTCAATATGTGATATTTCCAAGCCAACCCTTTAGGAAGGGCCAAGAGAAAAAAAAAATAAAAAATGCCCTGGAGAAAGTAAACAGGAAGCAAAGAGAAATTTCACTCGTACGTGGAGTTAACATGATGGCTTGCAAATAAGGGGAAAAAGAAAAAAAAAGAAGCAAGCAGAGAAAGGAGGCAGCAGAGGGTGGAGAGGGCAGAACAGAACTGCAAGCCCTGAGAAAGGCCTTTGGTTCACAGTATTTGCTTTCAATAATGCACTGCACTAAACAAAGCTAAATCCTCCACCTGTTTAGCTTCCAGAAACAAAGAATTCCTCAACAGAATCTTTTTCTGCCTCTGCAAAACCTTAAAAGCAAAGGATCTAATGACAGGGAGATGAAAATCCAGTTTTTCTAACATTTTCTTCATTATGAATGGGCCTTTTTATTGATCTTTCAGAGCACAGAGAAGCTGGCTTTCCAACCTCTGCTGCGATATAATTATCTGCGGTGTTTAATGCTAGCACAGACGAGTCCCACTACACACTGCATTTTGTTGTTTTATTGATGGGTTTTAATTATCTATCCAGGTGCTAGAGCTGTCAGATAGGCTGCTGCTTATGTGATCAAACCAATACAAGGAGAGGCAGAGCACTCTAATTGCAGCCTCACCAAGTGCCTTTGTGGAGATATGCCGAGATACATTTAAACTGTTACGATTATTGTAAAATCTTATGATGTTTGCTGGGAAAAAACGAGTCCTTGTTCTATAGCCTCAATCCATTTCTTTTCTCCAATTATTATTTTATATTGAGCAAAGCAAAATGGGAAAAAAACAAACCACCAAAACCACACCAAAAACCCCAGCCAGCCAAACAGCAGAAAAATCCTGCGGTGCCAAACTGAATCCAAGCTGTAAAGGTCACCGAGGGGACTACCTTGATATATTATGGAGAGCCTGGGAGTAAGATGGAAAACAGGTCCTGGAAATAATTTAAATACCAGTTTTACGTAGGAAAAAAGAAAAAAGGAAAAGTAATTATGCTGTTTCAACTCATTGATAAGGCCCTTAAAATTTAACAAGAAGCATTTAACAGCAAATTCACAAGATTTAACAGATTTAATGGCAATTTGGGGCACCCCTGCACATAGTACATCTGGTCTGCTGCCAGGGACTCCCCAGCTCAGGAGGCTGAGGTCTGGGGCAGGACCTGCCAGCGGGGATGCCCTGGCTCATCATCAGCCTCCAAAGGAGGGTCCAACCAAGCAATGAAAGCTTTTTCCTCTGTGCTTTGTCATGTAACATCTCTTATATTTTAGAGCTTCCTCGGATTTCTTTCTGTTCCATCTCTTTGCAATTAACAGTGAGGAGAGGAGATGAAATCCCCAAAAGCAACGAATGCGCACCCCGAGAGGAAAACCTGCCAAGCGCTTTGTGCTAATGTGCCTGGCTATAGCGTCCCTGTGGCAACAGGGAACCTGTACGCAAGCCTGGTGGAAGAAACGCTCATCGTTAGCACAAGAAAAACAAAACGATGATCTGTCCAAGCCATTGGGTATATGTTGGCAATTTCGGCACGGAAAACAGATCTGCACTGAGTCGCGGTGTTGCTCCAGCTGCCAGGAGCTGAGGACACAAGCAAGGCCAGGTTCGCAATGTAGGCTAACATCTTTTATTGGATGCCAGTCCGTATGGCTAAAAAACAAACCAGGCAAGCCTTAAGGCTGTAAAGCTCATCTTCTAAAGAACAACATCTGCCTTTTTACAGGTACTCTACTTCTTCCAACTCCATAAACTTCTGTAGCACTCTAATAAAAATCCACTTTACAAAACACTAACAGGATATCTGGAGAGGAGAGTAAACACCTAAAACAAACCAACCAATAAAAGGCTCGTTGGTTTAGCCAGAGTTAACACTAGTTAAAATAACTGTGAAGAGAAAACAATCTGGCTTTTAATTTGGGTTAGGAGGTCAAATTAAAGGCTAGAGGAGGTCTGGGCTGAATTTCAGCTGGCACTCCACATTACTTTGTCTTCATTGCTATTTTAACAGGAATCAATGCAAGTTAAAGCCCAATTTTTCTTCATCTTTAGTGCAGCTATCCAGAGCTGGGATAGCCACAGCAAGTGGCAAATAATTATTTTCTCTAGAACAGCTCTGAAGCGTTTTCAGACCCTCAGTCTACCATTACCTACCTAACAACCAGGTCCACAGCCCAGGGAGCCGATATTGTGCTGGACACCAAGGCGCTGCAGCTCTTTAGCACCGTGAACTATGAACCTGCTGCTCAGCCCTGGCTGAGGAATAAGCAAATCTAGATACAAATATTTAGAGAAGTTTTAAATATATAAACAAAAAAGAATAAAAAAAGATACTCTGTTCTGTTGTTAAAGGAAAATCTGGCATTACTTCTGCTGCACCCCCCTTCGCTAATTGTCACGTTTTCTCAAAGTACAAGGAATTACGCAGCCTGTAGTAACTGCAATGCTGCCATTTACTGTCACCACCCAATGCCCCCATCCCAGCCACTGACTGGCTCCTGCAAAAGAAAAAAACTGAGATTAGAGAATATTGTCTGAAAACGGGCTCAAGTAATCTGTATTCAGCGGCTGGTAGGTTTAATGTATTAGCCTTTCACCTCTGCGAACAGGGTTAAAGAAAGGTTTTGAGCCAAAATAATTTGTACTGCACTCCATCTCAAATTTGACATAATAATTGAATGACAGAATGAAAAAAAATTAGTATGTCCAAACAGCGTGGGAGGTCAAAGCTGGGCAACTCCCTGATGAACTCAGGAGTGAACCGAAGCCATCCATGCAGCACTGTTTCTAAAACCCAGAGCAACCTCGCTCTTCATCATTCTTGCCAATGGCATGATACCGAGGTGATTTTTAAGTAAAGGTCCATAGATTTTAGCTAAGGAAGCAATCGCCCCTCAGCCTCTTGGGGCTGGGGGAAGCCTCCCAACCAAGTGAGATGTAGGATCAACACGTGACAGGTTATGCCTTTAGCCTCATAGTTAAATCAGTTCAGACAAAAAGATAATATTAGTGAGTAAAACAAACAGCCTACCAGGGTCATATGCTATTAATACAGCATCTGTTAATGGAGACCAATTTTGTACAGCACCTTGTTCAAACGAGTCTTGGCCCCCATCTGTATCTCAGGCGTTAAAGGAGTACAAATAATAATCAGAAAGGAACAAAACTTTCTCAGAAAATAATCCTGAAATGAACTAAATATGGTTTTAATATTCAAAAGGGATTTTTATTTTATTCCAACATAGCCAACTCTGCCTCTTTGATCTTTACCCCAAAGCTTGAATAAAGGCAGCCTGCACTTTGATTCTAAGCTCAAGAGAAAGCACAGCATCACAAAACCTTTATACATGTCCCAGCCCAGCAATGTCCAGCCAAAGCATATACAGAAGCAAATGGTAAGGAAAAAATAAAAAAAAAGAAAAAAAAAAGCACCTAATCTTAGATATATTATTTGAAAGCGCCATTGTGAAGTTCCTCAAAATGTCTAAACATAGCACTGAATTTTCTGTGGCTGCATGCAGCAACATGGGAGGGGATGGAGGGATGCATTTTTGAGAACATCTCTCCAGCAGCTCCAGCAAGGCTTTCTCATGCTGTGCTCAGCACTAAGCTGGGGGAAATCAGGGATCGCATGCCCCTGCCCTCCCACCACCCCATACCCTCCTCACCTGTCCCTCCTGGGGCATTTTTCGGCATATCTATCCACCTATCCATTTATCTATCTACCTCAGTTTTCAACTATATATGCCCATTAGCTCTTCTCCTGCACTGCCCTATCTGGTCACCATCCTGAAAGGGATACTACTTGCCCATTATATACCTTATCTGCCTTTAAAATGTATGATTAAAACGCATACAGATTTGGCTAAAAGGACTATCCTGAGAAACAGTCTGTTAGGAAAATGGCCTCTTAACATCTGTGGGACAATAACTGGTAGGTACAGAGCAACAGGGTTTCTGCAAAACCTCAAGTCTTCCTTGTGAAAATGCGGAAAATACTTTGTTACTGGAGGACGGGCTATTTCATACTACAGCGCTTGCCTAATCCTGTACTCACCGAATTAAACTCACTGCATGTAAGAAAGCTTCCTTTCAGGAAGTTCAACTCAAAGGCCAAGTTTTCCAGAAAGGCTCTGCCTCCCACCAGAGCTGAATTTTTCCAAAGAGCTTGTTCTTCTTGGAGGAGCTACAAAAAGGCCCAGCTATTTGAACATGGCCTGGGACTCCTCAGTTCTCATAGAGAACAGTGAAGCTCCTGGCCATTAAGCATTTTTCAGACAGCAGCCTGTGTCATGGAGTGCCTAACCACTTTGGTAATCCAACCCAGATAGCTCTGTGGAAAACAAACCTGCCTGCCCAAGATTGCACAGGAGCCTTAGGTGGGGCAGAAACTGGGAAATCCACATTCCAGAACATGGAGCATGTCTCCAGGAAGTCAACTTTAAAGTATGTGACTGATGCTGCTCAAACATACTAGCTGAAGTCCAGGGAGATGGATGAAAGGGTAAAGATGCAGGATAAATTAATCAGATGTCTCCATAAATCATTTCTATAGTTCACATTTGTTCTCTGCCTTTCATTACTTACATTTCCAAGGCCACTGGGTGCCTTGGTGCAGTGGATCTAATAAAAAGGAAGATAAATTTTAACATCCCTTTTTGAAACATCTTAAAATGATCTAGCTTTCTTCTGAATGCTAATGGCAAGCATTACAAGAAACATACTGTCTCAAAACAATTCACTGGGGCTGGAAGTGAAAGCAGCAGCCTGGAAATTCACAGTCCTGGTCCCCTCCCAACTGGTATAAAAGATCTTATTTCTGGCCCTAATGTTTTGGCAGCCTTAACTTTGTCACTGAATCCTGCCATCGCTTTGCGCAGACCCTCTGACTCAGGGGCGAAATTCCATACTCGAGAAAAGGAGGAAATATTTTTTGGAGATTGGCAGTTTGGAAAAGAATCTGAGCTGCCTGACAGCTGTTCGGAGATGTGGGATGCCAGAGGGGTCCCAGTGGAGCATACAGTATTACACACACGCGCACGCACAGAAAATCATTAAAGTTTCTGTCTCTAAAGTTTCACATTTAATGAAAGAAAGCAAGGGAGATATCTGGAGAATTCTTGGGTTATATTAACAGCTAATGATATTCCCTTTGCCAAGAGCGCAGCCCTGGGAAACTCACTGACAGCGATGGGGGGACCCACGAAAACGCCAGCGGGTGCAGGCAGGTGAGGGGGAATGGGGAGAGCTGTCCTTCCCCTTCTCCCTGCCACATCCCCAGGGGGGTCGGGAATCAAGCCGAGAGCCTGCTGTTGCATGGCTGGAGTTGTTCTACGACAGAAGCAAGGACCTTTATAACAGAGTTTAATCCGTCACAGGTTAAACAAAACAAATGACTGCACAAGTGAGCTATTAAAGAGCATTCCAGAGCCAGCACTCGGAGAGCCTCACCATTGATTAATTAGGTTCAAAGGGCCAAGGCTAACCTCACAGTCCCCTGAGAAGAAGACCACTTAGCCCCTTTAAAAAAGAAAAAAAGAAAAAAATTTAAAAAATTTTCAGCGTTCTTATTTAACACTTGAGCATTAGTTAAACAGCTGCTAAAGCGGTGAAACAATTACTTCGGACTGACCTACATTCAGCTGTATCACTTTATTACATTCAGGAGAAACTTAATTAAGCTTCTGTTACTTAATAAAAGCAAATAAAATCCTCCATTTTATGACACAGAGCTACACTGGTACAGCCATGTGAGGCTTTCAAATTTGGCAGCGGGCTTTCCCAAGAGAGCCTGGCTCCTGCTATCACATTCCTCCTCCTTGCCTGTGAGGGATAAGAAGATACAGGATATTTTTATGCATTAATGCTCCTCAAGGTGGGCTAGCTCACTCTGCTAGCTACCACCACTGTATCTGTGTAATATGGTCTACTCCCAGCCACATCGTGGGCTAGGTCATGAGTTCATGCCATGCCAGGAGGAAGGCATCAACTATTCACTTCACTGCAAGAAGCAAAAACCCAACCTGTTCCTGGAAAAAAAAAAAAAAACATACTGCTGGCCATATAGTTCCTCTTCCCCACAGGCCTGATGCACACCCCAGTGAATTCAGTGGATGAACAGTCATTTACAGGCACCACTGACCATCAACAGGGTTTGAGCTGCATAGCAGGAGTGTACAATCAAGGATACTCCCATATTAAGAAAATACACAAAGAGTTTCACTAGTTTGTGTCACCAGAGACTCCCGAAACCATCCAGCCAAAGCCTCCCTTGAATATTAAGATTTTAAAACATTGTTAATAAAAAGGACCACCTCGAACATGTGACCCACACTCAGCTACACTTATCCATCGTAACTGCGCCCAACTTCTCTACAGGATTATCTGCCACGTGCTACATCCTCACCACCCTCCTCCCTAAAATGCTTGTCTTGTCCTCCTCTTCTCCGGCCCTCACACAAACGGCTCCCCCACTCTGCCTTACCAAAAGATCCAGTTTTGGGAAGAAAATCTGTCCCCAGCCTTGTATAAATAATGAAAGCAAGCATTTAAACTACAAACAGCTGGACAAAACCACTCACCAGCTTCCCAGACCCTCTGGACTTTCAATGAGCTGACCACCGATGCTCAGGCAAACCTTGGAAGCTTTGATGAGGTTGTGGGAAAATTTCTTCTCCCTGAGGGAGAAGCCTCAAAAAGTGTCCCTTGCCCAGCAGAGGCTGTGGCTGGGTAGCTCTTCAGCACTGGCACCATGGCCAAAAAATGACTTCTGCACACGCGCCGGCTCCTGCCGTGTTTCCCAGCCAAGGGGTAACTTGCCAACTGGCTTTTGGTCCTACTGAAATCTGTGCTGGATGTTTGAGACCATGAAGCTGCTACTGGACTTTTTGCCATGTCCAATTCCATGTGTGCCCTGCCAACATTTATATTTATAAAGCTCCCTCTTCTCTCAAGGAGACAAAGTCATGGGTGCAGAGGTGACAGGTGTACTCCCCTTGGGGCCACTAAGGAGTGATTCCCCTGGCCTCATGACACAGGGGCCCTTGCATCAGCTCCATAACTCATTGAAATTAGCTGTTAATAATACCATGACACCTCCCAGGCTTAAAAATCATAAGAAGCTCTAAAGTCCTGCTCCCCATCAAGACCATTAGTGCCAAGCACACTGGTCTGATGATGCCTTGTCCCTTGCACCTACTTTGTTCCTGCTCTCTGCAGTAGCTCAGCATGACAGATTTTGTTCAGGACCTAAAAGAGTTGGATTTAATTCCACGGTTGGCTGTAAAGCCTTAGCTCCCAACCTTTAGCAGAACACCCTTATGGTGGTGAAGTCCAACCTCTTCTCTTGGCAATGGGCTTCACTTATTTCTGAGTAATTGAGGAGGCGTTTTGGTAGGGTCTGAAAATGGCATCCTAGCTTTCTAGGGTACGTTGGACTGCTAGGATGAAGTATCAGGCAGGTTCTGCTGCTATCTGACTTGGTGAGTATCTGACCAATTAATGTATAGGCATAAGCTGCAATGGAAAAAAAAAAAGACACATTCAGTTCCATATAATGCCATTAAAATTGTGGTGATTTAAAACCCTGCAATACTTTGGTAGTACGTTTTGCAGCCTGGTTGTAATGAGCAGTGGTGAATGGTATCTCAGGTGCTGGAGAGTAAGCAGTGAGGGGTAAGGACATCTCAACTCAGCTTCAGGGTTAAAGAAACTTTCCATATACTCACTACTGCTAACCCTGAAGGCAGTAAAAACAATAGGTGACTGACAGTATTTTATTTTCTTTGTTAGTATAAACAAGACTAACTTGTTAAGTCACAGGTGGCATCCAAATTCTTCATTCTTTTTCTCAGTGTACCTATGGAAAGTCAATTCTTTTTCAAATGTTGAGAAGATGAGGCTTTTCCTTATGTCATCGGTGCGTTTAACAACATTCATCTCACTCCAGGCTTTTTGAAGTGTTGTGTATAAATAGCCAGCGCCACTTAGTATACTGAATTAGACAGTACAGGCATATGGACAGTGCTGAGAAACAGTTCAGCATGAACAGATTGACAGGCAAATCCTAAAATACTGACCAGCTAGGAAATTCCCTCTAGTCTAACCAGCCTCAACCTATGTGCCTAGTTTGGGTTTGTGTGGTGGGGTTTTGGTAGCGGGGAGGGGCGGCAGGGCCGGCTGCTGTGAGAAGCTGCTGGAAGCTTCCCTGGCTCCAAGCCGGACCCGCCTCTGGCCCAGGCCGAGCCCCTCAGTGACGGCGGTAGCGCCTCTGGGAGAGCAGAGTT
>JANZLQ010000007.1:27717057-27728076 GCA_026212715.1 Elanus axillaris | reverse complement strand
TGCCCACCCCACCACTCCCCCCCCCCCCCCCCGAGCGGTCCAGCTGTGTGGACAGAAGGGGTCACAGACTGCCCGGGGGCAGTTTGGGCACAGAGAGAGAGGACATGAACCCAGAGCCGGCCTCCTGACCACAAGCACTTGTGCCACAGAGAACGATGCCGAACAGCACTTGTGTTTCTATACAGAAAGAAATGGAGCACAGAGGCCTCATAAAGAATCAATTAGATATTGCAAGAGAATGCAAAATAAAGGTGGGGCACACGCACACAGAATATCAAAAGGAGAGGAGAAAGGAAGGAGCATTTTCTCCCAGGGCTGGCTGATGTCCCCACCCCAGCTATCGCAGGGCTGATTGGCACGCAGGAGGATGGGAATCCAGAAGTGTGACAGAGCTGGAAAAGCAGCCAGATCTTCCTTATCTTGCCACTGTGGTCCCATTCTTCCCAATAACAAAGGTCTTGAAAATTAATTAATATTCTGAAAGGAAGACCTGACCGTCAGAGCAGATTTCTAATTAGCTACAGATAATGCCAGCAGGGTGCTTAAGAGACAAGGCTGATTCCACTGGCCACATACAGGGTGCGGGCCCTGACAAAGTAAAAAAACAAACAAACCTGGAGACTGCTTACTACAGTGATTCATGGATAACAGGGCAAAAAGAGCGCATTAACATTGGCTTATGAGATGGTGGGCTTGCAGCATATCTCCAAGGATCCTAACAGCACTTCCTAAGGATTAAGACATATATGTCTCTGAATGTCTGTATGAGCCTAACCCTTTTTTCTTGTCTTGTCTCAAAACAGCAATGTACAAAAATAGCATGCAAAGTCATGAGAGCTTACCTGAGCCTCAGCCCTGTTTGGATAATATCATTAAGTATAACTTGTGCTTGGCTAAGGATTGCAGAAGGGATGGGCTAAAGGTATATGGGAAGGCAGCGGCAATGCCAGGACTCTTCAATGGATGGAGCTCTTCTGCAACCCTGGGCAGGTAGTGAGAGTTAAATATTTTTGATGATCAAAAGGGTAACAGAGATCTTCAGGAGTGTCACCACTGTGTCCGATCTCAGAGAGCTGGCTGAGATTTCCAAAGTCATTTTAACCTCCCCACTCCCACCAGCACTACTACCTTCTCCCCTCCAAATATTTCTTCTCATAATGGAAGTTGTCTTTTTTGGGGGGAAGGGGCAAATTTCCCCCTGAAGCTTAATGTATTTTTTCCAACCATACCTGAATCAGAGTAACATTGATGAGAAGTGAGGGCATAGGAGAGATTTAATAGAGAACTAGAGCAGGAAATAAGAGTCAGGCAATAAAAAGTGAAAAGCATGGAGAAGCAGAGGGGCTGAAGACCACCTAAATACAGCTTAATGCAGTTAGCAGCGAAGGAACATCTCAGCTGCCAGGCAGGACGATGCACCAAGGGCAGAACGAGGTGTGCAAAGGAGTGGGCCAGCTCTGCAGAGCACAAAGGGCACAAAAAGAAGCTGCGAGTCCTTCCGGGAGGGATAAAGAAATGGTCCGAAAGTGGGATCCCTGGGAGGAGGGGGGGGGAAGCCGGAGGCGCCAACTTCTCCTGCCAGCCTCTGCGGCTGGCACAAGGTGATTGATGGGGGACATGTAAGATGTGTAAAGGAAAGGAACTGCAAGGAGAAAGAAGAACCAGTTCATTTACCCACAAGCAACTAACAGCCAAAATCGTGCTAGGGTCAGGAGCCAGACAAAAATCAGGAGCTTTGACTTGACAGGAAGATGTTCGGCAGAGACAAAGACAATCCAGTTTCTTTGCAAAAAGATTGTGGAAATGGAGGCTGCTAGGAGGAACACAAGGAGTAGTTAAAAAAAAAAAAACAACAAAATTAAAATCAAACCCACAAGCAAAATAACCCACAAGGTGTAAGAAGAAAGGAGGCAATGAAGGAAACCTGATCTAGAAAGGGAGAAAGGAGTGGAGTGCCTGACATGAAGCTGAAAGGATGAGCTAGTCAGTGACAAAAGAAAGGGGGAGGAGAGATTTATGAGTTTGGAACAAATCACTTAATTACAGATGGAACGAATAAAGCTTTTACCTAAAACCTACTTCTTAATGCGACTCCGAGATAGTTTGGTGTGTGCCTGCCGATAAGGAGCTAGTTCAAAATAAAAGGAAAGCACAAATCTTTGAGTGCTTAAATAAAACAGTATGTGGGTCTTATCCTGCTGGTAAGATTCATGCAACTACAGCCAGCCAGGCCCAAGCCACGGGCGTTTAGCAGGCAGGAGAGGCAGATTGGACCCTGGGAGGAGCAGAGCTCTAATTCCGGGGAAGCAGCTGACAAGGGCACATGGAGGCAATACCTAAACACACTGCCAGAAATAGAATCTACAAAAAGTGTCCTCTACATAGTCCAAATTAGGGGCACAGGCCAGGCCAGATTAAAAGAAAAGTCTGCAACTATAGCCTGAAACTGTTTCATTCAAAGCAAATGACTGCAAAATTGCAGGAATTTCTCTAATCCCATCACCGACACCTTATTTTTCAGCCACCTTATCTAATCTTTTTTTTCAGCAGGAAGAGAGACAAGATTTTATTAATTGAATTAATAAAATCCCTTGTTGACTCTATTCCATCCTGGGTGATAACAAATCCTTCCCAGATGGACTGTAATTTCCACTTAATCTTTTATTCCTCTGCTGATCAGCAACCCACAGGGCATGAGAACTCATTTCTGGCCATCACTGGCTTGCTGCTAGATGGTCAGAGGTAACCATAACAGCCCTTTAAATGACTTTAATCCATTTTGAGATCACATTCAAAATCAGTTTCCTCTAGTATTGCCACATATGAAAAAGTGAATCGGGCCCCAGCCTTCAGTCATTTCTGTGAAAAACTCTATTCCTAAAACTTACCCAAACATGAGCAGGATTTGCTAATGTAAGTCTGTTTCAGAGACTGGAGGCTTAAGATTCAAAAATGTGCTGCATGTTCAGGTTCATCCTCTAGCCCTTTACCATTACAAATCACACTTGTGGTGTTGCTCAATATTATCATGAGTGTGTGTCTGCGTTGCTAAATTACCAACTGCAGCTGCTCTCACACATACTTTAGGAAGCTGTATTAATAGTACGATCAAAGCTTGCAGGAAGTGAGTGGCAAGTGCCATCCTTCTTACAATACAAAAAAAAAAAAAAAAAAGACCGTGGACAATCAAGAGCAGAAAATCCTATTTTAGTGCTGCAGCTCTGTGTGTGCAGATCATTAATTAACCTGTGTGTACATCACAGGATTCTGCCCTTTGATTGAGCCATTAAGCAGGCTCCAAAAAGAATACTAGCAGCTCTCTCCCCTCTTTTCTCTCTCTCCCCTTTTCCTTGCCCTTCACAGGGCAGCCACAATGAAGACCCCCATGCCCAAACAGGGAATGAAGGCTCCTCCTAAACCCACTACGGATAAGGGAAGGTGGAAAGA
This sequence comes from Elanus axillaris, assembly GCA_026212715.1. Classification (NCBI taxonomy): domain Eukaryota; kingdom Metazoa; phylum Chordata; class Aves; order Accipitriformes; family Accipitridae; genus Elanus; species Elanus axillaris. The sequence continues at coordinate 27,724,629 of JANZLQ010000007.1, read as the reverse complement.
GCAAGACAGACAGCAGCTTTTCTCAGCCGTTTTTAAACAATATATCCTTTTATCATCACTAATGTTTCCCTGCATCAACTTGAAAGAACAAGCTCCTTCCCTGTTCAGTGATAGTTAAGGGATTAAAACTGAATTCCCTAGCTGTAAGCAACTGTCACACACAATACAAATTCCTTAACCTGAAGTAAACCCAAAGAAAACATTTCTTTAAAAATAAAAGATGGGTGGGAGGGGGAGATGCTGAAAATCCCTGCCAAAAAAGAATCTCAAAGCCACTCAGTTGTTGAAAACAAAGTAAAAACAAAATATTAATTTCCAGGAGGGAACTTGCTCTCAAACTTCAGCTCAAATTTCCAAGAGCTACGAAGGGACTCAGGAGTCCTGGCAGCATGGCCCGGAGAGGTGACCCCAGAGCAGCACAGGGGCTCGGGCAGGCTACCCGTCCTGGCCCCTCGGCCACCCGCAGAAGGGGACAGTTCAGCAAAACGACATGGAGGGGGTCTCAAAAGCTGACGCACATAGCTAGGAGAGAGGCATGAAGACTGTCTTAACCTTCCATTTTGCACAGATCGGCAACTGAGCAGCGTGCTTTTTGCAGACGGGTCTCTACGGCACAGGGAGCTGCAAAATGCGAAGGAAGAACCGGAACCATGAGCCTGTGTTACACTGCACTTCATTAGACCTAGAAACAGGTTTCCAACGAAAAAGAGAAAAAACGCTGTTCAGGCAAGTCCAGAAAAGTAACCATCTCTTTTCACTTGGTAGAACCATTTTAAAACAAATCCAGTTCCATTACTTTGCCTATGTTTAACTGTTGTGTTCACATAAAAGCACGTAACAGCAGCACTGAAAGCCGCAATGAACTAGTACGTTAAATGACTTCTGACTCCTCTCTGTAGTGGTCACCTAACTCTGCAGTGAGCCAATGAAAATAATGTTTATTTTAAGGACTAAGAAAGAATAGCCTTGATGTAACAGATCAGGTTCACTGTCCCTATCTATTTTTCCTGTTTCCTCAAATGACTTACCTATGCTTATTGAAATACCATTCCCGAGTACCTACAGATAGACAGTTAATGACTTTAACAGGAACAAGGTTTCAGCCACTATGTTTAGTTGCTAATCACATCTGTATAAAAACACATACCTAATAATAGAATTTAATTCAGTTTAATTCTGTACATATTCACATAGACCAATATGTACTGGGATATGCTAATACTAAGTTCCTAATTTCAAGCAGATTTTAATTATCCTATGGGCATATGTATATAAATACACACATCTTTTTCAAAATAGACTTATAAAAATACACATACATATATACACATATATAATATACATACACATCTACTGTACAGGTATAACATAGCCAAGAAGATACCATCCAGCAAATGAAAGACGACAAGATGCCAAGTATGACTGAAAATAGGGCAATAGCACACTATAAGACCTTCTTTGCCCAGGTTTCCTAGAAATTTTGTGTGGATGACTGCCTGTACATCTTCGATGTTGAATGGAGGAATATCTGGACATCTGGTAGCCCAGCTGAAGCTACTGTATGTCCAGAAATCTTGGCTGTGCACACTGTACAGGCACTGGTGAAATTGCACAGCACATGTACAAAGGGTCCAGTAATTTAGGTAAATGTTGTGTTTAAGGTGCAGACAACCAGGCAACTCATTTACATTTAAATGCTCACTTCCACAGAGCATCCAGCTGATTTTCTGAGCAGGAAAGAATCAAGCAGACAGTCATGGGACATGAAGCTGGAAATTTCCTGCACTGTATCACTGAAGTGCTGCTTCAAAGACACCTTGGACAGAAATATAGTACCTCTTAAGATTCAAGACAAGAAAATCCTTGGTGCTACATATACTGACATTTGTCTTCATTTTCATTCAATCAAAAAAAAAGACCCCTCTGGTTAAAAAACGAAAATAAAACCCAATACACCATCCATTTAAAAAAAAAATACATATAATTAGAAAAAAAATAAAAAGAAAGAACAGATTCACTAAGTTAAATTAGAATCAAACACTACAGTAGGCCATTTCTAATGCAAAACATCTGAAGAGACTGTACCGCAATCAAAACCTACCAAAAATTTCATAACTGTGGGAAAAGTCATCTAAGAAAACTTCGACACGCTCCCCATATTGGACGATCTGTGCAAAGTAGTTCTCATTTCCCTCTCCTCCTTTGGCTGTCAAAATGAAGATTTGGGAAGTATTTACCCAAAGATTGGCAGAGTCTGTCAAAGATTTAGCAGTGTAATTGATGGGAAATCTAGTGTGTTTAGACAGCACTGACTGAAATCAGCCTCTACAACATAGTGTGCCAAAACTTTTATGCCATTACAAAACATGCCCAACAAAAGTAGTCCAAGTTCTGGCAGCTTGTAATGGCAGCTTGCTTGGATATGACCAAAGCAGCTTCATCCAAAAGATACAGAACATGGATTTACTCTGTAAACTATTAAAAATGGTTGTGTGGCCAGTAACACGTAAACAACATGGAAAAGGAGACTGTTAATCAATGGAGACATACAGGACAGTGGCATCACTGTCACCCAAGGAAGTGAAGAACATCATGTTCATCAGGTGAAAAAAACCAAACCCCGGAAGCTAGAAAACTAAAAAAACATCTATAAAGCTTTCCAACTACAATGGATATCAGATCATTAGTATTCTTAACTTAGACATCTTTGATTGTGAGGAGAAGCCTGGAAGCTGCAAGCAGAGCAATAAGGAGCAGAAAGAGGTCAGGCTCAAACGGGAAGGTGAATTTAAGCCCAATGGGAGTTTAGTCAAGTAACACAAAAACCATCAGAAATATTTAACAAACTATAACTCTCCAAAAAGGCAACTGCACACTGCTCTCTTGCACCGTATTGACAATTTGAGTTACACAAAGTGGGATTACCAACTCCATTGACAAGTCCACCCCAACATTCCTCAGTGTTCAGCAGCTCTAACAAGTATGAATTAATACCACAACCAATTAGTAGGACGCTTGGAAAAAAAAAAAAAGACTACGTTCACTAACACAAGAGGCTACTGGCATGGGCAATATATTAAATATAGTATCATTAAATGCTTGTGATTTAACTGTCTAAAGATTTTTAGACTAAATTTCCTGCAAGGCACATTTTTTGTGATACATGCAGGTTTAACATGAATGCTCAGCTTTTGCATGCTAAGCAATGTTATATTTTTGCCATTTTTTTGCTTTACTTTTTTTTTAGGACGTCTTTAGGCAGACAAGAGGTTTACAACTCCAAGCTCCCCAGAAGGCAGCCAAGAGTATCTGTTGGGAGACAAGCTTTCAAAGCTCAAAGAAAAGAAACATCCTTCCTCCCAACCCCCAAAATATTAATGGTCAACTGAATTCTATCTCTTTTTTTGGCCGGCGTACTTAAAAAATGCAGTTGTAACCAAATTCCTCTCTCCCTCTGTCAACTTGTCATCTAGAAATAAAGCTGTGTAATGTCAATGCAAGTTTGTAGTAGCAATATCATAAACTGTAATGATGTAAAGGATGTAAAGCAAGGCAGAGTCCTCTATTACATTTCTTGACCAACTGTTCAGATGCATAAACTCAAAAACAAAAAAGAAGAAAAAAAAAAAAGGAAAAGGATTTCCGTGCTTAAAAGTTAATGGAGTTTAATAAACACAAAGGGAAACTGCAAATATATTTGAAGTATTGATTTCAAATACATAAAAGCATATGCTTACTAAGATTAGTGCTATGATGTGTTAAAGAAACTCAGATAAATTATCGGTGAAAATCAGTAATATTTTTTCCAATGTCTGCCATACCTTAAAGGAGGGTTTTATAAGAAAACAAACTCTGCATTAAAATCCAGGCTTTGTAGTTTTTTGTATTTAAAAAGAGAAGACAGCTTTATATAAATGTATTTCCTGCCGCTCAATTCTGCATAACTTTTGTGGGTAGAAAACCATACAAATCAACCAAAAATACAGAATTCGTAAAGTGGGAAAAGATGCATGCCCTAACTCCGAATTAACAGTAAGGTGGCGATGTTTTCTTTATCGTACTTTTTTTGCTGGGCTATTTCTTCATTGTAATAATAATTCCTCATTTCTTCACTATGGGAAAGGGAAGAAGTGTTTGGGATTATAAAGAGTACAGGTAGTGAATCATTATTTCAGTATTCTGACATAATTTTTTTAATGAAATAGCTGAAAAGGAAACAAGATTCACCTGAATCAGGTTTTCCTTATGAAGAACCTATGCTGATCGCTAACTGATAGTACTGCCAAACACAGATGCTTAAACATCACACGTTAATCCCCATAAAACCATGACATTGATTTAAGAAAAAAACCTATGCAAAAAGGGACATTTTCCTGACATTTTTGATCACAAATCCCTCTCTCAGATAAAAGTATTTTTAAATAGCCAGTGTAAAAAATACTGTTTTAAAATTGTCAAATATTACATGCCTTCATCAGCTAGAGATTAAGGAGAAAAAATGGCCAGTCTGCTAAAGGTGAAAACAAAATCACTATCACTGGAAACTTCAGAAAGCTGCTCCAGGGCTTCTTGCACTGCAAAACTGGGATATCATTAAAGCTGGTAAAGACCAGTTGCTCTCATAGAAGCAAATGATGGCCCTGATCCTGCAAATAGCTTGCAAGTGCTCCCAGGACTAGGGTGGAGGAATTGAAATTATTTCCTTTTTATGGCTTGTAATAGCAGGATCATCTGTATTCTCCACAGAAGACAATCCATTGCAGGCACGCAAACAAATTAGATATTCTTGGGGTTTGCAAGCTGAGCCTGTTATTTATCATTAACAACCACAGTAATTATGCTGCAAATGGCCACCTCTTTAAATTACTCAGGTATTTGTGTTCCACTCAGACTACTGGGAAATCTAGGCACGTGGGGTTTTAAGGAAAGAAGTCCGTAGTTCAATAATTGAATTTGATCGTATTAAAAAGAGAGGACTCCTTGGAAAAAAACATAAACAGATGCAGACTGAGGAGCAACCACGCACTTGCAGAGAATGGCCATATCCTACATACTCCTCTGTGGGGCAACAACTTGATTAAGCGGTTTAACTCCTGATCTTCCTTCTGCCTCCCATCCCTGGCTGCTCTCCTCCATGCGCAGCGCATCTGCCTTAATTCAGAGCAGCTCCTTAATGTGCTCTGGCTTCCTTGCCTGAATTTAAATGATACCATTTTGTTCCACATTTTCCTGTCGCAATGCATTCAGGATTCACCCGTCCCACTATTGCTCCCAAAAAGATGCTGTCAGATTTTGTGCAGAAGAAAGCTGCACGCAAGTTATTTAGACCACGTGTCGCCTCTGCCCAGAGAGATGGCTTCTGGAAAGGGATTCTAGGAAGGCTTCTAGGAAATGATTCAAAAGGTTTTAAATGCACACTTGTTAAATAGCTATTTCAGAAGCTTCAACAAAAGCCACTGGATATAGAAATTAACTTACTAACTTAGATTACAGACCATATTTTACCCTCTCAGCAATCACACATTCCTCCAAAGTGCGAAGCAGGGGGATTCCTGATGGGTGATGATGGAAGCACTTCAGGTTTTTGTTTGGGTTTGGGGGGTGGTGGATTTTTTTGGATCAGTGTAGCTTGTTGTTTATACTTCCTATATTACCATCAAAATACTGTGGAGATTTCAAAGCCTTACTGTGAGAGTCCATTTGACAGTGTCTACAGTCTGCAGTATTTTGGTTGTTAAACAAACTACATTACATTTACTATGCTGCTCAGGGAAGGGAATTAGGAAACCAAACTGACTTACAGAAAGAGGGCACGGAGAAATTTTGGCACAAACGGCAGCCCGATGGGCTATTAATAGGAAATGCAGCCTTAAATAAATAGTTAAGAATTCCAAATAAGATGTGAAGAGCTTCTTGCTGTATTAACAACTTTCATTTTCTGAAGACAGTGCTGTGGTATCCCCGAAGAAGTTCTTGGATATAGAACAGAAATGTTAAGCCTTTGCTCCTGCTATTACTAGCCAGTTTTCTTAGACAAAAGCTTTAGGGCAAACTACTTTTGACTGCTGGAAAATACCCATACTTTACTCAAAGGGTTAGTGATTTTATAGCATGTATTTGTTGCCAACTCTCTGTCAATTTACTTTCCAACTAATTTAACACATCTTGACTCTGAAGTGTTTTTTATTTTCTCCCCTGCTGATACCACAATGTCAGAGATCAAAGGCTTGTTCCCATCTTCCAGCTCGTGCTACATTCAAGTAAATTACCAGGTATGTTACAGAAAATTTGCAGCACTCACCCAGACATGGTCAGAAGCAACCCAACAAAGCTCTGAACACATCACAGAGTTGGGGGTACCGACAAGCTGGGGCTGGAAAGGCAAGCTAAATTATGAAAATGTGTCTCCTGTACCAAGCAGGCATCTACACTGGGCTGGAAAGAAAACCCCTAAATCCTGGGCTGGGGCGGGGGGACGGGGATGTTGAGGACAGGAAATACAAGGAAAAAAGAAAAAAAAAAATAAAGATACAGGGGGTTTATTTTAGCTTGGTTTAATAAAGCTAGTAAAGAGATTTGTAAAGCTTTGGCAGGTCCGCATGGTTTTTAACCTGTTCTTGCCCACACGTGTGAAGAAAGACTTGCAGAATGCTCAAAAGAAAATAATGAGCAAATGTCTAGTAAAGACCAGGTCAAGCATTTCTAGCTCACCTCCGTACCCCTTTCAGCACAAGCTAATCCTCCTTTGGCACTGAAATAAAGAAATACAAACAGAAATCCCTTCTGCGTTGGCTGCCTGCCTGAACTATAGTGTCTGTAAACTTTCACTGAAAACCCCGTTGGAGTGAAAATGAATTCAGTGAAGACAATTCATTGCTACAATAAGTGACTCTTTCATAACAAAACATACCCGATAGTTTGCCTTTATGACCTACATCGGAGGAAAAGACATATGTATATACAACACATGGCAAACACGCACAGAAAACGGGCAATAGTTGGGTTCTGACTTGAAATTTGCAAGAATACTTCAAAGCAAGAGACGTGTGATAGCAGCAATATTGCACATGGACAACGAAAGCAGGGAGAATTTTTCTCAATTCCATTTTAAGTGCTCTCTAGTGCACACCAAAACCACCCCTCTCCCCAGCATTCCAAGTAATTAGCTCTGATATCTGGAAAACAGTAAGTAAAAGATAAATTAGCTGCGCGGAGGGATTAAATCAAGCCAGCACCATGGGCTGGATCAGAGCCTGGATCCTGGGTTATTCTGCAGAGAGCTCCACAGCAACATAACTAACAATTAGTAAGAAACATCTAAAAACCCTAACAAGAACAAATAAACTTGGATGGAGAAAGCATATGCTACCTGTTATGACCATCAGAAAACAAAACAGGGTGAAAGCACTAACTGAAAAAAGCTTCAACATCAGTTTGTTTTCATTTAAACCATTACAGAAATGAAAAGGTTGCTAGTTTAAAGATTGCTGTCATATTAAGTGCATCTGGAAGAGACTGTTCAGGATCTTCTAGCCACCTGCCCCCCCCCCCCATACCTTGAATTAAAAAAAT
>JANZLQ010000007.1:27692510-27716957 GCA_026212715.1 Elanus axillaris | reverse complement strand
CCCCCGCCCAAGCCCTTGAATACAATTAGTGTCTCAAAGCAATCTCAGTAATACTTTTGCATCAGCCAAAACTGGCTAATGACAAGGAAAGCAAATGTTCCCAAATCACTGTGGCAAACACAAATAGACGGCACCAAAAAATCCCAGCTGGCAAAACACCAAATGCAATTTTTTACCATTTCCCAATGGTTTTCATGCCGTATACCTTCAAGCTATTTGACTGTACTACCTATCAGATGGAATGGCTAGATGGATGGGAGGTGATTAGTGTCAGAGAAATTTCTGGCTAGGGGCTGAACTAACCAGGGCAATAAAGAGGAAAAAAAAAAAAAAAAAAAGAAGCAGGACAAAAATAGAGCGGATCATATAGGGTGATTGATAATTCATTACAAAGGGTTTCTCCTGCTTTCCTGGGAGAGCTGCAGTGACAAGCGCTGACGATGACAGAAACAACTTAAGAGACAAATCTCGACTGTTACTGGGGTTACAAAACAACAGCTTCCACAGAGTGAAAGCTGTCAGGTTACGGCAGCCAAACAAGGGATAAATGAAGCTATTTAAATTAGTGAAGTAGTAATTTTTTTTCCTTCTTCTTTCTTACTCTCCCCCCCCACTGGCATAACTGTGTTGGCATCACTAACCACCCTACCCCTTCCCATTGTGCACTATAGCTGGCAAACAGCAGGCAGACCTACCAGTTGTACTAGAATTGAAATGGTGACCAGCAGACAGATGTTTTCCATTAAGTTTATATGATTTTTTTTCCAGTCTTCTTTCCAATAGACGGCAATTGTGTGCATCTTGCTTGTGTAAATCTGAAATATCCAGCACCAGGTTATAGATGATGACTGTCACGTTTCCTGGACCAAGAAGTCCGAAGCACTCAGCTCTTGTTTAGAGCTGTTAGGTAAACCAGCCCACCTGTAAAGGGTTTGGCAGGCAGCAAAATAATCAGTCTCACTGCTATTCCCCAACAAAGCTACTTCCCAAAATGACAAGCCTTCCTTCTTTTTGTTGTCAAAACAGAGCCAAAACCCATGCTACCATTCTTCATCTAGAGTGGAGGTTGTACAAACAGTAAATGCCAAATCCCTCAAAACACTGGAAAGTCACATGTATCATTGCTAGAGGCACACAGGAAAAAGTTGGTTTCAGTTGGATTATTCACCTATTCAGCCCCATTTAAAAAACAAAATCAAACAAGCCTGTCTTCCAGACACTTCTTGAGCACACTTAAAATTATGTGTGGGTCCATTCCACAGCTAACTGCATCCTTAATCACTCCTACATTTTCCTAAATCTGCTCGTGCCAATACTGAATCTACATAAACAGGAGAGCAGTACTAGTTGTATTAAGCAATAGCAAAGAGTTAGAATTAATCTTACAAGCGTGAACAGAACACAGTTCGTACTAACAGTGAGAGCAGCCTGCCCATACAGAGCCAGCCAACTCAGGCTACAAAATCCACCTGAAATTCTGCCCTCTGTAAAGCAGGAGGTTATTTGAACTTGTGTTGATGCTGCCTGACCAGTTTTGACTGCCTTTTTTCTTTCATCTATCAGCTCCCTTGATATTCCGTATTCTTTTAAATCCACAATCCTTCTATGGCTTCGAAGTCAGGCATTTCAAAGCCCCCTCCCCAAGCAGTTTACTGTGCACCAAAGCTGACTCTGTGCATTTCGGCACTGAACACTGATGCAATGAGAAAGGTTATTTTATCCATGGCTCCCTGAGCACGTGAAGAAGCTTTCTTTTACTGGGAAAGGTCTGTTGTCACCCTGGCTGCAATCTTCCTTTAATATGACTTGGGAGACAGTGCTAAGCTACAGCCCCTGCTTCTTTAGCTTTTCTTCAGACAATTAGGAGCTCCGCATCTTGATCAAATGACACAGAATATCTTCCTCACGAATGAAAGCGATTTTCTAGCCTTTGATTGCCAAAAGCATGCTTGATAAATTGAATGGGAAGGCATAAAAAAAAAAGGGGGGGGTGACTGAGAAGAAGAGATGTTAACAATGAAGCTCTTATGTGAGGAGGATTCAGGTCATCAATTTTCCTTCAGTATGAATCAAATACTGTTAACAACATGGAAGCGGCTCCACGATAAGACACACAGACGCGCTTGAGAAATTTAATGCTTTGCCCCTCATCGCAGAATTTACAGCATTTAATCGACCAAATGGAAAGGCAGAGGCTCTTATCAACAGGAAAGCGGGAGGCGTGACAGCAGAATGGGCCGGGGTAACGAATGCACAGTGAAGTCATGGGGATGCTTGTGAAGCCACTCCTGTGTGTCAGTAACACTGAGGTTCTCAGAGATAATAAAATTACATCTCCTGTATGGGCACAATCTAATTTGGGATGTGATGGAAGTAAGGGACAGCTTCCATTTTCTTCCATGCCCCAGAGGACATGGAGTATCACTTAGATGCCTGACAATCCACATCAAGGTTTGTGTCCATATTGGTGAGTTCTTCTGTCTTTGCCCAGAACATTTCCCCCTCTTCTTCCTCAGATCATCTCTCAGGCTCCTTTCCAAAATACTTTCCTAGAAATTTCTCTCAGCCATCACACAGACTTCCACCCCTGCTATCACTCCATTTAATACTGACCAAATTTGTCTGCCTCCAGGCTGTGCCTTCTGCATGCCTTGCTCTCTCATCGTTTGCTAAATTCAGTTTGCTAGTGCAGAGCACGTAGCAGGTAAAACCAGCACCCTCCCTCAAAAAAAAAAAAGTCTGACAAAAAAACCCAAACCAACAAAACCAAACCATCCAGCACTCTACAAGATGATCCACTCGTTCACCAGGCTTTCATGCACATCTCTTCTCCCTCAAAGGTGCTTACGATATCTTGGAGGCTTTTTTCGATCAAAATTTCTCTAAGAGCCAAAAGTACTTGTCAAGTGAAAGCACTGATACAAATGCAAACCTTTATGCACAGAAAGATCTTCATTAAACAATATAAAGGATGCAACATTTAATTAAAATTAAGACTCTGCTAATAGAGACAGTGCCATTCTTCCCCATTAGCTTTTTAATGGTGGTGGAAAGGATACCAACGAGCTTTACAGATCATCCAATATGGTTTTTTGGCATCTACTGATGTAACCATGTATTTTAATACACAAGAATGTCACGAACACTGAGTTTTCCAATATTTCTCAGAAATAGAATTTTACTTACAGTTCACAAGTAACCTGTCCTGTGTAAATTAATGTTGAAATTAATATATAGCACCCATTTCCACATCAAGCAACTTGGAAGTAGAAAATTGAACAGAAACGGAAGGTTATTGGCAGTAATAGTTGCAAAAAAGCTATCCAGGGGACTTCTTCCTGCTCACAGCACTCATCTAAACATTGATTCAGCACACAAAAGGCATCTTCAGTAATCTGAATGGGACCTGCTAGCACATTTTTTTTATTATGTTAGTTGAATCACACCATCTTTTGGCTTCTGGAGAGCCAAGAGACAAATACATTCCTCTAGTATCTACAGCGTCAGTCTCCCCAACTCATTCTTCCCAGAATTTCTGCGTTGACAAGCATTTCACTCTTTCTACTGACCCAAAGCACACATTAAAATGGCTTGCAGAGGAGGAATTGCTCTGTCCTTACTTTATTCAATGGTTGCCATTCCATAAGCTAAAAAGCCTGCTGCCCTTAAATTACAGAGAAAAAGGCACAAAATACAACTTCACATAAGATGTGGCAGATGCCCATCACACCCAGCTTTCCTGTCCAGTTTGGTCTCAGTAACCCTCCTTCTGTGAAGATGCCAAAACTTTCCTGGTGCCTTGATGCAGCCACATGGCCCAGCCAAGGATCTGGGAGAGGTTCCCCTTGCACTGAGCCACCTGTGAGCAGCTGCTGTCAATGCTGCTAATGCCCCACCTTGTGATCACCTAGTACAAAGTCATCATCTTCGGCATGGGAAGGATCCATGCTTCTCCTGAATGCACGCACTTACTTGTGGAGAAAGGGCACTGGTGGACAAAATCTCAGCCAACAGTCTCTGCATTTCACGGTTAGAAACACAGTCCTCCTTTGAGCCCTGTGGGAATTGTCCACAGGGCTACAATCTCAAGGTGGCATTTCTCTCTTGACAAGCTGAAAGAACAGTTTTCATCGAAGAATAACATAATCAGGCAAACAATGATTAAAGAATAATTCTCACACTGCATTCACATGTCAATCGATCCTCTATATCTAGGTATAGATATAGACACAAACAGCTAATCAACTTTCTCACGACAAGAAAGACTTTTTGAATGGCACTGCTTCTTGTTTCAGAAGACAGACTCTACTGCACACCTCAACTGAGGGAAAGTCTGTTTTCTTCAGGTTGTTTCCGAGAAAGCACATAAGAGAAGATTGTGGGAAAAAGAGAAATGCCAGAGGCCTTGACCATGCAACTCAGCTCCCAGTACCCTGCTGAAAATCTCATTTGTCTGTCACCAATACAGGCGACAGAGGCACACAACAATGAAATACCATTACTGCAACTTAATTCTTGACCTGAGAAGGTATATGCTTTCCATTTTAGGACAACAGAGAATGGGAATTATCCCAACGACCCACACATTGCATGTTTCTGGGTGGAATCAGGATGAGGAATGGAGGGTATGGGAAGCTGCCCTCTTTCCTACGTGGAGTTTACCAACGGTGTGTCTGCAGTGGAGAAAGCATCAGAGCTTTTGACCCCACCACCATCCCTCGGCATTTCTGCCTGTGTGACTACTAAACTACAAATTAGCTCCATTTTACTGTACAAGAGCAACTTTGGAGGCAACTTTGGGACTATGTACAAAAAATAGTAAAGAAACACACTCGGTTTTGAGTTCTCTGTAAGTGCCACAAAATACCTGCAAGCAAAGCACACATTCTGTGATTTTCAGGACAAAAATGACAATTCCTGACCATACTACTGTGGGTGTCATAGAGGCAATTAAGCAATCACCCAGAGATACAGACTATCAGACAATTCTGCTGTCAGCAGCAAAGGCATCAAATACATCTGCAACAAAAAGATCAGCAGAAGGATCAGTGACATCAGTTCATTCCAAACAACTTACAGGAAAGTAAATGCCACAGACAGGCAGGAAAAAAAAGAGATCTCTACATTAAACCGATATATAAGCATTAAAAACCCCAGAAGGTGTTTGCACTGAGAAAAGCAAAAGCATAGTGCTGGCAATGGGGCTGGTTAGGAGAACAGAAACCTCTGCCACTTGCCCCAAGGGTGCCCAAGAATTCTAACGCAGTGTTAGGATGCCAAAAAGAGAATAGAGAACAACATACATAATATTATATCTGGTGAAACCTACAAAGTCAGCGACAGCAAGGACCAGAGAGGAGAGGAGGCAAGAATTTGCCCTGAAGGCAAATTTTACCACAATTGCCTGCTTCAGGTCTACTCACGTCCTAAGCACTACTCTAGCTTAATCTCCATAAAATAAGTACAGGCTGCTGAAAACTCCAAATTTCAAAAATAATTTCTTTATAAAGATTTAAATTTATAGTGATAGCATGTATTTGCATATAGTGTAAATGGAAAAAAGTCATGAGCAAATAGTAGATGAGTTCTGACGTGACTCTGTCTAACAAACCCAGAAGAAATCATTCCTCCCCTCACTGCATAAATTCTTGGTCTGCAGTGTTGCTAGACAGATTAATAAAGCACTGTAAGATCTTAACCGGAGGATCAATTCTACCCCAGCCAACGACTTGAACGCTTTTTTTTAAAATGGCCTTCTTTCTCCACCCCTGCTCCCCACCCCCCCCACCTTATAATGTAACTTAAATAGTTCTTTGTAGATGTTTCGACTTCGTGGCTAAAGCTCTTGCAGCTTAGAGTAAAAGGCCTTCCCATACCTACAGCTTTGGCCTCCTTTAAGGTATGAGTAATAAAATACATTTGAGATACAGCCGTTCAGGATAAATTCTCTTTTGGAAAAGATGAAAAATTCATTCTCTCCCAAGAGCCACGCTGGAGCAGTCAGGAGTATTCACGTCTTTCTGCTATTAACTCAATTAAGCACGCAATAAGGATTGCTGGGTAAAATGCAGCATATATTTGTGTGCATGTAAAATGCAGACTCAAGGAGTCTTAAAATGCCCTTATAAATACAGCAAAAATAGACCAATAAAGTATTTTGTAATGACTATTTATGTGTGTATAACAACTCATTATTTCAATTCTCCGCATCAGGGATTTCTTGTTTCTTTCCTCTACCCCTTAAATAAATCTAAATAAATTATACATTTAAAAACAGTCTATGAATCTATAACAACAGAAACAAATTTCATTTAACATCCAGCTGTCAAAGCCAGCCCTTCTGTCACTCTTTATTCAAGTCTGTTTTACATAATTCATGTCATCTTAATTATTTCCTTCTCTTTGTGGGTAGGATAGCACTTAAGGACGAGCCATTTACAGCACAGTCATTTCCTTTGGAGATGATACGACTGCGTGACATGATAGCTCACAAAAAAACACACTGATGTTTTAAGGTCTCCAGGTGGGGAGTTATGTATATGCAGAGCCTATCATGATAGGACATCACTTGATCCGCATACTAGAGCAATAAAAATAGCAGTATGTATGCATAACGCTGTGTTTTAATGCAGACATACTGTGCTATTAAAAGCTTCCCTTTTTGCTCATTTAACTCCTTTACAAACAGATGTTGACAGAGTTGATGAGAAGCAGAGAAGAGAGCATTCGCTCTAAGCAGACTGAGATACTTTTTTTTTTTCTTCTCTCCAAAGTCCCCAAAATTAAAAATTCTTAAGCCTCCGCCAAGGTCTTTCCCATCCTCCACCACTCCATGCCATTAGTCAATTAGTAGGAATTACAAACAGAGCTTTAATCACATGTATACTAAAATATGTCTAAAGCAATACAGGCCATCACTCTAGAAATATCCTATCCCATTTGCACAGGATAAATAATTAAATTGTTTTAAGCGGTCTAATCTATTAATGCCTGGAGAGGCCTTAATTTTGGCCACTAAATTTCAAGAAGCTATGTTCGTCAATTCAATATAGTTAACAGCCATAAATCAACTTCCTTGCTGTACATGACTAATGAATTTACTACATGATGAAAAAAGCAAATTCCTTGAATTAAGGTTTAACTCTCAAATGTTCCTCATTCTTCCTATCACCTGGAACATTTCTCTTCCTTCTTTGTCCTCTCTGTGGCCTCCTGAAACCTGCAGCAAGGGACCTTCAAAAATGATAGGCTGGATCCTGCAAACATTTACTCACAAGGATGACCAGTGAGACTCAGAAAAAATTCTCATTTGAACTGAGCCACTAATGCACAACAGTGCTTTAAATTACCCCAGACCCTCCAGAATCAGGCTCTTGATGGTCCAAAACACTGTAAGAAACGTCACTGACCATGGCCAACACTTCCCAAGCTGTAAACCCACGTGGTTTTGCTCCCTGCGCATACAGTCCTGTACTTTTCACCCTGCTCTGCTGCTCAGATTACTTTGCACACCATCTCAAGTTATTCAGAGCCTCAGCGAAGCACGACTGCTTACTCAAAGCTGAGCTGAAACAGCAGGAAGAGCCTCCATGCTTGGGGTTTTCGCCATCTCAGCCTAAGGCCAGGAATACGAACATAGATTTATCTGCTACCGCTGGCACCACAGAACAAAACCCTTGTAGAATACTAACTTAATTCTGTACCGGGTGACCAAGCAACCTCAAAGAAATCCCCCTCTTCTCCAGTTATGCAACGTACCCCAGCAAGATACAGATTGCCTGCTCAGTGCCACCAAACCTGAATGCAAAGATAGCCTACCCATCTGCTTCCTGATGTAATGCTGGTCGTAGGAAGTCACTGAAAATAGAAAATGCCCTCCCTGGTGGTGCTATCTCCACGGAAGGCATTTGCAGGTGCAGACGCACAAAGGCTGTATTGAACACGGCAGATCCTCAGCACTTGCAAATCAGGACGCTTCAAGTGCAGCCAGCAAAGTGCAGCTCACCTACAGCAGTTCAGGACCTAGACTTCCACATAGTCTAATAAAGTCCCTGCAACCACATAAAAAAAGATACAAGGATTACCTAGAAATAAGCAACGCCACCACAGGTTTCACAGTTACAGAGAAAACACTGTGACCACCTGGGAGCAAAAGGATGCTGAGAAGCTCCGAGGAAAAGAAGAAATCCAGCAGATGTAAAGCTAGGAGAAAATAGTATTAAAGCAAGAGTTACAGCTTCCTCCACTGCCTAATAATGAGATGATAATAAGATGACAGTAAGGCAAAAAGCTTGGATAAGATGGAAAAATTTAAGCACTTGGAAGTCAAAGGCTAAGTTCTTGGGTATATTATGGAGCCAGCTCCCTTGGACCCCATTTGCTTACCACGGTCTTGCACACCGTGGGCAAAAGTGGGATATACGGTCACAGTGTGAGTTCGTTGATTAGGAGTCATAAAAGTCTGGAGGTGCTGAGCTGAAAGTCACAACACCTGTGTGGGTTATTAAGACAGCAATTTTTCAGCATTATGTGTGGTGGAGCAGCACAGGCTTAACAGACATCCAGGGCAGTACAACTTTCTTGCTTGTTTTGCAGTTTTGAAGAAAAACAAATGACCTATATATATATATATCATAAAAGAATCTGGATTTGCTAGTATGCTGCAACACCTTTGGGGTCTTCTGGATGTTGATCCTGGTTTTAATTATCTGAAGAGACAATGAGTTGCTTTTGCCTTCCTTCTTGATTTTAAATCAATTCTACTCTTTGTGTATGTGAAAGGCATGAATTGTGAAGTTTCATTTTTAAAAAAAGGCTGTCATTTGCTATTTTTCAGAGCATGTGTTGCTGTACTTCTCATATGTACATCATTCTCTACATATATGCAGTAAACCTAGATGTATATACAAACATGCCAAACGTTGCACATTAAAGAAATGCATATATTTAAAACATCATACTGTATACTGTCTATTTTGGCAATAGCCATCTGGAAGAAGAAAAAAAGCACAGAAGAAATACTTAATGTAACCAAACTAGATTTTATACATGTCTGCCAATCTACAGAAAGAAAATTTACTGGCTACTCTTTGCTCTGCAAGCAAATTAACTATTACTGCAATAGCTTTATTCATACAGAGACATCCAGGCTACATCATATAGCAACTAACTTTAGCAGAAGACCTATTTACTTTTCAGTATATTTTTTAACTGCTGCAGAAGACAGGACAGGCACACTTTATCACCTTTACAAAAGACATATCCCTGCAAATCTCAGTCTCTCAAAAATCTTTTCTTTTCCTGTGCGGTCAAAGCGTTTTTATACCATTTTGTTCTAGTTAAGCCTTTCCCTGGACGAGGTCTGGGTAACCAATGGCTGACAATGGCTCTTGTCACAGCACAGGGATTTCAGAATTACACAACATTTACCCCAGGGACTCCTACTCATAACTAAGCACTCCAGCCATTGCTGCTGCCAATGCTAAGCATGTCTTTAAATTAGCACCGCAGCCACACTTTCTTTCTCTTCTAGCTGAGCAACACTGGACTGTGACCAAAGTCCTATCTGTCCTATAGATTTCCTCCTTCCTATAACACCCTTAATAAAATTTGTGATATTCAAAAAGTGATGGGCTCTTGATTTCATATTCCTCTTTCACAGCTGCCTTATTCCTGCTGAAACAGTAGAATGAAATTATGCATGGAAACTCTGCTGAGAATTTTCTTCTTCATGGAAGAAGAAAAAATGCCCGGCATGCTCAGAATTCAAATCAGAACCAGAAGGGCCCTGATACCATATACATGTTATCAATATGGTACACATTTGAAAATCTCACAGTACTTGCCAAACTTGAGGGTGTCCCCCTGGGAGGAAGGGGATTAAGATGTAACCTGGGGTCAAAAGGTTACACAATCAGGATTTCCCACACCAACGCTGAGGAAATTAAATTCATGATGGAGATGCTTAGCTGCTGAAATGCAAAGAAACACTGGAAGAAACTAACATGATTAAAACCCACAGATTAATTTTTTTACGCAGAAGAGCTTCAAAACACAGATTTGGCAGGAATACTCCTCAAATTCACGTATTTATTCATTCATTTTGGTGGCCAGGCTCTACTTTGCAAATTATTCTTGATAATTCAAGCAGACATGTAAAAGAAGTACCCAGTTCCCACATACTTTAATACATGTTCTAGAGTGTCAAAAATGAAAGTTTTTGTACTATGTATCCATTTCTATGTGTGCATATCTGTGTACATTTCCAAAGAAGACAGATGAAAAAGGGAATATTTGTTTTTCATCTCTTAATTATGCTTTTTTTTCCCCTTAGTGCATTAATTTGGCAGCTAAAGGTTTCTGCTCTCACTGAAGGGTGAGACAACAGAGCCTCTCAGAGCCCCATTTTTTGGCACCACCTCACTCCTACTTTATGCTTGAGGCTACTTCCCCTCTGACTGATTCTTAATTTGAATAAGCTTTCACTGAAGACTGTATCAGAACTGCAGCAAGTTAATCTTATTAAACCATACCAGTTTAAAAATTTGAAGCTTGATGTCAGGCAGGCTGTTTCCAAATTGGTATACTCAAGATCCAAATTAGATCATGAGCAAAATATTAAAAGGCACTAGAGCTACTTACCACTTAACAGCGAACTTCCATTTCCAAAGAAATTTCTGGACATCAGGAACTAAGGACTTGTGCTGGTTCTGTGGGAGTCAGGCTCCTGGTCGCAATGGGTACTTTTAAGTGGTTTAAGCCCTTAAAATTTGAGCTACAGAGAAAGGTTCTTAAGACATAAAGGAATTTACTTCACTTACTTTTAATACTAGCATGAATATACGAGTCCTCCTGAAGGATACTTCAGTTATTGGAGGTTTCTAGTCCCACCCAAAGTCTCCTGACAAAAAAAAAAGCCTTTGGGGGATGCTTTGTCAATTGGCACTGAATCTGTAAGCTGAGGCAATGAGGTGCCTTTTAAGTACTATACAAGAAAATCTCCATCCTTTTCCTCTCTCTTCACTCTTTATAGAGTACTTTCATTTTTTAAACAATTGACAAGTGTTTACAACTTTAGTTTCACTTCAGCAACCTCTGGGCATGGAAGACTGCAGTCATTACAAATAGGGGAAGTGGTGATTAGGATGCAATCTACCCTTTGCTTGCCAACCTGCTCACGTGCACAGTTTGTGGCAAAGTACGTGGCTGTTTAGTCGCCCTTAGGTCCCCTTGACTTCCAATGACTTGGTGAGATGACCCACTGGGTGCTTTTGCCACCTGGATGACATCCAGACCACAAAACCAGTTTGTGGAGATCTCCTGGAACACTTCGACATCCACGTTGACTTCAGACAGCTCCTGTCACATGCACGGCGTTACACAAGCATCAAAGTGTTTTCTGGATCGCAGCCTGACATGACAGCCATTAGCCTGCGTTGTTTGGTGCCTGGCTTTAACTCTTTACATCTAGCTACAAGTGCAACTAATCACCTGAAATTGATTTTCCAGAGCTCAGTCTAATTCACTGCATTGAAGGTGACCTATATCCTTTGTGTGTATATATAGTTAAAGGGTTTGGTTTTTTTCAAGGTGTCTCAGATATTAGATGTCGGTGTTCAGCTGTCGTCAACCTTGCCAGTAATTCAAAAGGGTGCCAAGAAGCACTTCTGACACTGGCAGATTTTAGTGGGATCCTAAAGATTTCTCCCCTGCTCCCCCAAATATCAACAGTGAAGATTATTCATCTGCCTTCATACATGCAACTCTCCATTACCCGTAGGAAAATCACTCCAAGTACCAATTTGAGCACACCTCCAGTCCACCAACATCCCTGAGGAGAGCAGAGTGCTCTGATATGCATGATTCAGCCTTGGACACCTGAAACAAGCACTATATTTTTTCCAGATATGTTGCTCCGTACAACTTAATGGTTGCTTTTATACTTTACTCCACATATTTGCTAGTATTAGCATCAAGGACCAAACTTTACTTTCCATCAGTGTTAGCTGGGCACCACTGTAATCATTTAAGTGGAACAATCTGCTTCAAGTGACCAAGAGAGCTAATAATTTATCAGGAACAGAACAGGCATTTGGGGGAAGGACGTAATTATATGTGTGTGGTTTGTAATACTCTTGAGTCAAATGGGACATTCTGTGTAATTCAAAGCCACTCAGGGAAAGGAAGAGGGGAAGCAGGCTTTCCAAAGAGAAATGGCCTCAAACTCTCAAATTTATCACAAATGATTTTTTTTCCTCCCTCCTCTGTCCTTTTGGTTTTGCTTAAAATAAAGAAAACCTTCAGCATTTGAGTAGACTCCATGGGGGGTGGGGTGGGGTGGGGGGGTGCAGGGGCAGAAAAGTGCAAATAATAATCAAATCTTGCATTTATATAGATAGATGATACAGCCTGAAATGGAACACTGTACAGCTGATCTTGTTTCAAACATGGCAATGCAGAATTAAAGGGTATCAGGGAAAAACAACGAGAACCTTCACACACTCATAATAAAAACCCAAAACAACTCCCATAAGAAGAAATATTTGAAAGATCATAACTTTCTCTCCTGGAGAGTAGTTAAGTTAGAAGCAACATGACAAATGCATACAAGCTAATGAACAGAAATGGAAAAGGTAGCTTGGATGCCTCTGTCTTCACAGTCTGAAGAGGGATGGCAATGAAATTAAAACCTGACAAAAAGCAATCATTTTTCACACAATAAGCTATTATCCTGCTGGACATAGAGCTCCTGGAAGTCATCATGATCAGGGACTTGATGAGATTCAGAAAGGATTTGGCCATTTATATGGACAGCAAGAATATCCTGCAATTGTTATTAATGTTAACAAAGAAAATCTAGAAAGAATATTAAAAACCTTGGGCATTGGGGTGAAAGCCCATCTCTAACTATGAGGGATCAGGACGAAAAAATCTGTGGGGGTGGCAGAGATGGTCCCTGCCCCTAAGGGATGCTGCGTCCTGCCCCGAGGCGGGCAGGACAGGGTACGGGGACACACCAGTGACTGCATGGGGAAACCCTGCTCCCATTCAGGCATCTTCTCTTCTGGCCAACTCCAAATCCTCCCTTCTTCTCTTGCATTAGTTTTATAGTTGTCTACCGTTCTCTTGCCCGTAACTCCATCTCCCATTTCTCACTGTGTCTCTGCAGTAAAGTTTTTCCTTCTTTGTCACTGGTCCTACTCTGGGTAAAAGCACGTAATATACTGCCTACTACAAACTGCAACTCTCAGTAACAGACTGAATGCTGAGGCCATAATTCAGTCCAGAGGCTCTACTATTGCCCATAAACTACTCGCTGTCTCCCAGTTTACGATGTCAGCAGGACTGCAGCTGAATTAAGGCTTCTACTGTATATAACTGACACCAATGTATTATCTTATGCATAATACATAGAAGATGGCTCTAATCATAAATTCCATATCCTGCCCTTCTTTTACATCACAGATGCAGCCCAGCATCTCTTATGCAGTTTACTTACTGATACATAAATTCCTTCTCCTGAATTATAATGGCAGCAAAACCTTTTCTTGGGTCACTGCCTCCGATAAAAGCCATTCTATCCCTGCTTTCCCCAAAGAGGTTGAAATAAACTTCAGTTCATCCCACTAACAAAACTCACACGTAAATTTAAGGACCGTGTTGAACTGATGATCCAGGAACATTGCTTGCATCAGTCCATACTGGCGAGCAAATGGTTTGTGCGTAACACCCATCTTTTGCCTGTTTGCATTTGGTATCGGCAGAGTGACCACACAAAATAAAAAGCTACACTGTGGATGCCAAACTGGAAGCATGCAAAGGTGAGTGAGGTCTGCAGTGAGTGCTTCCAGCCCTGCAGAGAAGTACAGAAATCCCAGGCATGCACACAGAGAGGGTGTGGTATAAGCTAGCACTGGTTTTACACATCTTGGAATGGAATACGGAGTTCAAGCTCCAAGGATTCCACAAACGATGCAGTCAAAAATGTGCTGAATGAAAGCTTTGAAGCATCTTGGAGAATAGACAATCCCCTGTATATAAACCCAGTTTTGACCTCAGGCACAGACTAACTGAGCTCTTTTGTACAAGAAGAAAGAAAAAAGCAAAAGAAACTGATATAGATGCATTACTTCAAAGTCATCTTACCTTATAGCCCTTTGGCCATTATTTCTAGCCAGAAGACTAACCAGAGAAGGAGCATGCATGTATCTTTCTACTCAGACCAAATTATTTCATTGTAATCTTAAGACAGTGTAAGTCCCTTTAGCCTGAATAAACCTTATACACTATCTTGCAATGCTCTAAATCAATTTAAGCCTCGTGACAAAACAGCCAAGCATCTGAAGACCAAGCCCGGTGATGGCCTTGTAAGGCTGTCACATTCAGGCAGAATGAAGGTATAGGAAGACTGAGCAGAAGCATCTTTGATGTTCATCACTTCAGCAATACAGGCAATGGGCTGGAAGTGCCATGGGCAGCATGCAGATGCCTCGCTTTAAACTCTGCTCTTCAGGCACCTCTGATAATGCTTTTCATGCTACAAAACTTGTTTCTGTAAAAGCAGAGAACAGTACTCGAGGGCCTAGAGCTGCATCTTCCCTGATCGCCCTTCCTTGCAGTTACAGGAAGGTTTTCTATGTGCTTGCACCCACCTCCTGCAATGTGGTAATAAATGCAGTACACGTTTCAAATGGTGGACACCACTGCCAGCAATGTCTCCATCTTTGCTCAACACTTCCTCCCTGGGTACAGATTAGTAGCTGCTGTTCCCAACAAGCCTCAAACGTTCAGAAAAAAACAGATGACAGGAGCATGTTTCACATAGGTCTTCTCCCATTGGCAAAAGCTACACACGGCAGGCTGCCGAGGGCTGGCCAGTCCGTTCCCTCGGACAGGCTGGAGCTGACCACTTCCACACTAGTAAAGTAATGGATGGAGTAATAAACCTGGATTTTCCCTGCATGGTTTTCAGCACATCGTGCGTTCAGCACTTCTGAGGCCACTTCAGGACATGATTTATCCAAGAGATTATCCCATGTCTTCTCTTTGTCAGTTAAGGCCAGTGAGGGGGAAAAAAATGAAATGAAACAAAACAAAACAGCTGGCAAACTGAAATGGTCTTAGAAAACAGCAATGATGAATTCCCCCAGCTTCCTCCAGCCTACGCACTTCAAGGAGGCCTTCCCCTTTGGCCACATGGCTTTCTTAGCTCAAGCCTGGATTTTCTGAAATGATAGCACATTGGAGTTGTGTGCTAACAGCAACCAAAACCCAGCAGCCACAGCACAATTCAACTATCTATTTATTTATTTATTTTAAGTGTGGTGTTTTATAGCTGGCCACGGCTACCAACTGGTACCCGGGGAAGCCTTAAGCATTATTTTTGATCTACGGAGCCTTCCATGGTTTGGAACCTAATTACCTTCAGAAACTACTTCCTCCTCCTCATCTGTTACCATAGCAGCTGCAATCAGCTGAGATGCTTGGGCTGACAAGCCCTGATTTACTATGGTACCAGGGCAATTCCAGGGGGCTGTTGCTTTCAGAATTTACTCCTCTGCCTGGGTCTGACAGCATTTTCAGGAAAGGAAAAGGTAGGATAAATTAAGACTGTACAGGCTGGGGAGTAGCGACCTTTTTTTTAGAGTGATTCAACAGCTCAGTGCACACTGCTCCACTAGCACTTACTGGGGGTTTTTATTTTTTTCTCTCCTCTTTGTAATTGTATATGTGCCCTTGTCCCAGGGTCAAGGTGCAGATGAGATTAGTAGACTTTGCTTCATTTTAAAATATCTTTCTGCATGGTGAGAAAATAGATTCTTTAACTAAGTGGTGAGGCTCGTGTTCTAGCCTTTAAAATCAGAATCCAGGGAATGTAAGCTTCAGTATTCCCTGTTCATTTCTACTGTTTACAGAAACTACTGTTTAACTGAAATATTAGTATTTTTCCATATTGATGCTTTTCATGTGGCGATCTCAAAGCACCAGACTTAGTAATCCCAGAAAGAGAAAAGCCTAGCTTCCCACTGCAACATCTCAGTCCTTCAGAAATGCACTTCCCATGCCATCTGTGTGATAACAAATTTAGAAAAATGAGTAGTATCTTGGCAGTCTTCACAAAATGTACCCAGGATGCAGGAGAAGGTGGAGGGGTTCCTACCAAATGGGGCATTCAGTATCTGAGTCAGAGGTGATGACAACATCTAAGCAGGAGACTGTTTTTTCTGAGAAATATGCCATTAATTTTATAGAGCCTGACACAACTATGCTGCAATTCAGCTGAAGTCTGCTCATTCAGTCCTACTGACGGCCTTGTCATTACAGAGCCTCCAGGTCTGCAGCTCTCCTTGTCCTGCACATCCTCCCCACATGCACCAGGACAAGGTACTTAATATAAAAGACTCTCTGAGAACATCCCAAAAATCGATGCGATCAAAACCAGTGGCCACTTCATCAACGATTAGCGTGAATTATCGTATCTGTAAAATACAGATAACCCTGCCTATTTATTTCCCAATGCAAGAGCAGATCACTGGCATTTGAGAATTGTCTTGAAAATCACAGGTGCTGATAGCACCAATAACAGCACTCCATGAGATGCAATATTATTACAATAATAATGGCACTCGTTTCAGACTCCTGCATTTTTCAGGTCATCAACCAAAAACATTAACAAAACACAGCCCTTCAGGAGATGAAAAATCTTTGCAGTGTAATGCAAGCTGGTTCATACAATTTCTTTCTTCTCACCCACCCTTTGCAAAGTGCCTGCCACCATCCTTCCGACTACCAGGCGAGTTGTGAGTGCCCCTCCTCAGGTAAAAAGATCAGGCCCTCTGATGAAACTAAATGGAAATCTGAAAGCATCAAGCAGCTAACAACAGTCTGACACTCTTAATTGCACTTTTTTTTTTTTTTTTTAACTCTAGGTCTTGACCTGCAGGCTTCATCAATGATGCCAACACTGAAACCACAGGGACAAACCACACAATTAGATTCGAACCTAAAGAAAACTAGCTCAGTTCAGCAACTGCAGCCCGGCAGGGCATCTAGTACCTCCCAGCTGTGTCTCCCATGGAGCTACTAGAAATTCTCTATCTGCTCAGCCAGTGGAGGAGACCAGCAGAGGTACAGCACTCACCTGCCAGGCCCTGACCCGTACTGCAGTGGGGTGCTTTGCTGGGACAGACGGCACCATGACCAGCTGCAGCAGAGCAGGGGACACGTGTCCTGCTGCGCTGTGCAGGCTACACGTCCTCTGTCCTCTGAGCTGGAGTTTTCTCTGTCCTCAGAGTAGCGGGAAGCTCTGGGCAAGAGGTGTCTTGCCTGTAGGACACTGAGCAGGTCAAGTGCTCCCTTCAGGGGAGAAGAGAGGGGAGAGCTGAGCAGTTTTCAGCCCTCATCCCCAAGCCAGAAGTGGCAATATTGGTACACAAGAACTCTGCAACGCTCTACTGTGGCAAAAGGTTAAAGCGTACAGGAAAGGATAAGGAGCTCGGTAATAAACAGAAAGGTGGTATCTACAACGCACAGCTCTGCAAACGTACATGCAAAACCTGATCCACCCGTCTTCTTCCTTCCGTTCGCTTCAACCCAGGAAAGGACATGGGCAAGTCTTCATTCCACAAAACACTTAAGCCTGTGCCTTAAAAAGAAGCACACGCTGGCAAGTTTGTCTGAATCAAGGAGTAGGCAACCAAATGCTTAATGCCCTTGCCCATGTTGCAGGCTTAAATTTGTGGGGCACTTTTACAAGGTGACTAACTGCGCTGACTTGTAGTGAAACCACAGCACGCAAAAAGTAATACACAGATCTTTGTCCTTCTGAGCTGGGCATTTCCCTGGTGGAAAGCATCCACAAGGAATTCAAGAGAGCATGCTGAAAGCTTTTTTTATTCTTTGGGGTGTTTTTTAATAGACTAAACGGCAGTGTTAACATTATAAAAACAAAGGCAATTCTTATGGGAATAGAAGGCTGCTTTTCCCTATTGTTTGCAGAGAACCCCGTCTGTTTGAATGGATGATATGTTAATTTTGCGACACAGTTGCTCAAGGGAGGACATAGTGAAGTCTCCCATGGTACAGTGCACACAGTTTACAATGGGCATGGTTAGAATGTAATTGTTTGTTACAGCCCTCGAAAAGATGTTTCTCCAAAGCAAACATGCTATGAAATACATTTTTCTCTAATCACATCAGAAAAACTTCAGTCCATAAAGCACTCTTCCTTAGCTTTTATGGGCAGCTGCTGCTCGAATGCTTGAAGGAAGAGCTGGAAAGTTAAAAAACAAAATAGGCCACAGAGATTTAATTTCCTATAAAATAGCTCCCTACAAGCTGTTTAAACGTTCTTTACTTAGAGCAATACTCCAAAGATTTTAGAGATTTTCAGGGCAATGCTTGCAGTAAGAACTCCTTGTGTTCCCTCTGCTCAGGGGGCTCCACAAACACACCATCAGATTTATGCCTTTCCTTTTCAAAATAACCCCACATATTCGTCTGCAAAATTAATTTAAATAAACATACAGAAGAAAGAAACACACTAGCTCAATTTTTTTTTTTTTTCGGGGCGGGGGGGAGCAGTCACTAATATCTGCCATAAATCTGCTCACTGGCAGCCTCAGCTCACATACTAACAACATCTCTGTCTCACACATACTTTTCTTCCCACCTTTCCCTCTCCCCCTCCCCACAGCCATGCCATAATGGGTCTAAGTTGGCTGTACAGTGTTGCTGATTAAAAACTGCCAGCAGTTAGACAACTTATTATAAAACCTACAAGGGGACTGTGTATTTATGAATGCAATAATTAATCAATGCATAATAAGCATGCACTGCACATATCATTTTTCTTTCCATACGCAGACAGCTTCGATTACCATGCAGGTTACACTGCCACGAGGATCTTTAGTTCTCAGCAGCTGCTTCCCCACCCCGCAGCGTTAGCAAAGACAAGCTCATTGTATTAAAGCCTGCATTCATCTGCAAAACCACCCAAATACTGCTGAATTCATTAATTTTGCAGGTAGAGGTTTTCAGAAGAAAATCCCACAGTTAGTGCCACAACTACTAGGCTGTCACGATTTTCCTTTTAAACTGTTTTTTTTCAGAGGCTCAGCTATAAGGCGTACTCGGAGCTGTGAGCTGGCAGACTGGTTTGCATCTGAAGAACATATTTCATTTTAATGGTTTTATTTTTAAATTGTTTCAACTCTTTGAATAAATGAAGATTAAAAAAAGAAATGAGACTGACATAAAAATGCAAAGTAGAGTATTTTTCCCCTTTTTAACCTGCCCTTTAACTAGAACCAGGTTGTATTTATTTTCAATAAACTCAAGAGTACCCAATTAATAACATGATTGCACGCTTCTTCATGAAAATCGATCAAATGGCTTAAATGGAAAGACCCACCACCCTTTCCTGAGCCTCCACACTGATAAATAGCATCAGGCAAGGCCCCACAGATGTTAATATTCAGAAAGCAGGGATTTGCTTTTCTCCTGCAAGAAATTTCCCCCTCAGTGGCCATCCTCTACAGCACCACCTTCTTCCCAAATGGGAAAATAGAAATGCTTTGCCCCAGAGACGCACTTCCCTGCTAGCTCTCTGCTAAGCCATTTGAGTCCACAGTGATGGTATCTGGAGCCAAGTAATCAACGTGAGTTCTCATCCCAGCACTGTGGGCACACAACATGATTATGTGCCCTCCCTGACCAAAGGGCTAATGTTTATTGCAGCCTTGGTACACGTGGGGACTGACCAGAAGATTGCAGAGGTCTGCTTTTGGCTTGGAAGTTAGCACCTGGAGGACGTTCCTACACATATATAAAAATATTAATACTTTGTACTCTGTAATGGCCCACAAAGGGGATGACATGGTTTTATTCTGCCAATATGCAGAGGATTAAGGGTTTCTGCTTGAAGCCACTAACAACCTGAACAGGAGAATTACAGTAATTCCACTAAAACCATGCCGAATCCAAGGGACTGGCTGATGGCGTGTTGTTACCCTTTCCGCTTGTCTTGAAAATGTAACCAGCACAATCCTACAAAACAGGACTTCAACCAGCTATGCAAGGAGGTTTAACTTAAAGAATGGCTTATAGGAGCCATATGCAGCGACAAGGACATTTTTCATGAGACCTCTCTGGATTTTGAGATCTAAATCCTTGATGTGGAGCAATTCTAAAGGGAGCTCAAAAATAGCCGTTAGCATGTCAAATATAGATGAAACTCACGCTTTCTTTTCTGTTGCTCACACAACTCCATTTTTAGTGCAAAGTGTCTCAGAGCAAACAATAGCAAGACACTCCATTAAAGCCTTACACTGCTTTAGCCATTAGGTCACCATGCAAACACTGTTGTCATGACTTCAATTAGCAACACTTTGCCTATGTCAATACCATTATTAATACCCTGAAATAGTAATTTCTATTACTATTTAATTAACAGCCAAACGTAGTGAATAATTATTCATGCGTAGTTATTAGGGGAAATGTACTGAATGCAATTACATGTCAAGAACTGTGGCTTACAAATCCTTCCCACAACACCTCTTGTGCCAGAAAATACCCTGACAAATTCAGCAACGGTTAAAGGCTTTCCATAACCAGTATATCTCTAGGTTGGAAGAAACTGTTGGGCCCTGGCTCCACAATACAGGAGTCTGTCTACATGGCATACATCTCAGTTACCATTTCCAGATGCAGTAGCCACACTTAACAGCAATAGTTATTATATAGAAAATTAGCATGTCTTCTGCAAAACCTGTGTGAATGTGAGTCCTTGACTGGGAATTCAGATCCTCCCTAAAACAAAGCCTGGCAACACGATGAGTGATGGAGACTTTTCTTTGCATTTTGAAAAATGTAAATGTTATTCTGAACACAAAATATTAATTATTTAAAGGAGATTATTTGCCATCTGTTTGAACACAGCACAAAAAACAATGAATGTGCATTTGAGAAAGACTTCACTTATATGTTCATTAAGAGCCTTGATATTTAGGTAATTTCAGAGGTAAAATTGGGACACAGTGAGTATCAAGATGACTGATTAGTAGTACTTATAGCAAATGTTATTTATACTGTGTGATGCTAACCCATCTCTGTTAAACCCACAGTTTAGCAATGATAGCTGTAATTCTGTGCACATGCCGACTAAGTACCTGCATTTTCTTATGCAAACACACACACAAACTGGTGTGTACATACCGGATTAAAAAACCAACAGTCAGCAAACAAAGAATATTAAATACTATACCTCTGAGTCATAATCTTATAGGCATCTGGCAGATAACAGCGGATATTCTCCATCTGAGCAGGATCAGAGTCACAGATTTTATCATCAGTCCTCCCGTAGTTGGCACTTTCGATCATGATAACATCTGTTCCCGGGCAGCGAAGCTCTATGGGGTAACTCTCGCAGGACAGCTCCCTTCGGACCACAGCCATGGGGACCGGGGCACGGCTGAAAGCTGCAAGGATTAACACAGAAACACAGCAAACACTTACTTTCCACACTGAAGCTAGGATTAAAAGCAGAACAACATTTAGCAGCAGGTTTTATCCATATGCTGAACTGAGATAGTTTCTGTACCATTGAGATACGGTCTGCAGAAACAGGGTCTGATGCCCAGCTAGCTGGCTGCCCAGAGAAATCACTTCTCCACTGAGCAACTTGATTTTCTCATCTCAAAAATAAGCTAACAATCCCTTTTATACAGGGCTTTAGAAATCCCCTATTGAAAGAGGGAAATAGCAACTATGGCATTGTTATGACTTCTACTTACCAGGTGAAAAGATAGTCGGCTTTGATATATCAAATTACGGTCCTGTGTTGTACTTGATCAACCAGGGGAAATTTTCTGATAATGAGCAACACAAGCACCAGGATCCCACCTGCTCAGCAAGACTGCATCTGTCCTACTGCAGATGTAATAACATCTGCATTGCTCCTGGTCCTTTTCTTGGTCCTTAGAAAACATGAGCCTAATGGCTTTTGCTGTAGCCTGCAGCATGCTCAGGGATGGCCTGCGGGTTCTGGCAACCATCCCGAAGTTTGGGCTCTGCAGTGATATTTACCATGGAAAGGCCAATATATGGGACACTGGGTGATTAAAGCTCAGTCTCAGCTTTGCATTGCATCTGCCTGGATGTTCAATACTGGCACATAGTTGTAAAGTTAATTTAAAGAGCTCTCAGAAATCTTACCTGTTTTAAAAGAAATCCAGGCTACAGTTTGCAAAAGAAAAAAGAAACATGCTTTGAGATGCCTTGAAAACAAAGCCCTAAAGCATTAGTAAACAAACTCACATGACAACAAGCAATAATATTTCCCATCTTTACAGCCTTTTTGATACAAGGATCTTCAACAGCTTGACAAACGTGAATGTATTAATCCCCCAAATATCCCTATGAAGTAGCTATGCGTCGTCTTTCTCATCTCAGCTTCAGAAGGGTTATGCGGCTTCCAGAAGATCTCACGGGAAATCCACAGTGAAGCTGGGAACCAAATACTTGTTTTCCAGCTGAGTGCACCAGCCACGAGCTGAAACAAAAGCCAGCCCCTTCCCTTCCTCATTCAACGAGAATGAAAACTCATCCGCACCAAAAAGGACTCCTGCTGAAGGTATGACGTGCCCTTCTGTCTCCATTTTGTACTACTTCCAACCACAAAACTCAACGTATAAACTAAGCCCGTACCTGTGTGATGGTCACAGAGCAGTCAGGGAAGGTTTAACCCTGTAACATATCCAGGGTCCATCTGACACCAAGCATCTTTCAACAACTCACTTGCCTCCGGCCTTATTATAAAATCACCAAAATACCCTCCCAAAAAATCCCTTCCAATATGGTGTTGTCTTGTCTGACAAAATTTCCACATGGTACCTGCACATCAAGTTTGCTTATGGAAATAAGAGCGTACTGATGTTTCTCAGTATACCCCTTAACTGTATCAAGGCTGCTCTGGCTGGCTGGCTGGCAGGAAGCAATCCAACACATTACACTAACTTCTGTGAAGCCTTCTATTATCGTCCCTTGTCTCATTTAGATTTGTACTATTGGACAGACAAACATTCCCATTTCTGTCTATTTGCAGGGATTGCTCTAATATCAGATCCTTATTCACGTGCCAGACTTGTGGATTAAATGCCAAACTCCCAAGACAGACACACATTTATTCTTGGATAATACCTTCTACAATTAGCATAGCTTTAGAGTTTGGATCATGTAAGATGTGCTCCTTCCCCGAGATCAGAGAAACAGTTTTGCTCTGAGAAAATATTGCACCATATGTTTGTGTAATGCATTAAATTCTTAGGGCAACCAAATTCTCCTGTTACAGAAGGAAGGAAACCAGGAGGACAAATGTGAACGTCTGAGATGCAATACCTCGTTCTTACCCTTGGCTTTATGTCACTAATCAACGACAAGGTGAGTGGAGGAAGGATGGGACATAAAGTTAGAGACAACATTTGATCGAAGAGATAAGCCCATCAGAAAGGCAGAGTCAACAAAGCCCAGCAATTTTTGCCTGCCCTACAAACACCAAGAGGTATTAAGTCTGCTTAAAAGGATCTGTCCACAGAAGCCTGCAGCACCCCTGCTCTGTGAAACACCGGACTATGGCAACAGGGGGAGAGTTTATATTTGCCTGCATTACCTTTAGTGTTCACAGGTCCAGTGCTGACCAGAAAATTTCTGATGCCAGGCTGCTGATTTTGGAAAAGAGCTGTGGTGAGCTCTCTTTTTGAGCCTCTTCTGTACTAAACCTGAGCAGATTGGCGACACGGGAGGCAGAAGGTTTCTAGCAGCTTTTGGCAGAACGCCGAGGCCAAGTGCCCTCCCTCCTCCTGCCATGCACTTAGAGGTCTCCTATTAACTGCCAAGAAATGGCAAAATGAGGTTTACAGTCAATATTAGCTGTTTGGGGATATGGTTTGGCCCAGTTCTTGGGCAATTTGAATCCTTTTCTTTGGGAGGCTACTGTAGGCTACAGAAATGGCAAAGACAGGTGCTAATACTACCTTACTTTTTACAGTTCCCACTATAGAAAACAAAGCTCAAAATGCCAACTCGCATGCTTCAGAAAGGACATTTTTGCTGTTAATTCCTATGCTTTTTTTGCAATAACTATTCTATATTGTCAAAGAAAGCAGACATTAAACATGTGATGGTTCAGGAATACCCCGCTTAAAATCACAGAAATTTACTGGGAATTCACTTGTACAAACCTGGTGTATTTGTCAAACAGCAATCCTGTACATATGCAGCTAATCTTAACTCTTGTGTTTTGTTGGAAATAAGACATTAGGAACTGCTACCAGCAATATAGTTTTATTGAAATATAAGTTTATCTGAGGGCAAAGATTCCATCCTAATCTCACTGCAACTCAATCAACAATGATGATGCAGTACTTCAGGCTTCTGGTGGAGGACTTCACA
>JANZLQ010000007.1:27680190-27692374 GCA_026212715.1 Elanus axillaris | reverse complement strand
CCAAAAAAAAAACAAAAACAAAACCAAACCACAACAAAACAAACCACCAAACCAAACGCAAACACCTGTCTCCAAAAAGAACAGCTCATGTTCTACTTCCCATTAAAGAACCTCTGGACACATGCAAACGTTTCTAGATGAGGCTTTCTGTTTACTGGAATTCACCTTTTTGTTTCTCACATAATCATTCAACTGCTTGCCCTAGGAAGGGCAGCCTCAACTTACAGACACCTCACTGTGGTATCACGGAGTCAACATTCATTTCCTGGATATTTCTTGATGTTGCATCCCTGTATGATAGTCTTACTTAAACATTCTTACTGGTTTTCCTGTGAGGAGCAAAGATTTTTTTGCTTTCTGCTGTGAAATGAGATACATCAAAGCCCATCTGTGAAATACACAGCACGATTGTATTAATTCATTAGTACACTTCTCTCTCCTTTGAGCAGCTCCCTATCTTTGCAGTCTCTCATTGAGCTCCTTATTTAATCTCCTAAGTAAGTGACCTAACTGTTGGCTTGAAGTCAAGAGGTGCTGATGGCTGCTCACTACTTTGGAAAACAGGTGTCTTTTTCCAGGATCCTATGTGCAGACAGCCATCTAAATACAGACGGCAGAACTGAAAGATTTTGAAAAACACTCTTTTTAACATTTAAACATGTGCCAACTTGAGTTTTCTAAGCGCAGCCATTTGGTGGAAAATCATCCTCCTGAGCTTCTGCAGGGCAAAGTGAGAGCAGAGGGTGAAACGGCAACAGATAATGACAGGATTTTATCTGGGCGATTTAGAACTTCTTTGTCTCTGCTAATTTCAGGAGCTGGAAAATTAAGTAAGTCATCAAAATCTTGTGCTTTTTCTCCCCCTCGCTTTTGACCTCAGAACATAATTGCCTCTTGTCATGCCTGCAGGGCATGGGCTTGTAGTTATCACTGTGTGCTTAATCAAATGCTGAAATAGCCTTTAAATTACATGTCTTCTTGGCTGCTACAGACTTGTTGAGCTCTGTTACATTTAGAGGCATGATGGTAGTAGATGTACTTTTAAAAGAAACGTGTGGGATGATGCTTTTAATTAGGTTTTATATGCAATTTCCCCAGCAAAATCATGTTCTGGCTCTGAATTTTCAGAGTAAAATTTCAGTGCATATTTAAGGGCAGTGAAACAAAAGCTCGAAATGTAAAGAATAATTATTTTCACAAGCTCTGCACATGGTTTGGTCTGCCCAGCTAAATACCTGACTTACTGTTCCCAAAGGCAAACACAATATGCTAGAGGAAGATGTTTCCTACAAATTTGGAGAAATGCTTCTGTGTTTGTAATTTTGCAGCATTTAATATGCCCACAGTTCACCTTGCCTGTGTGTGTGTGTGCACCAAAACAGAAAGTAATAATATCCCCCCCCTTTATTCTGGTACCTACACAGGTATGGGTACAAGCTGAAAACCCTTTCAGTTGTTGGGTCAATAGGCCTTACGTGACTCTGTCACTCTCTGGAGAGAAGCATATGCTTAGGTACTTTTCTAAATCAGGGCCCTACTTTTCCCTATTAAGATATAAAAAATCATTGGTGCAATCATTTGCAGCATGCAAACACAGCACAGCTTCTTCTGTCTCCTTTTTCCTTAATCCAAATTACACCTGGTCTCTGATCTCAACAACGTTAGTAGCAAACAAAAACTTGGGTTAAAGATAGTGACAATGAACATTTCTCCAATGCGCAATACTCCCATTCCCCAGTATTTTCATTGCTCACAAATACCAATCTAGTTCTGACAAGCTTAAAAAACCTGGTTGGCCCAAAGTTCTCTGAAAACTTGTGATTAGTATACAAATATGGACATATTGTTCTCTCACCACTACTTTCTCTATATATGCTGATGACAAAATAAATAGCAAAGAAGTCTGCATCTTTTCTAGGGGGACAGGGTGGAAAAGCCTTTCTTCTACTCAGCCTGCAGAGGGGTTAAAGGTGCATCCTACAGACAGTGGCTGGTGCCAAGACATTGCAGCAAACGCTTGCAACATCCATATCCAGCTCCCCTGGGGAGGAAATGAAGACTGAAGGCATCCAGTGTGGCCATACAGCTGGAGCCATCAGCAGTGCAACGCTGGAGCCAGACCATGCTGGTCTCCACTCCTGGCTCTCCCCTCTGTGCCTCAGTTGATTGCTGTCTCATCTATAAAAATGGGAAAATTATCTGATCTCCTCCATTAAGCACTCCAAAATCTGCTAGGGAAAGGACGAAGAGAACTAGATATAACCCTCAGAAGTTGAAGAATGTGGCTTCAGCCTGGGTTTCCCCATGGGAATCAAATAACCACATCCCCACAGGCTATCTTGGGCTTTCTTATTTTATAGAAGATATCAAAAACAATTTGCAACTTTCCTTTGGGCACCTTCACCAGAAGCAGTGATCCCCCTTACCCAGCAAACAGCCAGCTATGGATAAACTTCACAAACTGCAAAAGCATCCTCTTACATGGTGAGGATGGAGCATACAAAAACCAAACCAAACCAAAACAAAAACCAAAAAACCCCAAAACCAGAAGAGAAACACAAAGCTGTGCAACACCCCAGCCACGGCAACCAAAGAAAAGCTGAAAAAAACCCCAAACCTCACACCCTTCCCTGTGCATTTTATGTGGAGATTGAGGTCAACTATATTATGGTTCCATAAATTGCTTATTCTACCTCCATTATAACACTCAAGTGACACTTGCTAGGGATTTGCTCCCAGGTTATGTGAGTGAAAATACAACAGATGTTCAGCAGCATGTTTATATCTGACATCCTCTCCGATGATGACGAGGAGACACAGGAGGAGGGTGTATTAAACAGAGGGGGGTTTCTATGGGGGCAGCCAAACCCACACACATACAGTGCATTTTCCAAGGTGACGCAGCCAAGGATGGAAGCAGGAGCACAACAAAAAGCCTAGCCAAGTCCCAAATGGCACATCTCTGAAGCAAGCCTCTGCCCCCAGGAACCAGCTTCCTGTAAAGTATCTTTTATTTCCATGGCAGATCTCCTCCTTCCACATTTGTAGACACCACAGAGGTCAGATCTCAAAAAGGTGATGCAGGATGCCCAGAAAGCCCAGGGACAGCAGCCAGAGGATTAAGCACCAGACAGCTACATCCTGGGGCACTTGTGCTGCTCACACTTCATACCATTGATACTCCTCATCTCCTTGCCATGCTCAGCTAGTAAATACCATTCTTCTCTCCATTCACTCTCCCAAACCCTAGCTCAAAATATGGAGAAGCTTTTCGCATTAGTAAAAAGTATCAGATTCTCTTAGACTCTCTAAGTGTTAGATTAGCTCTTCCTATAGGGTTAAAGAGAAAAGAAAGTCACAGATAATGGGCAAAGAGGACTGGTGGAGTATCACCAGAAAGAGGAAAGAAGGTAACGTGAAGTGGATGCATTTGCATCTAAGCATGGGTGTCCATATGGGAAATGGGTCATTGCAAGGCCCTATGAGGAAAGGAGATGAAGTGATAAAAGAGCAAGATCACAGAAACCAGATGGTAACTATGAGGTACTATGGAGGAGTCTGACAGTAGGAAGCGACTGAGGACATGTAAAGGGAGAGAGGCAAGAAGGCAGACATGGCATTGCATGGAACCAGACCTGCAGCAGAAAGCAGTGCAGCAGAAGTACGTGCTTTCTTTCTGTTCCTCCATTCCCATCTTCTGCAACTCATGGGCCGCTGCCTCATTAGTGAGGTGATGGGAAATAGTCTGAGAATTGCAAGAAACATTTCTTTCAGCAAGCCCTCACCTTCACAAATCCCCCACTTACAGAGAGGTGAATACCTCTGCAGCTAGCGCTTACACCGGAGCACACTGCAAGGCAAGGCATCGCCAAGGGGCACCCCTCATTCTGCTTAAGAGGCAGCGGTCCAGGTAAGCCAACCTACCAGGTCACTGCTGTTGCAGGGAGAGGAGGTCCTGCTTGCCCCAACCAAGCCCTCCTGCCTCCAGCCACGTTTTATCTGCTGGACCTGCACCCAGTTCTGGTGCTCGCTGGACCCCTTCATGAGGCAGGCCAACTCAGTAGTCCACCAAGAAACTAAACCAGCTGGGGCAGGGGGGTGGTGAGAAAAGAGAGGTTTCTGCTGGGCTGGTAGACTTGAATCAGCTCAGAAGAGGCTAGCTAAGGTCATAGAAAGGAAGCAAAAGATTTTTAGAAGGAAGGAAGGGAGGCTGAATTTAGCGTGCTTTTCAAAAATACATGACAACCTACCTTCAAATCAGAGGTCAGAAGCACGGTCCCAGCCTGAGCTAAATGTCACTTAAATGAATTTAATTAAAGCAGAAGCAACAAGTTGAGAACAACAGACAAATGAAACAGTCTCCAAGGTGAAGGTTGAATGCAAGTGCATTAATATTTAGGCACCATCATGGGAAAAAGCTATTCCCAAGTATCTTTTCTTTTGCAGTGGATCATCTTATTTGTAATGAAAGGCACGCGCAAGAAGATACTCTGATATGAATGCTCTCTAAATCCACAGGCTTCCTTCACGTGAATTAACTTTCCAGTGTAGGAAGACTGCACAGATAGGGAAAGTGTCTGCAGTTAAAGCCCTGCACTGCAGTGCGTAAGATGTATAACCAACCCTTATGCTAAACTTGCCCTCCAGCCTAATAGTGACATTACTTAAAATACCAGGCTTTCAGATCCTGGTGCATAACACTGAGACATTTGTGTTCTCAGTAAAGGAAGCATTAGGTTTTGTGCCACAGGGACTAGTCCTTTTTACAAATCCACACGCCACAAATTGCAGCAGGGCCTTCAATAAGAAAAAACATGCCATTTATTACTTACCCAACTCAAAGTTACCACTGTTACAAGAGACACTTAACAGTCTCAAAAAAATAATCCCAAACAGGGAAGAAGCTTTGAATTTGACATTGCTGCACAACCTTGAAGTCTCATATTTAATGCAGCACGAATTAATGTGGTGAAGCGAGTAGAATTTGAGTAATAACAAAATTTGCCCAATTTTAAATTACTCCACTGTAGCTTTTTATTGTAGCCATTAGTAAGGTTAATTTTTTAATCTCAGATAAAAATTTTTATAAAACCACCATAGTAGGTGTAATCATAGAGGCAGTTAGATAAATGAGTCTCGAGGGTTTAGCCCAAGAACATTAAGGAAAAAAATCTGTTTACCATTTTCAGATTTCATATTAAATCGTAAATTTATTTAACATTACACTTTATTATTGTTTCCATTTAAAACACTAGCTTAAATTCTTATCCATGCTAAAATAATGCAAATCTGGGATAACTTCCCTGTTACCAGCAGAGCTTTTTTAGGTATGTCATCAATATGTGCTTCAATAGGATTTAGCGGTGTCTCCAGATGGATATTGCCCAAATGCTGAGGACGTGCTGCTCTTCTCCATCATTTGTACCACCATGAACTGGGAGGTGGCAGCCCTGAGCTAGAGGAAACAGGGCGAGGATAAGCTGGAGGAGACCAAGACCCAAACGCATCCTCTAAAGTCAGAGATGGTCTGTCACGGAGGATGGCTGCATGCAACCTCCAGATCTGACTTCTATCTCACCACAGGAGAAAAAAATGGGGGAAAAAATAGAAAGAAAAAACCGCCACCAACAACAACAAAACCCAAAACCAAACCAAAACCTGCAAAAATCAGGAAGAGACTCAGTGAACTCAGCATGTTCAGAAATCCAGTTAAGGCTGATGCAAATCAGACAGGTTAGATGTATTTGGAGCTTTGCTGAAGAGCAGAGTGACTGCAAATCACAGATACCTACTGAGTAACACCTCCTCGAAGCTAAAGTTTAATTTTGATTTACAGTTCCCTGAATAGCCTCTGAAGGGGAACATTAAAGCTCTTGTAGAAATATCTGTATTATTAAAGAAATGATGAACAGCAGAGTGAGGATTACTTTGTGCTGTTTATGGACTTTTTTACCAGAGCGGTATATCTATTTTTAAGTTTGTATTGCCCAGAAAGGAGAACTGTGTGAAATCTTAAGAACTGTCCAGAGAAAAAGACAGGCAAGAAGAGAAGAATTTCTCCCTAAGTATTAGAGCCCATCATTCACATACCTGTATAAAAATCTGTGGCTCAAATATTTATCATTTAAACCAATCGTTTTACATCACTGAAGGCCAAGACTGACTCCTTTAGAGTTGATTTTATAAAAAATTACCCAGACCTTAAAGACTAGCCATCTTCAGGAAGTGATATGGCTAAAGTGTAAAACATTAAATAAATAACTGTGATTTTTCTTGGTGTTTTAGACATCACAGTTCCTTTGAGTCTCTGCCATAAATAACAGAGAATTTGTTCTTTCGACCGTGACTCCGTGAAAGTTTTATAAAGAAGCCTGAGACTGCTTTAAGATCTTGCCTCCTCCCAGAATTGCAGTCCATTTTATATATATATATATATATATATGTTCTACTATATACACACACACTTCAATAAATGCATGATATATACGTAACAGGCAAAATGGAAAGTGTAGTCTTCTACATGGTGTGATGAAATTTGGGGGTCCCTACTCAGCACACCTTCAAAGTCACTGTTTTTTAGAAACTAGTGGGTGCTTTTGAGCAAGATCTGTGAGTAATCTACAAAGAAAACCCAGTCCCCAGCTACTAGATGAGGATTTCCATAGCATAACATCTATGAGCTCCACCTCAGAAAAAGAGGCATGAGATCTAAGATTTTTTTTGCTGATACACTAACAAGAATTACAAGTAGACTGTGGCAAGCCATTCTTTGCAGCCCTCTGAATCATGACTCTCCCCAAAGTCTGTGACGTAACTCCCCTCTGACCTCAAAAGATCAAGGATTTCACCTCAAATATACTAGCAGCTGAAAAGAGCTTTGCAGAAGCATACACATTCATGTGAACAGTGGCCAACTTTATTTGCTTCCCCCCAGACTTAAAAATAAAGAACAACAGAAGAATTAAATCTGGGGAATGAGCTAAAACATGCACACTTGCTTCAGGTGGAAATATATTCCGAGTAAAAGCAGATTTTCAGGGACGACACATACTTTTGCCTACAGATACCCCTTCTCCTCAGTGGAAAAACAGCAAACGATTAAAACTAATGAATTAAATTAACTCCAGAAAATGGTTCACTTACTAGGAAACACAACTAAAATCCTGAGTGATGAAGTTTCCTATTGCGCCCACCTGCTCACAGCAAACGCTGTAGATAATTATTTTTCCACCTAACAGCCTGTGCAAATACTGCTCCAGAAACACAGTATACATACCTATGTGTGTATATATAATACACATACACACACAATACTGCCCATCTCAAGGTGAGCCACAAAAAAATCTGAAATAATGCTCACCTGTAGGCTCCCAGAAATGTTCTGAACGGATGAACTGCTCCCAGAAGAGTCAGGTGAACAGCTCTGCAACAGAGCTGAGGGCTCCTGGGCTTCACACTAGGGAGGTGATGCTTATCCCATAGCACTGCCCGGACTGCCATCGCTGACCCAGGGCAGGGCAGTGTGGCCAACTTGCCTTATGACATTTTTCTCTGCAATAAATGCTCTGAATCCTACCCTCTACACACCACACTTTCAGTATAAAGTAACCAGGGGACACCAGGAGACATGTTTCCCCTCCTTTTTCCACTCCAGCCTTCAGAAGTGGTTAACAATAGTCTAAAAAGAACTTTAAAAAGTGGTAGTAACAAGTATGAATAGTCACAGAGACACTGTGCTTGGTAAAACAACAACCTGGTACTGGTTAAAAGGCAACCCTGTTTTACAAAAGTCCCTACAACGCTGGATATCATGATTTATTACTTGTCTCGTGGTGGAGCATAGGGCTCCTTCACAGACACCCATGTGCACGACGGAACAAAAAGAGGGTCTGTGCCCCAAAGGACACTTTAAAGAGAAGAGGAAATATGTGCAGATTAGAGACAGGAGCAATGGTGGCACAGAAAAGAACAGCCATGTAGCATGGGCAACAAAGAGATGCAGATACTATACTTGAGGGCACAATGCTCACCAGTTCAATGAAAATATGGTTGAAAAAAAGAATTATCTAACTTGCTTCAGGAAAAAAAAAACACTGCAAGCAGCTATGACGGATGGAAGACTTTTTTTTTTTCTTCCACTTTTTTCAAACTCCATCACTAATCTTGTTTCAAATTCTCCTCCTCCAAGAGGTAGATGAAAGAAGTAAATCTTTTGTTGATCTCTCTGGCAACAAAAACCAGGATCTAATTGCCCAACAAAACCAGAGAGAAATACCAGGGCTGAAGGCAAAGAAAAGTTTTCAGTGAAATAGCCTGATTATAGACTCCATCCCTCCTTTCTCTATAGATATGGGGTCAGAAAGTGCAGCACTTTTTCAAGCCCCAGACAAGATAGCACTGCTGGGACACCAGAGAAAGCCCAGACAGAAGGGTACAATGCAGAGGAGGTCCTCAGAGAACTGGAAGGGCAATGTTGATTCAGGCACATCTGGGCACTGCAGCTCAGCCACGCAACAGCATCCAATGCAGACAGCTTCCCTCATCAGTAAGAAGAGATGCAGGATCTAGCATTTAGGAGACCTTGAATAACACTGACCTCAGGCTTACAAAGTCCCAGCTTTGACCTCCCAGGACAGAAGATGGTCTAGGCAGCTTCACTCAGACGGAGCGTGGAGGACGAGTGAGGTTGGAGTGCCGTCGCATCCGGGGCAGGAGTCCCCAGTACCCAGTCCAGGGTTAGGGGTACCCTCCAACAAGACTGGGAGGCAGAGAGCCTGCAGGCACCAAGACCCCCACCCAGCACCGACCTGCAACACTTGGCAAATTCCAGAGAACTACTTCTGGGAGATTATCAGTTAAATTTCTAATGTAATTATGTTACAGTACATTTAAGTGCACTTTCTAAATAGAAACAGACTTTTATCTAACAAAGAATCCATTTTAAGCACTTTTTCCTGTACCTATAATACCCATTTCCTTCTGTACCTATTTCAAGCACTGTTCTTCTAGAGTTATTTATAATTTACAACTAGAATTTTCTGCTTTTTCTAAGAATAAAATTGTTGCATATTTCTGTCATCTTGTGTTTGCCGTTCATATTCAAGGAAAGCATTCTGCTGCCACTGCCCTCCAAGGGCACTTTTGGAGCACAAGGAAAAACCTTCATAAAAGAAATTGGACTTTTCTACTTACGGTTCTTCCACACCCCCCTATTATTCTGTATAAAGTTCCTCAAACTCTGTAGGGTTAAAAAACCTGTTTTGCAGAGGCTGGGGGGAACTACCTGGGCAAAATACCAAAGATCACCATACCAAAGATCACCGAGCCAGTCTGTTGTTGAGCCTGTCCTCTCTAAAAAAATTAAGAGTTTTTGACACACTGCAATATTTGCCCTTATTGCTTTTGTGTGGAGATGCTAACACATGGGATACTGTGCTAATGAAGGGTTGCCCTAAGGCCCCTAAGTCACATAAGGAATGAGGAAGAGCAACTCTTAAATATCTCCCTGCAATTTTTTCATTGCATTATTATCAGGGAAGTGTATGCTAGAAATATTGTACTGTGACTGGCAAAACCAATGAAGCATTGATGCCTGCTTCTGACAATAAAAAGTTAAGGAAATTTTAGTGAGACTGTCTCTGGGTAATTTTATATAGGATCCTGTTCTAACAAAGAAGTTGATCACAGACAAAAACCAAAACCAAACAAACAACACCCCCCACAAACAAACAAACAAACAAACAAACAAACACAAACCTCACCAGATGCCTATGAGTAAACAGCCACAAACCAATTTAACTTGGAAAGTAAAGTAAGACCACAGTCCTAACTGGTAACATATACTTGAGGTTTCACCCAGGATAGCTCCACATAGATTAAAATATTTCACACAAAATTAAACAGAAATAAAGATTTAAGCTTAAAAATGCAGAGAGTAAACTGTGAAGCCTGTTTCCAGATGACAAAATCCCCAACTCCGCAATCATGAGATTGCAGTCAGCCCTCACTTGAAAAAAGACAACAAAGGCAGCAATGTAGTTAACAAGTACAAATCACAGTTTGGAAACACAAACATGCAGTAAGAAAAGCTCAAATACAAATCAAATAACCGTGGACCGTGACAGTAAGAAAAAATACGCTTGCAAAAATTTTAAAGCAGCAGAAGTATTTTTGAAATAGTAAGGTGTATGTGCAAAGACAACCACTTATCAAGCATGAAATCAACACCCTACAAATGTTCAGTAACTCATTCCAATCTGTATTTGGAAAAAAGCAAACAGATGTATTCATAATTCACAGTGATAAAGAGGTGCTCCTTGTTCTATCAGATATTAGGAAAGATATAATAGCAAAGAGCCCAATATTTTTCATTCTTCAGAATTAGATATCTTCTATCCGGGAGTTTGGAAAAAACCCCACAGCCCTCTTAGGAGCCCCTTGCTGTTTGTTAACTTTATCTGGGACACTGGCACATTGATACTAGGAAGCTGTTAAAAAAAATATATACATTTGAGGCCATAAAAACAGAACATAAGCCCGATTGCACACAGAAAAAATGCATTAGTTGTTGCTTCTTAAAAAGTAATGTAAAAGTGGAATTGTCATCCCAGCTGAACCATTTCTGCATTTCTGGAAGTTCAGCAAGAACCTCATCAGTCCAGTATCATTCAACACACTTCTTGATGATCTGAAAGAAAATAAACTCAAAGCTTGCCAAATTTGCAGTCAGGGCAAAAATTGATGAAATGTTAAGTAATGACATGGACCTTGTCGGTTTTGCAGATTGATCTATACACTGTCTGAGCAGACCATGCTTTAACACAGACAAATACAAGTCCACATAGGAATACAAAAAGTGCTCATTATGTGAGACCACAGCCTCACAAGTCACTCTGAAACAAGACTGTTTTCATGATTGATAAGAATTTGAATGCTACACAGTGGCTCAAAGGGCAAACATGATTTCTGCGAGTATTAGGAGTTGAGAAACAAGCAGAATTGGTAAGAGGAAATTGCCCCGCATATGGTATTAATGAGTCCATTACGGGAACATGTACATTGTGGTGTCTATAATTCAAAAAGATTGTCAGAAACTTTGAAAGGGTTTGCAAAAAGCTTAAGAAAAATTTAAAAATAAAAAGTAATAAAGAAAACCAAGTAGAGTCTGGAAAACCAGTTTTACAAGTGAGACACCAAAGCTGCTTAGTCTGTTTAACTAGTCCAAAAAAACATTGTAGTCTGCAGGTATCTACAGAGGGAAGGTATTTCTTACAATAGGGAGCTCTTTAAACTAGCAGAAAAAGGCAAGTGAGATACAAGAGCTGGAAGTTGAAGCCAGATAAATTCAGGCTAGAAATAAGGTACATATTTTTAACAGTGTGAGTAATTTACCATGGAACAGTTTACTTAGGTATATGATGTATTCCTTATCAGCTGAAGTCCTTAAAT
The DNA here is from genome assembly GCA_026212715.1 of Elanus axillaris. Classification (NCBI taxonomy): domain Eukaryota; kingdom Metazoa; phylum Chordata; class Aves; order Accipitriformes; family Accipitridae; genus Elanus; species Elanus axillaris. The sequence goes on along the minus strand of JANZLQ010000007.1, from coordinate 27,680,926 downwards.
CATGACTGAGTATTTTTCTGGAAGATATGTTACAGCTCAAACAGGAGATATGGGAGCCTAATTCACAAATTACTGGGTGAGATGTCTATTGTGCACAGTCTGGCTTGTTGATCATAGGAGTCTCTTTGTATTTTAAATATCTATGAAGATTTGGGAGAAAGAAAACAGGAAGAGAGGGGGAAATTTGGCAGCATGGAATCCACTGAATTTATTATCTTAGAGTAAAAAAATCCACCACCAACAAAAAACCCTCCCTCAGTCAGCTTTTATGCAGATACCTGCTGCGCTCATCCATGCAAAGAAGGTTTGCCTCTTGCCTTTAATGGTTGTGAATAGACAAAAAATGTTCCAGGACAGCTTCTTTGAATTCCTAGGAATAAAAGATGGCAAGGAGGAGGAAGGGAATTGCTTAATGCAAACCAACAGATGGGATTTCAGTCAGAGGCTTGCTTTGTTTTCATAATGAACCATAATCTGTGTAATCTAAAACAGTTTTTATTTGCTGCAGCGAGACATAAAGACTGTAGCTATGGCATGCGAATTGTTTCCTCAACCATTCATTGTTAAAAAGGTACCTCTACACTGGTCCGGGGTCCAACGTGCCTTCGGCAGTCAGCCAGATTAAGTTTCGGAGGATCGATTAAAGTGTAGGTATGGCACTACATTTTTAGTAGGTGTGTCTGCGTTGGGGTTGTTGTTTTTTTTTTTTTTTTTGGGGGGGGGGGGTGTGTTTTTT
>JANZLQ010000007.1:27653439-27680178 GCA_026212715.1 Elanus axillaris | reverse complement strand
GGGGGGGGGTGTTCTGTTTTTTAATTCAGTCTTCTGATATGGTTCTCTAGTAAACTGTAATTCTGCAAAGCCTATTAACTGGTGTCTAGGTGCTATTAGCCACGCAAAGTCTTTGCCGTGTACAACCCTACAATATCACATCAATGGCAGAGGCATTTAGGGTCCTAGTATGATGTTACTGGGATGGGATGGGGACATTGTTTTCAAAATCCTACTTTCCAATCATGGTGCTGCAAGTGCCCTCAACCCCGGCATGGCCCTGTATGTCCTCTTTGACTGGGCAGCCACTCGCGCCAGACGCAGGGAGCTGCAGAGAGCCAGCAGCACTGCAAGAAGCAGGGTCTCCATTCTGCTGGCAGCTCTGTACCACAGATCTGTCCCTGCCACTCGGGCAAAGAAGGGCACAGTATGACTATATTATGTGTCATGTTACACTATCTACTATATTATGTCATGTTACACTACCACTATACTACAACATGGAAAAGTGAGAAATTCAATGTTAAGGTGCAAAGCCAAGAAAAACTTAAGCTACCTGGAAGCCTGGAGCTGCAAAGAGTGACTGCACATATATTGCATATTATTTTGCTCAGGTCCAATATTTAGGTTTCAGGAACATCAGACTTCTACTTGTGGCTTCTCAGCATACTTATATTCCCATAATGTTTTGCAATATAAAATACTGGCTTCTATTCATACGTATTTCCCCATGTTATTTAAGTTCATCTTCATATTAAAAATAAATGGATTTAAAATGTAGGCAGCTACATATATAAGCGCTGTGCTTGAAAGACATACTTCATCTTTAAATAGCAGCAATCAATACACACAGTATATAACCTAAACAAATTTCTATTATGAATCCTTAATGGATGCATGCTTTGGTCATTTTTATTACTAATAGATTATTGATTTACAGAATACATTACCACCTTAGGCACTGGGATTTGCTGGAGTCCTTACATCCTGTATGTAGTTTTAGTCAAAATAGGAGCCAAAAGTCAATAACCAGTTTACTACCAGCATAGCCCCCTCTACAGAGGTAGATATTTTAATGATGGTCTGACTCTCGCAGTGGAATCACTTGTCTTAGTGGCATTTATAAGTCATCGTTATTAATGGAAAGTTATCCATGAGGCCTGCCTTAACTTTCACTCTTCTTTACTGCCAAAATGCTTTGGGAGTAACAATTCGGAAGAATGTTGGCAGACGAACCTTGCAGATCCCTCGCAGGGCAGTTTCTCTGAAATCAAGGCACCTGCTTGGGCTCTTTTGCTCTGAATCAACAAACAGTTTCTCTGTCTTTGTTGCCATTCACATCAGGGAGCAGTGATTGACTCCTGCAGTTGCCCAGGAGAAAGGGAACCAAACAGCTTGCTTTGATATGAATACTAATACCAGCAGACAGGGAGAAGACAGCACGCCAGTCAGTCCCCCCACTACAACCATAAACAGGCTGCACAGAACATGTCAAATGCTACTTAGTGAGGCTTCAGGAGAAGCCTACAATAAGATGGGTACATCATAATATTGTTACACAAATCAAATCCAAAATGTTTGTTTACTGCTACAGACAGACATGAGGGAGGAAAAAAGGGTTTAGGGTTACAGTTACTTTGGTGAAATAATCTTACATTGTTAACTTACAGATTTACGTTACTCAGGCGCAACAGCACAAACTCGTCTTGCTGGGATATTATCACGCCTTGGGCAAACTGGTCTTTATGTCAAAAGCTGAGCACAGAAATGGCAGAGATGCAGTATCGCAAGCATCATCAGTTCTTCAGCTGTTCAGTGAGATGAGTCTCCTATAATCTCAAAATCAGCTACTTTCAGAGTAAATCCAAAGTAATATATTGCTTTTCTGCTTTTAATGCCCGTTAAGAGATGGATAAGAACCCAGCCCCTTGGAGAGAAAGGTCTGCAAGGAGGGACCCCTGCTTCTCTCTGTTTCCTCTTTGCCTTTTTTTTAAACCGATGCATATGAGGACAAAGGAATAAAATACATACAAAGGCTTTGCCCCCTTTTTGCAAAAAAAAAAAAAAAATAACTGCAAGAGAGACAACAGTAATCAAAAACTCCTGAGAAAATATCAGCCTCAAAAAGCAAAAGTCGTATCAATTGTTTAGGCCTCTCTGCACACAGAAGTTAAGCGAGGTGAAGCAAAAAAGTTCAATTCACTGAACTGACTAGAATTCAACAAATAAGCCATCTAAAAAGTGGGAGATAGGCTCCTAAAAACCTGGCTATAAAGTACACTGTCACACCAACTCTAAACTGACTTGTTTCATCTGTTGTCCCATTTCTAACCTAAAGGCAAGGTGCTCACCCCCTCCTCTTATACCTTTCCCATATAGGGCCAGCTCCCAGCACGTGCCTTCCAGGGGATGCCCAATGTGAGCCGAATTTAGAAGCTGGCTCAGTCCTTGCCCTTGCTCCAACACCAAAAGAGACAGAAGAGCTTCAGCATCATATTGAGAAGGCCCTGAACATAACAAGAGCATGAGGGTAAAACATCATGTCAGCCTTCCCTGCCTTGTCACCACCTGATTGTTTCTCTCTTTGCTGAGGTTAACTTTGAGGACCAGCAACAGGATGGCACAGAGGCCATCCTAGCAGATACAAAGCCTGACAGATCCAGAATGGACCCAGCAGAGGCTCTTCCAGGCTATGGTAGAGCTCTTGACAGCCGAAAAATTTTGCAAACAGAAAAATGAAAGTCTCATCTTTTAAGCAGTACAGGGAAAAGCTTCTAAAGGCCCAGCTGACATCCATAAGGCATTTTGTAAGCAGCTTTTTCTGCTTCCATCCTCATTCACCAGTGGCAACAAGAAAACAAGGCCAAATATAAAATTATTCTGACTGATGCCTGTTACTGGATCTGTCATACATGGAGACAGTCCTGGAAATTATCCTTTCTCCATAGAGGCAACACCCCTCTGGCATGGCTTGAGTCCAGGACCCCTAAGTTAGAAGGCAACTCCCATTTTTGTGAACATTTACTGCATCATCATCCCTGTTCAGCACATGCACACAGAGCACAGTGAACCTGGTAAACACTGAGAGTTTATTTCCATGCATCTTGTACCAGGCAAGGACATGACAAAAAATACCATGTTCCTAAAATTAAACTGCCTTTATTAGCAGAATTAAATAAAAAGGTGCCACAACTTCACTTAACTTCAAAGCCATAGGCAAAAGTTTGTGGCTGTTGTTTCAATCAAATGTGTTATTCACCCAGATTCACACTGAACAAAGCAATCTGTAAGGCACAACAAAACTGGAAAGTAATATTCAAACAGTATCCCTCCCTCTCATTTTTAAACACACAGCCAACACTGGTCCATTGAAATATTTTCCAAACCAAACAAATACCTTGCAAAGATATTTTTATATTTCTTTGAATGCAACATAAAACAGCTATGCAAAATAAATCAACAAACAGAACCGACAGGAAACCTTTCCTTTCAGCCCAACCAAAAAGCTTAGTTGGATCCCACGCAGTAGTTTGGAGGACTTTTGTTTTTCATTTCCTTCTCCTGCCTTGATCATTTCAGCAAGTGAAGTGGGGCAGAGAAGGCGGGTATGAGATGAGGAGGCTATCAGTGGTGGAGAGCTTGGCTCTGCTAGGTGAGCCTGCCCATACTCTGCACCATCACCCCCGTAGAAGTGCACAGACCTTGGCATTGTGCTTCCCAGTGATCATTTTCTGTGCCATCTTTGTGCTCCTGCATACGAATGCCATCAACAACCATCCCCATGCCTGGAAGCCCTTCCACCACAGGCGAATGTATTCAGAAACACCATAATAACTTGCCATAACAACTTCCTAAGGTCAGGAAGCTGAGGAACTCATCCAGGTCAGCTTGCCATAGCTCAGAGCAATGGCCATTTTTGTCACGAGCTAAGCAGCAGTGTAACTTTCCTCCTTGGCAATGATAACAGCTTCTTTTCTGCATCCTCCTTAATGGTCTTGGACTGGACCAACTCCTCAGTTTACTAAAGGGCTCTCTTGATGCTGTCAGCCACCCACCAAGGATGGGGCTGTTTCGAGGGATGCAATGATTTCTCCATCACAGTAGCAGTACTTTATGCTTCAGAAGCCACACAGGCATGGAACAGATGGAGGGAATAGGAGACAAGGCCAAGAGAAGAGGCTTCTTTTTATTTTTATACTCACCTCGCCCTGTAGACATACATCTCCTTCAGCTGCATCCTCATATTACATGCAAAATCTGGACAGCCCCCATATATCTGCTCTGCCCCCCTGCTCCAGGGTATTCTCCAGTGTTGTCCAAGGATGCCATGCCCTGCCACAAGTGGTATTGCTGTACGTCAGCTGCACAAACCTCCAGACAAAAACCTCTCCTCTTGCATGGGCTTGTTATCACAACATGCATGCATTTGCCTGCTAGCCACAGAATGATCACACTGTATCTCACCAAGGCTTGGTCATATTTCCCTAGGCTTGCGTTTTCCACTTATCAGCATGGCTGGGATTAGACAGCAGCTGGGCTGGCAATCCAGAGCAAACTGAATAGGCTGTTGACTCAGACCATAGCTGCAAATATGGCAGCTGAAAGTTTGGCAACCTCCTCTAGCACTGCACATCCAGAGAGAGTAGGTCCATACCTCCTCCACTCTGGGTTCCTGCAGCCCGCATGTGCTTCTGCATTAGGTTTTCAGCCCTTCACTGGGTCTTTCAGTTAGATTTCTCTCCGTCCTCCCTCCTGCTAACCTGCATGCATCATGTGGATTCACTGCTAAGGAGTCTTCAACATCTCCTGAAATTATGTGCTGGAGCCAGAGCTGTCAGTAATCTAATGGAGTTAAGCCTGCCTTTTCCTGCATCTTGGTTCTGGGCAACAGAAGCAGAATTACTCCGCTTGGGGCAAGGACACTTGCAAACCCCAGGCAGACTTGGGCAGTGTTCCCAGCAACAGCTTCTCAGTCATACCTTGGGGTCACTGTTCTCCCATAAGCTGGGAAGCAAATTTTATGTTGTTTTCTTATCTTTACACTTCAGGTAGGTCTGTGCACAGACTCGTGTCTTCCTTTCTCTATCACCCTGCTCCCGGAAGGGAATTTTGTTCAAAATGAAAGTTTTTTCATGTGCTTGAGATCTTGCATATAGCTCTTTAATTTAGTTTGATGCTGACAGTGGCTCTCTTTTTCTTCTCATTTTAATCACACTCTTGTGCTGATGTCCAGTTGGCTTTGAGTGGGAAGTTGGACTACGGATCTCCAGAGGTCTCTTTGAACCAGCACTGCTATAATTCTTGCTCTTTGTGGGTCTCACTGGCACCACTGTACTTTATGCTTCGTATTCTAGATAATACCCCAAACCGAACAGCTACTTCAGGAACAGAACTGGCAAAGGTAGAGCTACAACTACAGCACATACGCTGGCCATGTTCACAGGCTGCCCTTCTCTTGCTTCTTCTAGCCTGGCTTCTTTCCTCCCTGTGCCAGTGAGGTTGCTATGGAGATTTCTTCAGAAACAAAGAGAAAAAGGGATACAAGAAATACAAAGCACCGAGAAGGGCATGGAAGATAAAACAAACATAACGGTACAGTATCTTTCATGCTAATAAATCCATTTTCCCCAAATCTTCACCTAGAAAGCTGCTGCTGAAGAGAACAGCCTCTCAAGTGCTCCTGCTCTCTGGGCACGTTCCCCATCTCGGTGCATGGGCTCTTCACAGTGCTGAGAGCCCCCACGAACAGCACCCCAGCAACACACGATGCTTAAGGAGGCAGAGTTGGTACACATGTACGTGCACACATGCAAGAGGAGCTGGCAGATGACTTGGTGGTGGCAACTGAAACACACAGAGACAGAAACTCTGCACATAGCTTCTCCTCATAAAAGCAGAGAGCTCACCGCCCAGAACATCCCACCGGCACTGCTTTTATGCAAGACCTGCCTTTGCTATGAGCCAGCTGCTGAAAATCAGGGAAAACCGAGGTCTGGGCCCCGCATGGGGGTGGTCCGGCAGCACGTCAACACATTTGTGCTAGGTGGTTTAGGGCTCCGAGTGGGTGTTCTTTTTGTTGTGGCTGTAAACCTGTGCTGCCTCTACGATTAGGGGCACAGGGAACTCATGAAACAAAGTGGTCACAACAACTTGTCAGAAAGGGTCCTGAGAGCTTTTCCCCCTTCTTAGAGTTGTTGAGAATGCCTTAAGTGATCAATACTGGCTTTCAACACTTTCTCTTGAGATGCCCATGTGGCTCTCAAACCAAAAGACACTGGTAGGCAAGACAAAGGGAAGCGGGAAAAGCAAGGAAAGAGAAGAATTAATAAAGAAAAAGACAACTCAGATAATACAGTGGCAAATTACAGCAGCTCCATTCACAGCAGTACTCAGGGCTGTCCAACAATCCTGCAGTCATTTATCACCAACACACTAACAGGACGGAGAGAAGCAAGGTCTAAAAGAGATTAGAAAATAGGTACTTGTAACTACACTGATTGCTCCCGTTTTCCAGATTGTGCCTTTTTTTAGCTCCTCAGAACAAATGCCAGCACCTGGTCGTTGTTTGGTGTTTTCAATTTCTCTGGATATTGACCTTGTTATCTTGACTTATTCCCAGCATATATGTTGATAGAGCAACATAAGGACCTTAACTAGAATCTGAAGACAAATACAGTCCCTGGTCAAGGCTATTTTACACACTTATGTAGGCTTGGTTCCCACAGCGTGCGAGTGCATTTCACATTTTTCTGTCTGCCATGCAACGAGAGACAGAGCAGTACTCCTGTCCTCACTTTATACACCAAGGTCTGAAGGGATTATGGGCCAGGTCCACGACGAGTCATCAGAAGAACTGGCATGAGCCTTGGTGCAAGGACTGACATGGGACTTCAGCCAAAAGCCAATGCTTGGCCTCCTGCTACATCTCCCCTATAAGCCTCGATTTGGCAGCGTTGTCAGCATCTCTGGTAGCTTCACAGTTGCCACAGCAGCATGCAAGCACCTTGCTCCCACTCATCAGCCACGTCAGTGGGCTTCTCAACACACGGAAACGAGCCCAAGCATCTCTTTAGTGGTCATAAGGAAAGTCTGTGCAAAAGCAGGACACTCAGCTTAGCTGTTGTCACCAGCCACCTGAGAAAGCTGGAAATGTTTGTGGAAGAAAAGCCACTGCTCTGCCTCTCCCCTTCCCTCCATGATGGCCCTCAGGACTGGTCAGGCTGCACACAGGCAGCATTCTGCTGCAAGGCATGCAGGTAAGCAGCCTGCATGCATATGCCCAAAAGCACAAAGCCCTGTTATTAAGCATTATCTCTCACAAGTGTTCCCATGGCAAGGAAGTTCCTAATAAATCCTCTAGCTTCCAGCAAGGTCACTAGAAGATCAGATGTTGACTTGAAAGGTAGCAGGAGGTGAGTCGGTTCAGCTCTGCAGAGCAGATGCAAGGCATGAATCCTTTGCTGAAAAAAAGCTACAGCCTGAGATGAAGGTTCAGCAGCAAGTCACATATCTTCTTCAGTGGAACTGACCCATCACAGAAGCACCCTGATTTAGTCTTCACTCAGAGGCTGGTTACTACAGCACACCCCTTGGTGGGATGGCTTCCACCCAAGCAAAAGCTAAATTACCTCCTTACAAGCATGGTACAAACGTACTGAAACAGTTTCTTCAGCTTGGAAAAGACAGAAGAGAGAGAGAGAGGTCTGAAACATGTAACATTGGTAATGGTATGAAGAAGGTAAATAGGAAATAATTGTTCAGTACTTCTCATAATACCACAAATGAGGGAAGCCAATAAACTACTCACAGTGGTGAGATTCAAACAAGCATAGTTATGCATTTTTGCACATAACATATAATGACCTTGGGAACTCAGTGCCACAGGATAATGTAGAAGCCAGAGTCATTCAAAAAGAACTAGACAAACTCACGTAGCACAAGGTCTATCAGTGGCTGTAACCTTACAGTCCAGAACTTATCTCCAGATTAGAAAGTCTTAACATCAGAAACAGAGAATGTATGCAAGGAGAACAATCACAGACATGCATTATCCTCATACTACTTTTCCCCTCACCCCAACTGCTGCTAATTACTCCTGGAGACAGGACACTGGGTCAGCAGGTCTTCAGCCTGACCCAGTAATGCTTTCCTTAGGGATGTTCTCACCCCTTGGAACGTAAGAAAGGTAAGGTGTCTAGGTAAGGTGTCTTCTAGCATCCCCCTAACAAAAATGAGTGTGATTGTGAGAAAGAGGGGGAAATTAGAGCTAATTAACATAAGTCGACTTCTACCCAGCTGCTGCACAGAGAAAACCTGGAGAAGTACATACGTTACTCTCTTCTCCCCTGAACCCTGTTGCTCCATTAAATAAGATATCATTACATCAGTGTAAAAACTTATTTCCTAAAAAACAGATTTGCAAAGGTTCCACTGGATTAACACCACTTTCCCTGAACTCTGTGTTAAAACTCTCCTTAAGTTCAGTGATAGCCCTGAAGGGAGCTAGCAATGGCAGCAGGGGAGAAGACATCCACTTGCTAATCCTCCAGCTAAAGCTAAAAATCACTAAGGGAAACATTCAACAGGAACTCAACACACATTACCTGCCTCTATAACTAAAACCTAAGGATTCAAACAGAACAAACAGCTCTCTGATACCAACATGCCCAAGTCAAGCGTGACCACAGGAGCATGGCCTGGCTTGTCATTCACACAAAAGCAGTGGAAATGGGGACAGGCCTCAGCTCCAGTATATCCTTACACTCTCCTTTGGCATTGCGTTAGTCTTGTTTCATATGGGAACATGGCTCGTATAATACTGTTATGTGCAGGCCTGTATTCGTGCAGCCCACCAAGTCACTGACTTTCAAGTTAAGGAAAAGAGATTTCGCTAATGATTAACTTCCTACCTGTTTGCTAAGAATTGTAACAAGGCAAAAGAAGAAACTCTATTAGCACAGAAGAAGCTGTGGTTTCAGCTCAGCCCATACTAGACACTACAGGGATCCAGTATACTCAGTACTTTGCTAAGCTACCATCTACTAGCTCCCATAGTTGGGTGCCTGTGGCAGCGAGCAATGCCCAGCTAATCTAAAGACTGTATTCAAGTCTCAGGATATTCCAGCACAACAGAAGAAGAGCCAGTCCACATGAGAATGGGATCTTGCTCTGGCTTCCAGTCAGTAAAAACCTTTCCCAGTCCACCCCCTTCTTCCAACCCTGCAGGAATCAACAACCTCTAAATCCCTTCTTCCTGGATGTGGGCCAGCATCCTAGGGGTTAATTACAAAATAAATACTGATCAAATCCAGTCTATCCCACACTCGGCCAGATGGTGCAGCTGTCAAAGTGCTCTGTCAGTGCCTAAGAAGAATTAATCGTGCTACCGGTCCTACCGTAAGCTCACGGCAAAGTTACATTTTAACAGTCAAATTAATTTCAGGACTTCATTTTCTTCTTGCCATTTTAAATCACCATAAAAAAAGATACAGTATTTCTGGAATATAATAAAACACTTTCCCATGATCTCTAGCATCGTTCTATTAATACACATCACTCAGCTTTTACAGCTTCTCCCAGCAAGTCTCACGTGAGATCCACACAATGATTCAGGAAAGGTTTGCCCTCTCTCCATCATACATACCAAAGGCACCTTTCTACCACATTTTAATCAAATCTATAGGTTGCATAAAACTAACAAGGTATTACTTTACACAGTACGCTGCTGTTCAAGATTTGCCTACTAAATGAGGAAAAAAAGCTTACCAAGTGGCATGCATTTATAATGCCATTTTAGAAGCATTTTAAATATTTATATAAAAATATGTATAATACATTGAAAATAAAGAGCTGTAATGCAATACATTAACAGCCAGGACAGATGCAATCATGGGGCTATTTCAGAAAGTAGCTGCCAAAGTCCTCAAATAACATAGCTACTGAAGAACCATCAGAGGAAGAAAGTCATTGAAACAATTATTGGACTAAAAAGGTTTCACTGCAGTAAAGAAATAGAGCCAAAGAAACCTCAGAAAAGTCACTTTGCTTAGCAGAAGTTGCCAAAATCACGTGACGTACAGCAGCGTCCATCTGAAAGTAATATCTAGGCCTGAATAACTTGTTACTGCATTACTCTTTCTCCCTCTCTCCTATCCTCAGGAACACAGGAATTGCAGCTTTCAGGTTGCTTGAAGTTTCTGTACCACTGTAGTTTAGGGTGTTGAAAAACATATGCCTTCTAAAAAATAACAAAGATCATCTCTGAAAGCTAGTGTGTGGGGTGGTAATAAAAATGTTTTTAAAAATTTAAAAGGGAAAAGCAAAAGCAACAGAACCACTACCTTCCAGCCTGGTCCAGGACAGCATTTCCTAGTCCATGCACCCCAAATTATCAGACCATTTCTGCCTACACCTCCCTTCAGGCACATGAATGACACTCACCTCCTTGCTGTCTGCAGGACAAGCACTCAGAAGCTGCCTCCACTGTGTGAAGGCGAGGGCAAAATGACTTACGGGCTAAAATCCTAGTCTACTAGAAGTCAACCAAAGCTCTAGCAGCTAGCCTTCAGTTTTTCCAAGCCAGTGAACTGCCGATCCGCAGACTAACAAGACTTGGAGGGTGCACAGGACCCTTATGGAACAAAAGTGTGCAAATTTTCATGGCAGAGCTATTGCATGCTGAGATGAAGAGAAGCAATACATGTTTGAAACAAGAAAAGTTTTTTCCTTCTATTACTGTCAACTCACCATTTTACAGTGTGGTTTAAAAGACGTAGGAATGATGATTAAAGCCCATCACATTTCCACTAAAGTGAAAACTGGAGCATCCGTATCTGCGCTGCTGCCTCCTGTGCCCGTTAGCACAGGCTAGCCCAAGCATGAGCAGAAAGTGCCATCAGCTGAAGGGCAGCACTTCTCAGAAGAGCCACTGCTGCCTGGCTCTGGAGCCCACATTCAGAAGATGACCCAGTGAGCAAGGGTTTGAGGAAACCAATTTTCCCCTGTATTTCTACCTGCAACGACAACGTGGCTAAGGCCAAGCCTTGGCTGCATCAGCCTACTAGAGACCTACCAGTTACCGCATCTGGCTGTATTCCTGCTATCCTTACCTGTAAGATCTGTAGACCCACCTGAAGATACCACCTGTAAATGGTGTCAGTTCATTTTCACGCTACCGGAGGAGCTAACTTCAAAAACAAGCAGGGAAAGTTCAGGCTACACCACCAATATTTCAATTTCGAGGACAGCAGCTTTTCTGAAAGAAACATGAGCGTGCATCCTACAAGGACTGCCATGTGTACAAATGCTTTCCCCACAAGATAATTTGTGAGTTACTGAATATCGCATAACTGTGTTGCATGACAGACAACACGATATACTAACAAAAAAGTTTGCTACTGCTTCACCAGATTTCACCATTTTTCTCACTACAAAAAAACGTGTACAAAACTACCTACTTTTACATTTTGTTTAAAACCAAAGTTTTGTAACGCATCAGTGGTTCATCTTCAAGCCGCACTGTTACTTGGTAATACCAAAAAGTTAGATAAAACCCAGGGAATCGAAAATTTTATTCTAGCATAACATGCACCTTTTTTACACTTTACTTGACACACGTGGATTAAGAAAGTATGCTTGTGAGGTTGGTGTTGTTCAGTATGTATAGCCCCCAGAAGAGCTGGCTGAGAATGTTCTGGCAGAACTTTTCTTCCATCAGAAAATGGTGATCTGTCAAAACTAAATCTGTTCATGGGAAGAGGGGAAATTCTCAGAAATCTTTCTGGGAAAAGACAAATGTGCATAAAACAAAAACTTCCAAATTGTCAAAATGTCCAACTTAAACATCTTCTAAATGAAGAGATTAAACTAATCTTGAATGCCTTTTCATCTCCAAGTGCATATTAATCTTGTTTTCAATCAAGTTTAAATAAAGTTGAAATTAAAATGTGTTGCTTCCAAAACCGAGAATCCGGTACTTTCACTGATGAGTTTACATGCCCTTTTCCGTACTCCCAAATTATACACTGATTCAATTTGAGAGACTAACATTCCAGCCAGGACAGGAAATTTTTCCTTTCTTCTCCTCTCAAAATCATTTTGGCATGATCAAAAAAGCCTTTTTCCTCTGGCTCTTCGCAGCAGCCAGGGAGCCATGCACACAGCCACACTCTGCTGAGTTCCTTTAGGATTAGGATTTTAAGGAACAAACCATCTCTAATGAATGTTAAATATGAGAAATAGAGAACAGTGTAAGGAAAACAACCATGTTTATCATAAATTTCAATTTCTTAGAGAACATCAGAAAAAAAATCTCCATTGCCCATGGAAAAATCTTGCTGTAAATCATACATTTTAGGAACTAGCTGCAGCATAGGAAGAGAGCTCTCAGATTCTTTTTTGTTTGTTTCTGGTGAAAGTAACCTCTCTGACAACAACTGCACCACCACACAACAAAAATCCAGATTCAGGTGAAGCAGGTACAGCAGCAAAACCATCAAAACCTTTTTCCTCTGAGCTAAAATTACCACTGCCACTTTCCCCCATGCTTCTGACATTCGAGACATCTGAAGAAAAATCTTCCTTTCCAGCTCCTGTCAAACTCTGATTCAATTGGGAAAATCTGAAATGCGAGTGTCTACCTGGTCTTTCTCCATCAGGACCATATGGAGAAAAGACAACACTGCCAGGAGGTTCTTGCAGAATTTTATTCCTTTACCTGAAAGCTTTTTCACGTCAAATAGTTTAATAATTTCTGTGTTGCGACCTCACCTAGTTGCAAAATTGTAAGATAGGGCACACCATACCACCACCAAAAGTTTGCCAATTTCGGAAGCTCGAGTCCTCAGAAGCATAGTGATCATCACGCCCATTAAAGCCTGGCTGAACAGCTGGATTTACGATAGCCATATTAGCAATTTATTGCCTTTTTTAACATAAGGAAATGTAATGTAGCATAAGTAGAGCTGACAGTGAGTATGTGAAGACCAGTTTCTGCTGGCGACCTTTGGGGTGGACGACGTCAGCGAGCTGTGGCATGGGAGTCAGCTCCCGAGATTGACAGTAATGGGCAACTCCAGCAGGTCACAGCTGCTGAGCACCTAATTGCTACTTGAAAACCTGAGTCCTGGGTTATTAATGTTACTGCTGATAAACTCTCCACTATGCTTCCCTCCACAGCCATTATTGCTTTTATGATAGTTTTGAAGATACAGTCAATGCTATTTATGTGATGAACACCACATTAAAGCTGTTTTTAATAAATGCACAGCTCGATATTCCTGCTGGTAACCTCCCTTTTGGCTCAGCAATATCCCCTCCAGCTCTGAGACTACTGTGAATCTATGATACCAGCTGTGCCAAAGCATTCGCTTCAAGCTAACTCCTCTATAGGAGCACCTCTCCTGCTTTCTGTGGGGAGAAAACACAAAGTTTCAATCTCATCAGTGAGATGAGATCACCCATTACTTCAGCCTTGCTTCACACTTTCACAATGCTCTTGCTGGTTTGTGCTTTGCCTGGGTCAAAGTCCAGACACTTTCTGTTAGCTAAGCATGGGGCAGAACAACTGAAAACTCCTGTTTTTATTGATAGCAACCTGTTAACTAATCAACAGCATAAAATAAAAACCAAACAGACTTCAAACTTTATTCAAGACTTACTTGGCACATAAAATCATCTGAAGCACAAATGTTAGTTAAAATTAGTGCATCCTGACTGCCACTTGTGGAAAATTAGATACACCATAGACATCCCCTTAATGTCATTTATCTCCAAAACCCTGCACAGAGCCAGCTGCAATTTCAATTCTTTACCAATTTCACTCCCCAGCTGCAGCAGAAGCCTGCAAATGTGGTTCAACTCTGACAAGCAGCTCGGTTTTAAAAAAAGGGCCATGGTGGCAGGGCTCTGATTTCATTGTCTCTGTAATTTCCATATTAAATATGCATAGCATATACAAAGATTGCAAATTTTCAGGGTTCTTTAAAAAAATGGAGAACAACAATGCTTTACTGTCAGTCCCCCCAAAAATGAGCCTGGAATGTGAAAATCAGCCCAGGATGTGTGTTTTTTGCACATCATCATAAGTAATAGAAGTTCTTCAGGCAAATTAGCCACAGTTGTTGCTGTGTGATTTGATGGCATTTATTGGAGCTGCACAAGTGTAACTAATTGTCCATGCAGAAAAAAATTTAGTAAGCCATGTTTTCTCCAACACAGCAGAGGAAGAATAACCACCTTTCTTAGCTCTAATTTGCTAGGAGAAACTTTTAAAATATAAATATTGCAATATTGTTGTCACCAGGAAGGTGACGTTACAGCACAATAACTTAGTCAAAGTAGGTGAACTCTTTACCACCAAAAAGAGCATTTCTGTTCAACAGATTCCTGAGCAACCAAATACTGCAGTCCCTTTAAGAGCTGGGCAGTTGATGCAAATCATGCATTTTCTTCCTTGCAGCCTCTGGAGGCAGAGCCCACCACCTCTGTCACCTGTTGAGACTACTGATCATCATGGTACAACACTGCCATTACAGGTAAACCCAAACCCAAGCACAGGTTAGAGCTGGTATTTTTAAAAAGTTTTTGCTCTGTTGAACACCAAACATAGATATCCACAAACGTACTAAAGTTCTGACATCTTATTTACTTCCTAACTTCCCACAGATTTCAACATCAGCTGAAGTGCTTAATTACTCTTCTGGATCCAGCTGTAACTCCCTTAAACCTCCCTAAAAATCCCCACCTGAATAGGAGTTGTGTGCCTGCTCAGTAAGCAGCTCATACTGCCTGTGTACAGCTCCCCTTATGCTAACAGACTGCAGCTGAAAAAACCTGATATATGAAGAGTCTACCCCCTTCCAGGCTATGTACACAGCATTCCTAACCTCCCTCTCCAGCAATGCAAGCGTTACAGATAGAGCAATGCTTGTGTTCACATTAACATACCTAGCGGTTAATATCAGAGCCCTGTAACTTTTCAATACACTATCCTCCCTGTTGCCCCAAGCACACCTATAAAAAATGTTAGGCTCTCAAGTTGAGCCCAAATGCCTACCCAATTAATGTAGCTGTCATTTATCTCAATGCTTTTGACATTAATATGGCACTCCAGCATCCCGCCAGTGATATAATGCCAATAGGATCAGATCTTGTTAGGCAGGGATGCAAGGAACAGCATTTCATGAATTTTTTTAATGACCTTCAGTATTCCCCCCAATCCAGGCTGTTTTATCAAAACTATAAAAAAGAACAAAGTTTCAGCAAAGACAGTTTAGCCACTCTGCTGTTCTCTTTCCCTGTTACCATCACTACAGCTGCATTGCCATAAATGTCTGTGGCACTTTCCGAAACAAATAGAGATGACACAGATGAAACACTCTATGCCCCAGAGAACTTAATTTCTGACACAACTTGAGAAAAAGAGCAACAGTTCAAGCACGAGAGGGCAAGGGGTCACCCTGGAGACAAGGGAAGAGACTGACGGCAGAGCAAAAAAGGTAGAGAGAAAAAAGAAGTTATCCAGGGGTTTTTTTTGCACAAAAGGCAGCTGGAAAGAAGAGGGGAACAGGTAAGGAAGAAGAAGGAAATGATTCAGTCACATATAAAGCAGGAGAAAAAAAGAATCTCTACCAAAATGCAGGAAGAAGAAGAAAGCCAGTGAAGAGACTGATGAGAAGAAGCAAGTGTTGTGAACATGGAGAGCATCCTCGTGTGTCTCACTCAAAATGTCAAGACCGTCTCAGAGCATCCACGGCACATTTAACTCCTGGCACAAAGGCTTTATGCTGACCTTGAGAGTGGAGATCTGTTTAAAGGACCATAAGCTTCTAACATCTAGAAGACAAAAAAAGTCTTTTGGAAACAATATAACCAGAGTCCATTGCATTCCCCTTCTGATTGTTAACTCCAAGCCTCACTCCTGCAGCTCTTTCTTTACCAAATTATTTACTAAGTGTATTAACATAAATGGAACCCAAAGATTTATTTTTAATTAAAAAAAAGAGAGAAAGAGACCTAAGCACACTGTTAATATTGCCAATGCCTTTCATGCCTTCATTAAAAAATAAATTTTAAGATTCACCTTTAGTAGCTATTGTAATAGAGCTATTTTTCATTGACTTAGTGAAATTCCTTTCACATTTCTTTTACTATGAGAATGAAATATAAAAACAGATCTCATTTTTCTAAAGCAGAGACTTCCTCCAATAAGGAAGCAAAACAACTAAATTATTTAACTGCCATGTGTAGGAACAGTGAAAGGAAAATTAAATCATTAGCCTTCTTCAAAACAGGAAAAGAAAGCAATCTCTCATCAGATACTTGCTTCTTCAGCTATGAATGTTGCACTAATTATATTCAGAAGCAGACAGCAAGATTATTAGGAGAACAGGAGGCATTTTCTAGCACTTGCAAAATTGAACTTCTGTGTCTCCCAGGTCCTCCTGCACTGCCCGAATCCTCCCAACAACTAACATCTCCCCAGCTCTTAGAGAGAGCATCAAATCACCATGATCCCTAGTCCTAAGGGATGAGGTCAGAGGCAAGCTACTGGTGAGCTGCCATATATTAAAGTCAAAAGAGCCACACAGCATGTGAAGGAATCTCAGCCAGAGACTACCAAAGACATGCATTTTATCTCCCCTCCTGTTACCTCCCTTCACTCCTGGCAGTCAAGAGAAGGAACAGCCACCACGGATGCATGTGATACACCACCAACACAACATGAGCTCTCTACCACAAAGCTCAGATAAACTGCTCCCCAGTAATCCAGGCCTCCGGACACTCACCATGCATATAAACTGCTATTTACACCTATTCAAAGAGTGTCTCCGTGTCCCAAAGTGCCAAACAATGAAGCTGAGAGCTTTGAGCTAATGCAACACTTGCTGTACAAAGGAGTGCTAAACTGTAAGTAACTGCAGAAATCTAAGCAGAATTAATACCTATTTTCCCCCTGCAGGAAGAATGAGTAGCAGAAACAAAAGGCTATTACGCTTTAGATAAACGTACCAGGGATTATGATTTCCTTTTAGATATAAGACAGAGTGAAAACAGAATTTGTTTCAAGGACAATAACACAAATAAGTAAAATTAGAGATTCTGTTTCATTTGATACCCACGTCTACATTTCATTGCAACCTATTAAGCATAGAAGGCTAAACCCTTCTATTTTTCAAGAAAGTGAAGTGTGAAAACACGCAGGTTCATCCCTTAAAAAAAATAAAATTCTCACATTAGCATTTTCATTCACTTTATTTTATCACCTACTCCATCCTGCTCCCCATCCACATCACAGAACAGCACCAACTATTTAAACAAAGACCCAAAATTTTCTAAGAGCCCATCAGCAAATTCATCCGTGCACCTCAACCCAGGTGTGCTGACATGGAAGACAGCGGGAACTGTGCCAGAGGGAGAGTTCTGCTGGCAAACCCAAAGGGTTACAGGGCCCTGGCAGAGGGAGTCCCTCGGAGGGATGCCAGCTGGGCCCAGAGGCACCAGTTGCTCTCCAGATCATCTTTCCTGGTCTCCTTAGGGGATTTTGGTTCGCTGCCACTGATGTAGTGTCAATTGTGACAGGGAAGCCTCAGAACAGCTGTCAATCAACAGCTGCAGGGCATGGCTTACCCCAGCAGAGCACTGCAAAGCAGAGCCGCGTCCAGATACCACTGGTCACACAGGTTTTTTGGAGTAAAACCCAAGTATCTCCCAGCACTGTGTGTGCAGCAGTGGGACTTCCTCCAAACCGACACAGGATTGTCTATCCAAGCAAACTGCCACAGTCAGTGCAAGCCAAGGCACGCTCCTCTGACGTTCAAATGCAGGGCAATGTGAGAATACAATGTATGCAGGACAGAGCAAACACTGCCAAAAAAACCCTATCAAGCCCAATGCTGAGATTACGGTTATACTAGTGAATTAAACATGGCCAGGACACTGCCACAAACACTAGCACATGATCATACACATACAGACTGTCAGCGCTGTTCCTGGCATAGGTTTCAGCTCCAGCAACAACTGCTTCCCAACATCTAGGTAAGGCAAAGGGCTTAGGACGAGCCGAGGACCACACTCTGTAAGTCAACTGGAGGCAGCCACCCTGCTTTGGAGGGTTACCTTTGTGCCCACAGCCTGGCCATACTGTCCATCTCAGAGCTATAGAAAATACTAGTATAACCAAACTGGAGCAAGGCCTCCAGTCATCACAGTTCATTTGCTGGGCAAAGAGCAGAGCACATCAGACTTTCATATCGGTCCCTGCAAATTGCCAAGTGGTTGGATGCTACCATGACAAAGGCAGCATAAGACCCTGAAGCACACAGAATAGGTTCCTTGTCCTCAGAAAATGGGTGATCTGATCCCTCCTGCCCAAGAATGAACACATGAACAATTTCTGGGAGTAAACAATCCAAGATACATACTGTGGAGGGTCTGGTTGAACACAGTTCCTAGTCAGTCAAGCAGGCAGAGAGGCTGAAGCAGCTTCAAGATTATACCAGCCATGCACTTACAGCATTTAGATTCTGTTTATACAAGGGAATCGTTTTCAGCAGGTCTCATTATTTAAAATCCTTCAAACACCCCCACGTAATGCAGCGAGAAAGGTTAAGGTTTCATTCCCCCAGTGAATACTCGATGTAATTTGACAATGGTAAAGCAATGTTCTTGTTCATTGGGTTAAATACAGACCCTTCCACAACACTGGAGATGCTGTGGACACCAGGCTCTTTTAACAGTCCACCACACATATTTTGGCATTGCCTCTCTCTGGGTATGCAGGTTTCCTGCAAGAGATGGTTTGCAAGAGCTTTTATCAAATGGTAGCAGAGTTAATGTTTGTCTCTGCTTCCCCAAGCACAAACTATACCCACTTCCTCCATCACATGTAGATAATGTGACCCAGAGCAATGCCTTGAAAATTTGGAATAATGGCTGTAATCCTCAGAGTTTGATCTTGTGAGACTCGAGCTGCCCAGAGCTCCCATATAAGCCATCTAGCAATAAGATTACTCTGCTTCTGGCAAAGGACGCTTTATAGCACCTCACAGGGCTGAGCTCTGCCTGGTCTCTTGTATCCACAAGCCATATGATGTGGCCTGTCTAAATCACTAACCAAAAATCAAATCAGACTAAATCATGCACTGTAAGTGTGACAGCCAAACAGAGCCCTTCATCTCAAATAATACAACAGCAGCACATAAAAAGCAGGAGTGCTAGTACAGCATTTTAAAATACATTTTTGCACTCTACAACCACCACAGGTTAGGAACCTATCACCAAGGGCTCATTCCTGCAGAATTCTGCAGCGTGCCGTGGCACCAACAAGGAGAAAAGCATGTATAATGGCCTGCCTGCTTCTTGCCACCCTGTGCATGTATCTCCACAGATGCCACACACGTGGAGAGCGTGTGTGGAGCTCCAAGAAGTGCTGGAAACAGTGCTATCAATGAGAAGGAAGATCAGCACATGGTCAGTCCCCTCCATCCCAAGATTTCAGCTTCTCCTGCCCAGCCTCTGCTCTTCTGAGTAGTCTGGCTACAAAGAAGAGCCCCTTATGAGTGTGCAGCAGAGGGACTGAGCCCTACTTATGCAGGGTAAACCCTCCTGTACTGAGTAGAAGCAGCAAAGCAAGTGCAGACAGACAAAAGCAAGGCTGCATTTTCAAACAGCAATAGCAAATTTGAGATTTCTAAAACGAAAAGTGAGGGAGAAGTGTCATCAAGAACATACTAAGGCTCAAATCAGCATGTAAGGGCAGCTTTAATCCGGCAATTAGCCTGAAATAGCACAAGATCGAGTCACCAAAACCACAAGATGACACACTGAATGTCTGCTGTTGCAGCTCCTTCATTCTCATCACTACCTGACCCAACAAAGATAAAGCTCAGCTGGGCAATTCTACACACACAGTGTCTGCCTCTCCAAAATGCACAGCATGCACACAGTCAGGTCTGATGAGTTCCTGGGTGAGACAGGTGGGATGAGGGCTGCCACCCTGTGACTCGATATTGGAAATGTGAGGCCTAAGGCTGTATGTATCTGAACAGTCACTCAAATGTGATGTCAGTAACTGTGTATCAGCTTCCACAACCAGTGATGGTGTTGATGTTAATTACTTAAGTTTAAATACAAAACATAATGAGATGCTGTAATTCCATTTTCAGACAGTTTTATCCTGAACATTAAACATTATTCAGCTTATTAAAAATAAATAAATAAAAAAATCACTTTACACGGTCATCTTAAGGGACTTGCATGTTTTAATCATCAGTTTTAATTAGGCTAAAAAGTAGAGTATAAATCAAGGCCCTTTTTCAGGCACTCTCAAAAGCCACAAAAAAGGTTCCATTCTTTATTTGACTGAAGTGCACATTATGCTAAAGTGTTAATGAGAGCAAACGAGAGTAACCGAAATCAGTCTCCTGCTAATTTTCATAATTTGTAGTGGAACACTTTTCTAATTAATAATAGACTTCTAGAGACATCTATGTTGACAAATACACACATGCTGCACTCCTTTAACTTTCTGGTCTCTCTCCTCAGTGCTGACGTACATGTAAAGGTGCTTTCACACCTTTTTTCTTACAAGCTGATTAGCATCAAGAGCTTGCATCTTTCCATGAGTCTTCTGATTGCACCGCACTGTCCCACTGCTTGGGAGTCTACATTAGAGGATACTACTGTTTCAAGGCTGAGGAAGTCAGTAACAGCAACACAGGTCTGCACTCAGATACATGCTGAAACTAATGTACTTTGCAGCCAGTTGTACCGAAGAATTTGTAGGAAATAATGCGTTAAAAAAGTATATTAATATTCAAGTTTGAATTTCTCTGTCTCCAAAGTCTACAGCTTAATTGTGTTGCTTACATGCCAGTGGCTGCCAGTTGACACACTACTCCAAGTCAGCCAAAGCTATCAATTATATCATGGAAGGATGTGTTTGCGTGTGATTGGTACCCATGGACACTGGAAATCATTGCTTGGACACTGCAGGTTGTGAAAGGCTTTGGGGCTTTCTGCTGCTCCTCATCCATTCTTCTGGCTAAGACACTCTCGCCAACTTTGCCTTACTTTGTCTAGAAGAACGTTAAAAAGTGAAGGGCAAATGACCTCATAAAATGTGAAACTCACCAAGATGAGGCACCCGTGTGCTTGCTGTCTCTTTGCCACAAGTCTGACATGACACATGAGCGGTTCTTGGGCTTGTAAAACCTGTCTTCTTGTACACACCAGCCTTAGCAGTCAAGACTGAAAAATAATCTACATCATAAGCAAAAACCACATTCGCTTCTGCTCATCAGACGTATCTGGTTCTAGCTACTGCCCAGTTAAAAACTGTTTATTGTGTTCTAGCGTGTAGCATGCTCTGAGCTGATGGAAACGTTGCCTTCCATCCACTACTTGTAATTTATACTTTCTGTGTGCTTTTGCTCTGGCTCCTCAAAATCTGCTATATGCTGACAAAAACCAAATGGCATCAAACGCTAGTAGGTGGCGGCATTCATTTCATTTACTAAACTACCCCATGATGTCAAATCAACTGACTGTATTCCTCAAGTGTCGCCCACATCAGCACAGGCCTAAATTTGAAAGCATTTGCCTCGCCCTTCTAAGACAGGCAATTTCATTTCATTTTAATTTATTTTAAACCCTTGTAATCTCTCTCAAAGCTCATCACTTTTCCTAGTTGTTCCAGCCCCCTGACCCAGCTCACGTTTCTGCCACATGTTCCAGCAGCCCTTCAAGGAGCAGCAAGAGTGACAAGCAGCTAGCGAGAGGAAGGGGCACACTGAAGAAGAGTAGGAAAGGCAAGGAGCATGAAAAGTAACTGAAGGCTTAGGATTTGTGCATGCAGCAGACCACTCTTGCCAGCTCTGTAATGGAGATTTTCCTATTACTTAATTGCATCCACTATCAACTTCACATGTCCTTTACAGCCATCACTCATGTAACTCTGCTTAAAAAAGATGCAGGCAGTGTCTCCAGAGAAGTAAGTCTCTTTCCACTGACCACAATCCATAGCACAAACCCCTCATTTTTATAAAGTTAAAGAGTAGCATGAATATAACAAGAAGCAAAGAGGAAAGCAAAACAAAGCCTACCATGACAGAGACCTTCATAGACAGACGAACATCACTATTTGTAGTCACCTAAGTCAAATTCTCATTTGTCTTGGAGAGGCAGCAACTCTAAGTCATGACTGAGGGCAATATAGGTTTTTTTTTTATTTTTAAACAGAGTTGAAAGCCTAAGGTAATCACTTATTTCTACACAGTATGCCTTTTAAGAGAAACACTAACTATCCCAAGGCATGCCGCAAAATATCACAAGACTAAGTCAATGACATCATCTTCAGTGATGCAGGAGATGAATTTTTTCTGCCTAACACATGGTAATTATTTCTTTTTCCATTTAAATAGTCTAGTCACCAAAAAGCAGTTCTGAAGTCATCAAGTACCTTCTGGAAGTTTATTTTTAAATAATCTAGGAGAATATTACACTGAAATATTATTTTTAAAAAGTCTAAAAGAGATAAAGAAAACATTTCATTTGGACTCATGACGAAATACAGTTTAATACAAGCTGGGTTTAGTCAAGAGTTTTCCTCCTGATTCAAAGTTTCCCCTTAGAAAATTGACACCCCCACCCCCAAAAGATTTAAAAGAAATAATTTTTTTTCTTCTTATATTCCTCAAATTTCTGGCCTGACCATCAAACATAAAAAATCACATTTTTCATGTGGGTTTTTTTTTCCTCCATTCACTCAGGGCAAATGAAACATAAGAGGTTTCCAGAAGTCCTCACAATGATACAGTTTTCTTAACAAGCACATTTTGAATATTTCTCCACCAAAACTCAGCCAACAGCTGGCTTGGATAGAAAAAATCATGCTTCAGTAGGAAAAATGTCAAACCTCAAAATAGGAATTTTTTTTTTTTTCAAATCATGAGTTAAGTGAATTATTCTCTCTCTGAAAGTTTTCAGCATTTTTTTATAGAGTGTCTTTAATGTCAAGAGTTTCAGAAATTATTTGCATCTTAGCAGGGATCTATGCATGTACACTGTTTCTGACGATGACTCTGCTTGCTATTAAATTAGCTGATCCAAAATTAGGCAAATACTTAATAAGAGCCATTAAGGTCAGAATTTACTTAAACCAAGCATTTTTCCTGGACAATTTTCTTGGACGTACTCAAAGATCATCCTCCACAGAGGTGGGAAGGGAGCAGGGGATAGCTCAGACTTTAGCAAGCACTACGATGCAATGAACAACAAGGTTGGGTTTAGCCATTTTCATCTCAGTTCCTTGGGGAGAGTATCCCCGATACCATATGAGTCTGCCATCTCTAGTGATGCACACAAAGACCAGCTGTTGCTCCTCTTTACATACCACTCTGTAACACCACTCTATTCACCAGGCAGAAAAGTATCACCCAGGGCAAGGAACGACACCAAAAAGGGTGTTATTCTGAGGAGGACTGCCTCCTCAGTTCATCATCACCCAAGACCACTCAGAGAATGTAGGCAGCCCATTTTGAAAATAAACAGATTAAGCAACAAAAAAATAAATTCTCTGAGCCCAGGTGAAATGGGGGAGAGATTGCCAGGGCACAGAAGTTTTACAGTTGTTGCTCTCTGCTGATCTGCCCTGGAGATCGCCCAAGGAGAAAGCACCTGGTGACCAAGAAGGGTCCCACATGAAGCTCACCGTGACATACTCAGAAATCGATCCCCATCCAGCACATGGTGTAGTGCCCGTTTGTGCTGCTGCTGTGCAGCATCCCCAAAGGCAGATTTACAGCATTACTGTGACAATTCCTTGCTTCCCCCTTACAGCTAAGTGACCTCTTGGAGAGATTGTAGCTGAAACCACAGTTAGAAAAAATTACTCTGTGTTAGGAGCATTAAGACGCACAGATACCTATTCCCTCCTCAAATTCTTCACTCTCACTTCTGCTTTTCACTTATTAAAATACCACTCACATCTACAAGTGCCAACTCTGAGGTTTCAGTACGTATCATGTAAGAATACTGTATTGTTACCAAAAAAGGAGAGCTGCCCACATTTCAGACGCATTCATGCAGATCCCCCATGTGAAGCCGTCAAGTGGAAACCACAGCATCCATAAAAATCTGAAGGAGAAATGTTTGTAGAGAAGATAAAATAGTTGATCACACCACCACCACAAAGCAGATGGAAACAGCAACAAATGACAGGGAGGAATAGACGCTGGCACAAGGAAGATTAAACGAAATGAAAAATGAAATGTACTTAGACACCACCTAGCCTGCAAAGATGTTGTGCTAGATATTCTACAATTATCCAGCAAGCAGTCTTTGACTCTTCAGACTTTTAGAGTACAAGTGTGATAAAGTTATAGTACCTCAGCAGTGGAGGCTGTTTACTCAGATTCACCATGACAAGGACACTTGGATTTTAATATTTCCCAATTTTTCATTACTGCCTTTGCAGATTTAAGCTTGTACTAGCAGCACACTTCAAGGTGGAATAAAATAAAAGTAGCACAGGATACAAGTACTAATAGCACCGAGCATATCCGTAAGGCACACAGCACACTAGGTGTCTGCATTGCAAATCAACATTGATGCATTCTACACACTTGAAATTTAAGGCATTCAAGTTATGATCCAAAAGCAATACAAAAGCAGTCTCAAAGAGCATTACTCTGTTTCTGTTTAACGATTTTTTTTCTTGAGTGTTGCCAATTAGTCTGTGAAAATTTCCATATGATCTCCTGAACAGAAAATGGGATTTCTTTGTCAGAAAATAAAAATTAAGAAAAATGCTGTGCATAAGTACATTATGGTATTAAAAAAAAAAAATAACCAAAGCCTGAGAGAAATTATTTTGTGAAAAACACAAGAACTAAAGTATCAGTTTACTGCTAATTCACTGTGCTGCAAACTCCCACCCAAATGCAAATAAACTCTGTGTCCTTTAGGTCAGGTAAATGAAAACAGTCTTTACAATCTTCTACCAATAAAAGGCATCTGTCAAATTTGCAATATGGAGATGAAAAGCATTTGAAAGTTAAATCTGAAACCCCAGACTGAAACAACACTGTGCTTTAAATTAAACACATTACACCGCATGGTTATTATTAAGCTCTTCACTCACAGTGAAATTTAAGTGCCATTTCAATATTCTGTTTGAACAAAGATGTGTCAAATTAAGGAAACTGGTGTCAAGTCCAGAAACTTTGTGAAAATGAAAGGCTATCTGTAATAGCACCCTATAGGGTTTCATTTCAACAGCATCGTTACACAGTTTTAATGGTGCCATAGTATTTGCCTCATAGACCCCTACCTCTACAAAAAGACTTTCACAGCATCCTCGTTTTGCTCAGCCATGAGTGCTGTTGACAGATTATATGCAATCAGCAGCTAATACTATAAAACAACGCATGCTGTAATGGTCATGTGAAGTGCATGGCTGTATAAGGTCTGTGCAGTGCTAGACTGAACTTGCATGGTTACACCGACAGCCCGCATTTCCCTTAATGCTGACTTTCGACATTCAAGGCCAGAGAGGACTATAACCCTTACAGTTCTCCTCAATCTTGCTAACACAGAGAAGGGGAAGAAGTTGGGCCAGCAGATGCCATCCACACAAGGAAGCAGCAGGCAGTGATGAACCAACTGCATACCAGAAGGGACAGGTTTTTTGCTTGTTTTGGCTTATTCTTCAAGGGTACTGAAGCTAATATGAGCTTGCAGACCGTATCTGCTGGACAGTATCTCCCTAACTACTTTTAGTTTGTTGTCTATTTGGAACCCTGTCTGGCAAAAAGGTTAGAGAGCATAAGTAATTCAATTTCTGCAAGTTTCATGGAAATCAGCAGCCCAACAGTGGAGACAGATCGTACTATAGCTTCTCCAGTGAAGGAAAAAAATCCAAAATAGACATCAGTCTCCATTATTTCCTTCATCCGTGAAACAAGCTTTCTTTTCAGAATGATAAAATTTGCTTAACCAGTATCTCCCACAAGGACCACCACAGAAATCTCTTCAGACTACTTCCTAGTACAGGGACAGACAAGTTTTCTGGCTTTTCAAGATTTTTTGCATTGGACACAGGTATGCCAGGAAAAAAGTTTCCTGATGTCAGTGTATGATCTGCAGTGAAGTTGCAGGAGAAGAGTTAAGTAAGATGCTTTCTTATGTTCCTTTCTTCCTGCTAAAAGGATAGATTGCATGTGCCATGCCAACAAATCTCAGCCCTCACATAACCTCCTAGTCAAGTAATAAATTATTTACTGCAGCTCTCTATTTGAAAGGGAGTCAGTTAGTTAACTGGCCATCAATTAATACTCAGCAAGGAACAATACAAAGAGAGGAACTGTTCTAAACAGCACAGCTCTTGAAACAAAGAGTGTGTTTTTAAACCAGATATATCTGTATTCAACCCAGTATCTTGCTTCACTGAACGTCTATTTTAATACATAAGCAGTTACATTTGCTAGCAAGACATCCTGTTGACACCTATTCAATCCTGCCCCATTTTGGCATGACAGTCTTGTGCATTCTGCAGGGTTCAAGTGAGTGCTCAGATGTATTCGAGGCATTATAATGCAATGTATTTGAGGGCATAAGGCAAAAGCTTTGTTTCCCAGAACAAAGTCTGAATGGCAGCATCCCCTTGAGGACCTCGCAAACAAAGTTACCCTGGAGACGGTGTCTGAGGAACAGTGACAATTCACTGCAGACAAGATGATCTGCTGGGTTTGGTATTTTAAG
>JANZLQ010000007.1:27626093-27639019 GCA_026212715.1 Elanus axillaris | reverse complement strand
GCAGGCTGTGCCCCTGCAGCCCAGGGAGGTCCCCGGGGGAGCAGATCTCCACCTGCAGCCCGGGGAGGACCCCACGCTGGAGCAGAGGAGGAGTGCGGAGTCCTCCCCCTGAGGAGGAAGGAGCGGCAGAGACAAGGTGGGATGAACTGACCCCAACCTCCATTCCCTGTCCCCAACCTCCATTCCCTGTCCCCCTGCGCTGCCAGGGGGGAGGAGGTAGACAAAATCAGGAGTAAAGTCAAGACTGGGAAGAAGGGAAGGGTAAAGGGAAGGCGTTTTTAACATTTGGGTTTATTTCTCATTATCCTACTCTGATTTGATTGGTAGTGAATGAAACTGATTTCCCGCATTGAGTCTGCTTTGCCCGTGACAGTAATTGCTGAGTGATGTCCCTGTTCTTACCTTGACCCTGCCCAGCTGAGAAGGGGAGTGATAGAGCAGCTTTGGTGGGTGCCTGGCGTCCAGCCAGGGTCAACCCATCACAAGCTCATACACTCCTGCAGCACTGTGGCTGTGCCCAATGCTATTGTCTTTCAGCAGAGCATGGAAACATCCACTGCTGTGCTTGAAATCACAGTCTAACATGACGGCAAGTTCCCACCCTGCAGCTGTGCCTAAAGTGGAACACACAGCCCCTTACTGAGCATTATTCACTGAAGGAAAATTCACTTCCATGCAGAGGCCAGAAGAGACAGTCCTAGTGACACACAGCCATCAGAACAGGTCTGGGCATGAGGAAGAAAGTCTGCTTTAACGTAGCAGCTAAACTCAATAACAGAAATCTTTATGTGTGATCAGAGTTCTTTGTTTCAGGACTTAACTAGTCATAATGTAGCCTGGGAATTAAAAAAACCTGGGTTGGAAGTGGGGAGAGAAATCAACATCCTGGAAAAAAACCACACCATTAGGTAAAAGACATAGACAAAATCCTTGCTATTTTCCATTCTCTCTTCCCTTCCCACAGGCAAATTTACACCATCTCTCACTCACCATGGGCTAACGGTGTTAAGAGCATTGTGAAGAACAGCAGCTGTGATGACCACATGACTGTGAAGGAGGGCTTGAAAGTATCCCAGCAAACGAGGGTTCAAACAAAATAAGGTGAGCGTCCTCCTGCACTTGCTTCCAACACTTCAACTGTTGGCCTTCAATTCACATCCAAAAGGGAGGGGGAGGGGGGAATCAATCAAAAATAATAATAATAATAATAATAATAAAAAATCCCACAGTCAGTATCCAGAGTCTGAGACCTATAAATGAGAAAGGAAAAAAAATGCAGTTAGTAAAACAATAAGATAGATGTTTTCAATCAAGTCTTGCTGTGTTTCTTTGCTGCCAACAGCTGTAAAGGCAAACGTGTCTTCCCTCCCTCCCCTCAGACCTTCAGATGTATGCACATTCCTATGTACAACAGGAATTAAAATTTGTCCCTGTGCAGAAAGCCAGTTTGTGCGTCACTAAAGCTCTGCTTCCTCTCTCAAAACAGGGCTTAAGACAGCACTTTTGAACAATGATGCCCACAGGTCCAGAGAGTCAACAGGTTTGAATACTGACTAGAAAAACAAGCCCATATGTATTACATTGTATCCTACATACACCAGACTTCTAAAACAGTCTGCAACTCTTCTGAAAATGTTTAGGTGTCTATAACTCACAAGCCAACAGAAATTCCAGAGCTGAAATGGGTTTAACTGGTGCCTAGGTTCTGTACTGATCTCTTAAACAGAAAGAAGTTTCCACCCCAGCAACTTCTTTTGCACCTAAACCTCTCAAATACACAGGGGCCAAAGAGTAAATGCAAGCTCCTGAAAGAGCACGCTTCCCAGCATGCTGGCAAGTCAACAAACCGGTGACAGGAGAGGTCACTTCACTACTCCATCTAGGGTCTACCTGTGAGAACGCATGGGGAGCGCAGTGCTTTAGGAAAAAATTGAACTCAGAGTTGCAACAGAGCTGCACTCCCTGGCCTGCCTCCCCTTCCCTTCAAACCGAAGTCTTTCTTCAATATATTTAAACACATCCACACCAGTTTGGCTGCTCGCAATGTAGCTGGGAAAGAAACAATCACGCTTTCTCTTTAACCTCCTACACACTGTCTCATGCAGGTGGACGTGCTGAACAAAAATTATCTATGCAAATACCTGCTACATGTCCTGAACAACTCGGGCAGAAACTGAGCCCAGTGCTTCACCAGGTAGCCAGGCACTGCACTGTTCCGCTAAGACCCTTCACTCCCTTCTGCATTTTCTCCCATGCCTCCGCTGTTGAGGCTGATGCCAAGATACCAGGCAGTGGGATCAACAATATGGTTTGGGAGTGTGTCTGCTGATGATATGCCTAAAGCCTCTTTATACCCCCATTTGAGGTGTCCAGTATGGCTTTTAATCACTGAACCAGGCTTTGAACCCAAGTAGAGCCTAAAAGTCACCCTTAGCCTATAGCTACTTTCTATGGTGACTGCCAGTGACTCAGTCACTCACTCTTCGTTGAGCTCCGCAGTTATTCATTCTGGGATTAAAAATAATGGTCTTATCCATCCCACACACTTACAGGAAAGCATGGGGAAATCCAAATCCATGCTTGAATAGAAACAGTCACTCATTTAATTGGAGAAAGTATTCCAGCTTCCCATCATTTTCATCTCAAGAAGAGGCTAGATGACCACAGTGACTCAAACTTGGCAGAAGAAAAACAACTACAGAGAGTTAAACCATGGCATCGAGTTTGAGACTTAGCTCCCCTCTGACTTTGAAATGATGATAAAATATGAGGAATTGAAAGTACTCTGCATATCTGTTTTGAACTCCCTAGACTCTGCAGCCTTCACAGCACTGGTCTAATTAAAAATCTCTCCAAAAATCTCTGATCAACAGAAGTTATTCTCTGAGCAAAGAAGCTGTTTTTGCCAACTTTTGTTCTTACCCAAAACCCAGTTTGAGCTGAAAAACTGTGCCGCACGCCATTGTGATGTGGGTATATTTCTGAAACTCCAGCATGACAAAGTGGCCATTGTTTTGCCTCCTATCTTTCCTGATCAACTAAATCAAACCCCACATTGTTTAGAACCAAAGTCTATAAGGAAGCTGCATTTTTTTCTGATAAATATATCTGCTTGCACTGCCAAGATTTTATTCTCTCGGTCTACTCTCCTCCCCAGTCTGTCCCTGCAATTTGTTCATTCAAACATAGCTTTTATTTTCCAAAGCTTTTTCTTAGCTCTGTAACTGCAGTGACTAAAAAGCTCAAGGTCAGCATGGACTCAAGTGGCTTCTTTATAGACATCCTAGAAATTAAAACTTTGCTCGAGCTGGGACTAATCAGAATGGTCACTATTTAAAGCCTGTTTTGACAAGACTCAAACAGCAATCAAGTCTTCCATTTATATTTTAGGAGGCTACCAGTACACATCAAACTACATCACTGGCCATTATTTATGCAGAATTTTTCTACAGCATCCTCTGTAAAGTTTTAAAAGGGAGAAGCTTCTTATGCTACAAAATTTGAAAAGGCATACAGAGATGGGGGAAAGCTATCCAAGCTCAGGTACACCTCCCTGAAGCAAAAGCTGGCCACGCAGTGAAGGAGCAGAGGTTTGTTTTCTGGTTTTTATTTAAGCTGAATCAAGTTCTGGATAATCTAAATCTGTTAGAAAGAGCAAACACTATGATGCAGGAAAAGCTTTTTGGGTGTAAACTCAGGAAGTCACAAATTAATTATGCTACCTATCCCAGAGAAGGGATAATTGTCAACAAAATATTTACACGGTGGCCTTTAAAATTGTTTTTATCTGTTTGTATATTCCTGTATATAGGATTCAAGGATTTTTTTCTATAGTCTCATGGGCTGGGGCTGAAATGAGCAAAAAGATTCACCTGCCCTCTGCAGAGTCCAAACGCTAATTTTGGGAACTAATATCTTACAATGACCAGAACCCCAAATAAACATTTTATCCTACTGGAAAGAGCATTATCCACTCACAAAGCTCCTATGCAAAACAGAGAGAGAGATGGACAATAGGAGTAGCTCAGCATTATGCACCATTGACTCCAGCTGTAAATCTGGCCCAATATTCCCAGCTCTACTTTCCTTCCAGCCAGAGTAGAACAAGCCAGAGACACAGCCTGTCAGGTTGCGTCTGCACACCCTGGCTGGCACAACCTTGCCTTTAAGCCTGCTCCTACAGAGACTTTGGCCCCTTAGGCTTAAGCTCATGCACAAATCTTAACAAATCCACAACATGACTGGAGAAATGCCAAAACTGTTTAACAACATGGGGCACCGCTATATTAACTAGACACATTGTAATGCTACAAAATTCTGGGTGGTTTTGTTTTTCACGTAATCAAATAACCAGTGAGTTTGTGAACTGATTATCTGCAGGGGAACAGCTAGATAGGAAACAACTGGCGCAACCCTTCATCTTAATGGTCACACAACCCCTCTCAAGCAGCCTTATGAGATGCAGAAAGAGGCCTGCAAAACCAAATTCGCTTAATCTTTGGATTACCTCCAGGTAAAGTACAGCCAAAGAGAGAAACTAGAGCACATATCTGTGAACTGTTCAGTGCAGAGTGCTGCATTTGTTGGTGCAAGAAAAGGATATATCATCACAGTGAAAAATTTAAGGGCTACGCTTGACCTAAGGGGTTTGGACTTGAACCATGAAGATGACACAGCCTGCATGGATTTAAAAGAAAGTTCTTCTGCTCACTGACCTTCCTGCCCATAGGGCTGCTCCTGACACCCTCATGGTCTCATCTGCTGCCAAGCATCACCCAAACCTGATTTGCATGCTGGCAGTTCCCAAAAACCCAATTCAAAGTGGTACTGACAGAACAGGAGAAAGTCAAAGGAAACTAAGGCCTCGTGGTGAAGAGATGAGCAGTGAAGTATTCATCAAGGCGTTGTTCATAAAAGAGCATTATAGATATATACTGACAAACTCAACATCTACCCAAGTCTGTTCTTCAGCAGTTGATGTCAAGCAGCACATGGAGCATTTTCTGAGCTCATCTGTCAACGATCTACAGGGAGGGTAAAAAAGAAAAGGAAACTAGTTCATCTGGTGAGTGAACAGATAGGCTGAATTCAAAGTAGAATTTAGAGCAGCGCAAGCCAAACCTGTCAGAAATCCACTTAATTACTGCCTTCCTCCAAACATGACCATTTGCACCTGCACAAAGCTGGACACTCACATAGCAAAAGCTGCCTGCCTTCCTCAGGTATTTAGCATTTTCTAGACAGTTGGGGTACAGCCATAGGAGGGGCAAGAGTGTGTTACAAGAGGGCTCATTAGCAAAAGCCAGATAGAAACACCCTGGGTTTTTTACCCAGTTTTACTTGCAGCAGTTTTCTCCCCACCTCTGAAAACAGGCATAGTAAAAACTAGCTTAAATCAGTGATGCAAGGATTACTTTATATAAAGATTCCTGCACTTATCTCCTCCTTTGGCAGAAGTTGCTTACTAAGTAGAAAATCAGTGTGATGCTTCAAACATATATGATAAAATCCACTGTTTACAAGGGGGAAAGTTTGGAAGTAATTAAACTCCTTGAAGCTGATGGGCCAAGCTGGAACCCTGGATGCAATTCCCCATTCTCAGCATCTGCTACTTGAGGCATTTTATTCCAAACATTTTCAGAATTTCACTAAGAGAGGGAAGAGAAATAACCCCGGCAAGGAAAAAGGCAACATGCAATACCTGCAAAAGTAAATTAACTGCAATTTAACATCAGAAAATGTCTTTTAAGTAAAAGAATGACCTATATTGACACTGCCATTATGAATGGCTAAACAAAAGAATTGCTGCAATACATTTGGTCGAGTTGTCTGCAAAACACATTTTTTGTTTATTTTTTTGCAACATTACTGAGGAAGATAAGTTTTGCTACCCCTCCCACATCTTTCCACCTTTACCCTATTTCAAATCCTTTTTCCTATCAGGTACTCAGTACGTGGCTCCATGGTCACTTTGCAGTGGCAGCAGCACAACCTGTCATGTAAAAGGTCATGCAAACATTACTGATGGTATAATGCAGGGGGAGCAGGGCAGGAGCAGGCTGCACTCCGGGCATTTCAATGGAACCACATGCACCTTCGCTCCTAGCCACTCACTGAAGTTACCACTACAGGGACCTGGTTATTTATGGGCAGATTTTTCCATGAGCATTTTTAAGAAGTCAGGAATATGTTTCTGAGACACGAACTGAGTTGTCTGTGAACTTTTATTGTCTGTGTCTGCATTTAGCCCAGGAGAAGGTTCATCTTATACTGCAAATGCTCATAAAGTCAGAGTTCCCACAGAGTTCAGGAAAACAGGCTTTTATTTCTCAAAATATCAAGTGGCAGCCACAGCTTTTGGCTCTTCGTTTCAGGTTTTAAGTTTGCTGGTTGTGATGCACTGCAAGAGACCCAGTGAGGTTTCTTACGGTGAGCGGACTCACCAACTTGCAATTCAACCTGCTCACATCTATGTCCTCTTTCTGTACCGCAGAGCCTGTTCCCATTCTCTCTCATGCCTCTGCTGGGGCTGTGAACTCAGAAGGAAACTCCTCAACCCTCTCACCCCATATGCACATAACTACCAGGTATTTCCAAGTCCCTATTTCCAAGCAAGGTTTAAAACAAGCACTTGCTTCTCTGCCCCTAATTGCACATTCCTGTATATTAACATTCATTTCATCTATATTGTTTGAAAACCTAAGACCATTCTGCCCTTTACTTCTGCATTATATCTTACATAGCACTCTGAGAATTAATTTTAAAAACCTTAAAAGCAAGCAACAATGGCAATAATGTCCAATAAGTTTGTGTTCACCCTAGATTCTAGGTATCACTGCAGTGCTACTTACACTCCCCTGAGAGGAGCAGCTGAGGCAGCAAGGAACCACTGTCAGCTCAAACTAAGCCTCATCAACCACCTGTTTAGGCTATAATTCAAAGTGACAAAGAACTCTTTAGATGTACTACAGGATTCACTGCAAAATAACTCTGAAGTGTTAACTGAGTTAATTCATTTCAGATTAATCAAGCCTTTGATAAGAGCACACCTGAATACAGACCAGCTGAATATAGTGGCTTTTCTTTTCCTGTGTAGGTGAAATAGAGGCTTTTGTGCTCTTCCAAAGGTCAAAAGGGGAACTTGAGCTATCAGCTGCTGTTGGTTTTCCGATTCAATCCAGGATCAAAGCAATTTCAGCAGAAAATTATAACCAAACTAAAAGTGAAGCTACTTACACATCTTGTGACTGCACATGGGAGAATGGAGAGAAGGAACAGAGAGAAAATGAAGACTCTTGGAAATATGGTCCAGAAGCTTAGAAAGATTGTTCTGAATTGTACTCATGAATAACACAGCTACTGAATGCTCCAGCCTTTCTTTAAGTGCCTGCTGGTTATCCCCGGCAATATACTTCATTACAGATTTAAAAGAGGAAGGTACATCATTCACAAGGTCCCTGCATGTATGCAAATATATGATAACATATGCAAAATTTCAAAAAGTACAAGGTATCATCTGAGGATGTGGTAAAATATGCAAATGTTTTTATTGCATTACCACCCCTACATAAGCGGGCTTTCTGAAAAGCGATTAGGGAAAACTTTGTACTCTCACTGGTTAACCACTACCTGCTAAAGCAGCTCTCAGCTGGCAAGAAGCAAGTCAGCACCCTCCGCCGCTCCAAACCCATCAGAGGGAAAAAAACCCTGCAAGCCTTGGGAAAAGCTATGCAGCTCTTCGCACAAGATGCACAGCACCATAAACTTCTGACCACCTGAAACAATCCTATTTCACCATTGTATACAGCAATTATTACAATAACATTCTGCAAACTTTTGGGGAGATGTTAAAGATCCTCAAAAATTTATTTTACCTGCATAATACACCACCTTCCTCAAATGTTTTAGTTTGTAGCACATCTTTATAAAGGGTAAATAATACATAGACAAGCATTCCTCACAGTATTGCCAACAGTTATGATTTCGTTGCAAAACTCTCAGTATGTGGCAGCTCCTTGCAATAATGAAAACTTCAGCTTTCTTTTCAAGTAAATTTCTCCTTACAGAGAAAAGCTGAAAAACAGGACCCAAATGCAGCTCAGAGGCTTAGTAAACCAGTGGTAAATAAACATAACTCAACATATTTATTTGATCTGAAATTCACATGACTTTTAATCAAATCTCATAATTTTTCTGTGAATGATTCATGATGTTGAAAGTCTGGGTTTGATGATACTCTTGCAATGCTTATTTGCATTCCACAGAGCCTTTGGCAATTCTTCTGTGACAAAACATGTGGTGCATGCATTGAAAAATGGAGACAAGCTTATCACCAGGGTCAGCATAATTGTAACTTCCCTTTGCTACCATTAGTAGAGTTTGTATTTTGAGGCATCGCCTCTCCCTTACATACCAGCCCCATTTATTCAATTGTCTTACCATGGCTATAACTGTGATGGCACAGACTCCGTGTTGGGTCTTGCTTTAACCTGAGGAAGTGACGGCCTCCAAGGAGAAAATTAGCCAAAGGAAATGACAGAAAATTCCGAGTACAAATAGCACATCTTTAACTGAAGTGTGATATTGGGACCAGAGGAGAAATACTCCTAAATGCCTCTGGATGCAGCCTTTAAAATAATTTTCAGTATTCATTTATCCACCCTGTCTCTCCTTTCCCACTCTCTCTGTCTCCTTCATACCACCTCTAGTTTTCTTCCTTTCCTCCTCCTGGCAGGGAAGAACCTCTTTAACTTGCATTGCCCAAGAGTGTCCAGCAGCTGTAAATATAGAGGGAGAGAAGAGTTTAGTGGCATTTGCCATAACAGCAAGATTGGGTTTTGAGCGTGGGCTTTCTTCCTGGGGAGTGGAGAGAAATACAGGTGGGGGGTCATTTCTCATTTGCCTGCAGCTCATCAGGAGGCAGCTCAAAGTCCATATAGGTAGGCTTCATCTTATACATCAGCCAGGAACATAAGGACAGTACACAGGCTTTCAGAGCTGTTTGCTTCCCCAGAAGTGGTGTATATATATATTGTATATATATGCCAGAGAAGAATCCTACTTACAAAGATGATGGTGAACCCTTTTTTGTGGGCCCTGCGGTTCAGAAGAGGGGGGAAAGGGACTGCCTTATGTTCACCTCTTGCAGAGCCCAGTTGGCCCCACAGCTCTTTGGATATGAAAGTTAAGTGGCAGAGTTAAAGAAACCAACAGCTACAGAGAATTGAGTGCTGCTGAGCTGAAGGAGAAAGCCTGGCCTCTACAACAGCTTGTTTCACAGGGCCTGCAGCAGCAGGGACCTCACAGACAGCAACACGCGAGCCAAAGCACCAGGGTCACAACTGCATTTGTTGTAGGAAGCAGTACTTTTGACAAAGCTGCGTTTCCTCAGCCTTTGACTTACTCCAGCTCCAGTCACTACTCACACGTATAACTACATGCAGTAGTAAAAAAGAGGAAGAATACCACTCGACTGAGCAATTGCAGTGAAAACAGCAGCAAAGCTGTAATCTATTTCCTATCTGTAAAATGTGTCTCCAGTGCCTTTTTATTCTGTCTTGCTTACCATTCCTTTCTCAAATGCATGGTAACAGATATTACTTGTTTTGCACTAAGAAAGTGCAATTTTCTTCACTTTTTGTGCTGATTAGGAAATTAACAGGCAATATAAGCAAGGTTAATGGCTTTTCCCATTTAAAATGCACTAGTCTTGAAAGAATTAGAGTAACAACAAGAGATCACCTATACACACAACTCTATGCACACTACCAAATGAAACAGAAAACGCTAGCAAATGAGATTAATGGCAAGAGCCAGGTGAATAACACATTTTTACAAGAAAGTTATCTAGGAAAAAGTTAAGTTTAATTGTCTTTCAGATCTGTTATGATGTAATAAATGTCTATTAATGTTTAGCAGCAAATTGGGTTTTAATGATCATTGCTATTTTTGGCTGGTGGGTGACATGTAGTTTAAATATAAACCAGATTTATGTTTTACACCAGGATGACTTTCTTGGATGACTCTCCTTGACTTAACCTCTTCACACCCCACAAGACATTTAATATAATTTTATTTCTAATAGACTGTGAGCCAATAGGATCATATTTGCTACTACTGATGTTTTCAATGAGAAATAAAATCAATGAGGTTTATGCTGAAGATAAGTGTAAGTGATTAGTTAAGTGTAAGTGGCTTGGAAAAATATTAGGAGGGTTACATTATTCAGCCAAATGATGCAAATTAAGGAGTCTGGATAGAAGAAAAAAAATCTATGAAAAACTCCTGACCTTGCTGTGTTGGAGAAATCTTAGCTAGAATTTGTTCTTTTGTGGGCACTCTCAAAAATGAACACTAGTAGGTGAGAAACTTTCTCATTTTTCAACACAAGCAGTCAACCTTATGCATTCATACCTACAATTAAAAAAAAAAATAAAAATCTTCTTGGACCTAGAGACAATAGAGCAGCCCAGTGGATTGCTAGGAGAAACACAATACAACACTTGATGTAGTATAAAAAGAGCAGGTAAGCAAGGTAAAGCCCATCCATAGACTGACTGGGAAAGCAAGACAGTAACCCAGAAGCAGCATTTTGCATCATAAAAAAAGCACGAGATATGCACATGGAAGAACAAATGTTGCCTCTAAATTTCTAGGTTTGGTAGTTCCCAATAAGCTACATACACCGGACTAATAGAAAAAACAATAGGGCAAATAACAGAACAAAAAGTATTTACAGTTCCCTACAGCAAAGGACAGTGTAGTAATAACAAAGAACCTGTTTTTCCACATTTTACCATGTTAATGACTTCTGTAGCACATTGATCAAGAGTCCAGTCTCTTTGATCTTTTTGGG
The DNA here is from genome assembly GCA_026212715.1 of Elanus axillaris. Lineage (NCBI taxonomy): Eukaryota > Metazoa > Chordata > Aves > Accipitriformes > Accipitridae > Elanus > Elanus axillaris. The sequence continues at coordinate 27,628,164 of JANZLQ010000007.1, read as the reverse complement.
GGGAAGAGAGATTTAATTACTGCACTGATTTTCTGCACAGATACTTCTGTTATTTTTTATAATCTGCTAACAGAGGTCACCATCTAACCCAAAACTTGGTTATGAAAGGTCCTGGGCATTCTCACAGTAAAACACAGCTTTCCTCCTCCTTCCCATTTCCTCCCTCATATTATCCAATCAACAAAGAATAGGAAGAAAACACTCTTCTCTTCCCAAACTACTACTTCAGCACTGAAGCTTGATTAGCAAACCGGATAGCAAAGCTCCCACTGAACCTTATGGAAATGAGGTAATATCCTCAGCATCCCTCTCATCGCCTTCACAACGCTGGACAGCAGACTACAGCCAACTGTGTATAAAATCCTGCTAAAGCCCTGTCCAGTGAAAACGTGAGAGCACAGCTATGTGTGAAGGTACTCCGGTGTCACCACAAGCCAGCAGTCCGCCCTCGAACACAAAGCCGACAGACTGCAACTTCTTTGGTCTCCTTCCTAATGAGGAGCATCATATAACTACACACAACAGTGATTTGCAATCTGAAGGAGCCACTGCACTACAGCTGAAAGTCAACACTTCTCTTGGTACTACAAAGGAAACATTTTATACTAGAAACTCTGGATAGATAAAATATTTATATAATACAGATCACATACGGTTCTCTTTTCCCTTTTGAAGTGAAACAAGGGCCAGATATTTCCAGCTGAAACTACTAGAGGGATCTTAACTAAAAAGAACATTTAAACCCAGCTGGAATTTCACCAGGAGCTCCCAGCTGAAGCCTCCACTCTTGCATCGTGGCCTGGCATGGCCAAGATCCACATGGTGACCAGTTCTTCTCCAAAAGGACTGGCCCCCTAATTTGTGCAAATGTATTTTTAGAGGCAAAATACTTGTTTTTTGCAAAAGAAAAGCAAGTTTTGCAAAAGAAAAGCTTAGTCCAGTAAGCACATGTGCTTTTAAAAGGGTACTATAAAGTTCTAAATAATAAAACGTTTGGGTGGGTGAAAGACTAGAATTAATTAATTCCTTGAGTGCTTTCTTGCAGAAATTAATTGTGAGGACAATCAGGACAAATGTGCTTTTTAAAAGAATTGTCTTGGGCAGCTGAGTAAGGAATGCAAGACACTTGCCCTATTTTCATGCCTCATAGCTGAGCATCACTAGCAACCAGCCAAAAGAGGAAATACACCTGTATTGAAATTTGCCAATCTATAGTGTGCCTGCCTCCGCAAACCTCAAGTTAAACACATTTCTTAATGGCTTATTACATAGTAAGAGTCACTGCAAGATCCACAGGAAAACTGAAGGCAGTTCTTACCACAGAAGGTTATCTAAGTTCCCAGAAAATTATGCAGTATTGGGGAGGGAGAGGGAGAGGAGGAAATCCCCAAACCAAACCCTTGAACTTTCTCAGTACCTTTTTCCCCAAGTAAACCTACTCCTACTTGAATCCCCCTAAAATTAAGGAAATATCTTTTAGATAAATTATTGCAGGACTGGAGCGACCGTATTCAACAGCAATGCTCTCATTTGTACCTTGCCAAACTGAAGCAATTAACTTCTATAACATTTTACATTTTTAAGTACACTTTGAACTTAAAATAATCAAGAAAACAATGTAAACATGTAAACTCAGTCACGGGCATCTGGCAAAATCAAATACCATCAAATACAGACTGAAATGGGATGGCTGTACCAATGAGGCTCTGCAATGAACTGAATTACTCAGTTTTCATTATTTCTAAGGAAACAGTAAACAGTCTCATTTCTAGATACTCTAAGTATAATAGTTGTAAAATTTGCAGTAACATCTTTATTTGCGGTTGTACATATAAAGTATGCAAGTCCACTTCTGATTTTACTCTTAATGCAGTGCTTCCACCTCGAAAAAGTGAGACGTCTCAATAGTCGAGGAGAAACATTTAATCGTAGAAATCACATTCAATTCCAAAGAAGAAATTAAGCACCTCTGGCAACTATAAGGCAAGATAATTAATCTGATATATGGGCCTGTCTCTTGTGATATTTTGCAAGGGACTCTATAAATATCAAGATGTAGCTATGTTTGATA
>JANZLQ010000007.1:27581824-27616599 GCA_026212715.1 Elanus axillaris | reverse complement strand
GGTGGGTGGGTGTTCATTTTTATTTATATATATATACAAATGATTTCTGCATGTTTCATGGGCAGCCCTGTGAGCTTATTTTTCATCCACCACAGAATCCCTAAATGTATGTTTGCAAGTGGCCCAGTGGTATCTGCCAGGGTTGTAAGCAACAAGGGAAGTTTTGGTGACTGCCTTTAGAGGTAAATTCTGTCTTCCTCCTTTGCAGATCAGCAAAATTGCAGTGAAGTGAATTTCTCTGTAATGTAAAGAAATAGCTTGCAATTTCTTCTTTAAGAAGCAGAGGTACAATGCTAGTTCCATTTGCTACAGTCTGTAAACACTGAAAAAAGTCCACTTTTAACATATCAGTGCCTCTCTAATGGCTCACTATAGAACGAGCGGAAACTACCAATTCTCTTCCAGCAATTTGCTTTGTAAAGAGGGGGTTGAAAAGGATTGTCAACAAAGTAGACAAGCTTGTCTTTTAAAAGACAACTGTCTCCCTCTTCCAATTTTCAGGCCAAATATTTCCTACAGATGAATTTTTATGAGGCTATCATGACCCTCCAAAGGCGTTTATTCTTCAACTATTGTGCTGGTTGCTGAGAGCATAGGAAAGAAACAGAGGAGCCAGAAAGAGCCCCTCTCCAGTCCAGACATGACCTTCCCCTTCAGGGTTTCAAATGCCACAACCAGTGTGGTGTAACTGCGGGCTCAGGAGGATGTTCCCAGGCTTTTGTGGTAATGTGTGTATACCTAGATGACACACACTGCAGGAAAGACACGGAGGTGCTGGAGCGTGTCCAGAGACGGGCAACGGAGCTGGCGAGGGGCCTGGAGCACAAGTCTTATGAGGAGCGGCTGAGGGAACTGGGGGTGTTTAGTCTGGAGAAAAGGAGGCTGAGGGGAGACCTGATCGCTCTCTGCAACCACCTGAGAGGGTGTTGGGGTGAGGTGGGGGCTGGTGTCTTGTGGCTGGTGATAAGACGAGAGGTATTGGCCTCAAGCTGCGGCAAGGGAGGTTTAGGTTGGATATTAGGAAAAATTTCTTCACCAAAAGGGTTGTCAGACATTGGAACAGGCTGCCCAGGGAAGTGGTTGGGTCACCACCCTGGAGGTGTTTAAAAGACGCGTAGATGTGGTGCTTAGGGCCATGGTTTAGTGGTGGACTTGGCAGTGTTAGGTTTATGGTTAGACTGGATGATCTTAAAGGTCTTTTCCAACCTAAATGATTCTATGATTCTATGCAAAGAGGCTGCTCTTCAGCACAGCACACCTAAACAGTATCTTCACCCAACTGCTGTTAAAGGGTTATAAACTTTTATCCAGTCCAAGTATGGCTGCAGAAGACAGTGCAATAAAAAGGCTGCCTCTGTAGAAGCAGCATTGACTAAGTCAGAGGGGTAGGAAGACCAAAAAATAAAAAAACAACCCACAAAAAATGGTGAAGCATCCATTCTTTATCTAAGTACCAATGTATCCTGGTGCCTTCTACAATGTAGAAATGATTGCTCCCATCCTTGGAAGAGTTTATCATCTACAGTGGAGGGGGAAAACATCCAGAAACCATGCTAGCAGTTCAGGGAAACAAGAGCTGTGAAGTTCTCAAGATAAAACATCATTTGCCAGTCTATCATCGATTTCTTCTGGCACTTGATGAAACTGCTTGCCTGTTTTTTCCACCAAAATTCAGGTCAGTCACTGTCCCTCATTCACAGTGTCATAGCCACTCTGAAAATACACATGAAAGCATTAGCTGAAAAAGCGAACTGCCAGGCACCACTGCAATGCAGGTCAAGCACACAAACATTTTTCTTTTTTGCCTGTGCAAAAGGCCAAGCTTATTTCCCCCCAGAACTCACATCCCAGCCACCTGTGAGGAGGCAGATACAGCGGGCAAGCAAAAGCTGCCATCCCACTGCCCCACATGATGATGCTCTCGAATAGCACAGAGATGGGAAATAAGATGTCACCTCCCATAGCAGCTCACTTCAACAGGCAGAGGGGATAGTCAGCAACACGCTAAGCAACAGCACTCACATACAGACCCTTCTCTCTCCTCCTGACTGCCAGCCGGCACAGCCCATAAACATGCAGTGATCTTCCCAAGGCCCTTGACACAAGAGGGTTGTTAAATGGGTGCTTCTCTGAAGGAAAGAAGAATTTAAGAGCAAAACAGAGACTATGATAATGAACAGTTCACAAGGGCTTTATCTCTGCAGGGGAGGGATTTGTTGGTTTTAAACTCTCAGCCAGCAGATGATGAAACACCTCTCCCCAGGGTTTACTGACCAACAGTAAACAGTGTACATGTATGCACGCATGATTTTTATTTTTTTTTAAGCTTATTACTTTAACACAGGTTTAAAGGAGCGAAACATACAGTGTACCTAATGCAGGAACAAGCGAGTAACAAATGCAAGACCAAATTTCATGACTTATCTTTTTTTTTACCTGCTGCAATGCCTCCATTCACCTGCTTGTAACACATACCAGCACAGAGAAGCATGAACACAGGACAGGAACAAAAAGAATTCGCAGTATCTAAAGGGCCAGGTTCCAGGAACTGGCACTTCCATGCCTGATGCTGGGCCAAAATAAAAAAAGATAAAATAAACAAAACAAACAAAACCACACACACAAAAAAAAAGGTGGGGCAAATGCAGCCTATGTTGCCTTCAGTCTCTGTTTTTTCTCCACAGTGCTATTCCCTAAGGCACCCAATTTGCTTCTGTTTTTCAGACCATTGTTCTCTAATATTACCTTTCGTTGCCTCATTTTTTTTTTTTTAAAGGAGAACAATATATACATATACACACCTTATGGACTGACTGGATTTTTCTTTATCTTTTAGTTTTTTCAGGTGTGGAGAAGGGAAGATGTCTGACTTTTTTTTTTTTGTTCACTCCACAGCTCACAGACCAAATCTGAAGCTGCAATTCTCATGCAAAAACGGGACTGAAGGAGCTGAGATTTCAAGAAAGATACCAAATACAGACAGTTTCACAATGAAACTGGTGGAAGAGGCAATTCTGAACAGTCATTTTCAGTAGCTTGTGCCACCAGCAGACAGCACTCCCACATGTAAAGGTACAACACCTTTTCCCCAGCAGCCGTCCTCTCTTGCAAGTGTACGACAAAGGGAGACTCTCAGCTTCCGCAACAAAGCTGGAGGAACCCTCTGCTCTCTTAAGAAACATCTCATTAAACTGCATTCAAGGCCAAAACAGCCAGTGGACCCAAGTACCACAACACTGTCTTAGACAGGCAAAGATTTAGCCTGAGTAGACGTTCTTTCATCATTTTCAAGTGCAGTGTTACGGCCTCATCCAAACTGTACTCTGCCACAATAGAGAAGTACTGATGGATATTAACGAATGGGGAACTGATGCCTAGCTGCAAACACAAAACATTAACTTCATCTTGGCCATCAGAGTTTTTTTTAATTAGAACAATAAATTTTAACAATAAAAAGCCCTATTTCCTGAGACCCAATTGCTTTTACTATAATTAAAGGAAGACTGTGGGAATAAGGCCAAAATAACACTAGAAATGGCCTGCAAGCAGGACAGCTCTGCCCGTGACAGCAACATGCCTATAAACTCAGCATTAGCACTGCACTGTCCCAAATACTGTGTTCTGAAACAAGTTATCTTGTATTGCATTCCCTAGTAAATCTGTGCACACACTTAATTCCACCATAAGCAGGACACAGTTCTCACAGGAGAACAATCTATCTCAAATTATTTCATATTCCCTGCAGGACAACACCAACTGTGTGCCCGTAGACCATGATGTATCGGCACAGGGTATCTCACGGTAATTTGCCCATGAATCAGGTATCTAGCTGCAAGTACAGCCTCCATGAGAAAGCACACCTTAAAATTCTGAATCAAGAACTGCACTCAGCAAGAGTGGTGCAAAATCCTAAATCAGTCCCCTTCCCTGCTCTGCAACTCCGTTTTCTCCCCCAGCTTATTTTGGTTACTTGGATGAGAAGACGACAGGTCTTACATATCCAGCCATCAGTCAGCTACAGTCTGCATATATTACTACTAATAAAAGTGCTTTATAAAAATATTATAGATTCACAATATATATAAAACAGTTCTAAATAACGGGCATGCACCTTATTCTTTATTAAAAAGAAAACAAACAGTATAATATCACATTTGAAAGTCACTTGGGAGAGAAGATGAGTACTCAGAGCAGACACACACCGCTGCCCTACGTCCCATGCATCCATAAAGTTTGCATTTTGCTGCAGAATGCAGGTAACTATAGGACCGAAAGCAGCTGTGAGCAATTAGGGGACAAAGCACCTTAATTAAAGCACTGATGTTTCAACACCAAAGATGAGGGGAGAAGAAAACAAAAAAAACATACCCATTAAGATTACTTGCAAGAAGTACAGGCATGATGGCCAGAGAAGTAAGACGCCAGCACTGCCCACCCGCAGTCAAGCTGCTTGAACAGGAGTGTTGGAGGCCATGCTAAGGGGAGAAGAGGGAAAGGGTGTCTTGACATGGCTTTGTTCAGAGATATCCAAGAGTTGTAACAACATATTCTTGAGTACAAGAAAGGGAAGGGATAACAGCATACTTACAACTACCTAAGGCTCAGGCTACAGGGATCCAGCGAGAAGCATCTTGGAAAAAAAAAATATTTGTGACATGCTGGAGGTTAAAATGGATGAGCTAACAGTCTCTCCTAGCTGTAAAAACCTGTAATAGCCAAATCCAAAATGCCAGGCAAATAACTCTCCATCAATTACATATCACAAAACAAGCCAGCAAGGCACACAATGGTTTTGAAGATGGAAACACAGGAAAGGTTAAGGGACTTGTGGCTGGCAACAGAGGAAATCACCAGCCCTCAAATAACCCAGTAGATTACACCTCCCCTTACTTCACAGGCACCTTGCCTTGAGTTTATTCCTCATTCAGATTACCTTCCGGTATTACTGCTCCATTTTTAAGCCCCTCAACACACATGCTGCCAAGACCCTATCTATTTCAGCGAAATGGTCTGTGGAGCAAGAGGAGAAGGTCAGTACCGCCAGACCCCTGGCTTTGGGAACCTTCCAGGGGGAAGCACAACTACACTAAATTTCTTCCTACGTGTGCCGGTCGGGTTGTTAAAAGCACTGCCTGTGTTTGTGCCATGTTATAAGGCCCCTCTGAGAGGGGGAAAGACAGGTCAATGGGATTGTTTAATTTGGACTCAATAGCTAGAGAAGAGAGCAACCCTGCTGGAACTGGTTCATTCTTGGGGGCTGAGTTACGGTCACCATTATTTCAGCCCCCCGGAGAGCTCAGCAGGCCAGAATACAAATTAAAAGATTATAAATAGCACCAAGCAAGGGGTTTTGTTACTGTCTCTGAGGCAGCAGTGTGCTGACCTGCATTCAGGTTTCACCACGAATCTGAAATTCAGCTCGAGTCCCCAAGAAAAGTTCAGGGAAGTGTCAGCACCACCCCAACAAGGGCTGTGAGCTGGGATAAACCCCTTGCCTTTCTCTCACGGTGCCAGAGAAGTATTTACGACTTCGCCTTGAAGCCAGATGTAAATGGATTATTTTGTACAGTCTTAACCCAAGACCCGATGTTCACACAAAGCACTCAGAGCAGCAAATCAGTGTTCTCTGAGGGAAGAGAGAGGGCACACAATCCCGAACGAGTCAGCACATGCAAGCTTCAAACTCTCTTTCTCCAAGTTAAACTTCATGCCAAATTGAGCTGCTTGTAACATCCTGATGGAAGTAAAGCTTTCTTCCTACCCTACTTGGTGATGAGAAGTTGCCTGGACCCTAGGGCAAGGCAAAGAGCTGGGATTTGTGTTCTGCTTATGCCTCTGCAACTCATCTGTGATAGGGCCTTGTCCAGCTGCCCTGACATATTCATGCTTCTCATGACTTACATCGCTAAAACTTGTATGTTAGGTTTAATGTCACTCTTCTAACAGAGAGCATATTCTAGTTTACTTACAAGCCCCAAACTGACTACCCGATCTTTCAGAAAAGGACTTGGAACCATCAAAAGAGAACTGGTTTACCATGATTCAAAGAGTATTTTATTATTATTTTTTAGGCCTTCCAGTTGCAAACCAAAATGTTTTCCCTAGAGTAATTTCAGCCAAATGAAGACTTCAGTCCTGGCTCAGAGCCCCACTGCCCCAGGTGGTGTAACTTCAAGTAGCCAGAATGACACTTTCTACCTCAAAGAGCTCACAATTTCCATATAAAACAAGTGACAGCTGACAGCAGGACACCAAACAAACTATAGTGACTAATTCTGCCTTCAGGAGAGGTCATCAGAATAATGGATCATACTGCAGGACTGGGGTCTTCACACTCCCAACTCATTTCGGGTATGGCAAGCATCAGTACAGCAGCTTTCAATTCATAGTCATGAACCCACCAGTTTCTAGCAAAAAGGAAAGAAAACGAGCAAGACAGCTGAAACCTTATCAATTCTGAGGTAAGACAAATGCTAAAAGCAGACCTCTTAATGCAATGTTTCCCAGACCAGAGGAGACGTTTTCTTGCTCTTGATCCTTTCCTCCAGAGTTTTTGCAGAAGAGCTGCGAAAAGTGGCTGGTCTGAACAAAGGGATGCTTCACAATTATCCAGATGCCTTTAGAAAAGGCTGATGTTAAATGTCACATTTTATGCTGCTATCTCACAGGCCTCAAGGAAGAATGGAGCTTATGTCAGAGTCAGTATTTGTTTTTCCTTCTGCAGATGTGCACAATTCAGTGTGAAGGCTTGTCTTGAAAAGATATATTTCTTGAGCAAGACAGCAATATGAAAAAGAGAATGCTTTGAAGATCCCTGTCCCACTTTTAATTACAGAGTTTTAATATTGGGGTAATAAGGCCAGATCATTCCACCAATATTCAAGCTGAGCAGGGTTTAGCACACAATAGCTCTCACCAAAACCCATGGGATTCAGAAAACCAAGTATGCTGAATGCAAGCGAAGACCGCAGCAGGATCTGGCTCAAAGTAAATTTGTAGAAATAACAGCCTCTCATCTTTACAGAGATCATTTAATAATAACACCACCGCCGCCGTACTTCTCCAAAGACGGCCAATCTCTGCTTAATAACACTGACGCTCTGGGAGGCATCTCTGCTAAGCAAGGATTCAAAACCTCCCAGTTCCCTGGCACTCACCACCTCTCCTTCCCCACCACCTCCAAAGAGTCAGCGTTACCCCACGCACCCGCTCTGTACCTGCCCTGCTCCTACTGCTGTCCTTCCACGAGGTTGCTGATATCTAACCTTGCAGACAGGACCAATGACTAACGTACCTGTTTGCAAACACAACCAGACTTGTAGCTCTTCCCACAGGCATTTACCAGTGTATTTTAGGAAGCGGTTTGCACAGATGGCAGCAGGTTGCTAGAAAACCATTTAATCCTCCTCCATGTGCTTTGGAGACAGCATTATTCTTAGAGCAGGCAGCACTGCCTTGATCTGCTACACCAAACTACAGGTTTGTCAGCCTTGGTATTATTAGACACTGGCAGTTTGCTCCAAAAAAACCCACCAAAACAAAACAAACCCAAAACCCCACCGCCAAGGCACTTTTCCTAAGCATTGGTCAGTACGAGGGCGCATCCCTCAGCAGGAATGTCAGAAAAGCCCTGGAACAGGCAGAGCTGGGATTGTACCAAAGTGCACAGGTTGGCCTGGAGCGATCCCTTCCCGACCCTCTCCCCCAAACAGCAAGGAACACAACTGCCACTCAAGCAATGATGCTCCCATGGCCATAGCACGTGTCTGGCCCTGCAGCAAACTGCTCATCTAGGGACAATCCCCATCTTGCCATCACCCTAGCTGGCATGGGGAGAAGGAGGCCGCCTCTGCTCCCCAGATCACCCAAATTCCACTTACAGGCCATCAGCTGGACCTCAGTAAGGGGCTGGACCCCACCCTGCAGCAGGAGCACGTGCAGTCTTCCAAAGCTCAATTTTTTCCCCTTGCTCAGACAACACGCAACATGGTTTGAGGTATTCTTGCTACTCAGGGATGCGTCTCAATACTTGAAACCAGCAGGAGCTAGTAACAAAATACTAATGCCCTTCCAAGCTGTACTGCATCTCTTTTTCTCCTGAGGATTCAGCCTCTGCTGCACAAATCTACAAAATGCCCCATAACCAAACAACAACAAAAAATATCTCCTTCCAAGGAGAACATTGACCTGTAAAGCCTCCTTTCATACCCTGAATTCAGAGACACAGAGTAAGTGGTGGAGGTGTGTCAGGAAAGGGACAGGAACGCAGCATTTTTAAAAGTGGGTTAAGCGAAGCTGAGATAAGTACAGTCTGTTCAACATTGCAAAACCTGCATTACTTTCAAGAGGATCCTCAAGTCAGCCGCCTGAGATGCTACACCTGGGCAGAGCCACCTGCAGCAGTCTGCCATGAAAAGATGAGAGGATCGGAAAGCAACAGCATGAGGAAGCAGTTACAACAGAACAAAATGTCATGGCACAAACCCTGGACATCTCTTAACGGCCATCTGGAAACAGCAAATTTAATTTAGTTTTATTTAACAAAACAGCCTTCCTGCCCTAAAAGTCAGAGGGCGCAGCATACACAAAGACGTACACTAGGCACTCAGATGACTCAGACCATCTAGCATATGAGGGCACACCTGGCTGAGCTTCTTTCCTACAGATTGCACCCAAGAAACATTTGCAAATTTCAATACAAATACAGCACAAAGATTTCTAAGGAGAGAAGGGGAAAATGGAGCAAAGGCTAAATGGAAAGCACTGCTTTAGAAGACAGCCATTTCCTCTCCAGAGTCAGGCTCTGTCCCGTCACTGCCTGTATTGATGGCAGAAGATTTAGGATAGGGCTCATATATTGGCCTGATTTTGTCAGCTTGTAAAGGGGGGAAAAGATGCACACAACTTGTTTCAATTTCTAGCCTTTAAATAAGATAAACCACATACTTCCAAAAACACAGGTGCCTCAAGGCACATTCCTATTTCTGTCAAAGGTGCAACTAACACATGTCAACATACCTGCAGTATGTTTAATCAACCTGACTCAAGTGCCAGAAGCAGTGACAAGGGAGCCTTGTCCTGCCACAGCTTCACTGCTATTGCTGCCACGACAGACTTGATCAAAAGTAGGTCTCATGCTGCAGTTATAATTACAATTTACAGTACTAGCATGTTTGTGCTTCACAGACTTTCAATATGATTTAAACTGCTACAGTAACAATTTTCCAAACTAATTCCACCTTTAAAGGTGCTGAAGCAATAGAGAAGCCTAACTTTTGATTATTTTTAGTGGACCTACCAGCCCTGACAGGCATGCAGCCACAAACTGAAGATCTCAGGGACTTTGCTAATTCCACAGGCAAAGGCATCACATCATCTCCTGAACTGTCTACAGCCACTGCAGTTTTCTGCTCAGGGCTCACCTCCATGTGCTGGTCAGAGAGCTGCAGTGCCCCTGGGACAGGCTTGCAGGCAGAGCTGGCATCCCAGCCTCACAGGCCACAGTGCCATCAAAGGGATAAGAAGAAAGGAGGTCTCCTTTATAGCCCAGAAACTCCACACATAAAAAAAGAAAGAAAAAAAACCCAACAGGCTGGCTCCTAGATCACCTAGGCAGCATCCACAAAGCTGCCTTGGGTAGCCTAGTGATACATTCTTCGTCTGCAATTTCCTGCCTTCTTAGATAGCGAGTCAAAAGAGCATTTCACTTAGGGCTAACAATGTGACATTGACATCTACAGTAAGACCTTCTTGCTGCATAGCTAGCGGTGAGAAATTTAACCATACCACCCGGTACCTCTGCTGGCACGCGGTACCTCGGGCTCATTTCTCCTGCCACAACACCTATTCTTTCTTGGAAGCTTCTTGCATTTTTCTGTTGGCAGTCTTTGAGACACAGCCAGGCCACAAAGATTAATCTGACCATTTGATTTCCATGATTAATTATCTCCTGATAAGCAGCTTTCCCCATCCCCCACCTTTCACAAGAATAGTTATTGCCCAGCCCTGCCCTTAATTCATCACATCAAATTCAATTTCTCATATTGCGCTCTGACAAGTTGAGGATAAAGTCACAAATGAGCACTGCCTTGCCACACATCAGCTAAGCTTGGGCACAGCAGTTGAGATGGAGAACTGACAGTCTGGCTTGAAACCAGCACCAGAGTCAGCCCATTGCCACAGGAAGGCATCTCACGCTACAAGGAGAGATGCTTGCATGAGCTGGTCGTCCTGACCCCCTTGTCATGGCGCTGGTGAAAGGATGATGAGAAGAAAAAAAGCAACCTCCTGCTCTCTAAAGAGAGAAAGTCCTTTTCTTTCTCTCTTCACCACCCTGCTTTCAGAGCCCAAAGGGGTGCTGCTTCCAATACCACCCTTGCAGAGCTGTGTCTTCAAAGTGGCACTGAACCCTCACTTTGGTGACAAAAGAAGAAATTGCCAGTGGGGATTATAACGCAGACCGCAGGGGCCACGAACAACCTAATTTTCCCCACAGGCAAGCCGTGTATGCTTTTTGTTGTTCAGAGCCATCTGCAAGGAACTGGATATTTGCAAATAAAAGGAGATTAGGACAAGGCATTAATCCAGCATCTGCTGCTCATTCATGCTGTCCCCTGAAAGAGAGCCCAGATACAACATTTAAGTCGTAACACTCAGTTCTGAGCTGCTGGTAATTTTAAAAAAAGAAGATGATAATTAACAGACACACAAAGTTGGGATATCACTTTTTATAACAACTAAGCCCCAAGAGGGCCGTAAGACATGGAGCTGTTAGGGAAACAAAGTGAAATTCCCTTTTGGGGAAGGGCAGGTCCCCCTTAGCTGTGCCTACCTGTACACTAAGCTGCAGCAGAGAAGACGTGATACGGCCAGAACGGGGTGGGAGCAAAAATGGCAATAGCTTGTCCAGAAACCCTCGCTCGTAGGAAAGCCTAACTTCTGAAGCCTACCCAAATAGCACAACAGGGCTATTGCTCCCAGAGTTGGATGGCAAATACTGCTGCTACCCTTGGGAATTGTTTCCTCTGTTGGATGGAAGGGGACAGAGAAAACGGCATCCACAGCTTTTTATAAAAAACTCTGCTCTGTGCCCCACAACCCAAGAGAGCAAGGGCATCAACACAGCAAGCTCACTTCTACTTCTTGTGTTTTCTTCATATGCACAGTAACTATATGGCTGTCAGTGCTGCTTCTCTGAAAAAAGAAAAAAAAAAAAATCAATTAAGCTTGGGGAGAAACACCCAGTTCAGAAACACAGATGAAAAGCATTTCATCTCTGCGTATTGTCTGTGCTTCTACCAGCAGCCACTTTTCACAGAGTATTTTGCCTGACAGAGCTGATAGGCGCTCACCACTGCTCAGATTTTGGGTTTGATACCTTCCACACGTAGCTGATGCATTTGGCGTTCAAAGGCATCGCACACGTGGCACCACCTGTATCCTCTGCCTTGGGAATTGAGAGCACATTTCACACTACAAACACTGACTGTCAACCACTGCTGCCTGATGCTTTCTATTCAGCATTTTTTCAGCTTAATTTCATTTACTGTAAGATGGAAAAAAGATGGTTCATTAGAGGCACTTCTCACAGCCGGCTTAAAGCATTGATAAGCCAACATAGATTTTCACCCATCCAGGTCTCATTGCTTTACCTTGTGTTGTGGGTCTTTAGCAGAAAGCAACAACACAGCCCAGTAAGCACTGCCTTACAGTGCCTCGTGGATCGCTACTCAGAGCGCTTCTGCAACCCAGAGTAACTCCACCTTACTCATCCTGTGCTCAGCAAACCAAACTTTCCTGTCACTAGCATTCATTTCACTAACGTCTTCAAAAAAATAAATTCAGTTTCCAGGTGAAAATTCAGGTCCAATTTCACATGAAAGACCTGGACAGTTAGGAAAGACACTCAGGTAGCACCTCAGAGGAAACGCTCTTTAGTAATTTCTCAAAGAGACTTGCAGATGACTCTCAAATACGTGGAAGAGCCGATAGCCGGTGTCACTCGGCCCCACCACTCCACACCAACCAGGGGAAGGGGCCAGAGACCCAGCCTAATGGGGTGACTCCAGCTGCTAAAAGGCAGTGAGGAGACATGCGCAGTAGCTGTGGGAGAAGCTTGGGAGCAGGGACGGTCGTGACTGGGTGACCCCTTTTCTGCAAGTGTGGTCTCACAGCCCCATATGTGACAGACCCCCCACGCCACACCAGGCCCAAGGTTTAAGCAGGCTGTGCGGGGGTATACCACTACCCACACCCACCCCAGGAGCCATTTTGGCCCACCACCGCTCAGCCCCAGGCCTCCTCTGTGACCTTCAGTGACAGCAGCTCCACTCCTCCTGGGCCTCCACGGCCCAGCCGCGACCTGCCTTCCAGAAGGGCAGCACTTCTTCCTTTTCGCTCGACCCACCCCCCAGCTGAAAACTCCTTTAATTCCCATTTAAAACCAGCACGACCAAACAGCCTAACTGTGTCACGAGACAAAATAGACTCTTGGATGTCAACATTCAAAGAAAAATAGGTATCTACAGCAGAGCAGCCCTCTCATAGATGCAAAGACTACAAGGAGGTAGACTACAAGGTGCTCCAGCGTGGTATGGCTGCCTCCTCTTCGGTGACTACTAGGTGAGCTGGCTGCAGCTACTGGAGAATCTGTCCTCAGGAGACACAACCATTTCCCACCTCCCTTTTCAACTGTTTGTGAAACCAGCCCAAGCATCACTCAATCCAAGCAGTCTTTTGGCATCCAAGTGGCATTAAACCCACCCTTGCATTGTCACGCCATTAGTTTAAATCAGTTTTACAGCCAGTTCCCCGATCAATAAAACGCAGAAACATGACTGGAGAAAGGAATTAGCATCTGTAATCCCATGATTACATAAATCCCTTTGGTCAATCAGTTATTAATGGCTGTTATATTTATTGGGGTTTATAGCAGGCCTACAAACCTGAGCCATCAGCAGTAGACACCAAAGAAGACACTGTAAAAAAGCTATTTGATTACTGACTCCTCACAGCAAGTGCTGACAGAATACAAATTTGGCTCGCTCTCTCTCCTGTTAGCAAGCCTGCTAATGAGCTTGCCAATTAAGAGCCAATCTGAAGACCTTGGAGGTGAAGCTGTCAAGAACATGAACTCCCATGCTTGTGAGGAGCAGCTGCAGGACTCATGATGAGGACCACCTCCAACACTTCTTGCTGACGCCATCCACTGACCCTTTATCTCCCACAACTCATTCCTCTCACCCAGGAAACACAAACACTTGTCACACATGCATATTACGGCTGCTAAGGCACAGACATAGAAAATAAACACACACCGAAGAGTAATAAAACCTCCCTTGCTCCTCATCATTGCAGAGACCTTACTAGGTCAAATGCTGGAACTACTGGGAAAGCGCACAAACTTTGAAATAATAATAATATAAGAAAAAAGTCACTAATTACACAACATCATGTCTGTCTCATTATTTTGGGATAGATTTTCTATTTTTGGATATGTGTCTGTTTCTATTTAAGGAATCGAGGACAGTTTGGGCAAGAGCACTTGGACTCCTAACTCCTTTTGGATATTTCTGTGCACGTTCCTCCCCTCATCAGCAGTTAAACTTAATGCAGTTTACGAAAGGAAAGGCAAAAGCGTAACTACTACACCAGGCCAAAATCTCCAGTAACAAAGCTTTGTGACTTTCAGTGCAGCTGGCCCCACGGACACGTCCAATCTGCTGCTGGCCCCAGCAGACACCACTGCGACAACCAGACGAGGCACAAGCACACGAGGGCTGCGAGCACCTTGCATAGCAGTCGAATCTTTAAGCAGCTATTTCCAATACACCCACTCAACTATCTTGGCCTGTCATTTAAGCAGACAATTTAATTTCAGAACCTCTCTACGCTGTGTTTCTTTGCACTTTTCTTCCTGCCCAGTCATTCAGCGGCTAACTAACAGTGGCATTTCCAGCAGAGAACTGCAAACAACACGCTTCACCTCTGAAGTATCCCCTGCTGACTGCACATAGAGGTTAAATTTTATTGCAATGCTCATGTCCAAGGGACTATTGGGAAGAGAACAGGAGCTGGACTCCTGGTCTAGGTTTGCTTCCGGATTTATCAGCCCCCCCCCCACTTATTTCATCACAACACACGATGAGTAACCCTCTGGAAATAACCTTTAGCAGAAAGCTCTGTTACCAAAATAAAGAAATGCCATAGTTTCTCTGAAACCATATCCTTCTGCTGAAACTAATTATGACAAAGCTGTTGCTTAATGAAAGTTTGCTTTAATATGACTTATGCTATTCATAAGTTTGCTTTGGACAGCATCCAGTTTTTTTAAATTAAATATTAACAGTCTGTTAGCCTATCAAACAAACCTAAGCATGTCAAGTTAGTATTTTAATAGTGTTTTTTCTTCTCCTCCCAGCCTAGGTTTGGCTTCCTAATTGACTTGCTGCTTTAAAGTCAGTAAACTCAAAAGTCTGAGAAGATGTCACACTTTAATGGTTTAGGAGTGCACACTTTGTCTGGGTGATTGATGGATCAAACGTGTGCTGAGGAATGCCGCAATGTTTCTTTCATCATTTCTGCTTCTCATGGGGCTGAGAACTGGACTCTCTCTAAACCTCTTTGCTGCTAGCAACAATAATCAAATTATCTCATTCATTATAAATGTGGAATCCATCTTACTGTCCTGAAGGGATGTTATTGAACTGACATTACTGTGTGAGCACCGACAAAGGTACAAATGCGAATCTATCACCTAGGATGCTGCTGAATGTACGCACCAGGCATGCTGGGCTCTCTCTGGCTCATTACGCTCCTTTCTGGTTATTGCCAGCCCCAACCTGTTTGGCAAATGAGATATGGAAGAGCTGCACAGACATGGCAGTGACAGGTCCTTCAAAAATGCAGGCGATAAATGGGATAACATTCACAGATGAATGGTAAAGAAAGGCTGACACGTTAATTGAGGGTTGCACATCTGACAAAAGGCACAAATGTAGATGGAGAGCACTTATTAAAGCAATATTTAATATTTTCAGAGTGCTTTTCAACTATAATTATTTACTTTCAGTGCTGCCTAATCAAGTAAAGGACTGCAGTGTTTCTGATCTCAAGATGGGGGCTGAAAGTTAGAAAAGGTTTTAAAATAATATGTATGCTTTCCAAAGTGACTAATATAGGCTAGGCATATATTCATGCACCTATATCAAATCTGCTAGTACAAGAACAGTATTTCTGACTGCAGGCCCTGCCAGTGGGATGTGAAAGTCAGGCAGGTTCTCTAAAGCGCTGACACCGCATTTATTAAAGGTTTTACATATAAAGCTTAGTTAACAAATCCGATGACGATGCACAAGCCAGAATTAAAGCCGGCTCCTTCTCCAGAGCAAGGAGGCTCTTCCAGATTAAAGGTGAGCAGAAAAGATGTTGAAACTCGCTGAGGTCAGGTAAGGGGGCTGGCATGAATATTCACACCAGTAGGGCAAATCTGCCCATGGGTCCCAGAAGACAGGACTGCAAGAAATCGGTCAGGATTCAGAGTCCATGGGGCAGGAGGGATCAAGAGCACTGACAACACCCCGAGGCCCTGAAATAGTAGAGGATTTGTTAAATCCCAGGGAGTGGTCCTGGCTGTATTTGTCAAAGGAGGATGGAGCAAAGACCCGGCGGTGCTGGCAAGTCTGGAGGGGGTGGTAGTCCCCTTCCTCTCCCCAGATCTGGGGAGCACAACTCCAGGTGACAAGCAGGGCCGGATAGCCGGGTACAACAAACACATCCATGTTTTCGCAAGGACCTGCTGGCACCTGCCTACCACTGAGGCAAAGGGGGTTCCAGCAGGATTCGACCTGCACTTCAGTTGCTGCACAAAGCGTCTGTTACTGATGGTTGGGCATTTGTCTTCACTCCTCATACACACGGCTCCTTCAAAGTCCCCCACGAGCCTAAAGGGAGATGCTGGGTGCTTTATCCTATGAAAACCTTTCTGTCCTGCCTCAAATAAGCATGGTTTCATTGCAATGGCTATGGCTCTTGTTCGGGTTTTTTTGCATATCACCCATGACAATAAAAGAAGGAGAAGGTGCTATGTTATATCCAGTCTTGTGCTGCATCTGGCTGCCTAACATACCCGTGGCAAGGCAGACTAGTAGGTACCAGCTGTGCTTTTTCCTAACTTGTATGATTGCTCTTCTCTATCTTTGCATTTTAGACATACCTCGGAGACTGCTCATTTATCTAGAGATCATCCTCGCCATAACGGCGAGTCAAAAACATCGACTCCCCCCCCCCTTCCTCTATAGAGAGGTAGAGAAAATAAAGCAGTAATAACACAAGTATCGCCTGAAGAGGTAGGTACACGCTTCAACTTTTGCCTTAGTAAAAAATCAAGACCAGGGCCACCCAAAAGCAGTCTCTCCTCTCATTTTTGGGGAGGGTAGATCAATCCCACCTGTGTCCACACTGCAGCACGGATGACATTTCCCAGGACAAGCTGTGAGGACAGCAGGGATCCAGGCACACCCAAGGAAAGCTTTGCTGCCTCGCCCTAGCCAGGGCCATTTGCAGGACAGTCATCCTTTCCTTTGTTCCCCATCTCTTTTCTTCAAACCTTCCTGGCCTTGCCTCCCTTCCCCCTCCCATGCTCTGGCAGGGATACTGAATGCTGATGAGACAATACTTGATCCATCTTCAAGCACTTATTTTCGGGCAATTAACTTGGCATCATAGAAGCACTTAAGAAACCTGGCTTTCCGGAGTGGGAGACAACTGACTAAAAAGCTAAGCAATGTAGTAAATTATTGTCAAATGACTAAAAAAGAACAGGAAGGGAAGAAAAAAAAAAAAGAAAAGAAAAAAGAAACTAACACTTTGATAAAAGACGTTTGCTGCTGTCAGAACAAATCTGAGATCTGAAAAAAAGCTACTCTAACAGTTTGAGCAGCCATTAACACGACTCCAACACTGGCCACTATCAATTGTCTATAACAATTATGTTTTGCCATTCAAGGGTGGATGCTTTCTTTTCTGACATCTCCTGATTGTATTTCACCAATTCATCCTTGGAATAATTAGCCACAGCAAACCATCTATCTGTTTAGATAGCACACGTTAGTCTAATGTTCAAAAGCTTACCAACCACCAGTGGTCTTTCATCACTAACTATCCCTGCTATAATACTTCTTTCCCACTTCCAGAGACAATAATTTACACATTATCAACATTGTACTTATTTTCCAGGTCTCAAATTCAATCCAGGGGAGCAGAACCAGAAGGAAATAATTCTCTTTTCCATAAACCAGAAATTCCCAAGTCTTCCTTGTGGCATTATTTTCCTGTCCCCAAAATGATACTTCAAAGATGCTTTTGCCTTTTGTCACCCAGATGCCAACATCAGGGCTGTCCGTGCTACCCAGGAGCAGGGCATGAGGAAAGCCAGTCTAGTACTGCTAAGCAGTCCCTCTCTGCTGGGCACCTGCGTCTTCCCTCCCATTCCCTATTTGGCTTTGGCAACAGTGGGGATTTTTTTGGAGATCAGAACCATGTTGAATTTACAGGCACGGCTTCGGATCTAAATTGAATAAATAAATATCAGTCCTCCCATGCATAGCTTACAGCTACCTTGCACATTTTTCGTGGAGCTCACTGCAGACCCAAGAAACCTACAGACCTCAATTTGTCCTTTAAGGGAAAAAAAAAAAAAAAAGTTAAAGTTCTTCAACTTGCAATTTATCCTACTGGCCATTGCAGCTACCTCCTTACCTCGTACGTGCACTGCTGCCATCAGTGAGTAACGTCCTGGAGCTGGAGCCCCAGTGCAGCGCTCTGCAGGCACAGGTACCAGGGCTGCTTTCAGAAACAAAGAGGAAGAAAGTAGGAACAGATAGAGAGGGAATGAAAATCCCTTATACCCCTTGTTTTTCAAAACCCACAAATTAAAAATGTTTCCTTTTGCCTCACTGAATTGACATAATGAGGTAAAACTGATGTATGAAAGTCTACAAGGTACATATAGAAAAAACAGACCTGCCACCCTCCTATCCACTGACTCACAGAAAGAAGCAGGGATCTCAAACACCCAGTAAGCTTAATGATGTAATTTATGACTTATCTCCATTAACTATTCAGTGCTATAAATCAAGCCCTCCACATTCTAATACTTTATATAAATACATCACAGCTCTTGCACAATAGCATCCTACTTGCATACATTTACATTATTCCCTCAAAATAAATGTATATTTAAAAAAATCGTTCCATGACACACTATCTGTGCAATCCTCTCAGAAGAGGAATTTAAAGGGAACAAAACCTAAACCAGAGGCAGGCAATATCCTTAAAAGGAAATACCTTTAAGGCAGATGGTCCAGGTGGGGCACAGAGCAGTTCCAGGGCGCAGGGGCAAACTTGAAGCCACAACCCTCTATGTACTATAATGTACAGCAAACCATGAGCCAGGGCACGTAAAAGATGGAGCCCAAGCCAAACAGTTCTGCTTTCCCAACCTGGTTGGTTTCTTTCTACATAAAAACACCCTACTACCCACCACCTGTTATGAGCTGGTATCGCCGCAGAGATGCAACAGGGACAAATTCTACAGAAGTACCTGGCTTGCTGTTTTCACCAATAAATTAATTTTTAGAGGTAAACATAGACACTTACACCAAGGCTGAATTATCAGTTGCACACTAAGCAGCTGAACAGTGTTCAGGAGGAATTATTAGGCCTTTCATTTCCCTCTCCCACCTCCAGCCCCATCATACACACCTGCACCCACTGGGCTTCAAGGGCACCAAGCCATCACATGGATCATTGCAAGCTGCCCCAGTCCTGCTTCTCAGGATGTCTAACACACCGGTTCCGCTGCTGTGAAACCCTTTGTGACTACAGCAGGATGGTGAGGGTTTCTCTCTCAGTTCTCAATGCTGGAAAATAAAAATTACTTGCTCTCCTGGACTTCTCTCACACTGCTGGGCATGTTCTTCTCATCCTTTCATTTAACTGAGAACACCACATACTTCAGCCACAATAGCATCGAGGGAAACAAAAAGCTACTTTCAAACATCTATTATCTCTTCATTCAAACAGCCATCCTAGGCTAGACCAGAGGCCTAGGCATCCTATTATCTTCAAAAATCGCCTACAGTGGATGCCTAGCCCAGAGCATTAGGCACAGACTACCATTTAGCCATAGCCCTCCACACTCTCCCAGACGCGAGCAATCCAGGGACCTGAAATTAAGCAACACATAGTTCGGCACACGGGTCCTTCCAAAACTAACGGTTTTCATTAGCACTAATCCAGCTGCAAAAATATTTGTCAATGCTTCATTAATGCCAAATGAGCCCTGCAAGCATACAGGTTTTGTTAAGAGATCCTGAGATACTTGAAAGGTAGGGTGGGCTTTTTCCTCTCCTCTTTTGGTTTTCTTGGCCCTTCCGTCCTCCCCTTAAGTTCAAAAGCTGGTAGCAATTTACAGTTTAGAAGGTATGCACGTACATATGTGCCTGTGCATGCACAAAAGCCAAGGAAGTCAGTGAGTCTCTTTCAGGGAAAGAATCCCACCGCAAGAGTCTGGACTTGGTCCTCGACGGTCAAAATGGGGCATTTGCTGGCTCATCATAATGAGAGCCTCAGGCAAAAGATTTCGTCCAGGCAGATGTTTCTCCAGAAAGAACACAGCAACTATTTATACACCAAAACAGAATCAAGTTTGGAAATGCTTAAATCTCCCTGCCTTGGGTCCTAGGTCGCACCCACCTATAAACTAGAGCCCCTCTGTGCACCAACTCTACCTTGCCATTGCCCCAGGCAGGGAAAGTGAGGGATTTTAGACCTGTTCTTTAGCACTTGGAGCCTTAAATACAAGCATCATTCAGGAAAGTGCCAAAAGATAGTTTACCTTGTTACATTTATGCTATTAAGGCATGTAATAGCCAAATTCCCACCAAACTCCCCTACCTACATGTGCCAAGGACAGACCTCTCAGCTTCTTATCATGGGTTTGCCACAGGGCTAAGCAAGCAAATATTTCTTTACTGCCTTTCTTCTAAGCCATGCTTTTCTCTCTCATCTGCTCACGCCTATGCCATGAGGCTAGACGCGCCAGCACCACGGTCTGTGCTTACACACGTGACATTCAAACATGTTTTACAGAGAAGAGACATGCACCTTCACCCCGTTCCTTGGAGGTTTCTACCTGCTCAGAGAGGTGCATTTTGGCAAGGACCGGGCTTAAGTCACCCAATCCACAGGAGGAAAGACTGATCAGATTAAATAAACCTTTGCCAGGGAAACCCAACAGAAATTGAACAGAGAAGGTGGCAATCGCACACAGACATAAAGCTACAGAACTTCAGAGCAGGATTCAAAACACCACTTGCTTTCACCACAGGCTTTGGAGTCCTCATGAGCCTGAGAAGGATGGATTTCAGTATGTTAAGACCCTAACAGAATACCAAAAGAAATGGCATGCCATGCACGGTTATATGATCTTCTGGTTTACCAGAGGATTTTGCAAACTCTCCCAACCCTTTCATGGCAGATCCATGAAGATTATAATGGACATCCACACTCTCTTGGGAATTTTCAAGTCCCTCAACCTGCAAAGACAGACTCGCGGGCTTTACAAGTACTGCTGACTGGCCTGCCTAGTTTTTAAATTTCATGAGCCCTGAAATGAACAACTAACTCATGGAGATTATAAAACATGTAATTTTGCTGGAGCAGTTTGTCAGCTCAATAAAACCTGAAACAAAGGGCTCACAGAGTATTTTAATTTCCACTAGAGGTGTCACCTGGGGAGTTTACAAGTATACCGACAAACTCAGGCCCAGACACATTTTGTAGTCTCAGATTTGCACAGGTTAGGAGGACCCCACCATAACCAGCACAGTTTTTATTGGCTGCAAAACTTAAAACATCAGCAGGAAAAAAAAAGATAAAGAAAAACTATTAAGTTTGTATATTCCTTCTGTAATGCCAGGGGACCTCAAACTCAAAGTATATAGTGAGATGATAGACAGCCAAAAGATAAGGCCTCTGCCTTCCCCTTAGATGCTGATGCAAAAAGGGAAAAAACTGCAACCCAGCACTTTGCAAACTCTGGCACCCAACCCCTAAAAGCATTTTCCATGTACGCTTGCTCAGTGAGAAAAATGGAAGTAGATTGATGCACACTTAAAGAGACCCAGGGCCTTTGTGAATATTAAAAGGCCTTTTACGTATCGAAGAACCTTTTCTGAAAATGCTTCAAACCCTACATCGGAGCAGGGCTCTCCTTTTCCCAAGCTATTTCCTTGGTCAAGAGAGAAACAGGTCATACCTCCAAGGGAAAAAGAACACTCTAATCCCCACCTCCTTCCTCCAGGAATTGCTCTGGAGAGGAAAAAAGTAAAAAGAAAAATGGAAATCATTATTTATATTCAAATTGTTTTGTGGTTTTCCCACAAAAGTTTTAATAGCTTCCTCCAGGTTGTCCACTCAATGTATAATATTCAGAGCTATCCAGATGAAATTCCCAAGAGTTCAGCAGGATTTCTAATTGTATTGCTTAAAACCGTTCCCTGTCGAGAGCCATGCCAAAAGCAGGTTAGAGGCTTTTGGATCCGGGGTATTTCAATGGGTAGAGAGAGATTTAGAGATGAAAAGGCAAAGCGAGAAAGGGCACAGCATTTTTACATACTGTGGCTAGTTTGTGTCTAAATACAAACCTGGATACAGTATAGGACTTCATTTTTAATATCCACACTGTCATGCTTCTCAGAAGTTTTCAAAATATCGCTTATTATACATCTTTGCAGAACAGGCAGACTGGGGTTATCCAGATCTTTATAAACAGGCACATTTTAACAGATCACGAGTCTACATAGCTCAGAGGTGTCAAATGAAGAAACAGACTGCCTCCTAATGAAGTTCAAATAAGGAAAGCATTTAATTATGCATATCCAGTGCTTTGGACACTGCTTTTAAAGCAGAGAAAGTGTCATAACTCAAAAGTATTTACTCTAATGAAAAACTACAATTGTTCAGGCTGTTTCCAATATATTCAAATAAAAGAATATGGGTTGAGATTTTTCCCTTCAAGAACACCACTCAGGAAATTACATCCCATCCAACCCTTCCCCATTATCTTTTTGTCAGCAAATCCTATAAACCCACAAAATGCCAGGAATTAAATGCTAAGGTTGGCAATCTGTCATTGACATATGTTTCTGCCATTTTTATTTTTTTTTCCGCCAAGTCCTGAGATAAGGCTGCAGTTTCAGCCTTCAGCACGGAATTTCTTAGCACCAGTTAGTATGTGGTGGCTTTCATTCTCCCCCTTCCTTTTTCCCCTTCCCTTCCTCTAATCAATGTGATTTACTTTACTATCCCACAAGCCAACTTTTCAGGAGTCCTTGGGGGAAAAAAATAACACAACTCAACTTGCAGGTACTTGGAGGCACTCTGCACTCATAACAGCATGCTCCGAGGCAACACCATCGGCTTCCAGCACGACACTGGACAGCCCCATGATACACTGCCACAACAAAATAGTTTCTTCCCTTCGGGAAACCCTCAGCACAAGCTGTCCAAACATTATTTACAGTTTCAAGTGTTGCTTTATTTATGGCTGAAGTTCTCCCTGTTCAGAAGAGAGAGACTGAGTAACTTACTAGGAATGTTCCTGGGAATGGGGGAAAGGGGGAAATGAGATCATTCATAACTCCAGAGGCATTTACAGCTTTTATGCAAAAATTAAAATTGGAGCATTATCAAAAAAAAAAAAACCCAAAACCCACAAACCCAACCCAAACAACCTTAAGCTGGTAGCTTGCCAAGCTACAGGTGGGTTTTGTAAGAAGGGAGAGGATTCCAGCTTTCTTGTTTGGAGAAGAGAGGAAAGCATGACTTCTGGGAAGATTAAATACTTGAGGTAGATATATTTACACAATATGTGGGAAGTGTGAACAGATGCTACCTAGGAGGCCTCTCTCATGACAGCATCTCCAGAACACACGAGGGTTTTTCATTTGGATTTTGTTTGTGTGGTGGGTGTGGGCTTTTCTGCAAGAAACAAAAATAATTTTTAAAAAGTGTTTTGCAATCGAAAATATTGGCTTCTAAGGCCTTCCGAATGCATCTATTAATAGCTTTTTTGGTAATTAATAGAAATAACTATTGTAGTCTTCTTACCTGTAGATTTCCAATACAGAACAACTCAGTCTGAGTACTGAACTTAACACCAGCAGGTGCCGTTTGCAGCAGTGGTAAATACAAACGCTCCCACTGACATCCCTCCTGGTTACAGATGCTCCCCACAGCTGCAAACTCAGTCCAGACCCCAACCTCCCCAAAACTCTGGCCTGCAATTTTGCTTTTAACAGCGGTTTTCAAATCAATGGTAGGGAGATTGTTTCTTGCAAAGATACTCTAGGATAGGAAAGGCATGATGAGGCTTGCCCGAGGCCAGACGGGCAAGGAAATCAATGGGAAAATTAGGAAGAGCAAACAGGATGCACACCACCAGAACTTCTTGTACTTAGTTCATTATAAAGCAGGGCCCACATCAGTAATGACAAAGAAACGATATCATGATTTGTTTGGTTACAGCTATAGGCATCATCATTTTGTGAAGAGTTGGCAGCTCCCAAATAGTTGACTTCCAGAGGGTTCAGTTAAATATAACCCTCTCTGCCTGAGCCAGGAATAAAATCTATTTCATTTAATGTGATTTCAGCTAAATCTGAAGAGTTAACAGCCAAAGAGCTACATATTGATTATGCCACTTCTATTCTGATGAAAAGGACTTCGAAATAGCACCCAGAATCCAATATTTTCCTTGATTCCATTAAGTTCTGCTACCAAAGGTTTTCTGTTTATTTTTATTATGAAGTAACATACCCACAGGAATCTCTTCCAGGTCACCCTGGGCATTTATCCGCCCATACAACAAATACACAGATGCAACCATACCCCCATACACACAAACACTCATTCCTCCACATATGCTCCCCTTCCATATCCTTAGAGTAGAAAAAAATAACAGAGACTGAATTTGTTTCAGTGGCCCAAACCAGCAAGGAAGTTGGGCATGTTCTCAAGGCTGCTGATGGAAGCACAGTCATTCATGCTGCTTTGTAAGAAAACAGAGAAATTTTAAGAAGTGTGATATGCACATACATGGACACCATATACACCAGAGAAAATGCCTGGTTAGATAACCTCTTCTACTTCTAATGCTTCGCAGTGATTTAGCTCTCTACCCTGGGGGCTTCTAGGTAGATAGGCAGGCAGTTTTAATACTCTCCTCTAGCTCATTAAAAATATCAATCGGGGAGCTCTGCTGAAGCTGAGTGAGCATCATCCACATTAAAGTAAACAAAAGCACTTCCCACCAAGGTTCATGTGGCATCATCCATCCTTGTGCACGGCCAACGCAACGTTCGTTCATCTTAACTACCTCTTAAAATTGGAAAGATATTTTCTTCCATCTTATGTCACTGCAGAAAAATTAAGGGGGTATAAAGAAATAAGCCAGGATGGTCATAAATCAGACTGGTTTACTTGCTGTAGTCATACCCTGAACTGATCGTTATCAAAAAAATAACCAGAAGTAACATGTTGTTCTTCTGGATACCTATAAGTTAATTATGGGTATCATAGTCATATGTGTATAATGCTGAGCTATGGAGAGGGGAAAAAAAAGAAACTGAAAAAAAACATGCAGCAAATTCATAACTGAGGTCCGTGGCTTAAAAGTAGCAGGTTTTGATAGCTGAAGCTTTCTTGTACTTGATATGGCTCCTTACAGTAATAAGCAGCAAAGGTAAAAGAAAAAAAAAAATTAAATAAAACAAAGAGACCTTTTATTAGGCTCATGAAAATAACTATGACAAAACAATCTAGCAATACCCATTAGGACTGTGACAGTACCTAGACAGCTGGAGATGAGGAAGCCAATGATCCCACCTCTGTACAAAGACGAGCAACCCTCTCTCTGAAGAAGGCTTGAGCTCAAGAGACAGATAAAACCTCCTTTAGTTTTGATGCTGTCCTCTGCAGTGCCTCATCATCCTCCAAACAGAAAGCAAGTCTGGTAACATTTATTACCTTTTTAATCCAGGTTCAGTATCAAAAGAAATCCAAGTGCAACATAACTCCTGACAATCACCTTTGCCAGGCATATTAGGAGAGCGCTATTTCACCTCCTGCAAGGAGAGGCAGAATTTCTAATGCAAACTTTAGTAGCATATTCTAAATTTTTCAGATTTCTCCCTATAGAAAGAGATTTGCTCCAGTAACAGTATGCTTGCTTGGCTGTATTCTCCAGTCCTCCTGCCCACATTTAGAGAAGAAAGCAGGATATCTAGAGGGGAGAAGCCCTGTCATATCATAATTTTTGACTGGTTCAACAGCCTGACTGCAAGGTGCACAAGTAGAGCTGCCTAAATTGGTGGCATCTAGTTAACAAAAGAAGTCAAGATTTAGTGATGAATTAGCCTGCAAACAGCTTAGCATGACTAATGCTGGGCTCAAGCATAATTCTTCTGTCTTCAGGAGCCCCACAAGCAGCCTTAACCCTTCTGTACCAAAAACTGTCAGGTGAGACACCATCAACACACAAGCATGTAAATCCAGCACGTCACACTATAGGAAAAAAATGAGCTGCAAGAAAAAATGTGTATAAGGACACCATGTGTTAACCATTCAAAGTAGGTATGAAACCCCAGTAATTATGTGTTTGCTAAAAAGGCTGATTTCAAGATGGACCTAATCATCAGCAAGAGCTTCACTGGGGCCAGATGTCCCGGAATTAAGCCTGCCCCCACCACCCTCTCTCTTTCTTTGCACAGCAAGAAAATTAGGGTCTTATGTCTTGGGAGTATAAAAATAAAAGCACAGCCTTCTTCCCCATCCAGCTTCCTCCTCCTCTGCTCCACATGGAAAGCTTCCCCTTCCATGCTTTATCACATCTCAGGTTAGAAATCAAGAAAGTGCAACACAATTTTTCCTTTGTTTCTTATTTTTTCTCTCTATCAAGCTACGGACATGGAACAGCACCTACGTGCAGTTGCCAACTAAAATGCTTAATGCAACATCCAAAGCTATCCCAGCCAGAGTCCCAAGCAAAACTTTGGAAAAGCCAGAGGAGAAATTGAGAGAAAAATCCCTCCTCTCTCTTTTTTACCCTGAGCCAACAAAGCATGGCAACACTGCTTGTTCCAGAAATACTCCTTAGTCCTGCACTTCAAGACATCAATATTTTGGTCAAATTTTCAGCTCTCTGCTGTGCATACTCATCTCCATATAATGCAAGACCTCCAGGGTACAGCACAAGTCAAAGCTGAGAGTACAAATAGCAGGGCAAGAGCAACAAGTTATCAATCATCAAATCCAGCTTACTCTTCGACACGTTTTTCTTAAAAAAAATGTTCTGAAATCCACATGGCTTTTGACTTTGGTTTGGCACAAGGATAGCAGCCTGGTTTCTGGTCGCTTGAGCAATATGTTCCCAAGATCCAGGCTTGCTCCCAACATCACGTTGTCTCCATTTCTCAGTTCACACAACTTCAACTCAACGCGCGGCTCCAGCCCCTCAGCAAACCGATGCCAGCGGCCGGGGATTGATCTCAGCTTGCATCCAGGCCCCAGGTCCTCTTTGGGGAACTGCCATGAGGTAAGCTGAGTGGGTGTTAGGGAACAGTACACCTGAGTTACTATGACCGACATCTGGCTCGTAACTCTGCACCATGCTTTTGCTCCTTATTGCTTTGATTTAAAAAGCTCCTACTTAGGGATCCTTAAAGAATTAAAAGCATGGGGGGAATGAAACACCATTTGTAGGGTTTTAAGAACTAGCATGTTTCCTCCATAACCGTTTTCAGGCCTCTCTCGACTTCAGTGGGACCAGATTTTAAAGACAAACACAAGTTACTTACAATTCACTGAGAAAGCCCCTAAGAGAAATGATCTTAAAGATATCCCGTAACTCAGAATTAAAACATTAACCTGCTCTGCATGGGCAGACCAGAAGACATGAACCACAGGAGAGGGTTTGGGGAGAAGGTGGCACAACAGCTACCGCTCAGCTACGATGAGGCAAGGAACATCGTAAGCTACAGAGAACTGTATATAGCATCACTAAAGGGACAACAACATCTGTCATGTGCTGCATTAAGCCACCCCTGGCCTTTTCAGAGCAATTCTTCAGTTGCTTAAAACAACTGATAGGTCACTTTGTGTATTAACATCACCATTCGGTAGAGCTGCCGCCTATGGCTATAAACCAGATTTTGTCTGACCTTGGAAACTGAGCGGACCTGGGTTTGGCTACTGCTTGGACAGAAGAATACATTGGGATCTTGAGCACAAAAGGCAAAAACCAATGGTGGTCAACTGATGTTTGCTCAGGTGTGGAAAGGCTGGGCAGAGCCTAACAGTGAGGTTTTAGCAGCAGCCAAAGACTGGACAAGAAAAGGTATTGCATTAGTGTCCAGGTCTTTATGGCAGCGGCGTCACTCATTAAGTGACCGACTTCATTAGCGATGCCAGCAGCAAACCACCACAAAGAGAAGAGACAGGCTCGTAACCTTTGAGTTTCATCTGTGCATCTCAGAGATTCAGACTTGGGCTCACCGTCAAGCTACCACCTGAGAGAGGTAATGCCACAGGGCACGGGCGCTGAGCACCAGCTCAACCCCAAGCATGACCTCAGAGTCCCCACGCCAGTCTCTCTTTTTAAATAAATCACACGCGGATTCACGCTGAGTCGCCTCCCTGTTCAGAGCCTGTAACAAGATGCCCATCTCCTTAATGTGTAAAAATTAAGCCACTCTGAAATTAATTATAAACATTCACCTCACTTAGCTGAAAACTATCTGGCACAACAGTCAAGAGTCAGATTAAAACTCCAGCCTGTCCAGCTCACTTCTCTGACTTAAGAAGTTAATACCTTGTCATATTACAGGTGACACACTCGCCTCACTCCACTTTGCATAACATTAACTGCAGGATTTTCTTCAGTGCCTCGGTTGGGAGCAAAACGACCTACATACATGCTTGCTAACGCACAGTGACATGCAGAAACCAAAACTCAAGCATCCTCATATGGAAAACTGTGCAAAGATGGGATAGGACTTTTCCTAATTCAATATATATATATATATGTATGTATGAATACACACACACAGACATAGAGAGTAGTTTGCTGGCAGAGCGTTTTATTTTATTTTTGGCAAATATTTGGCCTGGCCTCTTACATACCAGGAACGTAAGCTAAAATGTTTTGGGAGCTTTCCCTTAGAGAAGAGGAAATTTCACTCCTGTATTCCACTGTGTTTCTCCAAATGGGATTACTCTGCAGACTTTCAAGTCTACAAAACTAGGGATCTTTGGTTTTCTTCTCTGCCTTGGAAAAGTCCCTGTCAAACAAGGGTAACTCTTCTTTTCTCCCACCCTTTGTCCACCTTGTCTGCCTAGAGCTGTGTGGTTTTCAGGATGGAAACTGTTTATAACCAAAAGGGCTCTCACCTTTACTCTCACAAAGAAATAAACACTAGCTACTCTGCTTGCATATTTAACTATGGATACAGCTTTCCTAAAAAATTAGGAAGAATTAAAATATTCCACTGAAGACAGTATAATACGGAATAGGTTTGGGGAAAGGAAAGGGAGATCTCATGGAGGGCTTGTCTACACTGGCAAATAATATTCTGTTAGAACATGACACTTGAAGAGCACCATTAACAGCTGGGATCTGCTTTTCACATGGTATCATCTGGCACAGCTGTATAATTTTTTTGTGTGATACTTGCACAGATTTGTATCTGACACAGACGACCTTCCCAGTCTATATGGGGCAGCTGGCTGAAACCACAAGTGCCCTCCGAGTGTCCAATATTTTGGGACAGTTCAAACAAAACTGACCCACACACATTCCCCCAGAAAAAAAACAGGAAACAATTTCAAAATGCTTTTCCAGACCTAAAGTTTAGCCAAGCTCAACCATCAACAATGTAAGAACAATTCTTATTATGCCTGCAAGAGCGCTGGGTCTTAAAAAAAGAAGTGCTACAGAAAAACACAAGGGAAAAGCATAGTCACCACCTTTGCAGTTCTTGTTAAATTGGACAAAATGTTCTAACATTCTTCTGTGAGAAGCAAGTTGTTGAAGACAAAAGAAAATAGCCCAATGTTTCTTGGGGTTTTTTCCCCCCCCCGAAATTTTCCTCAAATAAATTAGATGAGGAACTTCTATGCAAGAAGTTTTGCTGCAAAAAAACATTGTCAGTATTCATATTTTCAAAAACATGTTTATCCACTCCTTGCAAGTGGTGTGCAGAGAGGTCGTGACATAAGACTTCAGCCTGAGGGCCAAAAAAAAAGGTCAGGGAAGGTCTGACATGTGTTGTTCACAAGCAGAGAGCTACAGGATTTCCCTCCTCCTCTGTCGAAACCCTGTCCTACATTTCCCCATGCCTTGTGAGTCAAAACCACTGCCTCCAGGCAATGGAAAAAAATTCACCCAAAGCAAGGAAAGCCCTGCTACGTGCAGAAGAACAACCACTGTGGATGTTCGGGTTACTTAAGACAGGCACATTTTTCTTTTCCCTGTGGCAAAATTGTTTAAATGCATATGGAACAGTAGATTGATAGTCGCAGGAAAAAAAATATTATTCCTTTTTCTTTCCTTGCGCTAACTTACAAGTCGTACAAAATAATAAATTCAGACTTATGTCCTGATAAACAAAACCGCAGCGAAGCATGGCATAATTTCTCCTCTTTTGCTGCTGTCTACCTCAGCTTTCTTAATTCATGCCACATTTAATCTACATGTAGGAAGTCCACATTTGTTTCTAATAAGAGAAGGAAAGTAATGAGATGTCAAGGAACAGTTTCCTTAGGCCAGACTTCAAAGGTGAGTCTGGCAGCTTGTCCTGCATTTATTGTTTGCGTCAAGCTTAAGATTTTCTAAAGAGCAACTGCCCATTTAAAATAATTATAAGCTGCAACTTAAACCCAAACGGCACATGAATGTATGATAAAACACTTACACCATCGTCCAAATTTCAGCATCAGCCCTGTATCAGGGAACACATAGCTCCAGATGCTGGATTAAAACAGTACATACAAGCTGCAAATGAGCATATAATTCTTTCAGCCAATGCAGAAGGGTCATGGCGCTTAATGCAAAAGGAACATTAAATGAAAGTATGGACTACATTATCTCAACATATGAGCTGCAACAAGAGCTACTTCTGGTGTGCCTATCGGCTGTATCTACCCTGGATCAAGAGACTGAGTCCCCAATAAAAAAGTCATTCCACTAAGGGATTATTTTTTCTGCTGACTATTCTTTTAATCAAACTTCTGAATTACGGCAGAGTTGGGAAAAACAGGGAATACATGAGGCAAAAAGAGAAAAGACACCCTGCTTACTGCTTGTCCCGCAGAACTGCAACGCTCGTTTGGGACGGAGCCTTGCTGGTCCTGAAGCCAGCACAAATGTTTGCCCAGGAAGGGGAAGCCCTTGAAAGAAGGGCCATAGCAGCAGATTAGAAGCATTAGGATCCAGGTTCAATACTAAAAACCAAAACGAAAAGGCACTACCTCCCCATCGATAAGCGCAACACAAAAAACCTGCAAGGTCTACGACATGCAAACATTGAAGTAGGCAAAATTACTAAACAGGCAGCCAACCTGCGTATCGCAGGCACTACTGCAAAACAGAGTGTACCTTCTAATTGATACCATTTTTTAATGTGTGTGTGTCTGTGTCCATGTATTTATGAACACATACACACTTAATCATCTTTCAGCACACACTCTGAGTCAGCAGATAGAGGAAAATATGTTTGTGCGGTGTTTAAAATGACACCCTTTAAAACGAAACCATCTAAATCCGGTGTTAGAGAATTAATGAGCTTCTCATGTAAATCACGCATAATTTACAGTGGAATTTGTCCTTGTGCCAACAACCACTTGCACTGCATAATAACGAAGGCAGGGCTTCAGAGACACGAAGCCATCCCCAGACTATTTGTGTCCTGCCTCTGTTTTTCCCTGAGGAACCAAAAGACTGTAAACCCTTTCAAAGAGCGATGACACGAGGCAGCAAATAATCCAGTCTCCATCTCCCATTTCTCCTTTCCACCGCTGGCTGAGGAATGTTACAACCATCACCCAGGGACGCTCATTTTAAGAGCTATTAATTTTCATTTAAGAGCACTTGAAGTTTAGGCACAGCCCAGTTTTGGGTTGTACACCCGAGATGAACGTTAAGCCTTTGTAACACTATTGAAGGCCTTACCTGTATTTTAGGCAAAAGGAGAGGCAGCGGCAGCGTCAAGGAACAGAGAGGACTACCGCACACCAGCCAGCCACGCACGAGAGATGCAGCCGATGCACGCAGACCCAGAGCCGTATTGCAAACACATCCCTTCCATTTGAGCCAAGCCCCATTTCTGCTGGGGAAGAAAGCCTGAAACCCCTCACAAACACAGCCCTGAAAAAGCACGTTTCTTTTTTTTTGGCTGATTAGTATTAGCAAACACGAAGCCAGTGCCTCACGTACCACCACCAGCACCCTCTCACCACCATCAGGCAAAAAAATCCCACCCCAACAAGCCACTAAAGAGCAGTATCCAGCCCAACAGGCTTCTAGCAGGAGAAAAGCTAAATACCTCCTCCCTGCCCACAGCTGGAACCACAGCTGGGAGCCATAATGCCTCCTAACAGGGGAACAAGGCAGAGCTGGGGGCCTGAATTTGGCACACACAGGCAGCTGAATTTCACCCAGAGAAACGTCCCGTGCTCTCCCAGCTGTGGCACCAAAGCAAAACAACTTCTTGGTCCCTGTCCTTTCCTTTTTCCTTTTGGGGGGACCATGGCTCGTGTGCACTGTGTGGGTTTGAGGGGTGTATGGAGACAGAGCGAGGCTCCTGGGATGCAGGAACGGGAGCAGCAGTTTGGGGTGTGCATGGAAACACTTAATTGTCCTTCCCTCCCAAAGCCACAAATGTAAATCTGTTTCCGTATCACCTCCACAGCCTCTTCTAAATGTATTTACAAGGGCTCCCCTGTCTGTTCCTTTCTGTTATTACAAAGCATTCGCATTTGATGCCTGGGCCATACAAAAAGGCATTCACCTATCCTTTCCTACCACTCTGCTTAGCAGCCACACAGAAGAGCTCATTAATAACCCACCCCCCACGCAAACCCAGACGAAGGAAGCCTATATTATAAAACCTGGAGGGATCACACTGTCGCATTGTGCGAGGCTGTGCAGGAGGAAGCAATAAAAACGGGAGTCTGATTTTTGAAAACAAAGGACGCATTCTGCCCGGGCGTGCTCACGGCTCCCAGTAGCAGCGTCCATCACTGCTGATGGAAATGGAAGAGTGGCAGGTGGAGGAACATCCCCATTAGCACAAGTTAGGTATCTGGGGTGTCAACAGTCCAGTCCCAGCAGCTGTAAGAGCTTTCTCAGGTGCTGCAAGTTTCCCCCAACTTGTGCTTTTGCTGCTGAAGGTCCCATCCACAACTGCTGGTTGGGACATTTATAATTATTGAACACGGTACCTGGGTTTAGTGGCATCATATCTGGATTTCTCCACCTCTTTCTCTTCATTGTTAATAGCATCGCCTGCCCAGTCCAATCCAGTTGTTTTTATTCTTTTCAGATTTTCCTGCCTCCTTTTCTCCTTCCAAGCCTTCTTCTCTGCCATCCTGACTGGTCAATAACTTTTATTAGTACTAGTCATTAAACATCCCGCTCAGAGACAAGACCAGGTGCCCAGTGAAGCCCAAAAAACTCATGGAGTATGGAGTGCAATATATGCCTTAGGGACATTAAACGATAATGTAGCCAAAGCTTCCAAGTGGAGCCAGGATTTCACCTAAAGTCTCTGCTTCTCAGACTTAATGATTAAACTAAATGAGAGTTTCCCATTTCACTATTGGTTTGAAAATCTGATGTTCAATAGACATGAAAGTACACTTCTTCTGCCACCTTCTTCTGTATTTCTTTGTTTTTCTCATGGAGTTTGCCCAGCAAAACCTATGGAGCCTTTCAGTGGTGAACTCTACTCCGTGGGAGTGAGGACAGCATGATCTGTGCCTCATTTTGCACAGCAAATTTGGCATAAGCAGAAACACACCTGAAATCCCACTGCCATTGGGCTGAAGAGCATCAACATCAAAGCTGGCGCCAAGTCCTCTCAGAAATCCTCCCAGCCTGTCCCAGCTGAGCAGCTGCTGAACAAACGTCTTCCAGCCACCAGCGAGATCTGGGATTTTTTTTTCCAGTTCCATGATTGTATAAAGGTATCTCACAGGCTGGAAGCAAAACGTTTGTGCAGCCCCCCCAGGACACGAAGCGAGTCCTGTACTCATCTGAAATACTCATTAAATAAAACTATAGAAATAATGGCCTCTTTGTCTGTGGGTGGTCAGGAAATAATGAGTTAAAGCTCTAAGTAGCCCTGACTTCTTAGCTTATCTCAGTGGTCATTAACTGGTCATTACTGGTGGAGATAGAGGCCTCTAATGCCTCCCTATAACGCAGCATTGGCTGCACACCTCCACAGTGTCCTACCCTGATGAGGGATTCATGGCAGACAAGGAAAGTATAATCTCACGCCATATATTCACAAACCAAACCATTCACAGATAAAACCAAAAGGAAGCGAAGCCCTGTGAAATGGCATCTCACGAAGAGAGCTGGTAAAGGGGGAGCAAGCATCTCTCTCCCTCCTCCACTTGCAGCCTTTCCTCAGGACCCGTCCGCTCTTCGTCACACATAAGTAAAATTAATTCCTGCTCTTCTGTTCCTCCTAATGAAGCTTCTCAGAGCAGCTCAGAACTACAAACATTTACATAATGACTTAATTTTTAGAATCAATTAGGAATTTTCAAAAAGTCTTTCTACCGCCAAAGCTCTGCACCAAGCCAGCTGCTTCGCACGCCTCCCTTGCAACTGCGAGCAAGCTCCCTTCAGGTTGCAGAAGGCAGGCAATGCTCCTTCAGTTTTAAAAGCCACCAAATTACAAATATTGCAACTGTGCAAGAAAATTAATGACCTTGAAGGTTCGGCAGAAGTTCCACCACATTTAGATTAAATGGGGGGGGATGACCCCCAAAAAAAAAAAAAAAAAAACAGCCCACCACACAGCAACCGGTAAGTTTGTTTAAAACAAAAAGCAACTGTTCTCCACCTCCCTTAGATTTTGCACTGTAACCTTTTTTTGCATGTTTCCTAAGGAAGCGAGAGCAATGCAACTGCCCTTTTTTTGGTCTCTCTTATTTGTCTTCCCTCCCCGCCCTGCACCTCTGAACCCACTGGTTGCCTTCAATCACGTTTGAAAGAAGGGTAGAAAGATAAATTGATTTTTTTCATGATTTGTGAACACTGGCAGCTGGACTAAGGAAGAGATGCCAATCAGACTGCTGCCTAGGGAAAGGCAAGTAAAATTCAGCTGTTAAACGCAACTTGAGAGTGGATGGGTGACTAATTAGCAGACGCAAGCAAAAAAAAAAAAAATTAAAAGCTAATGTTTCACTCAAAAATGAAAACATCAGAGTTAAACAAAACAAGAACTATGACATACTGCACAAAAGATCTCACGTTAAAACCAGCCTGAGTGTCATAAGGCAACTCAGAAAATCAGACTCCCTGCAGCTCAAAATGACGCTGTTCCTGCGCTGGGGAGCCCAGCTTCCAGTAATGTTTGATTACAAAAAACATTAACCATTAACCAGTATGCAAGAAGCAGCCTGGGGGGCATTTTGCCCCCCCC
>JANZLQ010000007.1:27563154-27581783 GCA_026212715.1 Elanus axillaris | reverse complement strand
GTCTTTCCCCCTCCACTTCTCAGGGACTCCTCGCTGTGGCCCTGCTCATGCTCTGCTGTGGTTCTGCTTTACGCATGGTCCCAGCATGTTATTCAAGCTCAC
The DNA here is from genome assembly GCA_026212715.1 of Elanus axillaris. NCBI lineage: Eukaryota > Metazoa > Chordata > Aves > Accipitriformes > Accipitridae > Elanus > Elanus axillaris. Next base: position 27,581,681 of record JANZLQ010000007.1, on the reverse strand, counting down.
CAAAATCCAAGGTACACCTGGAATACTACGGCTGTGCTGTACATGCACAGATTTTCCTTGCTGTGCCCAAGAAGGCGCTCACAGCTTTTTTTTTATGGAGCTCACAGCTCTGTAAAAAGTTTGAGCCCTTCCTCTCCAAGGACTCACGTTTTGGTTACTGCAACATCCTCTCCTGTGGCCTTGCAGAAAATCATCTTGACGCATTTGTTTTCTTTCAAAACGCTGCCATGAAGATCCTTTCCGCACCTCGTTGCTTAGACCACATCCCAGTTCCATGTTTTTCTTTTGCGGTTACCTCTACTTCACACATCCAGAATATACGCTGTGCTTTTAGCTGGAAGTTTTTTTTCATGGCTTATCTCCAACTTGAACATCACCTCTCCCTCTCCCAAGACGTACTTCTACTCTGCCACTAACAGCAACTTTTTCCCCCTGAATTTCTATAGTCGTAAACCAAACAAATGGGCTTTCTCTTACACTGGCATGCAGAGAAGAGCCACTCATTGCTGAAAACCGCTCTCTGGTCCTTCCTAAACCCCTCCCTTGCTGCAATGCAGAAGACAGACCCCACATATGGTTTTGAAGTCCCGCAGACACAGATACGCACCGAGCAGGGTATAGGAAACACCCTGGCCTTGTAACTGCCACCAAAATCAACACATGCAGCTCTACTTGCAGCTATAGTGTATTTATATGATGGATTTTTAATAAATCTTGCTTTCTGGCACGCTGAGGCTAACTGGTGTGGATCACTGTCCCACAGCCTCTCTACGCCCTCCCTACACCCCTTGCAAAGGGGGGGCTCTGGGGCAGGTGCCCTTCTCTGCTCTGCAGTCATACAGCACATCTGGTCCCGGTCCACATCTGGGGCTCCCAGATGCTACAGGAACTGGATAATATTTGGATAATAACAATAACATGCTCTGCTGTTTGTATTATAGCACCTTGGCGATCGTCAGCGTGCCTTATGTGTGACTTGAACTTGCCCATTGCTATCTCTACATAGCAATTTTGGAAGAGTCCTAGAAAGCCTGATTTCCCTCAAAATCATCGAGGATCCAAGGCAGGGGCTTGAGGTGGGAGCCGGTTGGCATTCCCAGCAGCTCTCAGCCCTCTCCCTCCCCTCCACCACATTTTACATCCTTGCTCTCTTCCAGCTGGGTCACCTCCTGCCAGTCAAAGCCCTGTTTATTTTCAGCAATAGGCAGGAGGAGCCTCAATTAACAGAAAACAGGTAGTTTCTGGTTTTCATCAAAATCTGCAGGGTTGTGGCCAATGTGAACAGGAGAAATCACTTGGCAAGGGGTTTGCAGGACAGCAAAGCAAAATTGAGGGGATGCTTGCTGGAGTGAGCCCATGAGACCCAAGTGCTGCTTCAGCCAGGACAGCATCCCTGCATCCTCAGGGAACAAGCATCCAGGTGAGAGGAAAACTGGGGCTTGCCCCGTCTTCGCCAGCTGTTCAGTTTTGGAACTTAAAAGCCTGTAATTCAGCAGTGAGTGGGCACACATGAGCCAGCGTCCAGACGTGTGCTGAGTGAATAGAAATGTGTTGTCGTGTTTGGGGTTTTTTTAAGAAGCTTAACCTCATTAAGGCTTTTTTAATTACATCTTCTTAGAAGGCTGCTGTAATTTCTCTGTATGTTTAACAGCAGGGATGAGACATTGGACGGCTCTCAAATTTGGTGTCATTTTTGTAGGAATGATACGAAAGCAAAAAGAAACATTAAGTTTAATGTACCTCTGAGTTCCTTAGGCTCCTTTGAAAGTGATGTAAGGAAGAAGATTTAAAAAAAAAAAAAACAAAAAACAAAACCCAAAACCCAACAGGCAGACATTAACTTTATTTTCTCCCTGCACACTGCGTATCTTGATGAGCTATTTGGCATTCCAAACTCCGCATCTGCAAAAAGAATAAAGGAAGACAAAATATTCTGCAAATGCAAATACACAGCTCTACATTAAGCTGAGTATCTCCTGATATCTCTCTATAAAATGAAAGCAGTGCTTAAGTTCTAGTTCTGGAGTACCTGAACTCCACAGAAAAAAAGCAGTTCTTAAAAAGATCTATTATTGAGCAGTCTGCAGGATGACACATCTGCTTCTTAATATATAGGAGGCTGGGAAGGCTGTGGCTGTGAGTGATGGATTCTGAAGTATTGCCTATGTACATCAAATCAGGCTGCTTTTTGTCAAAGGAAAAACAGAGGTCTCACAAAGCGAGAGCGGGAGACAGAAGTTTTAGCAACAAAAATGTAACAGTAATAATTATTAGCTTCCATTTTTTTCGGCAGACAAAAGAGCAATCACTTTAATTCTTCTGTATCTTGCCAACTCTCCTATTTCTTAACTCTAACAATTAGCACGCCAAATGAATATGAACCAGGATGCAATTACTGAAGAGCCAGGGAGGGGAGGGGAGACAAGGGCAGAACGACTACATGCTCAAATTATTCCACTTTAAAGAACATCTCAGTGAAACAAGCTCATGCACACTATTAGCTGAAGTAAAATGAGACGAAAAACACCATGGAAGAAGAAGAGATGTAAAACTAGACCTGCCGTTCCCTTTCCTCTATGTGCTGTGTGTGGGAGAGAACTATTCCTACAGCCCTACCGAGGACTTTGTGTTTGCCGCTACTGCACACACATCTCCTCGCTGCAGTGTTGATGGGATTTGATAAAAACAAAATGTTTCTTCTTCTTTCTTCCCAGCTGACATCTACTGAAGACATACATATCTCATGTCACCAGCATCCTCAAATCGTAACAATTGATTTCGACAGCTTTTCTTTTTTAAATCAGAAATTGGGGACATGCAAATTCTACATTATCTTGCAGCTGCGTAAACCTCCGTCCCCAAGACAAATACTGTTTTCACAGAAATAAAGAAGTTCTGTTAGCAGGTTAATATTGGTATCATTTTAAAAATGTTTCTTCACAAGGGGGGAAAAAATCTAGTATGAATTTTCAGATATTAAGATGAAATATGTATACATAGTGGTTTTATTTTGTTTCCAATTACCTTTTCCCAGTATTAAGGGATCTCTTAGAAAGGGACCCCCTTAGCATCTGAAGCAGAGAGACGGTGGCAGGACATTCATAGCATCACAGGGCAATCAGAGCCAGAGGACAAGCTGCAAGAAGGATGAATACATTTGGGACTGTTTACACACACAGGTCACCTGCTGATTTTTAACCTCTTGCAGCCTGCAGAAAATTAAACCGGTCATCTCAGATACTCTGCCGTTACCGCAACAGTCCTCGGTGGCCCTTATGGCCATAAAGATCACCCAGGACACCCACGGAGTGACGGGGGTATATAGTTTTGCAGTTAGGTCAAGTCTGCTTGCAGCGGAGGCAGAAGTTTCTTGGCAGCTGCTCTGGGTGTACAAACCTCCGGCTCGGGGTGTAAGGGTAATTTTGCACTTACTTCCCTTTTCTAGTATAGCACGTACATATACATTAGCCGCAGAGGCATGTGCATGATTATATAAACCTTCCCAACCAAAACACTCGATTCCACATCCTTCTTTCCCCAGGGAGCAGATGAAAGAGCACATACAGATTTGCACCGCTGGAAGCTATTTGGAAACTGCAGCAGTAAGAGTGATACCAAGAAATGACTGAAGAGAGAAAAACAAAACCACACGAAACCAAGGCGAAGTGGTGTGTCAACCCGACCTGGCCAGATTGATCAAATACATTTGTTTTCAGTTAAAAATGACCTTAGGTGGAGTGTTATCAGTCCATATATGTGGATACATAATACACACTTTTTTATAGTGCAAACACGCAAGGAAGAAAAAACATAAGAGGGTTCCTCCAGAAAACCTAACTGCAAACTTCCTGGCATAGCTGCAGCTAAGCCCCTGCCTTAATCATGCATATGTTTTGCATTATTTTTTATTGACTTTTCAAACTCATAAAAGGACAAATTAAAAGAAAATCTCAATGACCAGTCACACAACCGATCTTTCTGGGCTCGTAATCCCACAGACCTTTACAACGCAGACTTATTTTAAACACCTGGGTAATCCTGTTGAAGTCAGGGAGATTACTCACGGACGTGAAGTCAAAGATGTGAATCACCGGCCGTCCCTACTGATGGACAAGGCATGACTCCCACAGAGACCCTCTTGAAAGGCAGAGCCATAATGGTGATTTTTTTTGCCACATTTTTTCACGAGGAAAGCTAAAATAAGAAGCGATGCAAGCATGAGACGCATCGGCCGCTCATCTCAAGTGCGGAAAATCAGAAATATCTCAAAGGCAACTGGGGAGCTGGGGATAGGATGAAATGTTAACGCAACCCTTGCCTGACCCACAGTCGCAAGGTAACTGCTAAAGCCATAGTGGCTTCTAGCAAAAAATGAATATAACCTGCAGCGTCTTCACGGAGACTCAGCAAAATACAGGAAGTTCACCAACTAAGTAAGCATCAAACAAAGGATTATCTTAATTTATAAGGAAGCCACTCCAGGAGGAAACCAGACCAGGCAATTTTCATCTCCAGTGGGATCATGTCTACCTGTCTGAGCTGAAGGGAATCAACTCCATCAACAATAATTCCGCTTAAAGTCAGTAAATATCAGCCTGCTGCCCTAGAAGAGGCACATGTTCCACCGATACCTTTTTTTTTTTTTTTTTTTTCCTTTTTCCTTTTGCTATCTCCCATTCAAGTGTGGACCACTTCCAGCTCTGATTCTTGTTTAAAGTCACAAGAACCCCGGTATAATATTTCAAGCATCCAGGTTTGGGTTCTTTAATTGCAACTTTCTGCGACTTTATGATTTATTCATCTCAGGATGCACTCAAAAGTCTAGCATATCGCTGTGATCCCCGCACAGCATACTGTTAGCTTTAAAATTTCATAAACCACCACATACTTGACAAGTTGAAAAGTTAACAAGGGTTATAAGGCAGGGGAAAAAAAAGCATGCTGAGCTCTGATCAGCTCAGCCCCCAGAACTCCAGGCTTTTCAGAAGTGCAGCACAGAGCTTGCTATTAAAAAGGGAGACTCTATTACAATATTGGCTTTATGGCCCATGTTTCCCCATTCCTCAGCTGAGATAAAATACATGTCTCCTCTTTAATGAAAGCCATACTGACTTCATACATACTGGCTGTAAACTATCAAATGGGATCTCTGTCTAACGAATAAACGAAGTCTCGCTCACAGCTTTTTCTAAAGACCTTTGAAAAGAAAATGGCTTGTGAGGCCACTCACTCCTGCACGGTGGTGTGAACAGTTAGGAGCCACCAAAACCTGCCCTTCACCGCGCACACGTCAGTGACCACCTCCTCGCCGAATTCGGGGTGCAGCGGGGGAAGAGAAGAGAAACCTTGTGCATTTGGAAATGAGGTAGCCCTGAGTCGAAAGGACTATTCCAGATGTTTTGTTTAAAAGAAGACTCTTTATAGAAAAGAATTGCCAGAGAATTCAGCCTGGGAAGGTTTCTGCAAGGGTAAATCAAAGTTCTCAGCCTACGATCAGTAGAGAAACATTGCAGGCAGACACAGACAACGTTAGGTGGAACAAAAATAAATACATAAATATGACCACGACACCTTAGCAACATTATGGGCATTAAGCTGTACCTACATGGACCCAGAGACTTTTTTTTGCATGTCTACTGAATTACCTCACCAGTTTTTGTGCGTTCACCCTGATGCCAGGGACTTTTGCTATTCACAAAGTAGCTCTTTTCCGATGAGCAGGCAGTGAAATGAGAAGTACGTGGTAAATCTCTTTTCATCCCATCAGTGATGATGCAGCTCTCGCACGCACGCTTAGGCTCAGCGTCAGCTACTGCAGGTCTCCCTCGGAGATGAAGGGGCTTTGGCCGTACGCATCAACCGCCACATGAAGTTTTAGAGGATGACAAAACTGCCTTTCAACTGGTTTTCGAGTCAATAAACAGCACTTTCACAGCAGCTTACCATATCCGTTGTGCCGTGAATGGACTTCTTCAATAGGCAAGCAACAACAGTAATTCATTTTCATCCCAAACGAAACAAAAGGGCCACAGCTAAACCAGAAACCATGCGTGTACGGCACCGGAATATTTGATTACCACTTCTGAGAATATACCTGTGTGGCATGAAAAATCTCCCGGCGGACCGTGCTGCACTATGTTTTTATTTTCCAAATGCAAATTGAATTTAAGAGGCTTTGCAAAGCCTCTTTTGTTAACAAAATCAGCGAGCAGCGTGATGCAGTCCTGCCTCTCTCTTGCCTGCATTAGCAAGGACAGGCTCAAATCTGCAGCGTGGGGCAGGGGGGAACGCGCAGGCCGGTGGTGATTTGGTTTCTGCACCAAACTCAGAAATTAGGCAGGCCAGTGAGAAATTTCAAGCTCACTTAGTGAACACTGAGCTTATGAGAAAACACAGATTACTACAAGTTGGGCTGCAGTAGGCTCTCCTTGAAGAAGCGATGCTGCAAACTCAGAGGCATAATTTAATAAAATGCAGTGGGATTCAGGCTAATCATAAAACTTGCCATGATGAGAAGACTGAATGAAATTGCTTCTTCTCGTCCATTATGCCTTTATTTTTGATTAGGGACACAAAAGCCTGGAATCAAAATGTCAGGTTTTTTCATCCCTGACAGGTTCCTATGGATACTGGAAAAGGAAAAAAAGTGCCTTGATTCTTGTAAAGATAATTAGCATACCTTCAGAGAGAAAAATAGGTAGAGCCATTAGTGGCAGTCAGAGCCAAGCTCACGCTTGGACGCGGAGTTCTGGGAAGACCCTTTAATAAAAAGCCGAATCTTATCACTACATTGGTTTCTAAAATGGGTACATAAAAATACATTTATTTCATGCACTTGCCATGACATTTCATTACTTTCAAGAAAATGATACGCACTGGGTCTTGTTTCTTACTTGCTAAAATGTATACCACACTGCACGCTGGCTCTTGTTTCTTACATGCTGCATTTTGAAATATGGAGTAAAAACCTCCTCGGGCAGAGAGGGTAAGGGAAATGTATGACTCAATGGGAAGCTTAATAAAGCCGACTGGCATTACATGCAAAATTTTCCTTGTGTTACGCTCCCCAAACTCTTACCCTCTTTCTGTTGAGGCCATTAAAGCTGTTAAGTTGGGTTTCTTGTAATTTCTATCCCCACGCTTCTCAACCAAGAAAGAAAAGGCTGATTAAAAGTCTCTGATCCTTCCTGAAATGATACTCTCTTGCATCTGCCCAAGCGTTTCAGCAGCGAGCCCGCTGTCACGAATACTCTCACCATAAATCTGTCATCACCAGTTGACTCCCTCAAAGTGCCAGTTGCATGCAGAAATAAAGCCACATCACTGAATTACTCTTTTAATTGCTCTTATTTATGAATGTCAGTGACATCCAGAAGGCCAAAACCCAGATTTGCTGGGTATTTCTTCAGTCATCTGCATCTGAAGTCCCCTAGACTAACAGCCTGATTTCTCCTCTTCCAAGTCAAAACGTGATTGTGTTGATGGTGGTGGTGGTGTTTAAGGACAAAACATGCAGTTAGATCACCCTCTAAACTGTCAGTACATCTGTCTTTCACTAGGACTACCACAGCCTATATGGATAAGATGATTAATCACTTCAACTCTACCAGCCATTATTTCTAATTAAAAACTAACCCATAAATACCTATTTTATCGCTAGGTCTGTGTGGTAAATAAATTCAAGCGGTCAGTAAAACACTCACGAAGGAAATTACCTTTAAAAAATTACTTTTCATTTCCAAGCGTATCTTCCTAATTAAAATGGCTGTTTCCCATACGTATCCCAGCAGCACAGTCTGCAATAATTTAAGAGTCTTTGAAAGCACAATTCTGAACAAACCCATTAAAATAACTTCTTGCCATCATCTGTTCAATGGAAACTATAGCATTTTAATATTATAACACGCTTCTCATTGTTGACAACTTTACTGCTTCTCTATCTCCCAGCCAGGCGGTTAAGAATTAAAGCACAAGCACAAAGAAAAACACGCAAAATGTGCAACTTCCTAGACACGCAACTTTATACACGTAGTCTAACACACACACACACACACACCCCCCCAGCGCTGATGAGGGATGCAAATCTCTATGGGTAATTGTATCAGCCTTGTTTCCAGGCTCATCTCAAACCCAAGAGTTTCTTGGGGCACCTCGGGGCTTCCCTGGTAGGAAAAAAGCCCCTTTTTTACAGTGCAAAGAAGCAACCCCCCAGGGCGGGACTGCCAGGCTAAGACACTGTGTGTGGTCGGCATGAAAATGGAGATGCTAACACCCTTCTAATCATCCCTTCACATCTAGCACAGTCATAACTTACTTTCTGTATACAAGGAGGCATTAAACAAACCCCTCTGCCTCAGGAGCCCCCAAAGGACACGCTCCGTGGAAAGCAGAGCAGACTCCTCCGTTCCTGACGGAGCACGTGGCAGAGAAATGCAGCCCTGCTCCTTGGTATGGCTGCAGTCACCAGGGCAGAAAATGGGACCCCAAACCCTGAGATGTGGTTTTTTACGGCTCAAGTTTCCAGAGGATGAAGCAGAAGGACAGCGCTGGGCACAGGCGATGTTTTCAGTGCCAAGGAAGGAAGGAAGAACAGCTCAACTGAGACATGAAAAAAGGCAAATGCTGCAAGCAAAGCACCAGCTGAACTACCATCTATAAATATTTGAATTATTCCATGCAACATTTCAGAACATAACAAACAGACAGCACTGGGATTTATATTAAAATTATCCCTCTGTGTTGGTTCCTGTATGTGTATATGAATCATACATATTCTTCTTCAGATGCACTGCATGTAAAATTATAGATCGTATAAAAAGCTAAGGACCAGAGTTTCAAAAGCACTCGGCACCCGTTTAGATGCTAACTGTCAGCAGAGCGAGCGCGAGAGGAATCAGCTGATTTTTTTTGAGGACAGCAAGGATGGCAGAAACCACCACCACGCCCCTGACTTTTGCTGATACACAGCCTGGGTGTTACGACTTTTCCAAAACCAGGCCACCTCACTTAGGCTCTTAAGTGTGTGCTAAATGCACTTGAGAAAACCTGACCCTAAATGGCCATTTTTACCTACACCGACTCCGTTCAAAACCACAATAAAGCCCTACCTTAACACTGAGCCCAACTACAGCGCACTTGAAACATTTAAAATGTGCCATATGTATTACTAGTTATTTATTCTGTAGTATAAACACTTAAAAAATTAATTACACGCTCTGTCAGAGCTGTCTTAATATATAGGCAATCGCAACTATAAAACACTGCTGTGCTCTTTTCTCTAACCTCCCCCACCCTTTGAAATTACCTTCAGATGTTTGTTAAGGGACATTAATGCCTCTGAAATCTAGCAACAGCAAGAGGTAAAGTGGTGCACTCAGTTCAGTGCCATGTATTTAATTCCTGCATCATTAACTGGTAGCCACTAATTTTATCCTTAAAGGATGATACAATTTTATGGGACTTTTCCAGAGACCAATTCTTGTAACTCTTACCACTTTGGGATGACAAAAAAAACCCAAGTCTCTCCTGAATTGCAATTCTCCAGCTCACGTGGTTTTATAAGGCTCTCAGTGTGCTGCTGTGGAGTTTACAGGGCGATTCTCCGTCTGCCTGGATGGACACGCAGCAGGAACAGCTCTGGCAAACGCGTCTTCAGCATCACTTCCACTGAGCCGCAAAGGTCTCCTTGGAGGTAACCAGCAGTCAAACACTGGAGTGGATGCACAAAGCCACGCTGGACAACAGGGCATGGGAAAACTGGCTTGAATATATACATATTTTTGAACTCGGAAAGGAAAACAGGACCGTGAATATGAGTAAAACTTAACAGACGACCGCTCCAGCATGGGATTTGTTGAAAATGATCCCTACACCTTGGAACTTATGCAGGAGGAAATGAAGACAATGCATTTAGCGAGAGGCGTTTTCCCTATTTCATTAACTGCAGGGTGATTACCAATCAGTTGTGAAAGTTATTAAAGCAATTTGTAACTTTAGGCATCTAATGGCATTTATGCAGGAGGGAACCAGCAGTCAACACCAGCTAATGCAGCTTGAGGTGGTTTTGGTTTTTAATCTATCATAAGCAAATTACAGCCACGCTTCTAACAATACGCCACATCTGAATCTGGCTCTTACTTTGTGCTATTAATTTGCACACTTTAAGCTGACTGGAACTAACAACCAAGGGTGGGATAAGACTGTTTCTCACCCTCCTTGCTCCCTTTTTTTGACATACAGCCAAGAAATTCCTCAACACCCTGTTTTTGCTCTAGAATAAATAAAATTACTCTTGACCATGCAGAACTCCTTTTAATGAAGTAGAGCTATTTACTAAAATTCACTCCTACTCAAGTAAGTGGGACTCCTTAATTCTCTTGCTTGGAACAAGATGTACTAGAAACAAGACCTGTGTCGAAGCCAGATGAAGGGTTGCTGTAACAAACACACACGCTTTATTCCTCAACCAAGTCAATGAGTCCACATCACCCAGACATTCCTCTAACTACTTTTTACCCGCTCCAGACAGACTTTTCCTCCTCATTAAGCTGGTGAGTCACTGAAGACCATTGAAAATATGGGCACAACCAGCCAGAGTCACCTTTGATGCCAACCACTTCTAGCAAACCATGTCACGGGTTTAGCAATTTTAATGACTCCAAATACCTTATGGTCTCTTCTTCAATTTCCTTGGCAAAATGTTTGCAATGACTTTCAACTTAACTATGCAGGGAAATAACATGCAAAGTCACAGGCAAACATCGCTAGAACCACAAAGTGCACTTCAACATATACCATCTCATAGGATTGCAACTAATCAATGTAGCAAAAAAAAAAATGCTTATAGAAATCAATTACTCATTAAGGGCTTTTTTTTAAAATGTTGAATAATTTTGAATAAACAAATAAAATAAACGCCACACAACCCTGCCCTATTCCCACCTACAAGACCATGGGCCAGTTGGAGCTCTTTTGCTAAGAAACAACTGAAATCTCAATCGTCTCACATTGAAATATAATATTGACTTTTGAATCGCTATTCTAATGGTGTGGTTAAGCAGCATGAATACAAATGTGTTATGCAGAAATAAACTGATATATTTCCACCACTGAAAAAAACCCCACCCCATGGTGGGGTTTTGACTGCAATAAGCCCATTATTGCCTTCCCCACTTCCTAAGAATTTTTTTTTTTTTCCTTCCAGGTGTGACAGTAAATCTGTCTTCCTCTTCATTTTTACAGACTCCAGCCCATGGGCATTTGCTAAGGTATGTGTCTTAACTTCTGACACCAAGTACTGCTGCATTTCTGAAGAAGGTTTTGGGAAAAAGTCAATTGGTTCTGCATGCCTCTGCATCATCACAGATGTGACTTAGGTATTCAAATCGTAATTAAACCGTCACAAAAATGACCTTTCTTTTAGCGACTTGTCACCAAGCAGCTTTTACCATGAACAAGGAGTTCTGCTGGCTTTTGATACCTTTGTAAAATGCCATCTGCTTTGGAGAGTAGCTTCTATGATTTAAATCCTGAGACTCTCAACTCTCCCCTCTATATCCAGCAGGTTTAGGTGCCCAATCTAAAAGTAAGGTACAGTTAGTGACTGCAAGATGCTGGTTAGGGTCAGGGTCCACAGGAGTGATTCTCCACTCAAGGAGACTGAAAAATCCTCCTTGTGTCCTGGCATTTTCTAGGCTTCACCGTCTCTCCATGCCCTGGAGGGATGAGAAAGATTTTTCCCTTCAAGGTTTTTCATTCTACATTCACCAAAAAAATACAGTTTTACCGCAGGAGGGAGAGAGGAAGGCATGGTGGGGCAGATAGTAAGTTGATCTGAAAATAACTGAGAAAGGCTTTTTCTCCCTACTTATAACTCAAGACTTAGTGAAGTTTAAAATTTGAAATGTTCAGGTTGGCTAATCCCCTCTGGGGCTTTGCATTACTAGTAAAAGTTGTGACAGCAAAAAGACCTGGATTAGAAGCAGTTACAAACTCCAGTTTGTCTGGGAGATAAAATGGATGGGACAGCACACAGGGGAAAGACATTTCAGGAAAATTCCAGTTTTAATACCGTAACACAGGTAATACTGCAAATCCACTGTGCTGTTTCGGCCTCTTTTTTTGGTTTAAATGTGCCCTTCAATGCCCACCTGAAACAGTGCATGAGCATATACATGTAGGTAAAAGATACCCACAGGGTAGCTCAGTCCATTGGGCACAGAGAGGAGTTGTACTGGGATTTTAAAAGAAAAGTGGTGGCTGTCCCCATGCAGGCAGAGGGACCACTGCACCGCAGGAGAGAGAATAAGGGAAACATCCTCCCAGCTGTAACTCCAACAAACTACAACATGACCGAAGGAAAAAAAAAATATATATATGTATGTTCAGTGTTTTTCAGCTGTTGTGACATGCAGCAAGCCTGGTCCGTAACCCAGCCATGCATACTGCCTCTCTCCTCCTCGCAATTGCTTCCGATCATGAAAATCACTGAACCGAGCTCACAGCCTAACACATACAGTTCCAGTTATCTAGCAAGCCTGTCCTCTGGGAGGGAAAAAAGGAGGAAAAAAACTCAAAACAAAACCAGGAGAGACAGGCGAAAAAATATTACAAAACCCAAGAAATAATTAGTCTGTTTTCAAAGAGCTATGCATACAGCATTTATGTATGTATTACTGGGGAAAAAAAAAAAAGATGCGTAAGCTGTAAGACTTTAATTCTGGGCATTTTCTGAAGTGCCTCGTACTGTCCTGTGCAGCAGTGCTTTTATTGGTACATTGTGCTGATTTATAGTTTTCCCTTCTGAAAAAGAAAGAAAACAAAACAAAACCTGCCTATTCTCTGCAAGAACGGTTAAGTGTTTAAACTTGTCACTTTTTCAGAAAAATTACAAATTGGGCTATGAAGCCAGCAAGAAATAAAAGGAGAAAAAAAAAAAAGTCTTAAATGGATAAGTCGTTCCAGCAAGCTCTGACTGCCGTATTCAAAGTACTATCTCTTTTTTACATTACATGAGAAATCTAATTAAATGCTTCAAGGGGGAAAGGCAAAGTAGTTCTCAGGCTGACTATATTTGACCTTTCTTCCTTCAAGGAGACAAACAAACAAACAAGATGCTAATTATTGTCTCGGCTTGAATTAGCACTTGGAGGAAAAAAAATCAAGTTTTGCTTAGCTAAGACTATGGGGAAAGCTGTAAACTCGCAGGAACTACATAGCTTGGCCTGACTTTGCTTTAGTTTTTGATGTCCAAAAAAAGCATTCGCTCAGGACACCGTCAGGAAGCCCGGAGTTTGAGCAGAACTGTGAGCACGAGCATCCGACTCCCATCAGCTCCGCCCTGACCTGCCCAGCTGGAACTCACTTGGTACAAAATTCAGTATGATTAGGACCGGGTATATATTGAAGAACAGCCCTGTCAAAGATCGCTTTGATGGGAGGGGATAAAACTGGACTTCGGTCATCGCCTACGGAACAGCAGGGGAATGGAATAGTTCAGTCTGTGTTGTGGAAAAGCCCATCAGAAGACATGCCTTTTCGTTCGGTAACGTTCCCGTCTTAAAGCCCGCGATGCAAACCACAGAGCAGTCACCTAACCGACCGCCCAGACCACGCTCTCTGGTTAGAAGGCTCGGAGGTCACCCCAGCCATGCCCCTGCACCCTTCCCTACGGCCATGGGGACGGGGCCAGCGGGAAGAGCCGACCCCGAGGGCCAGCATCCTCTTCCAGGGGACCGTGGGTGCTGTCCGGAGAGGTGACATCAGGCCATGCAGGAGCTCTCAGCCCGAGAGTTTAAGGCTGCTTTTGTGTGGAGTCAGGGTGTTTTCCCTCTCGCTCTGACCGGGAACTCTACCAGGGCACACATCCCTTTTAATCCTGTTCAGGGAAATCTGCAGCCTGTTGACGATGACGGCAAACCTCCCATCATCAGCTCGAGAACAGGCCAAGATTTTACCCTTAAAGCGTTCAGCAAAATTAAAACCACCCCAGGAAACTCTGAAACCTGCAGCAATTAGAAGTGCAAGTCCCAGGCTCTTCCCTTGCGTAAGGTGTGCTTCAACATTTCATGTAGTCAACCCGATAAATAAATTAATCAATGAAATGGTATTAAGCCATGGGAGCTGCTAAGATGTTCTACTCAACTAGTGTCGTGGGTTTGGCTGGCAGAGAGTTAATTTTCTTTTTTCTTCTTAGTAGCTGGTACGGTGCATTCTGGATTTAAAGCGAGAGTAATATTGATAACGCACCAATGTTTTAGTAGTTGCTAAGTAGTGCTTATCCTAAGTCAAGGATTTATCCGTTTCTCATGGTCTGCCAGCAAGCAGGTATACAAGAAGCCGGGAGGCAGCTGACCCAAACTAGCCAAAGGGATATTCTATACCATAGAACGTCACGCTCAGTATATAAACTGGGGGAGCTGGCCGGGAGGGGAGGATCGCGGCTCGGGCACCGGTCAGTGGGTGGCGAGCACTTGTACTGTGCATCACTTGTCTTCTCTTGGGTTTTGTTTCTTTTTTTTTTTTGTTATATTCCTTTTCATTCCAATTATTATTCCAATATTTTTATTTTACTTTAGTTATTACACTGTTCTTATCTCAACCCACAAGTTCTACTTTTTTTTTTCAGTTCTCCTCCCCATCCCCCTGGGAGGGAGGAGGGAGCGAGTGGCTCCACGGTGCTTAGTTGCTGGCTGGCGTTAACCACGACATCTAAGAAAATAAAATATCTTCCTTAGTCAAATGCCTATCTCCAGACTTCTTGTTTTATAACACCTAAGCTTTGAAGATAGCACATGGCTTAAGCAAAACTCTTGGGGTGCTGTTATCCTGCTTCCCACACAGGAGCTGGCTCCCCGCTGGGCAGACACATGTTTTTTTGGTGCAAAGTAGCATGAGGATTTGCTGAGGCAGGAAATTCAAAGCAAAGAAAGGAAAGCGTTCCCTTAATGGCTATTGATGTCTATATGGTACAAGTCATTGGTCACCTTCACGAAATTTTTCTACTATGAGCTGCGGCATCAGAAGGAGATTTAATACCAAGGGCATGGATGTATCCACCTGTTCGCCCTTCAGCTGCAACTGATACACAGCTTTTAGGAGCCCTGTTATGGGTTTTGAAGGAGGACGTCCTACTGGAATATGCTGCTCAGAAAAACACCTGCATGACACAGCCCAAGCCCAAGCTACTTGAGTATTGACTGAAAAATGAATCAAAAGCAACAGGTCAAGGCACACTGAGAAACACATGGGAGGAAATGCAAACAAAAAGCTATTAAAAGAAATCAATGCCACAAACACGGGTGAAATTACCGATGCTTCTCACAGTGTCACTGGATGTTTGCTTGTCTTATAAAGCTCATGAGCTGTATTTTGCCCAGTAAGGCCGGGTCCAGCAGCAAGTTAAAAAAGTCAAGCCTAGGGTCAGGAAATAGCTCCTCAAAATACAATCTGTTAGATGCAGCCTAGAAGGTGCTTTTAGAGCCATAAAAAAAGAGCTGTGTTGCAAGGTCTTTAAAACATGCTGGGAAACAGCTTTTGCTCAGTAAGACTGTATCAAGTATTTCTTCTCCTGCTTGATCTATGCACCAGTACTGTAAGCTACAATGAAAAACAATCCCATGCACCTTTAAATATTTTATTGTTTGAGTCAAAATGGCTCTTCTATGCCTAAAATGGACAGAGGTTTATTTTTATTGGGAGATACTGAACAAATCTTACGGAAATCTTTTATCAGCGTTCCACTTTGCAACATCCCTGCTGTAAATTTTACCGTGAGGAATTCATTACATAATTGGATGTGGCTCTACCCAATTTATTTTTGCTTCCTGAGAATCCAAACGTAATTCATGATTCATGTATAAATTATACACAGGAGCGAGTGATCTGAGTGCAAACTGCATATCGCATTAAAGAAGACTGCGCTCCTCAACTTCAGCATGTAACATTTTCATTTTAAAATGGAGAATAAGTATGGGAAAGACTTTTGAGCTTTCCTCAATACTTGAGAGAATGAAACACGGCAAGCCCAGAGGGTGAAGTCTCTGTCAATACAAAACAATGGGAAAAAATGTACATTAGTAAACATGTAATTTATATGCAAACTTAAGTTCTACCAATCCAGAAAATAGGTTAATCGAGACAACCAGGCAGCAGGAACTGGCACTGCAGAGAGTTATATATTGCGGGGGGGTGGCGGGGGGAGGTATCTTCTAATTTATATTTTTAACTCCCTCTCAGCAGGTTAGTGTACTATCCAAGAAAGTAAGTCCAGGCTTTTGAAACAGGTAGAATAATTCAGGGATGAGTTTTTAAAAGTTCCCAACTTCTCCAGTCGAGGCCAATTTTTCAAAATGTGCCTGCCACACATAGCAAGAATACAGGGAGCTTCTGAATGCTAAGCTCTTCTGAAAAAGTTGTACACCATTAATCTTCTACCCAGAAATGATGCCTCCAGCCTGCAAAAAGGCAAGACAGGGCCTCTGGCTTTGCTTTTATCTCTACCCCGGTCTTTCCAGAAAGGGCAAAAACTGAACTAGCTAGAAAAGCTCCACAAATTTTGACATTTCATCAAAACTCCAAGAAGAAAAAGTATTAAGCAAAAACCAAATTCCCACCAGGAAAACTAAAGGGGTTATTTCAAAGAGAATGAAAACAAGTCAAAACTATCCTGGAAATAGTTTTCTATCAGTTTGTCCACTACAGTGCTTCTTGCATCACTGAAATGCTCCATTTTTCTCCTCTAGCTCATGCTCGCTTGATAAAACATCTCTTTGCTCATCTACCAGCGGGTAGCATGGAAGTCACACAGATGTAAAGCATCTCAGGGAAAGCGGTCAGCTCAGCAGGTGGGGGAGAAGCCCCACAGTGCTTGGAAAGGACCAACTACTCCAGGGTAGCATGAGCCAACCTTGGAGGGACCACGTTAAACTCTTCTGCATGGTCTTTACCATAAGTGTTCTTTCTTTTTTTTTTTATTCTTCCTATCCCCTCCAAAAAAACCCTGATGTTTTCTGCAGCAGCTAAATCTCCTTCCCCTTCTACCCTTCCACTGCTGGAGAAGAGTTTCAGCTCACAAGCCTTAGGGCAGCCCCAACAGGACAGGGCTGAAGCCGAGGCAGAAACGGGCATCTCCCAGCAGCGAGATCTCACCTCATCGCCGGTTCGCATCTTCCTTACTGGGGCCAGGGAATCCTCCCAGTGGGACGCAGGACCTACGGGCTCCTGGGGTGGCATGGTGCCGTTCGGAATGGCTAAAAGGGACTCAGACCAGAAAGATGGAGAAAGCCAGAAGAAGAATATAATGACCCCGTATTTGCTGAAGGACTGAAAAACACCTAAAAGGAGTTTAAAGCAGGCAAGTAATCACCAGCAATGGTTTTCCTCAAACAAAACCTCATACAAAAACTTCATTTTTTCACAGAGCTGCATATCAGTCACAGCTGGGACTCAAGAAGGAGACAGATCTGAAGAGAAGGAAGTTAGGGATGGGAGAAGAGAAGAGAGGAGAAAGTCACCCAAAGATCCACGCTGATGGAAAACAAGAGACTGGGAAGCTGGGCAAGTCTCACTACAGGGAAGCCCATGGAGGACGCAAAGAATGAATGCTCCATCTGGAGCAGGTGAAAACCAGGGTTTAGTATTTTAGGAATTCATTCCAAAACATCCTTTCAGGGCCTGCTTCACCACTTGAGTTAGCCACCTAAGTGCAGAATCACACGGTAGAAAATAACATAGTTACTCATAGCTTCATAAGACTGAAAGAAAGCAGCAGGCTGCTTCTACCTATATGAACTTTTATCTAGCCTTCCCAGAGAAACCCAGCAACAAAAATCTTGACCAGTCTTTCCAGAAGAAGAAACAACATTTTATCCACTTACAATCCTGATCTATTTAGCTTCCAGCATCCAGCACCAAAATGCCCAGTCAGAGTGACAGTCAGAAAACAACCCAGTGCTACCAGGTACCTCTCCCACAGCAAATAATTCCAAACATGGATGCGATGACATTTTCATCATGTTGTTCTCTAGACTCATTTGGAGCAGAACAGAGCTGGCAGAGTCATTAAAACGTCAATGACCTGCCATTAAAATGCCAAAAATGCCACCACAGCTAACAGGGGCATAACTTACTATTTTTTAGTGAAACACCAATACAGAAGTGTTCTGAGAAAGCAGTTGGGAGCTACTGAAATACCAAAGTCCAGTCAAGGGAAAAAAACATCCACAGCATTATGACCATGGACTGACTGCAAGGTCATCTGCTTGCTGCACACCAAATCAGAAACGTGCTGTGATAAAGGAGAAAATAGAGATCTCATCTTTCAGAGTAACTTTTGGAAAGCAATGACTGTCAAAGTGTGACCAGCAGGTGGAGGGAGGTGATTCTCACCCTCGACTCCGCTCTCGTGAGACCCCACCTGCAGTTCTGCCTTCAGCTCTGGGGTCCCCAACGCAAGAAGGACGTGGGCCAGTTGGAGCAGGTCCAGAGGAGGGCCACCAAGATGATCAGAGGGATGGAGAACCTGTCCT
>JANZLQ010000007.1:27503670-27562872 GCA_026212715.1 Elanus axillaris | reverse complement strand
CAAGGCCAGGTTGGATGGGGCTTGGAGCGACCTGGGCTGGCGGAAGGTGTCCCTGCCCAGGGCAGGGGGGCTGGAACGAGATGATCTTGAACGTCCCTTCCAACCCAAACCATTCGATGATTCCATGGTTGGTAAGAGCCACTCCTTCCTACTTTGTGAGTGGAAAATTATCTGGTTAAATATACACACCCCTCCCCCCCCCCAAGAAATATTCCATTTTCTTATTTAGAAGCACTGGGCATAATTTATATTATAAATTAGGCCTCTATAAATAAAAGTAGAATTACAGCGGTCTGCTAGGAACGTTAGCAAACAGCTTGACTTACAGCTTTTCAAATGAAGCAAATCATGGCACTCAAATAGTATTAAAGTACTTTTTCTATGGAAAATTGGTTTTGCAATTCTCAAGGTCTGCTGTAATAAAACACCCTATAGTATATTTGTATGTCTGCTGATTCCAGGGACTGATTTGCACTATACGTTTGCAATTATTCAGTAAGGATATACCAATGACATCATAACTCTATGACTACACAGGCTAAGCTCACCTCTTCAAGAACAACGCTTGAAGTGTTTTTCTTTTTTGTATTAAACCTCCATGCACTTTAATTTATGGTTACTTAAAGTTTTACAATTCTAAAAATTCTTTGTAGACTGAACCAGATGTTAATCTTTATTTTTAAAAAAATGTTCTTGAACCCAACAGAGAGATAGCACCATTGATGAATAACCGAATTTTCCATCATGTCATCTTTGAAGGATAGTTAAGGAAAACTCCCTTGTGAAATGTACTTTTGAAACATTACTGATGTCTGAATTTCTTTGATTTTCCTTGCTCTCCTTTCACTGCTTCCAATCCATAAAAGCTTCTTTGCATCCTTCAAAAATCGTCTTATTTAAAAAAAAAAAAATACATCAAGCTACTAAGTAAGTCCGTCCCTTTTGACTAAAATTACAATTAACAAGCGATGGGACTGAAATCCATCCCTAAGGCAGATGCATGATCCCAACAAAGTAAACCAGAATAGCTACTGTTGACCTCAACAGGGCCAGAATTTGGCCCAGTGGAAGCTTTACAAGAATTATGTCAGAAGTAAGTCACTAGACACCCATCCAGAAATCAAGCATGCTATTCAAGATTTACTCTTGCTGTATCTTTTAGATAATATGAGAACCAACATTAACTATCATTAGATTGGCAATTTTTATGGCCTCAATAGTATCACCTTATGCAAAGCAAAACATATGATGGCCAACTGTTAATGAAAGAGCATTAAATACTTCGACAGCTTTGCTGGCTTGCAAAATAAGCCAAAATTACTGCCTCACAGTATTGCATTCCACTAGGATATTATTTTAAAGGTCACCATAAGTAGCAGTAACCCCCACAGCTGGTACGCCGGCAAGTCCTGCCTTCGGTTTGGTGGAAGAATGAGGAGTTTTGGCCACTGACCTGTGAATTTACATTCTGGAATCTGATACTCCCTCTTGGAATTACTCAACTGTTTATCCTCCTCTTTGTCATCTTCCCTAAATCCTGGTAGACACGAAGCATCTGCCAGGAAGTTACGCCGAAATCAGCAGGCGGGTCCCATGGAGGAGCTAGCTCTGATCTGCGATGGCTCCAGCTACACACCACCACCAGCGCCTTCTCCAGCTTGCTTGGTGCTCGTCAGCCAAATGAGAAAATGCAGTCTGATTAGAGGCTGCTTTTTAAGCGAGTGCCAAAATAAAACTTTCACCTTCCAGAGGGACACAGATTATTTATTAGTGATTATTTCTCTCGAGAACTCTCTTTTCCAGGAAATCATCTTTTCTCTCTTCACTTCAGAAAGTTTACACACAGCTTTCCAGGATGTCACTAAAGTGCGAGCAAACTATTTACATTCCTGCCATATGTCTATCGATATCCTGCAGCTGTCTATCTAATTTACAATTAGATACCAAACTTCTGCTTGCGTAACCATTTGCACGCTTCCCTAATAGCATCTTTTTAACACAGTTAAGCAGATTAGGTTTTTTTATTATTTTTTAAATTGGGCTTTATTTTTTTTCCCCAAAAAACTCACTCAAGTCTACACATTTCTCTTATTTTAAGCATTCAATACCCCAGGACAGGTCATCAGAGAGAGAGTGCTATCTCCACCCTTGGAGGTTTTTAAGATACAGCTATACAAAGCCACTGTAGACTTAAGTCTCACGCACACAACAGTCCTGCCCTGACTGGGAAGCTGGACCAGTAACCCACAGCTCCCATCCCACCAGCTCTCCTGCACCTCCCAGATTCTACCATCCTGGCACAGGGACAGGAAACATCCCTCCCTCCTTCCTTCTGAACAAAGAGGTAAGACCCAAGCCACGCACCAAGAGACACAGCCCTCATCCATAGGAAACCAAGTACAGTTGTATTTCCAAAGGCCTGTAGACACTCTAGGTGTTCAAACTTTAATTCTGTCTTCGTCCCCGTGCCTGCTTCTTAAGTTCAGGCATGCGCTATGACCTGCTCCATGACTTGACCAACTAAATGCAACAGCAACACTCTTTAATTAGAAGTAACCTACCCCACCACAACAGGACCTGCGCTTCCACTGCCTCCACAGTGTTTCTGGAGCGTAGATTCAATACTTAAGTCTGCAAATGCCCCAAATGAAAACCTTTTGCAGCTCAAGTCAAGATGCAACTGAGCCAACATGTAGGCTCCATGCGTGCATCCGTGTGCAGGCGGAAAGCCACCTGCAGCGTAGGAAAACCTCTTGGGAAACTCTGTGGATCAGCACTGGACCTTTTTGTGCGTATGTGTGTGTTTTGTGTTGTGAGTGGCTGCTATAAAGAGTAGGCAAGTTTTTTAACTCACGTGGTATATCCCCCAGCATCGCCTTGTAATTGTCATGCAAAGGAGGATGCAATCTCTGCAAGGCCTGGGAAAAACCTCAGCGTATTTGTCTCAGAGACGAATGGCTGACAGGTATTTTTCCAGGGCTCCAGGGGGAAGTAGGGGAAAAATTAATTTCCTAATCCAAAGAAAAGACTTGGAGATTATTTTTTTTTCCCCTAACCTGAACTAGTAGTAAAATAATATATAAAGATATCAGAAAAAAGCTAATCAAGTTTTCATTTTTGGTGAAACAATTTTCTAGAAAGATAGTCATTTTAGGTTCATTAAAATAAGTTACATTAGACGAAACGAAAAAGCCTTACTTCCCTCTTTTCCTATTAAAACAGAGTAAGAGTTATAACTCTAAATGAAAGTCATTTTACACTAAAAAAAATTATCAATCCTGCAAATATCAAGAAGACATTCTGACATTTTCCAAATTATTTTTGTCTTACTTCCGCTCAAAAGAAAATGCCATTAAAATTGATGAGCTTTAACAAGCAATTTTGTTTTGAAGAAACTGCCTTTTCTAAGAGAAAATTGTTTCAATGGAATTTTTTTTTTCTGTTTTGATCACTAACTAATTATTTGAAGACACTGGAGTTCTCTGATCCCGGACATATGACATAGATTATAGTGAAACCAGCTGGAGATTAAATTTCTAACTCACATACGGAGCTCATGACCCTCTTTATGAATCATCACACCGTTTGTTTAATATTTAATGCAACTCTTAGTTAACTCTGAAGAAAATGTTGAACAACAGGGGCCCACAAAATTAAAATCACACAACAAAAATCACAGCTACTTGCAAATCCTCTCCCTTCTTTGGGACTTCATCACAAATCTGTCTGATCTAGGTTCATTAAGTCTATTTTTTCACTCCCGAGATGGTAAGATATGATGGAACACTAAAATTTCATATAAACATCTCTGATTACAGCTTGCGAGCCTCAAGAGATCCAGCCTCGCCTTTCATGCAAACCTAGGCATGGTAATATCTTGAGATTAAAAAGAAATATTTCTGAGCGCATTAATCTACTGAAGTCTTAGGAAGAGTGGGAAATTAAAACTGTGCAGCTCTAGATATAATTTTACCATCTAAAATGGATAGACCATGCACTCTGGAAAAATAACTGCCTCGGCCGTGATCTCTCTTTCCGCAGCTCCTTAACACACCAACTTGAAAAATAAATTTGGAAAACTCTCAGTAGGTACCTATGGATCTCAGTGAACGCAAACCTGTAGTCAGGAACATTTTATCTACCTATTTCACCACAGCTAAAAGAAATATACTTTTTCTAAATGCATTTGCACAGCTTCTAAAACCTGCCATTCTGCTAAGTGCTATTAAATGAGTTGTGCACGGCGTTTAAGGCTTCCCCCCACCTCCTCATTCGAGCAAGGTCAGCGAAGTCAAGACAAAACCCAGCTCCCAACCATCAACCTGAACCTGTCTTTTGTTCAAAGACCCGTTTCCGCTCAATATGAAGACGCATCTCGCCTCCAGCTTTCATACCAAAGCACAGATTCACATCCAACCCCCGACAGACATCCAATGAGCAAAATCTCTTTACAGCTGTGCTATTTTCTGGCATCAAGCATCCCTTTGCCTTCCCTTTTGGTCCCATCAATGCTCCCACTCCAACTTACCCTCGTAACACCAACAAATTACATACCCCCTCACCCCTAGATGCCTATTTTGACCTGGAATTGACTGATACAGCATTAGACAAGTCATGTAAGGCTTGCGTGGCTCACTGCTAATAATTCGGCATCAGCAAGCATGACCATTTAAAAGCTCCTTTTAATAATATAATGACTGGTTGAGCGGATTCAGTGTTAAAATATTGTGAAGTTCCATCTTTGCTCAAAAGCAGTGCTCCAGGCAAGTCTCAAAGCACGGGCAGTGCCGATTGCCTCGTGCCGGATGGAGTTAGGCGTGCAGCTGGAAGACATTGGCCATCGTGTCTCTGTGCCGAGCCAGCAGCCGGGAATGCATGAGCACTCCTCATCCTCTCCACTGCAGGTTTCCGCAGCCCACGCCGAAGGCTGCTGACACTGTCCTTAGAGCAGATGAAAGGCTTTCTCGCGGTCCTTTCTGAAGCTCCGCTGTGCTTTTTCACTCCTGCCAAAGCCAATGTCTGCATGGGCAAAATGGTTTTGCATATGCAAAGAGCCGCGAGTGTGGAGCGGAGCACTGTGCATCTCCAAATCTGCATGTGCTGGAAGCAGTTTATCCATTTTCCAAGTGAAAAGCATGAGGCTGCAGCCCTGACTTCTGCACGGCCTCTCTCTGCCTCAGCACCGAGCACCCGCAGAGCATTCGCACGGCTGTTGAGGTTACTGCCTCCGAAAGCTTAAACCCATCGGAATGGGTGGCTGTGGGCACAGAAATCCCAGGTCACCCATCTCCCTCAGCA
Organism: Elanus axillaris; assembly: GCA_026212715.1. NCBI lineage: Eukaryota > Metazoa > Chordata > Aves > Accipitriformes > Accipitridae > Elanus > Elanus axillaris. The sequence goes on along the minus strand of JANZLQ010000007.1, from coordinate 27,557,574 downwards.
GGGCGGCAGCAGCAGGGAGTCACCCTCTTCTGGTGGAAACTCCAAGCGCCCACTCAATGGAAAAAACAGGCACCTGAGGAGATTTTTCTCCCAGTAAACCACTTGTTGTGGGGCCCTTTGCCGAATTATCGTAAGTATAGACCTCCCAAGCCCAGCAACGCTGTCCTTGCCATCTCTCCCAGCTTTGCAGTCTGCATAACTATTCCAGCAGCACTTTCTTGTGCACTCCCCAGCAGAATTAATTAATGTTTGCACAGTACTTTGAAGATGAAAGTACTAAGCGACTGCTAAATATTAGGCCAGATTCTCAGCTGGTTTAAAAACGGCATATGCAGCGTGGCATCTGGGCCTGCAATCACCCTGTCTCATTAGAGATGCTGTAGAGAATGTGAAGAAAAAAGAATTAAAAAAAAAGAAAAAATGCACGAGAAAAAGAATACAGAAAAAGAAGAACATATAAAAATATGCAGAGGAGCAGCACTGAAGTAATAACCTTCATGTTTTTCCTAGAGTCCCTCTTTCTGCAGGTGAAGAGTACAAACATGCAGAGCCACGACACTATTCTCCTTCAAACCTCCTCAACACTCACCTCTGCTGAGATGCCTACAAATCATTCGGCACTGATTAGCCAGCTGATGTACTGTGACTTCTGCACATTACACTTACCATAAGCATCCTGCTCTTAACGTTGGCCCGCCCCATCTGTTTACTCAATGTCCTGCTTCTTTCCCATCCTCTGCCTTGAGCATCTGCAGTGGTTTTTTCTTACATATAAGTGCCAGGCCCAGCCCAGGGATACACAGGCACTGACAAAATGTCTTTCCAGTCTTTTGCAGCCTCCATATAGTATGGACGTGCAAAAGTCAGTCTCAAAGGGTTCAGATCCACTCACTGAGACGTGTGTGTTCCTATCTAAAACCGTTGATCACGGAAAGCAACCCAGGAGGTTTAACTCACACATGTTATACATAAAGCAGCTGTATGCTTTTCCAAAAGGCACCGTGCTGCTGCAGTTTAAGGGCTAAACTTACGGCTTATGCTAGATTTTTTTTTTTTTAAAGCAGAAATTGCTTTTAAAATTGCAAACACATGGTCCAAGAGAAAGTTTCATCGGCAAATCAGTCTGTCACTTGAATAAACGGCAATAGTTATAAGCGGAGACAAAGTGACTCTTTAAGTATTATAGAGACTGGCAAGACTGCCGTCCTCTAGGGGCTTGCAATAACACAGCTGGCACGGAGAGGAGAGGAGGCACCAGCGGACTGCACGCATCTCGTGCTGGGACACCACAGCTGATGGGAGAAGGACCTCCATCGGCTGGACGTGCGTGGAATGACGCACTAGCGATGATGAGCGAGATCATCTGAGGGTGAGGTATTAGAACGAGTCGCCTCATTGATTGCAAAGGGACTGATGCTGCGTGGCTTGGATCTGGCCAAATCTCTTATCACATCCATGTGATCTAAGGGCCAAACTCAGACCCACTTCAGAAACACAGCTCCAGTTATTTCAGTAGGAAGCCACGCACCCAAAGGGTGTCAACACTCTTTCCGTGGCCTCGCCAGACCTCATGTTTTCAACTCCTTAACTAAATCAGTTGCACGTACTGTTCACAGAGATACAAGAGGAGAGCCCTCAAGCCTCTTCCCACGTGCAACAGCAAGACGCTACTCGCTCCGATGCCTAAAATAGTACTGGACTTCCAGGTATTAAAATGAAAATGTTACACCAAAAATGAGTTCCCATGCTGTGAGATTCTAGCAAGTGTTAAAAATCCCAAGGACACTGCATTTGCAACAAGCCTTTTTTTAAAGAAGGTAAAACCGAAGAGAAAACTGGGGCCAGCAACCTCAAGTTTTTCACCTGTACTCCTCGGTGCAGCAGTGCTGCTCAAAACAGGAAAGGAGAGGATGCCCCTACCCACTCAAAAACAAGGAGTCTGCCCATATACACACATTGCCAGTAGTAGAGAGTCACGGATGCAACCAAGCAGGTTAACTTCCAAGCTCGGTGCCTTGGGCAAAGCTGGGTATTTCCCCATCTGGCTGCAGAACTCTCTTACCCCTCCGGTCTGTTTTGCGCTCCTGCTTTCCAGCTGAAGCCTCTCTCCACTGCGAAACATCCCTTCTGCCTCTTCAGCATGACTTAGGCTGATGCTCTGCACTCGTAGCCTTAATCTCTAGAGAGCCAGGATGAGATTTTCAAAAGCACTTGGTGTTGACCTACCTCTGCTCCAAATCAGTCTGGTCATATTAGGTTAACTATATTTAAGTTTGGCCATGTATATTTTGTCATAATAAACTTACCCCAAAGGAATGCTGCTGCTTTAAAACAAGATTACTAGACCTGTGACTATTTTTATGCATCTCAATTAGGAATCTGATTTTCCAGTTCCAGTTCTATGGAATTTTTTTCAAGCATGTTGAATATTTAGTACCGGCAGAACAGAGGTCAATGAAATTATACCCTGCATCTTAAAAGGAAACAGTCCCCTCTAAATTCAGTGCTAAAGAAGTGCTGCACTGGAGACCTTAAGGCTCAAAACTCCAAGAACTAATACTTAAAATTAATAGCAATCTCAACCCAGCCAGAATGCGCGCTTTTTTTTTTTTCAGCACGTGTGAATGGCTCAGCACAACCAAGACCCAAATACCTATATAGGACTTTATATTTCACCTATTTCCTTTTTTTTAAAAAAAAAAAACAAAACTTGTAGGCAGTGTTTCTATATAATACAAGTGACTGTCAGCTGTCACCAGCTCTTTTTCAACACACAAACACTGGAGAACCACTTCTCAACTTCGTCCATATGGCACCTTCAAAAAGACCAGAGTAATAGTTGGAGAGTTTTAGCCATGAAGCTTATAAAGTGTAAGACTAAATGTACCCTTACAGACTTGTTTTTTAAAAAAAAATTAGTATGTTGAACCTTATTCTGCTGCATTTTCTCCTTTGATATATATATATTTTTTTAACTGAATCCATAATTGGTCTATCTAAATGATTGACAGCAAAGGTGAAGGAACAGCCTGTTAGTCTTGACTGCTGGGGTAATGAATAGAGAAGCTGACATGTTAAATTTCTTCACCTCCAACTGGAATCATAAATTATAGACTTCTTTTACATTATCATAATACCGAGTTCATCTTAAAAATAGAATGATTCCTTGGGGGTGTATTTATAGTGAAAAAATACATATCTAATGCTGTACTTAGCATAACTTCATATTTTAATATAATTGGATTGATTATTCCAATTTCAGTCTTACTTTTGGAAATTAACAAGCAGAATCAGATCACCTTACATTTTTCAAAAGTTCCATGGTTTTGCTTCAGCAGGACATTCTGAAATTTTCAAAAGCTGTCTGTAATTTAACGTATCCTCCTGCTCTCTCTACAGCTACTTGGCAGGTTGCATCTTCCCCGCTTGGCCAAGAGCCACTTTATCCGAGTCTCTACAAACTTTGCAGGGAGTGGAACAGAAATCTAAAGAAGTCTGTAGGAACTAAAGTTTCTACCCCATAAAAAAAAAATCTTAATTCAGCCTTCATCCCTAAGCAAACAACTTCTGCGAAACAAATCATCGAGTTCAAATTAATCAGTTTGTGTGAGAGCAAACACAGCCCATCAATAAAAGCAAAGCAATAAACCACAGGGAAATGCCTCCAAGCCAGACACAGTACATTTAAACTCTCCAATTTATTTTGCATGGGAGGGAGGGGAGAGAGCTCTTAAAACTTTTCTCTAAATTAGACTTAATTCAAATCATGCTGGTATGAAACCTCAAGGCCCAGCTCCTCATAGTGGTGCAACTGTCTGCGGAAGCGCAGAGGAGATGAAGAAGACCTGCACCATGGGATGCCAAGAAGAGAGGGTGCTGGGGAAGGGGTAGATGCAGTCACCCTGGCCCCAGGTCCTCTCCCCCAGCCCAAGGTAGACCCAGGCAATAAATCCCTCGATCTGCCCCAAAGCCTTGATAGCACCCGGGGTGGCTGCTAAAGTCACGACGGAGCAGGGTCGAAGGGAGATACCTCAGCCACGGTGCTTTCCATTCCCCTGGGTTTTCCATACCTTTCATGTATATGGCCCTGTCAGCAATGCTGCTTCCTACTGACTATCCTGCAGGAAAAACTAGCCTCAAGCCATCTGCACGATGAATTGCCCCACAGCTCAGTTAAGTGCTGCCTGCCTTCAATTACATCGGTGTGCCTCTATCTTTCTTACAAAATATTTTCAATTTCCAGAACAATCTCGACGTGGGGAGAGAGGAAAGGACAGGGAAGAACAATACACTTCCAATAACATTTGGCACTGTTCAGGATTTCTTTCACCCCAGCAAAAAATCCTCTTAAGACACAAATAAATGTATCTTATTAAGTTAGCAGGATCTTCTAATAGTGCAATTAGCTTTCATGGGAGATAGGCCCATGTACTGTCTTGAGAATAGACAATCAGGCATAGATAAGCATGTAATACCAGGCACACTTCTCTCAAATTAAGGGAAGTATTTCTCATTTCCAGTGTTGACATTGAAAAAGTGGTGTCCTAAATGCCATATTAGCATCGAATCCCAAGGCCGTCCTGATCAGCCCCTCTCAGGGAGCAAACCCCCTGCATCAACTCCTGCGATTCCCCTTCCGCCGCCTGAAGGAGGAGAACGCTGCCGGGAGCATCACTTGCACCGGAGGAGGCAGCAAGACCCACAACACTGACACCAGCTCGTTAACAAGTCATGGCTAAGACATCTGAAAGACTTTGAGACTTTACCTCTTGCAACCAGGTAAGGAGCCAGTGCCGCAGTCCCATCCCATCCCAACCTCCCGCAGAGGTCTGGAGCTCACACCCTTATTTTGCAGCCCTACTCGGTACAACACGCGTGGACATACCCGAGCATCGCCTACCGCACTGTGGATTAGGCAAAAGCAGCGTTTTTTCTTATTTCAATTACTGTGGGGTTGGTGAATTGTAACCCTTATCCATCAATAGGATGGTCTTCATTAGTCTGTTCCTCGTCATTTAACAGGACTATAAGCCATCGCCTAACAGATTATACTGACTATTCCATTAATATCCTGTATTCAGCAAATGGGGAGGAAATTGTATTATTCTGGTAACTGTTTGATGTTTGCCACCAGACACACGAGGCAAATGTGTCCAGGAAATGCTTACTTGCCCAATGTCACCTGATGGGTAAATCCAGACACCCTATTCATTTGCAAGGAAGTCACAAGAAAAAACTGCAAGAAAGTAGAGCCACCACACAGAATAAGAAGAAAATGAGCTAATAAACACTGCTACACCATATCCTAGCGTGCAAAGCAATGTTTTATTACGCACTTTAAAATTAATACGTGCTACTTTGTTGGTATCAACAGATGCTCGAAACGCCTGATCCTTCACAGGCCACAAACCCTACGCAGTGACAAAATCGAACCCCGCCGTCAGCACTTCATCACCTGTGCGAAGGCACAGAATGAAGTGCCCAAGCCCCCACCCTTCCCGCGCAGCCAATATTAAAAGCGGCGTGAGCCATTTTCTTCTTGTCAAGATCAGTTTTCTCATCCAGCTCCCACAAGCCATGTTTACATTTCCCTACAGTAGTTTTTCCCTGCCTCCTGCTTCACCTAAATATAACTCCTCAACCATGTTAGTTGCCTTAATTTAACAAAAAAAAAAAAACCCAAACACACCCAAAAAACACTCAATTGAAAAAAAAACCAACAACCCAACCCTAATATCTGGATTGCAGCAGTTATGTTTCCCGTTGGCTCCTTCTGTAACCTGAGGAGAAGCAGCACTTCCAGACTTGCATCACAGATGGGTGAAATCCCCTTCTGAGGGTGTCCACGTTTCTCAGCCAACCAGGAGGACAAGGCTCTTCACGCAGGTACGCTGGGAGAGACGCGTCCTCACCCGGCTGGAACCTTTTTTTTTGCGATTTCCCGGGCTTAGGCTCCAGGTGGGAACAGCAGGATAGCAAAAAACAACCCTCAGCGCTGCCCAATTTCCAGCTTCTCTTCAGCATACACCCTTGAGTATCTGGAACATCTAATTATTATTATTAATTGCACCTAACTGTAAACTGTAGAATAGATGGAAGGAATGCACAAATAAACTCTGGCACATCTGCAGCTTAGCCCCTGCTCTTCAGCTGGATACAGCTTTGCCATGCAAAGTTTGACCCGTCCGTTATATACACGCTACAACCGAGCTCTGCAAAATTCGCCAATCTGCAAGCCGTGGCAACAAAACCAGCCCAAGAGACGTAGGCAGCAATCTGAGAAGATACTCCCCAGGAATTAGATTTTGTAAACAAACATTTCAGCTAATTGCATTCTTGTTCTCAGTGCAATGAAGGCCCCATTTAGCCAAAGCATTTGTCTACAGCGTTTAGTTTCTTCCATTTAATGAACGCTGATCCTGCCTTAGCCTCGGCTGGTATATCATCAGGATCAACATGAAATGCTAATGGAGAAAAATGCTTAATATCTTTTCAAGTGTTTAAGTTACAACCACAGCTATTAAAGCAAATCCATTTTACCTGTTCCTCCTCAGGCTCCCCAGTGAGACAGATTTAAAAGTTTCCGTGGGGAGAAGTGATTCATAAATGGCTACACAGATCAGAGAAGAAAGCCTTTCACTGTTAATTACAGCCAGCGTTTTCCGAACCGAAGCTGGTCATTTCACCGGCACAACACAATTAGCGAGGTTCATTTTATTTCGTCACCTTCACAAATTACTTCACTTTTTAAAAAGCAAGGTGGCTGCCTCCAGCAGTAGGGATAACCATGCTGGCCAACCAGGAAAATAAGGCTTCATGCTCCACTTGTAGCCGACAGCAGAAATACCCAACAGGTTCCCCAATTTTCAGGCCCCTTGCTGGTTCGGTGCAGAAATCAGTGTTGCTCACTGTGGCATCCCTAACATGAGAATTTGCAGTGCACTCATGTTAGGACGATCACCGCAGTCTCACAAGTCTAGTTCTTCACAGTGAGAAAATCTTCCTCGCTTTCAAACTTTCCCACTGCTAAGCCGAAGTGCAGGACGTGAAGTAGCCACAGCAGTGAGGAGGAGGAGGAGGAGGAGGAGGAGGAGGAGGAGGAAACTTCCTGCCCCGCATCCCGGCAGGGCCACTGCAGCGGATCCGACCCCAGGGGCACCCACAGCATCCTTGCACTGTGCACTTTGGGGACATCACCGAAATAGCAGGAGTGGATGATGCATTAAAAGAGACGTTGAAGAAATCTCTTTACTCGCCCAGAGAGAACGCTCTCAGACACCATCTGCATTTTAAGGCAGGACTGTTTCTTTCTTCCCATGGCTCGAACTGCCCCTCAACCTCTTTGAGGAGCAACTTCTCCGCGGCAGAGGCTTCTGGTGGACGTGCCTACCAAGATCACGGTTTTGAACCAGGCACCCAAAATACTGGTCGGAGCCCCCGGCACTTGCCAGACGGAGCACGCTGCTGGCAGCTATTGTTGGAAATGCTGAAGTTATCCTCGTACAGATTTTAAAAGGCCATTGTTTATGCATGTAAATTCTGAAGGGCATTAGCAGCATCGCTGACATACACTGACAGCCAGCCCAGCTCCGGGAAGGGAATAAGCAGCAGCGACTGCCTGAATAATTGATGTGCTTTTACTCTGCCCCATGGCCCAGTTATTACATTGCTCACTCTTTTCAACTGCCTGTGGTTTCTAAATTAATTAGAAATCTTAATGTCATGGCCAGCCGGTTAAAAAAAAAAAAAAAGGCACCAAGAACAAAAGAAGAGAGTGCTTCTTGTGCCCTTGAGCCTTGGGATCTCTTACTTTGGCCTGGCCGCACAGGGAATAAAAGCGCAATATCAATTTCTGAAGCTGCGGACCCCGTTCACGGACGCTAACAGCAGCACAGCGTGAAATCCACTCCGCCTGCAAAAAGCCCCCATTTCACGGGGATGAACACCCCCATGCAGGTCACCTCTCCCATAAGACGGGGCAAAGCCTTTCCTCGGGGACAGCGCACGCACGGAGCAGCTAGCATCTCTTCAGTACAACGACGTAGGTCGGGTACGTCCCTACAGCCATGCAACCTAGTGCCACACGGTACCGAAGGAAAAGCCGCCGCTGAAGTTTGGAGGAATTATAGAGCTCACGGTTGTCCTGCTCATACAGTCGACAGAGCTAAATGATTCTGTGGGATCCCTTTCACGGGCTAAAAAAAATTGCGTGCAACCACCTGACCTCAGAGAACAGGAGAAGCTGATAAAAATGACACATTAATCAAATATAACTACGTGAGTGGCCATTTCTTTGCTACATACATACCCTTATCTACTTACGGTATTGCTCATGCTTAAACTTTAAAACAATGTCTATAGCTTTTAAGAAACCCAGTGGGAATAATTCCCCTGTTTGAGCCACATTGCATTAAAGCACAGGTAGTTTTGTTCTAAGTCCTTGGAAAGCACTTAGCCATGATGAATCTAGGGGTGTTTTTAGTTTCTTACTGGCAAAAAGAAATACTGGGTTTTTTTAAAACAACTCTTTATAGCTGGACTAAAAGCATAAATAAACACAAATGATTGGATTCATTGAGATAATTTTAAATTGCACAGATAACTTAAGACTAATATTTCACCTTCTTATAAAAGAGCAGTGAAATACCAGTGAAACTCCACAGTGCAGCACAGTCTTTCCCTTTGCCAACACCTTGCATCTTACTGTAATCTTACTGCAGGATGGTGAGGGGGAGAAAGGCATAAACCACCTCTCCATTATTCCCCTTGGGAAATTCATTATTTTAAATAAATTGGATTTTTCAGTCTTACTTTTTGACACGGATAAACCAACTTAGACTCAGAGCAATGAATCGAGTCCCCAGTAAAGTTACCCTACATCTCCCATGCATGTTAAGTGCCCAAATATGACAGTCCCAGGGCAGAGAAATGAGCTGGTGATGGTGACACCAGGCTTTACAGAGTTTTAAATGACACCGTAAATCCTAATGGAAGTATTCAACAAAACGAATGCCATTCGTTAGCACATAGAAGGTAATTTAAAACCCTGTGTACCCAAACTACAGGAAAGTGTAGTTCTTGAAAAGCTCAATGCATTTTGATCAATTGTTTGTTCTCTCCTAGAGCTTCTGCCTATTTTTCCTCTCCTGTCACAATTCTGCATTAAATTGATGCAGGCAGTGTCCACCACAAAAAAATACATAAGAATCAAAGCGAGTTGCAAATTTAACCCCTTTCAGTGTGTTTCAATATCCTTCCTGAGAACTGAGATGGCACTGCCATTTGCAGGGTGGGAAGATGAGCTTCAGCAAACCGTAATGCCGATACAGAAGAAGGCAGCGCTGGTCCACCCTATGATTTGTTGTCTTACGTACTGCCTCTAAAATGCTAATTATTGTCAGTATGGCGTTGCAGATGTAGTGAACACAAGATGTCACTCACATGCATTTTTCAAACCCAAGTAATGAAATTAAGTGTCTCATAAGAACATGTTACATGTTCACACAGCAGCTTTCCTGACCCCTGCAACAACCCCCATCTGTATCTCTTCACATTTGTGTTTTTAAACCTCACTATGTTTGCTTTGCTATACTCAAATGTACAGACTTTCACATATTTCCTTTTGCTCTCCATACTGTGGCACCTACATACCTCTCTTCTCACTTTGAAGTTATTATATTAATTACTACAAAAACTAACCGAAGGGCTCAGCTCATGTAGATTCCTCTAGGTTATCCACAGTAATAATGAAGCCATTATTAAGGCAGACATGGGGTCCTGATCCCTCCTCTGGATCACCGTAGAGCTGGCAGGACGTCCCAGCTCAAGCAGGACCGCCACTCTTCAACATGGCCATGCCCTCCTCGCCCAACTTCTACATCACTTGTCTCCAGAAAGGAGCAAAGTGCAAATCCACACAAGGTCCCGCAGGGGTGCTTGCCTTTCAGCCTTGGAAAGAAAGTGGGAGAAAATACAGGAGACGGCAGCAGTAGGGAGCAGCACAGCTTTTCGGAGCCTAGTCTTTCAAGATGCAGCCCCTGGCAAAGTGGCTCATGAAAGTTTGATGAACAGCATTTTGTTTAACACCAGCGACTGAGCCACAGCCCGCTCGGGCTGCGTTGCCCAAGCAAAATGTCACGACCCGAGAGGATCAAGAGACTGGATTGCAAGAGGCGGGCTCGCAGGCAGCAGAGGGGCTCACGACCTCTGGAGCAGGGTGCATCGCCCCACAAGTTACTCGGTCACCAAAACACGGGAGGGCTGCTGTAACGCTGAGGAACACTGAGCCCCCTTCGATACCTGCCCACCGTGCTGCGAGGCTGTGCTAGGCAGTCTTGGAAATATAGGGAGGACCACAGCCTTTTCCTTTGGCACACATAAACTTCGATATCCCCCCCCCCCCATTTACCTTTTTCACTTCTACGTGCACTGAAAAAACTCACGGTGCCCTATTCCCTACCATTTTGCTTCAGCATTTTAATGCTCTGCTGCTTTTGTTTCCCTGCTCCCTTTCCATGAAGGAACACTCTCAAGAAACAACCGTGCCTGCGTAACTGAAAATACACAAAACCCATATGCAGAGACGGTGCTGTAGGCTTGTGCAACGTGATCAGGTCAAGCAGTTTAGTATTTTAGCACAGCTAACAAATGAGGCTAGACTATATGGTCCAGTAATTTACCTTTTCTTGTTCTTCAGGTGCTAAAAATCCACACGCTATTTTTTGCAGGGTACCAAATCCAGCATTTCTAGAAACAAAGAGAGAAAGAAAGATATTAAAAAACATTTATACTTCCCTCTGAGGACTTAGGCACTCATGAGCTTTCTGCTATACATGCACCAGAGGATACAGTCACGAACAACTCGCTTTGGTCAACAGATCTTATTTTTAAAAGACTGTAAGATTTTTTTAATCTCTATGAAGCACATCTCTGTATGGGAAGACAGTACGAGCACATAACTAACAACGGTTGGATGAAAAATCAGTGGAAGCTGGCACTGCCAATTATTAAAAAAAAATAATCCCTTAGAGATACAAGTAGTTATCAAACACACGTGCAGGTACAAGAGTATCTCGTCATCACAACAGACTCCAATGTGATCTGGATAAACTGCTGCTATACTAGAGGATAAACCAGAGATTTTTAGAGGTTGCAGCACCAGAATAATACAGAAATATCTAGTTTGAAAAAAAAACACGTAAAATAAATCATAATTGGAAGGATGTTAATTCCTGTTCCTCAGGAGTCACATCTTAAATTTCCTCCATCCCCTTACACCTTTGGTATTTTCTTCTAACTATACTGCTAGATGCTAAATGCAACATCAGTTGACAAAAGCATGAAATGCACGGATCCAGGTCAACCTCCTGGAAGTGTTGGTTTTATTAGGATTAATTACACATGAAAAATTGCTCCTCACAGTTGGGATTGCTACAGATGAAACTTCAGTGGGAATCAGTTTTGTCAGACTGAAGCGGATGGCACAGGACCCCAGGACCCCATCACGCCCCAATTAAACAATTAGAAAATAAAATAAAAAACCCGCGCAAGGGAAACAGCAGTAAGTCCTCTTGCCTAAGTTTTGCTTCCAACGTTAACCGCAAGCCCAGCTCGTTTTCCGCAATCTGTAGCGGAGAACACAGGTCATTTCATTTGGAAGAAGTTTATTAAAATTAAAAACTATAAAGCCTGATTAAACTAGGATGCAGTGTTAAACTGGGGCCAGCTGCTCCAGCTGCAGTGGCGGGGCCCTGAGCCTTTCCCAAGCGGGACTGCAGCATAGCTCACCCCTGCTGCCGTGGTCCTACGCTCTGGACCTGGAAAACGTTGCAGACCAAAAAAAGTGGTCCTAGGGCTACGGTTTCACAGCTCAGCTGATCCAGAACAGTCCTGCTTTACTCTTCGATGCCAAAAAAGGCAGGTTCCACCCCAGCTCTATGCGCTCCTTGGCAGGTACTCCCCTGAGAGTATGAGAAGAAGGAGGCTGAGGCATTGGTCCCCAATGCATAATTAATCTTATTAAAAGAACAATCACTTGCATTCAGCAACCTTGGAAGTCAGACAAGTAAATTAAAACTGAAAACAAGGCTTGAGTCCCCCACGCATGCTGCTTTTTGAGTGATTTCTCTGTAAGAGGCAAGTATGGATGCTCTAGAAGAAAAAGAGACCCATTCCAGGTTGCTTGTCAGCAAAATTGTCTCTCTAAGCAGTAAACAGGTTTTGGACCATCTAAGAAATTTACAGGCAAACTCAAGAGTACGACCAGCTATCATTTCTCACTGTACAAAGGAAAAAATCTCCAGATGTTAGCTGTTTTCAGCCTTGGATTTTGATCAAATATATACAGTTTCAGTAGGAAAGAAATGCTTTTACAAGTGTAGAGCAGACCAGGCAACACCTCATGAGGGCATCCATACACTTTATTTCTAGGAAAAATGCCATTTGCTTAGACTACTCCGCTTGTGTTTTATAGCAAAACCTCCATCTTGTTCCAAGAAGCTTTTGGAGAATAACTCTGATTTGATGGCAGCAGTATAGAGCACAGAAATGGTGGATTGCCTAGTCTGAAGAAGTTAATGTTTGCTAGCCCATTACCTTCCAACAGCTTTTTAAATGAAATTAAAACAAGAACTTTGTTTCATTTATGATACCCCAGATTTCACTTCTGCTTGGAGCGTAAAGGGCTAGAGATAGCACAACATACAGTGGTTTATGGCTCTTCTGTGTCGATTTAGGATTCAGCAAATGCTCTCCTCCCAGCTCACCTTTATTTTATCATAATGTGAGTGTACTGACTGGTAAATCCTTCTTGCCTTCCCTCCCCAAATGCCAAATGTATAACCTTGAGTTGGCCTCTGCCATATGCTATTTCGATGCAGATTTCAAATGTAGTTTGGGGAATTCTTGTTCTTATTAAAATAAGAAGGGAACAACACACAGATTCCTGCACAGCAAAGATCTTGCAAAATACTTGCTGGAAAGTCAGTGCTCACTGGCAGTGGGTGTGCTGCAGGAACTACAGGGATTTGGCGTTAGCCCTAAAAGACAGAATAAACACACTAAAGAAAGAGACATTGCTTTATTTCTGACTCCTGTTAATTCAGCAGCACCGCACCTGCCCCGTATGCAAGGGAAGCTCATATTTTATTTTCTTTTACTGCTTTCCACACCACCCAACTAACCTGCTCCTGTCTAAAAACTACCGTACTTCTTCTCAGAAACCACTTGCTGTTTCTTACACAGTTCTTCCCCAGTTTACTCTGCCTGGACAATTTGGCAAGTGCTTTCACTTACGATGCTAATGGAGAGGGGAAATTACTTTCTCTCCCTTGCTCCATCCCACGTCACCCTGAAGCTCCACCTGCAGAGATTACTGCTAAATGGGTAACGTAGATACGTCAACACAGCCCGCTCCTGCCAACACGAGTGCACATGACTGCTGGCGTTCATACGACTAAATATTGCTAAATCCTCTGCTATGGTGAGTAATGCATCCACCCAAACAGGACAAGGGCATACTGCTCTGCATCACTAGATGCCAGAAGAAGGGCAATTAATCTGCAAACCGGCGTGCTGCTGCACCTCCATGCCAAAACAGAAGCTGCTATTAGGGAGAGCAACGATAAACACTTTCTGTTCGGCAACAGCAAAGGCTGGGAGGAGAATCCATCAAGACAGGATGGCTCACCCTCAACCAGCTGTCTTCACTGCAAAAAGCCAAGCGGTCCGACTTCAGTCGTAAACGCTCACAGCAGAGGGACCCACAAAAAACCACACAAAGGCTTAGGCAACCAGTAGGAGGCTTGGGAAACAGCCTTGTTCGCCAAAACGTTACCAAGCACCTCGTTTCTGGCTCTGTTTAAGCGGAGGAGTGAGCACCCAGCGTCATGTTTTTGGAGATGAATACCCATATGGAGCAGCACAGCATCGCTCCTGAGCATTAGCGTCTCTGCATCAGCCCTGTGAAGCCAAATCAGCAACTTTCACCGACGGTGACTTAATTAACATGCACCCTACAGATCGCTCCAAATCCCACACATTGCCATCCTCCATTACCAAGCTCTTTTGATGAAAGTGATTAAAGCTAACAATTATAATTTGTGTTAGAGATGCCCCTAGAGGCTTCGGCTAGGCTCAGACTTCATTGTTCACAGAACACAATGCAAAGAAATCTCTCTCCCAAAGAGCTCATCCTCCAAGAAGACAAAGCAATCAAGGAACAGCAGAAAGGAAGGCATGGAGACAAAAAATAGTTGCTCAAGGTCAAACAGCAGGCCACCAGTGGAGCTGGAACAAAAGCCACCTCCTCTGTGGAGCACTCGTGAGGCCGTGCTGACTCTCCAGTAGTACCACGCTGGTCAACTAATACACTTTATTTATCAAGTGTCAAGAGCAGATGAAGTAGTTCATAGTGTTACCTGCTGCTCTGTGTTTGGTCACATATTTTTGTGGTGGCTCTCCAAGCAAAGCTAACTACGACAGCTAAAGAGTTACCTTCCCTTCACCTTCCAAAGAAATGCTTCCCATACTTTTTTGTGCACATTACTGACAAATCGATCCCCCTCAATTTTTTTATTCTTCCATCAATGCTTTCAACAAAGAGTGATTGCTCAAGCGCCCTTTTCCACCTTGCACTTCTAATTTTTTAAGGAATGGTCAATCTCGATATGCACAATTATAATTGCAAATGGATCATTTTATCTTGTACTCTTCTATTTTAATGGGATTATGTACGGTCAAATCTCTATGGTAACTTTTAAAGTCAAAACCTCTTATGTCATTCATATGTGGGTTAGATATTTAAAAATATTAATATGCAACTAGTGATATTACGAAAGGTTAGACTTCTAACTACCCAGCCCAGTTATGACACCATAAATCTGATACAGTTTTCATTGATTACTAGAAAAATCTTTCCAAGGTGGTATAACTGGAATTTAATAAAACTTCCTGCCATACAGCTCATCAGGAAGACAGTGCTTCTGTTGTGCTTTGCACAGGGAAAGAGCAAGGCACGAGTGTGCAAAGTGAGTGAAGCTTTTAGTCTTTGCAAACAACTTCAGTGCATAAAATATTAAAAGCAATGCTAAACTAATCTCTGGCAAGAATTGCAGGCAATTCACTGCAACTCGTATTATGAATGTCTTTGGTTTACCATTTAAAAAGCATTAGAGTCTACCGTTATGGTTGTGTATCACAGTGCTGTACATTAACCTCTGTAATTTTCCAGCATGGTATATTGCAGTAACACAAATTAGGCTATCTGGCAAAAAAGCTTAAAAAGACGCAATATTTAAAGAAAGCAGACAGGAAAGCTCCTCGCTCCTTCCTGCCAAAGACAGCAGGAGAAAGTCCAGTCCTCTTTTCCTCAAAGCAAATGGTAAAATCCCATTAATTTCCCCTGGAACCGACAGATCCACAGCATCTGGGAAAGGATTCAGTCTAAATACATCGCAGACATAACAGATGAATGATTTGGGGGAGAGGGGTCGCCCGCTCTCATTTTAACACTTCTGTGTAACAGGAACGGAGCAGGTCATTTCTGTAGGCTTGAAAATACTTTGTGGGCTTTCAGTAGGATTTTCCCTTCAGCATTTTTTGCCTTCTGTCTCCGTTTTCTTCTTGTTCATATGCCTAATGGCTTTCAAATCTGTTATTTGAGTGTACAAGAAGCTTAAAGCCTACCCTTGATACTTACTGTTGTAGGGCCCGCATGGATGAAATTTTGTTCTCCCATAATTAATAGGAAAACATTTACATTTCATATATTCTGGAACAATCATATCCTTTCCACTAAGGAAACAAACTGCAAGCTAAATTTTCACCTACACATTATATGGAAGTTTTCATAGCAAGACATCTATTTTAGGTACAGAAAAACAATCATAATAAAATGCTCATCATGTTTGCAAATGATGCTCATTTCCAGGATGAAATTTGTCTGCTCATAAATACATCTAGCAACTAAACCAGAAAGATTAATTTGGTTTTGTAACAGTTTTCAGAGTTGTTTTTGTTTCTCGGTGGGATGAGAAAGAGACTTTAAAAAGATGCAAAAAAAGGAAAAGAAAAAGAAGACATCGCCCAACGCTAGGACAGCAACACTCACCTAAGGCGTGTTGGAGTCATGCTTCTGCTCTGCTTCATGCAGAACATGCACTTAAACCTCGCCGCTTCCCTACGAGGCCGCTGGGACGCTGCTCTCCTTCCTATATAACTACCTGGCTCCCTTCCCTCATTTTCCGCTTCTAACATTTCAGACAGAACCTCCAAAACTCCATCCAAACCCATACGCTTCTGTGAAATATATTGAGTTTGAGGAGAAAAAGGTCAGCTTCATTTTGTCTCAACCGGCTCTAGCTTCCAGCTGTCGGGACCAACGGCTGCTGGGGTTAAGCAAGACTCTCTGTGCCTGTCTTTGGAGCAGAAAGCAGCCATGACTTCAAGCTGGCATCCCAAGGATTTGTTTTTTCCAAGCAATCTACTGGTCCCAAGTAGTTTCAGAAGCAAGCAACCAGGGAGCTACATGAAGCCCAGGCCCTGATATCGGAAGACCCAGAGGGATCCCTGCAACAGCAAGGCATTTGATGCGAGAGGAGAAGGGAGCCTGGAGTCCTGCCAAATTTAATCCTGGCTATACGTGCCACAGCTGGATTTCTTCAAGAAGGGGCTATTACACTGGCACACCGCTGACCAAAGTCTTCTGTTTCGTGTAAATTCCCTGTAAAGACCTTAGAAGATAAAACTGATTAATCCTAATTAAAATGAAAATCAAGGAAATGACACAGTCGGTTGAATCTACTTGATGAATCAAAAGCCTCCCTCATTTCTATGTTAATTGTCTTTTTACAAATGTGCAGTACTCTCATACGCACAGAATAATGTTTTCCTATTTTTCTTCACTTGGAACATCGCAGGCCAGATGTTAGAAAGCACCCGGAGAGCCTTTCTGCATTATCGGGTCCCTGCAGAAGTGCCTAAATAGATGCCAAGTCCTTTCTCAGACTTCTCATGGCTTTAATAAAAAATCACAGCCTGCAGCAATGCGACAGCCCAGACACTGCAGCGAGGGAAGGACCGGCACCGGGCAGGACACGGCACCTCCTGAGCATGCTGAAAGGTGCGTAAGATGCTCCATTAGCACTGGGCAGGGAATATGTGATGAGTTAAATTCAACCAACATAAACCGACCAAATCCCTGCTCGCAATTTGCATGAGTCTGATAACGCTTCGATGAAATATCATTGCTCGAGTTCTTATCAGAAGGCTATTTCACGTAACACCCTATCACAGTAAGGACATTTGGGAAAGCAATCAACCTGCAAGCACATTCTTGAAGTGCAGAAATGCAGAACAGACCCTTTCAAGGACAGTTCAACTTAGGATGTGAGTTATTTAAAGAGGAATGAACCACTACCCTGCTAACACCAGCTAATTAAGAGGTAGGATGCATTTGGTACAGGAAGGTCTCTTTCTCCATAGATAACCTCTGTAACACATTGAAGAGATCCACATTCAGTTTGTATCCAGTCAAAATCGTACGTTGCCTAATGTTGGGGGGGGCAAAGCTAACCTGAGGTGAGTGGTAAAGACACACTGGACAAAATCCAGAATCTGCTGCATTACTTGCTTAGACACCATTTATTATGGTTACATTTTATTATACAGTAGTAAAAAATTACAAGGCAACATCCTGTGTTATTTCCCACTGGGATAAATGATACAGATGTACTATTAAATCTCAAAACCAGCACCAGTCTGCCAGGCTACATTCCATTTGTGTCTTTATAATGTGTCAATAGGCTGACATTTACGCCTTCTGATGGCAAAGCTATTTATGTTATAGACATTTAAATGTGCCATAAAATGCATAGCACTGCACAACCCTAGAATGCTTCCAATCTTTACCAAAACAACACACACAAAGCAAAAATCCCACCAGACACCAGCATCCAAACTTAAGACATATTGGTTCCATTTCTTCCATCTTAAGTCAATGCTGTGAGGGTTTTTTAAAATATCCTTATAAAAGAGGGTTAATGCAACCTTTCTCCTCTGCATACATTCAGCTCCTAGCTAGCTTTAATTTTGGTTTATAGATTTTTGCCCTTTCCCAAAACTGTTTTCTTTAAAATCTGTATCACTGGCTTCATGATGTGTTGGGTGATGGGACATGCCTACCCCTCAAGCTGACCCGCAGGCCACCAGGCAGCCCTATCCTGATACTTGTAACCAAAAATAGGAGCTGCGAGGCACTTTTACCCCAGCTCGGTACCACTGTCGACCGCAGCTGGAGAGGCACTGCTGAAGGTCCACCACAGCTGGCAGCACAAGGGCATCCTGACCCATGGAAATCCACTGGCATGGGATGGTCCTATGGGGATCTCCCTGAACCTCGTGGAGAGCAGATGGGGGTGGTCACTGCGGGTCATGGACTATATGTGACCCAAGACATGATCTCAGCGTAGTCACCGGCACCAAGGGTTTCAGGGGGATCAAGTCCAATAATACCAAGTTAAAATGAGCTTTCTCTCCTTAGCTCCCACCAGTTCCTTTGAAGAGGCCGGCCTTGTGAGAAATCAAGACAAAACACTCACAGATCTGCTACTAAATGGCCTGCTTGTGGGGAAATGCCAAGACAAAAATACCGAGACTAGCAGACAATAACTATCTTAGCCCCATCGATGGTCTTCCCTTAACGCCGTCCCCCAAATTTTGTTAACGTGAAATGAGGTGAACAGCTCTCAGAAATGCAGGTGGGAGAACCAGATCGGGGACACAGAAATTCATCTTTGGTGCTATATGGTCATAATTAAGAAGTCCATCCATGGCCTGATTACGGGGGCTGCCCGGACCAGAAGTAGACTGGGGTCGCTGGCAGTGGTAGACGGGGACGCATAAACAGCATAATGGTTTGGGTCTAAAACCGAAGAAGCCCCGAGGCTGTTGTCGAGGCACTTCTCGTATGTATTAAGTTCTTTAATACAGAAAAGATAAGCACACAAAAGCAAAGGAGGAGTTCAGAAATGTGCAGCCTGGGAGGGCATGCTGGAAGGAGGGCTACATGCTCCAGTTACTATCCCCCAAGCAACTGGCACGTGAGGATAAAGAAAAGTTGCAAACATGCCAACTCAATAGTTTTCTATAGGGATCACGTCTTGAAATGATTATGGTTGAAATAAGGACCACTGATACTTCAGGGACTTGTTTAAAAAAAAGTCTGTAAAAGAAAATTACCACAGAAAACAAATTTGGGGTATTTTTCCTCCAAGAACAACATCAGAGCTTAATGCATTAGAAATGCAACCGCATCAGATGCTGCGCTAGGATTTCCCATGTTCAAGTTGCAGGTAGGAAAACGCCAGGCTCAGCCACCTCGTTACAGTGCTTACAATCAAACTGAGATGGAAAGTGGCTGCATCTCCGCTCTGACAAGTTTTTAACTGCATCCAGAAATCACCTTCTACTTTAAATTTCATTCTGAATTTGTGTCTAATAGAGGCTGCTCAAGTTGAGTTTGTCACACTTCTAAATTATTATTAATGTGACACTAGCATCCTTCACTGGAGTTTACAGCACCTAAAGCGTTTTTCAAAAAATGTCCTTATCATTAAACTTAGCATCCAACGTGACAGAAACGCAAAATTATCTTGACCTTTTAATTCCAAGTGCCTCACCAGTCAGTTCCTCCTTCATAAGGAGGCCCATCACCTTTTCTATTCTGGTGACATTAGTAAACATCTTTTGAAGTGCAGAGGAATACCTTCCCACACCAGAGCGCGATTAACACGCATGCGCAACTTTAGACGATATTAATATCCAACGCCAGACTAAAGGTTATTAACAGGCTGCATTGTCTCAAGGCAACACGGTCCCATCTACAAGTCCCAAGATGACCAGATTTTCATGAACATCTTCCATGACCTTTAAGTGAGCTTCTATGAGTTCATTTTATGAGCTTTGCAACCTGTCACTGAAAATATCACATGTGGTCCCGACACACAGAAGGATCACCAATACTGAGGCACCAGCAGAGCGTGGGCTTTGGAAACCCTGCACTGCCAGGATCTGAAGCCACCAGGGAAGCAGGGGGTCTCCATGCAGACACCCTCAGGAATTCAACTATCCGATGATCTGCTACCCAAATTCAGGAAGAAGCCCTCTAGCTAGTGACAAGGATTTTAAAAAGGAGGGGAAAGAAGCCTCCTGCTCCCCCCTAAAGCAGAAAATAAAACTCTCCCAAAAGAACCGGCTCCAAGGAAACTGCTGCCATGCCCTGACAAAATTTTCTTTCGGTTTTCTAAGGGGCAAAGCATCCCACAAGTTTTAAAGATCTGCAAATGCAGCTAATACGGGCACTAAAGGATTTCTGGAAATGTAAAAAAAAAAATAATAAATGAAACGTAGCACGAACAAATCCATGAGAGGAAAAACCTTGCCAATGTCTCCCCATACAGTTAGCATGCAACGCTAGCGCTCAATACCTTTTTCCTGAGACGTGAAATATATATGGACAGGCATATAAAGACATCTCTGGCTACAGCTATTTTGGAACTGACTTCAACCATCTTTGGTTTATTACCCCAGATAGCATGATGTCATCAGAAGCCTTTTAATGTCTTTTAAGACCTTTTCCAGTTATTCTTAAATTATTAGGTGTGAATATGTGCATGCGTGTGGTATTTCTTTATTTCTGCAACCATGTGATAAACTGCAGTGCCACAAGATAAATTGCATTCAGTTTACACATTTGACCTCCTCACTTGAACTCTGCCTGCTAATCCATTTCAGCTGGGACTACTTCTAATATGCCATACTTCTGAACAGCTTTCAAACAGCTGTAGGGGCTTTTGGTTGGTGTGTTTTAAAATGGATTTTGCATTAAAAATATTTTCTTTCTTGCACCAGTAAATGGAACAGATGACAAACAGAAAGACCATGGCTCCCAGCAGCTCCAGGATCGAGCGTCGGACACATCCCAAGCCAAGTGGGAGCAAGAGCTGCTCTACGTGTGCAGCAAACTTCTGACGTGGGGCACTTGCACCTTTAATGGTGACCCTAACAAAACCAGTCACATACCTGCAATCCCATCAAAACCCTCAGGAGCTATCCTCCTCCACCACTCTGCAGGAGTTTTAAGGAAGGTTTAGACACTCAAGACTGGCCTTCACATACGTCACCCCACCTCACCCCATCCAGACGGGTCTTCTCACGGGCACACACTTAAAATAGGTGCTGAGCCACCACCTGCTCCGCTCCAGCCAAGCAATTTGTATAATCCTCCCTCCTCAGGAAAACTTCTGGAATTAAGAACAAATGCCTCAACTTGTGTGTCGTGATACAAAAAGCGTAACCAAGAATCAAATCAATGCTGGATTTCCCTTCAGGACAGAGAGATGTATTTTAATTGTCGTTGATGTTAGCTTCCCAGAGGTAGCACATAACCAGCTCTCACCAACACACATTTTCTCTGTGTGTTTGAGAAAGCCACTGCTTTTTAACAGCTTATTTTATTTTTTTTTTTTTTTTTACTTTTAAAATTTCCTTGCTTGGTTTCACCCTAAAAGGTAAACGATAAAGTTTTGTTTGCAGTTAGCCAGCATAAACAAATCATCTCTCAACTACTCACCACAATTTTTCACAGAAAGGACAAGAATAAGTGTTTTAATAACTTGCTTAAACACCCGTGACAGAAGAGTCCTTCTGTCGCAAAGCTGCCGCTTGCATTTGACACACCTGCCCAAATAGCAAAACCGCCGCTTTCTCAGCTGCTTCTTGAATCTCAGGCAAGATGGAAGCTCTCTCGGTAGCACTTCTCCTTCATTCAGTTGATGGGGACATCGACAAAGCGTTGCAGAGCACCCAACTGCACAGCTTAAGCATGTGCTTAACTCTACATATGCTCTAAAACACCAGGATTTGCTGGCGCGCGCTGCCACGCCGTCCTTGATAAAGTCCTTAAACCTCAGCATTACCGCTGCCAAAGGAAAGAAAGCGAGGCAGCCCCTTCTCAGCTTCAAATACCTGAGGAGTCTCAGCAGCATCCGTAAAGCTAACGCGGTTGAAAATTAAGGATGTAGTAAAGGGCCCTGCCAGGCTGGGGTCTTTCTGTATTTTTCCAGAAGAAGTTTGATGACATCAGATATATAAACATGACTGGCTTAAGCAATTAGACCTGCATTTGTTATAAATTCTGTAATCAAATACTCTTTTCATTTTGCAATGTCATCAGTAGTCTGACACAAGCAAAAGCAAATTAAAAATGCAGGGAAGTATTCCAGGTAAGTATATACTTTTTAAAGGAGCTAAATTGCTTATTTAAATTACAGATTCATACTGAATGGGGCGGTTGCGAGAAAAACCTGTTGCAGGAACTGGCAGAGACACCGGTTTGGGTTAAATCAGAGCTTTTGTGTGATGAACCTTGATAACAAATCATCAACCCACAGGGTGACATTTCTGTACCCACTCTAAGCACACATTACAGATCCTTTCGACTTCTACAAAACTGCACTCATTTGGAGCCAATAGTTAGAACTCAACTATCTTCTAGGCATCTTGGTTTTGGCTGATACGTTTTTCTCAAGTCACATAAATTATTAATCCCTTCTGAATTTAAAAAAAAAAAGTAAGAAAAAAAATTAAGAAAAACTGCACTTTTCTCAGGTGCTCTTTTAAGGAAGTTTTGCATGAGGAGGTCTCAATGGATACCACAGTTTTATTCACAGTTGGCTTGTTTTTAGATACAAGAGAGGAATCATTGACTCTTAAAATGATGAGCACTGCTCAGGCTTTCCTTATCTTGGAAAAGGAGATTTCACTAATGGTTTGACCTGAAAAAAAAGAAGCAGCCCTCTAGTAATTAGAACCAAAAAAAAAAAAATGCTTTAAATTTCCCATCTTTCTGCATGAACCATTACAGAGGTCATTTGGCCAAAATGCATCAGCTGTTGAACACCACAGAGAAATCTCTGTCTACCCCCATTCCTGCTGGTGCTTCTTCATTGATATGGAGAAGTATAAACAGAGAAACAGTGTTCAAAACGTTCTACCAGAGCAAGAATAATGGTTGAAAAAACATCAAATGAATGACAAAGAGAGACTATAATTATTTAAACAGTGTACAGTGCTAGCCACTTAGCAGAATATTGAGAGGCAGTATGTTTTCATTCAGTATTAGATTTATCGGTAAAAAACCCGAACAGAAAAATGTAAAATGTTTGGCAGACTTAGTATTGGGGGATACCACTCTCTTGATTGACTGAAATTGGTGGTGAGACACTAATGACCTAAATGTGAGAAGGACAGACAAACCCCATTGCAGCTCCTGGATGCCAACTGCTGCTCCATGCCAGACGGCTGGAGGGCACCGTGACAGCTGAAGAGAGAACCACACTAAAAGGCAGTCTGTACGCATACCTGATCAGCATCACGAGTCATGTTCAACATCCTCAAATTGTAATTTATTAGGTATTTGCCGGCTGGGATCTCCTAGAACGCTTATCAAAGATGTTCACACCTATTCCCACTTCTGGAGCAAGTGACTCAAGTAAGCATCCTATTAGGGCACTAAAAATGATAGCGACTGGTCTGAACTGAGATACCGGCAATCCCCGAGGGCTGATGTACATTTATGATGTTCATTTTGAACCGCTGTAAGATGTCCCACCGCCCTCAGCACTAAACAAACCCTAAGCAGTGAGTGGTCCCAGATGAGAAACATGAGAATGGGCTTGCAGAAGCCCATCTCAACCTCTTGTTCCGTGCCAGCGACACAAGGACTTCTTTGTAACTCCTGCTTTCACAGCCTCTAGACTGTATTTCCATTATTCACATGGCACCAGAAGAGAGAACATGGCAAGAAATTTGGGCTTGCAACGATAAACAAAATGTAATATATAAACAGAGTTGCCAGGAAGGTGTGTTTTTGCTGAGCAGTATCAGAGAAATAAATTATAAAGAAATGTAACTGCTGCCTATTAAGAGACAGATTTATATGATAGCTAAAGCTTTCATAGTTTATGAAACAATGTCTAATAAAATGGCACAGCTGTGATTTAGTAAGGTGTTTAAATTCATCGTTACATATATTTTGTATTTCAGACTGGTCTTCGCTACCAAGTCACATATTGGCTTTGCCTGACACACATCCCTTTTTGCATATGTAATGAGCTTATCAGCTTCCAGTAGAAAAGGCAATTTTATAGCTATCTTCTAAGGTTTAAGTTTGCACTTAAATATGCCAGATGACTCATTCACTGTACTAATATACACGGTGAATTCAACAAGGTGAAAAATGTTAAAGGCTGAGATTCTGCGCAGCACAGTAGGAGGATGAAGAGCACAAAGAAATTAAACTGAGAGGGACTGCCGTACCCAGCAAGGCTTACTGGGAGTGGGGAAAAATCCAATCAACCCCCTTATATATTTTTACCATTTGATAGGACCATATAGGTCCTTGCACGTCAGACTTTGGTCAGGCAGGCAGCACCCTCGCTGCTGCAAACACAGGTCTGGGCTGCTACAAGACGAACCGCCCAGAAACACAGGCTGAAGTTCCCAAAATCAGTCCTAAAGCCAACTGCCTTCGGTCACCTGGATACAGCGGCCTCATCCTCAGGTGTGCTGAGGCTCCCAAACCAGCTTTCGACGTCTGCGGGAGCTGCCGGGCACTTAGCGTGTCTGGGACTGGGAGACTGTGTTTTAAAGCCTAACTTTGGGCAGTGTTCCCATAAATCCTGGCCCAGATTGTCGCATTTCCAGGCTGGAAGGGACTGATGGCTCAGCTGCTCTGAGGGTTTGTGTAACACCAGCCAGAGGATCTCAGCTCGCTGCTCCCACCATACCAAGTGCAGTTATTGCTCGTCAGTCTGTGCCCAGCTCCAGAAAGTGGGAAACTAGAGATAACGCCTGTCACAGACAGAATTTTTAAGGTTCAGTGAAGAACTACGTCTAACTCCAACGACCCTTCTTGGTCTCATCCTACACATGTTTTACTGCAGCCACAAAAGAAGAGGAATCTGCAGGATTTGGTGCTGCCGTCACACCAAAGAACTGGGTATTAAGACAGTCAATTACTGCAAGATTTCTTTCTTAATGGAATCTTTCCCCCCTATTGTTTTCATAAATATTTAAATGAACAAAACCTGAAAACCAGCACAAAAACTGTTTGTCCAGTTGCAACATTTTGAAAATAAAGTCCAAACTGAATTTCCACTGGATTTCATTCGTGCTGAAGTTCAAGTGAACATTTAGACAGCATCTATCCTCTTCAGAGCACTGCGCAAATGCAAGCTACTGCACGATTTGTGGTCCTGCTCAGCACATCTGTGGTCCTCTAATTCCCGAGTATCTACATGCTTCAGCCTGACTTGAGTCCTGCACCCTGGTGAGCTGAAAGCCACCAACCACCCGAGCACTGGCAAGCTGCAAGTGTTTCAGATCAACGACAGCTCTGGATACTACACAGTAAGATCCCGCTTTGGGTCATCTCTATGTTTCGTAGCAGTTTCCAAGTCAGAGTCAATTCACAGCCAAGATTTAGTTAACACAGATCATAATAAATAAAAAATTTCCAGCTAAATAGGAAAAAAAATGAAAAGAAAAGAAAGGCAAATGAATAAAAGTATTTTACAGGTAAGATCTCTTGGACCATTTTTTGCAGCTCTTCTTTTTTTCTCAAATAACAGAGGACTTACTATGCTTATCCTCAAAGATGCTTACAAGTCAGCTCTCTCTTTTAGTCACAGCACTTTGGAGAGTAAATAATCTTAATTGTCTTGCACGTTGCTGACTACATCAACAGGAATACAGAAAGGGATACAGCACAGAAAGGAGCTGGTATATCTCTCATCATCAGGGATGAATAAAATTCAGTGGCTGCATTATAAGGAAAGAGGATCTAGTATCGCTGCAACACGGGAAACACATTTTCTAATGTCTGGGCAAATATTTGCCTTTCCTATCTATGTAGCACATAAACCAATGCCCAACTGGGTACCCAATCCAGTAGCTTAAGGTGGCAGACTGGATCACAAAATCAACCACTTTTGACCCTGATGAAAAAAATAAAACAAACAGTGAAAAAACAAACAAACAGTGAGAGAAACTGTTTGATAGCCTTGTACTGCAATCAGAGTCATACAGCGCTAAAGTGGTCTTCGGGGTATTTGTGACGCAGAATATTTCGACAGTGGGAAAGTCTGAAAGTGCT
The DNA here is from genome assembly GCA_026212715.1 of Elanus axillaris. Taxonomy (NCBI): domain Eukaryota; kingdom Metazoa; phylum Chordata; class Aves; order Accipitriformes; family Accipitridae; genus Elanus; species Elanus axillaris. The sequence continues at coordinate 27,531,362 of JANZLQ010000007.1, read as the reverse complement.
GCAAGGCCTCCAGGTCTCTGGAGGGCAAGCAAGAGGTACGGCATTTTTGACAGCAAGCAGGAAACCTTCTGAGCAATGCCCTGTGCTCACTAAAGTGATCGCGGTAGGATTTCACGTCTTCTGCAAACACCAACCCTCCACGAGGAGCAGGAGCACAGACGGCTTTCCAGGATCTCCGACTGTCAAAGAGCGCTGCTGGCCGCGCTCGGTGCTCCTCCCGCAGCTGCGTTCCTTCTAGCTAAGGCCGTGGCTTCCCTTTCTTACTTTCTTGGGAACAGAAGGTGAAGGCAGGCTACTTGGCTAAACGCTCAAAAGGGAAAACAAAATTCTCAAAATTGATCTGCGGATATCATACAGCAACGCTCCTTTTTCTCCCATTTCGTCTCCTGACCTGAACCACACCTCATGCATTCTCACCTGTCAAGACTGCTCACGACCCTCTGAAGTCAAGAAAAAAAGGTCCTCACTCATTTCCATGGAAGCAAAGTCTAGGATGGGGGTCTGTATCTATCAGTCGGCACTTTTCCTGCTACCAAAACTAAAGAAAACCCAGAACCTGTATACAGACAAGCAATGGGAAGAAAAATGCCACCTCTCACCTCTACAAGAAATGAACAATAACGCTTTGCTTCACAAGGACGTCGTGGTAGGATGCCTGCAAGGTGTGGCACAAGCATAGGCAACAAACAAATCAACGCCACGGGAGATCTCCAAACCAGCCAGAGTTGTCTTCTACTAAAGCTTTAAAATACAACGCCTACCTGCAAACTAAACCGATAAGCCACTCCTTAAGAGAGGATGATAATATTTTAATGCACTGGCAGCTTCTTCCCTGCCAGAGGGGAGGCTGGCAGAGAAGGGACACTTGGTAGCGACTGCAAGGGCCACAACAGGTCACCTTCCAGCAGGGACCATAAGCCCTCCACAGATATCAAGACCTTTTAGCCTCCTAGACTGGAGAAGAGAGGACATCTCATTTTTCAAGGGTTGGCTCTTGCTTAGTATTTCTCAGGCTGAGGCACCCGCTTGCTTGCTCTTGGTCTACAGGTTGTTCCTGGCTTGGCTTTATCTCCTTGCTTCTCACTGCCAGACTGCAGAGGCAGGACTAAGAGTGTATTGACGATTTTCCCAACACCACAACTTCCTAAGATGTTGTCCCACCTTGAAAAGAAGCAGCTGGTACACGGCACAGATTAATGGAAAGCGAGGCGTCCGTAGAAGGCGCATAACCGCTGTGGCAGGGATTGCTGGCCCCACTCCGGCACTTTCAATACAAGGACAGCTAGCTTCAGCTTATCATCTGCTTCCTTTGCTTAAGGGCAAAAATATGCTACGCTGCACGATGAGGCCAAGGGGGAAGCTTTGATAGCTACATTATGCCTAAGCCTGGAAATGAGACAATGCGGGGAACACATATTTAAGAGGAAGGACTGAGCATCTTAGGAGCGTTCCTCCCCTTTCCACCTCCTCCACAGTGAAAACATCTCCCTCCATAAATACCAGCAAGGCAGAAAAGAGAGAAAGCAATGGGACCCCGAACCAGAGGCTTGCTTCCAAAGTCCACACAAACTTTTTATTCTTTTTAGCTATTTCATTTCCCAGGGAGGAAAACCTTACTGGCACGGGGAGGCGGTGGCATGGTGCTCCTCCGCGGGGAAATCAGACCTGCATAACTCCTCCACTCTACTGGGAGACGGCAAAACACCCCCGGCGAGCTGTGTGGAGCCAGTTCGCATCTGGAACAAAACACGCCTTCCCCCCGCCGCTGCCGACAAAGTCACCACGGCAGGGAGAGCAGGCAGTGCTCGGCCAGGCTTCCCTTCCTCTGCTCTGGCTGGAAGTCAGCCAGAGGCAGCTTAAGGCTTTGGAGAAAGCAAGAATCCCAAGCGTCAGTTAAATTTTTTACGCAGGTAAGTAAGAGTAAAGTGCCTTGAGGTGATGCTTGGCCACTGAGGTTGGTGGAGCCAAGGCGCAGGGCCGCTGCGTTCGCCCCAACCGGGGAGTCCCTGCAGAAGGTTGGATGCTATTTTTGAATCCTGCAGGCAGCATCTCCTGAAGGCTGACGGCCGAATTCCTGAGGCAGGGAGCCTCATGAGGGACTCCGCTGCAGGAGAATGAACTCAGCTGCACAAGGAAAAAGCATATTCAGCAGAATACAGCAGGGCTGGGGGAAGCGCAGAGCCCAGCAGGCAGAGCTGGCAGCACCCAGCGAGATGACAGCAGGCGAGCACTGGGAGGCACTGGATGCTCAGCAACACTTCGGTGGAGACCCACCAGTTCCTCTGCTCCAGCCCCTGGGAACGGGAATTAATTCCCGTCTCCGGCTTTCCCAATCTGGACGCTCCAGAAAGAAGGATGCTGGCTATTTCTCATGCTGCTAGATGCCTTTTCTTCTTCCCTTCCAGTACCTCTGCATCACTCCCTTCTGCTCCATGCACACATTTCCAAGAGCTTTCTGTGAAGACCTGAGCTGTCTTGAGGCAGAAGGCATTGACAGCATTCATGCCTTTCTGGTCACCAACACCATCTTTTTCTGGTTTGGGCCCCCCCGCCAGTGAACAGGAGTGAAGCCGAGAAGCTGAAGTGGGAGTCAAACTTCCAGAAAGATAAAAATTGTTGGAAAGCTGAAGTGAGAACCCAGGATCTCCACTGCAAAAGTTTAGTGCACGTAAAAGCACAATTGAAGTCAGGGCAGCCCATGCTTTGAATAAACAGAGCAAAACACAGACTCGCTATGCGGGCAAGTCTGATCCCAAGCCTGCAGCCGGCAGGCAGAGTTCTCCAACCTTAACTTCCCCATCTGCGCAGCCACCCAAGTAAATAGATATATAGACGGGCAGACAGATATTTTGCAATGGTGAGGAAAAAAACAGATACATCACTGCTTCTGGAGCACAGCAATGTATCTGCAACAAGCAGCACAAAGGAGTCAAAATGATGTTAATAACTGCATCTTCAGCATTTCAATACTTTGCAGGGAATAAAATACGAGGCCAACAGCTGAGGGAATACAAAGTACTGTGAAGCTGCTCACTGAACATCCACTGTCCCTCCTTAGACAAGTGGGACAGCGTTCAGGAGGTGAGGCTACGCAGCAATGCAGAAGTACCAAGTTGAGATGGCCAAAGCCCACTGACTTCAGCCTTTCTTAAACTTCTTAGGCACTTGGCTTTCAGGAAGGGCTTCAGAAAGCGTTTACCCTCAACTACTGAGAAGGTTAACCTTGCTGAGAAGGAATGGTTTCAGAGGAGGGGAGCCCAGGTGCCTCCTTTCCACAGGCAGGTGTTTGGTACAGATGGGAACCCCCTTTAGTCCAATCCTTGCATGTTACAGCAAGACACAGGGCTGCATTTAACCCCTTACACTATTTGCAAATATTGCAAACAAAAGTTGGAGTGCGGTCCTGATATACACCCCAAAACCCTAACATCTTCAAAGCAATACCTTCCATGGAGCAGAAAGGCTACAGGTGGCCCCATCCCATGAAAATCAGAAAGCAAACATGAACCCTCCACCTCGTTTTCCCTAGGTCAGCCCCCCCCCCCAAAAAAAAAACAAACAGGCCCAGAGTGCCTGCTTTTGCACCAGCACTAGCAGGGGCATACGGTGTGCCCCAAAGTGAGTTTGCAGCCGTTGGAGAAGCCGGCAGATCACTTTACAAAGCTCAGGCACTGCTGCAGAGGTGTCTGCTCGTTTCTCGCTCTCTTGTAAATGTGCCAAGGAGGGTGCAGTGAATGTTAGCTACATGATATCATTGCAAGCCAAGGACCTTGTTGTAAATAGTTTACTTAAATTTCCTAGTGCATATATATATATACATACACAAGCACATATATATATGCATGTATCTGCATATACATATGTATGTATGTATATACAGACCACCTGGCATGCATTGTGCTTAGGACTAAGATACATAATGCTTGCTTAAAAGGAAGCATCCTTGACTTGATAGGTACCATCCTACAGAATTAAATCAGGTGAAGTTTTAGATACTCTACTGCCAAGTCTGCAACTTGACCCTGAGATTTTCATATCCCTGACAAAATAGCTTGGTTTGGGGGGGTTTGTTTGCTTGGGGGGAAAAAAGGGAGAGGCAAAAAACAAAGTCACAAACAGCAAATCTTTGAAGTGCAGGGAGAAAATGCAAAGTGAGCAATGAAAAAACAGATACACTTTCATCCCTTCCAGTCCATATGAAGCTGCTATTTATGACAACAGCTGGTTAGGGAAAAAAAATAATTAGGCAATCAGGTCATTTTTAGGATAAAGGCTGGCCCTTTGACTATACACAAATCCTCTTTCCACCAGTCACTTCACCTGTCTTTGAAGGCTGCAGAGAGCTCACTAGAGAGAAACACAGCATTTCACCCTTCAGTCCAAATTATGCTTGTTTACTTGTTGGCTGGATTACTTTCAAGGGCTACAATAAAGGCATAGACTGCCTAAAGGTTTACACTGGATTTCTTTGCCATCCTGCCGTATTTAAGGCCAGAACAAAATGAAGTGGGGTTTTTTCCTTCTTTTTTTTGTTTGATACAACTCTACTCCGACAATCTGACAGCATGTTTTATTGCCTCAGGCAAGGATACACTCTAGTAGGTTAGGAGAAATAAACTGCACAGTAACATTTTACAACCACCTAAGATTGGTTTTCTTATTCAGATCTTAATAAAAAGAAGATTCAGTAAGAACCGAGTTCAGTACAGTGATGCTGATCTGTTACAGCAAAAGATCACAGGTAACTTTCCACCAAGAGCTCTCTACCTTTTTTCCTACAAGATTTCCAACAGACCTGGAAGAGGTCTGGCTATCTCACCTCCCGGCCCAAGGAGAAGGGAAACACCATGAAGCAAGCAGCGTCTTGATAAAGGAGCCTTCTTGATGGAGCTGGTGGGATGCATTGCCACAAGGCAGTGCTTTGGGTGGCACTCGGGTATTTGAAGGAGCGGCGGCATTGCTGAAGACACTCAGCAGCATGGTACCCAACGCTTGACCACAGGGAGGATCTTCATGCTCCAGGAGTAACAAGCCAGCCAAGGTGAAGAGGATCGGCAAGGATGCACCAAGAACGCTGGCTTTTCAGTGTGGAGCTACATCCAGTGCCTTTGCCTGTCTCAGCACGCAATTTGCAAACTGAACATGCACACAGCGTCCTGGCTGTTTTTCCTGGGCTTACAAAAGCGTCTCTGCTCCTGTCCTTTGAAGGCTACAATTGCTTCCTGCAGCCAAAAAATGAAGTGACATTAGGATCAGAAAAGTTGAGCCTCCAAAATTCTGATGTATGGATATAAGAGTAAGATTCAAAACGTAAAAATCATTGCTAAAGGATAATTTGACCTGAATAGTCATACATTTCCTCATACATTCATAATCCTTCCAACAAGGGCAGGGGAGCAGGGAGAAGAAGAAAGCAAGCATGAAGGGGAACCATTTTAAAAATTCATGTGATTTATCATTACTGACAAAGACATTGTTAATTCCAGGAGAAGGTGGAATAGGAATATCTACTTTTTAAAAAAAAATAAGGAAGGTGTGTGCTAAAGTACCATTCTGAATATGAGCCATAAAGACTTTGAATTAAGTAAGCCTACCGGTTCTTACGGTTATGCTTATCCTTTACAGGCATACAACAGGAACTAAATCAGTTGTGATTCAAAATAGGGAAGGGGGAGGTATGCCAGATTTGCGTGATGTTTGGAGAACATCATGTGTTTACAACCTTGCTCTCCACCCCCGACAAGCACACGTTCTAGCGACAAACAGTTGGAGAAGGAGAAGTTGCCAGTGAAAGTCAAACACAGACGTGTGGAAGGCATCTTTTTCTTTGTCTTTTTTCTTCTATGTAAATTTGGGAAAGAAAAGCTTCATCTTTTAGACCCTCGGATTAAATAGATGGATCTGAGCTCCTCCTTATCAGAAAAGCTGCTACCCAAGGAAACCACGAAAGATCAAAGATAAATTTTTTGGCTGTCTCGGAAGCGGACCATGATCATTCACCCTGTCCTCAGTGAAAGGTCCCTGACGCCCTAGGCAACACCCAGCCATGCCATGCTCCTGCCTCACCTCCAAAGTCACAAAGGGAAGAGCTGAAGAACCTGCCAAAGAGTCAATGGGGCAGCACGCTGCCTCCACAATACGCGGCAGTGCCTTTGACCACTAAGAACATATACATCCTTTTTATTGCCAAGTTACGATAAAGCAAATGTATATTTTAGCTATTCCATCAGATGATGAAGCTCTGTTTAATTAATCTCTAATCACTTTTAAAATGATACATTCCGGAGAGTCACCGGAGCCCTGTTGGTTGTGGCAACTGGCACTTCTACAGAAAGCAGCTCTGAGAACCAGATGAATTTGCTTTAAAAAAAATTACTTAAGAGCCACTCAGTCTAATATATTCTATAACCATTCCCCAGCAAGTCTAATTAAAGATTTTCAAGCAAGCATTTTAAGGATTTGTTCCAGTATATCCATTCAAGCCAGGATGCAACAAAGTTTGCGGAAGCTTCAACAATGATCCCTGATGGTGGAATAACACCTTAAACTTCTCAAGGGCATGCCGGATTACTCTTAGTTTTTTTGCTACTCCATTGAATTACAGCTTCAGCAAATAGTGAGTTTACAGACTGGGATTGTTCCCAAATCAGGGTACCTGTAACTGGTAATAAAATCAAAATGCAAAATGACCATCGGTTGCATAAGCTATGTATCACCCATCAATCACTGCATATAGATTAACGGTCATGGGAGACCATTTCAAAGCCAATATAGCAGCTTTATAGGCAGAAAAAGGGTCAGAACTGCAATGGTGATAAAGTGGGAGGAAAGCAACCTGCAAGATATCATTCATTATTGTATTACTGCCATAGTACCCAAAAATCCCAGTGGAGTCCTAAGCTCCCACCCGCTAAGTACTACACACTTGTAAAGTACAACCCCTTCTGCCCTGAACAATATATATTCAATATGTCTAAGGACAAAGACCATGAAAGAGGCAGTACCGCTGCCCCTGTGGTGCAGATGGCCAACCGGGGCAGGAGGAGGTTATGCGCCTTGTGCAAGGTCAGATGAAAAATCAATGGCAAGCGAGCACAGGTCACCTGAATTGCAGTCTGGAGCCCACTGCAAGGCCAGCCCTCCCCTCTCTGATGTCTGGGCCAGCACTGCTAAACGCCATGGTTAGGTACTTCGTGCATCCTCCTGGAATGCCGCTCTCTGCTATCGCAAGTTGGTAGTTCGGCAAGAAAAAGGAAAGCATCCCTCCAAATGCCCTGAAAAAAACACGTGTTTCAGAGCTTTACTCTGAGCCCCTCTCAGGATTTTAGCACCCAACTGATGTATGAGGTAATCAAACAGGTATCAAGCGTGGAGAATATATGTCCCTTAAGGGATGCGAAACCTTCTAATAACCTCCCTCATCAATACCTCTCCAGTTACAAAACTCCATACAGCACTCGAGACTCAGTCATTTTGAGCAGAATTACATAAAAGCAGGAAGGGCCCTGTTTGCAGAGAAAACCGTGGTGCAATCCATTAAGACCAGTAATCCATGACAGAAGGAGAAAGAAAACGTGGCAGTGCTCCCCGGAGAAGCTCATCCTGGCTCGGCAGGACGGCTGCCAGGGGAGGAGCAGAACGAAGCCCAGCAGCATCACCCCGGCCCCTGAACGCAAGACCACGCTACATTCTGTATTCCCATCAACCTCACAACTATTACTGCCTCGTTCCCCTCTGCAACAGTGAAAGATGGTGAGTCCTTATATTTTATGGATTTGAAAATCGACACAAAATCAGTTAAGTTAAAAAGCCTTACCTGCTGCAAACATGCTTTGCTGGAAATGGTAAGATTTGAGCAGCGCCTCTGTAACGGTTCCCTGCACTAACTGTGGATCGATTGGGTGTTTTATTTACTTTGGTGAAAGCATTCTTCAGAACTAGACACCCCTTGTTTCTTAGGAGCATCACAGCGAAGTGAATATATCTCATCATTTTGCTTCTCTGTCAATCAAAGCTATTTATCACAGAGGCTAAGAGTTGACCCATTAATGAGATAAGGATTCCTAATCTATCAAGAATATATGCCAACATCTAATCGTTAGATCCTCTGTAAGCCTATACATTATTTACTTTTGACATAATCCATTGTACAGCTCTTTCTTTTACTCAAAATAATTTCTAGACTCACATTGCTCTTGAATGGATGAAGATGGCTATAGAGGGAAAAGTGTTTAACACCAGAAGAACAAGAGAGTCTCTATCAACTCCTCAGATGAGATAAATCAACACAGCCACTGACCCGATTTCAGTGGTGCTAAGCTTAATTTGCATCAGCTGAGCACCAGGCCCATCATCAATATATTTGAAAATGAGCAAGCAGATGTGAAAAGCTCATTTGGCACTGAAAGAATGATGGTTAGAGGCTACCATGAAGGTTTCTTGCTGAGGGTTTGATCTTTATGGCCCCACCAATGAGTACCTGGCTTCCGCACAGGGTCTGTGGATCAGGTTCTTAATGGGTACTATGGGACAGGGCTCTTGTAAAGCATGGTTACCAGTATGAAAAGGGTTTGTCCCACAGATGATTTTAATGCACATCCCAATGGACCAAGCTAGGTAGAAGGCAGAAGGGCAGAAAGGGGTTAAAGCAATGATGTGTTCCTCTCCCTTCACTCAGGTTACCCGAACACCCATTCTGCAGACTTTCAGCCTAGAAAGGAGCTTGGTCATCCCGACTTGTTTGTTTTCATAGTTCTGGAAAAGAGAAGATAATTCAGAGTCAAGTAAGAAGATAACTTCCATATTTAAACAGCTACACATATTTTCAGCCTATTTCAGGAGCACAGGGAAGATAATAAGGAGCTCCACTTTCCAGGCTTACCATGCTAAGAGGATAAAAAGAGAACTCTTGTTAATGCTTGTGCCTAGATAGTAGAGCATTACGGCTTGGATTCACAAAGGGATTTAGGACTCTAAGTCCCACTGAAATCAGGAAATGAATAGGACTTAGGCTCCTAAGGGCCTTTGTGAGTCCCAGTCTAAGTGCCTCCTCCTTTTGAAGCCAATGGGAACAATGCCATGGCATTAAGCAAGGGCAGAGCCAGCCCATGAAGCTTTAACTCTATTAAAAGACTAGAGGTTATCTGGTGACAAACAGGCACATCACCCTTGGTGAAGAGACTTTGGCTTGAATGCCTTTAAAGCTTCCACTGCGCTCCATCAAATGGAGCTGAAGCAAAGTCCATACCTGTCGATGAGAGCTTTGCAGTGAATTAAGATTTCACTCCAGGTCCTCGAGTCAGAGGCAAAAGAGGTGCTGCTGGGGAGAGAAGCTGTGCCATTAGCAAGTCTGGACCAGGCACTGTTACTGCAGAAAGCTCTTCGGGTAGGCAGGCAACAGTGTGCGGCAGCGTAGTTTCGCCAACGAGCCTTACTTTGGTTTTCTGTGATTAAAGCTTGACGTCCCCTGACCCACACTAACTCTAAAAATGTTCTGAGAAGTAAATACAGTTATTATACTTGCACTTCATTTGTTATTGCTGTTTTAAGTACACTTTAATAAAGACCAGTGGCATGAGTTCCTGCAGGAGGAAACAGGGTTTCCCAATACAGGTGATATCAGTGTAACTGAAATTTCCAGCAAGGTGAGAAAAAAAATCTGCCCCACTTTTGGTACTCCTGTACAAAGCTTAAGAGAAAAAAAAAGGCATTATCTAAGCAAGTGTCAAGTGTTTAAATATTATTAACTGGTAATAAGCCCTTCATTGTGCTGGTGTAGTATGTCCCTTTTGCTTACACAGCTCCAGAAAGCTTCATAATGTAAGACAAGGGTATCCCAACTGGTGACCTAATGGAAACCACAGTTGCATGGTGAACCCCTCTCTGACCAGGCACTCGAAGGCTGCAGCTTCTCTTCCCTGTACCTGCAGATCAATAACTCCTGTACTGAGCCTGATACAGAAACTGGTAAGTGCTCACCCCCATCTGTGGCACTTTTCCGTTTCACCTTGACCGCTGAGTGTAGCCAAGAGGACCACGAGGCTGTTTTACATGCCGTAGCATTTTTGACAAATGGTCTTTCCTTAAAAAGCAGCCCTGAAATCTTCCAGTGTGGGCTGCAGACGATTTGACATGGGATCAGACAAGATTCATCTTCACTGCAGCAATACTATCTCAAGCCCCAGAGCATGTAAGCTAAAGCTGCCTCTGCTCTACCCAGTAAGGAGGAGTGAAGGAAAAAAAGAAAAAAAGTTTAAAAAAAAAAAAAAAAGGAATCAATAAACCCTAGCACTTCATCTCTGCTGAATTTAGCCCTTTCTGGGAGCATAGATAATTCCTGATGGCAATTGTCCAAAGTGTCCAAATTCAGACAGTTTGATAGCCCTTTCAGTCGGGTCAGTCCTGGCGGAGACAATAATCAGGCCTCCCACGACGAATTTCATTCAACGAGCGGCGCTGATTACAGGAGTGGTTCGAATCATCGCACAGTATTGACCGGAGATCAATTTTCAGCTTGAGGTATTGTGGAGAACATATAGTACACAGCTAAGCTAAAGGCGGGGAGTAGGAATTCAATAGCCTACCCAACCATGCCAAATAAAAGCCTGCACAGATAGATGCTACAATTTCTGCCCCCTGAAGCCCGTGTTTTTAAAGGTACACGCTATGATGAAACGGAGCCCCTGAGAAACTACCATCTCATCATTACGTTTTGCTGCATCATTAAAATTACCATTTGATTCCTCCACCCCAAATTTATTTCAGGCGATGCACTTTGCATTAAAAAAAAAAAAAGGACAACTTGCTCAAACAGCTCTTCCTTTGATCCTTCCCTAATTAAAATTCTCTGAGCCAGGTAACACTTGCCCTTCCTGGTGCAGATGCCTCGTCTCCCAGTGCTTCCCTGCTTTTCTTCACCTCCACCCATGCCAGGCACCACAGCTCTCGGCTCTGACCCCACACCAGCATTACCTTTGTAGAAGGAGAACAGCTGGTGAGGCCATGCTCCTTGCAGACCCCATGCTGCTGTGCGCTGCTGCTCACTTCTAGCCCTTCATGCTTTTAAGAAAAAAATCTAGCTTTGAGGTGAGGAAATACATGTCCTAGAAATAGTGAAAGGAGGGAAAAAAAAAAAAAAAAAAGAGGCTCTTGAGGAGGGATTCCTTTCTCAGTTATGCTCACTGTCACACATATTACAGGATCACCGGTTCTCCAGAGCATTAAAAGAGGAACCAGTGCTTGATCCATATCCAGCTGCAACAGCTCCGCAGCAAAGAAGGTGAAGGTCCATTTTTGGACACAGAGTTGCATGGGCCTGAGTAGCAGCTCCCAGGAAAAGAGCTTTTTCTTGAGGAAACCTGCACCAAAAGTCATTTTCTCCTTTGTTTCTCTGGCCCAGTTGCGCTCCTCAGCACAGAAGAAGGGATGCTGGGATCCAGCATCGCCGCCACTGTGGAGGGAGGGTGGGAAGAGACACACAGAGCCTTGCACAGACGCTCCCAAATCTCCACAGGCACCTTCTGGATGGGACAATTTGCTGCTGATGGAGCAGCTGTGCAAAGGCAGTACTTGACAAGCCAGCTTGGGAACACAGGGCTTCGACCTGCACAGAACATCTGCTTTACTTGCAGGGGGAAAAACTGAGAACCGGGCAGACATGTGGGACTTGGTCTGTTAGCGCTGAAAAGTTACGGTGACTGCTTAGGGTGACCATTTTTCAGGTGTGCAGTGGTAGAGAGTTTAGTCTTGTAGGGATCAAGAGTTCCTGATTTTTTTAACAAAGATTTTTTTACACATCTATAATTTATGGAACCTATTTTACAATTTCCACAGGGCTCAAAGAACAGTAATGCAATGTGTCTTTTAAAAAGGAAAACAAACTTGACAATGGTTAATCTAAAAATCACATCTAATCACATGAAATGTAAATTCAGCGACAATGAAACTGCTCACAAAGTCATTGAATAACACTATGTTGTAAGAAGCTGTAGTGCAGCAATAGGCACAGATTTCCCAACATCTGCCTCTCCACTGAAAGTCCCAGCCTATACACAAGACTAACACAGAAAATAATAAACCAAGAGAAACTCCCAGCTATAACAGGTGAAAATGTGCTCCTTCACAAATCAACAGCTGTACTGGCTTGACTTCCCATTCCACATACAAAAAGCCAGAGTTTACTCACATGGGAGTATTTCAATGTTGTGCCTAAGAACTTGCCATTTCCTCTTATTCTCTCATTTTCTATTTTCTTGTTGTTTTCTTCAAGCTATTTAAGTCCTCTGGTTTACACACGTATTTTTTTCCAGCTGTAACTGTTCTCGAGTCCTCTTTGTGCCCTCTCCAACCTTCTTCTTCTGTCTTAGTAAGTTAAACATCAAATCAAACCTAATTTGGTCATCAATGGGTGAAGAAATAAAACTTTGTGGTCTAGGGAGAACTATATTAAATGATACCACGCAAACCAAGCTACAAGACAAGAACTACCAACAGCATTTAAAAATAGGGAGACGTCAGAAGATGCTTTTTTTTTTTTTTTTGCCTATGTTTCAATCTGTCAAATGTAAGACAAGGACCAAAATAAATCAACCATGGTAAAAATAGTGCTGAATGTTTGAAACAAGACAGTGAATTCAGACTTCAGAAACTCAGCTTAAGGATCCCTCATCTACATAAGTCCTCAAACAATCAAGCATGCTAACAGGGTAAAGTGTTAAAATGCATCTGAGTTGCAAACAGGGGATTGGTTCCCTGCAGTGACAGAAAATTACTGCTGGATGACAGGGCCTGCAAAGTTAAATTGTATTGCTTTAAAGGAGAAGATAAGAGTACTGCTAGGAAATGCAGGCTGCTATACAGTAGAGTATAATGTGTGCGCACCAGGATCAGAGGTCTCTCTTATTATTCCTCTATTGTATTGGCCAAAGCATGCCAAATGAATTAAGGAACTTTGTAGCGACTTAGAAGGAGAAGTAATTTCAATTTAATAAAAATATGTATATATAAAAGACATGGCCTGAAGCTTTACAAATCACAGAATTCCTATTAAGTATTAAAAATATTAAATGAGAATTTTACCTGCTAGTTTTACAAGTCGCCTTCTGCCCTCAAGAAGAACAGAGGAGGTGTTCCTCCTTTTCTAACCTCAGCCAACTACACCAGGCTTTTGCGAAGATATTCCTGTGCCTTTGTTTCCAGCTCCTCTGTTCTGCAGTGCTTTATGTTATGGTGTAGCACTTTTCCCAGGGCTTCCCCCCAGTATTGTAATGCACCACGTCTTATGACTTTTGTACTCCTCTCTACTATAACATGAATCTTTAATCAGCTAGATGCTTGTTTCAAAAACAACTACTCCTTTCAGCATGCAAAGCAATTTGCCATCAGAATTTTTATATTTTTTATAAATGCTGCATACTTGCCCTTTAAAAATGAAACGTCTTTAAAAAAGCACCAAGCTGGACTTCTAATAAGTGTGACCCATAAGAACTCTGGTCTGCTGGAAAATCACAGCCATGACTCCTAACTTCAATCCATTGCTTCTTCTGAGAAGTTCATCCCCAGTTGGCCGGTTCAGCTATCCAGCAATAAAATTTTAAAAATATGAATATTCATTTCTGTAACATGAAAGCCTCTGTTAATTGAACAAATCCAATCAGCAGTCCTACAGACTGGCCAAAACTTGTATTAAAATGAGAAGGGGTGAGATAAGGGGAACAATTCAACAAGGCCCCTGTTTCTACATGGAAAATTTGGTGCCAGTCAAAACGTCAGCACTCAGGGGCATGTGGAGACTGCGAAAAAGCTCCGATAGCTCCAGATCCACAATTTAAGCAGATTCTCCTTCTTGCTTTTACCTCTGCACCTTCCCCATGGTGCAATTTACGTCTAGGCTGATGAAGCTCAGACGGCTACGGTTAAGATACCTAAATAACTTGGTCCATCACCAAGAAGCGCTGAGCACCTCCGAAACCTGTTCTGCATTAACCTGCATGCCTGCTGATGGATTTCAGTGCCTCAGGCTTCAACTGATCAAGGGTCTGTCAATACTTCCCTGCAAACAGCCTCCTGTCCTGCAGCACAAGGGTTCATTTGAAAGACCCTCTGTTGATTGCTAACATGTGTCCTCACTCACAGTATTTTATTTCATGGTGAAATTCAGATGCAGTTATGAATTCAAGTTTTAAAACACTGTAGCAGTGGATTTGAGTGGATAAACAGACTAAGCATAGTTAAGAATCCCACTGGGAAGTCTTAAAAAGACTAATTTGTGAATATGCAAATACACTGATGTCACTCATTCCTGATAAACTCCAGTTGCACCAGCCCGCAAGATGAAGGCAACCTGATACTAAACAAAGCCACAAACTGCAAGAAGAGTAACCTATAAAGAACAGTTATACTAAGGAATTTTATCCTCTGCAAAAGAAGGTTTCCTGTCAAACATATTCCTGCTTCGGTTCTCCTGCTTTTCTGAAGAACTCGTATATTGTTCTTTTATGACCAGTTTTCTCCTCATAATAGTTTTGGACATCTGCCTTAAAATACCCTGTGTGTTCTCATCCTTTTCTCATCCTTTTCCATGCTAAGTGGCCTAAGTAGAAGAAATGGGATTTTTTTTTCCTGACATACACAAAGTCACACAAATAAAAACACTGTTACAACTGAAAGGAAGGATTTGCTGCTTGCTTTGTTTGCACGTAGAAAGCTTATCACAACTGAAAACACTAGCAACACTAAAGACGTCTTGGTGGCAACGCATGTGGTTTGCAAAATTATCTCATTCTAGCTTAACGCTGAAATCAGCAGTAAAACTGCTATCATTAGCTCAGGGAGGGGTGCGATTCCAGCCGTAGCCTTCATTAGGAACACAGGCCACAAGGAGCATTCGGAGCAACCACCCCTCTTACAGACTAGAAGTCAGGATGCAAAACAATTTGGGGTATTGACAGCCAGGGTGCATGTCTTACGTACTGCTGTGCGCAGCTGGGGCCACGTCCTGACCCAGCTGCCCGCTTGGTTTTGACGGCGCTTGCAGCTCTCTTGTCCATGTCCTGGCTGTCGTATTATTCTAAGTACTATGGATGAGAAACCAGGGGCTGATGAAGCTCTGACTGAGCCCTCCACTCGCATTAAACTGATTGCACTGGGGTCACGGGAGAAAATCACGCGTACGTTATCAGCCAAGGTGGCAGAAGGCAGGGGATGGCACAGACGTGGGAAAACACAGCAGCTTCTCCTCCGGGCAGGAGACACGAGAAAGCCCCGCAACCCACGCAGCTGCCGGGAGAGGGGATGTGCCGCCAGCATCTCGTCAGGGCAAGAGACAGGGCTAATTGCAAAGCCAAAGATCAGAGAGAGTCCCTGCCAGTACATCTGTCCCTGGGCACAGGCGGATTAAATAAATGTGGCCATACAGGTCTGCAGGTTAAATGGAAGGATGCTAAGTGGCCCAGACTGCGAGCATGGGGTGGGTTTGCGCCTTTGAAATCTATACATTTAATTTCTACTTCCTCCCTCATTAGCCTCATTTGAGACCACCACCGCAGGGTTTTTTTCTCATTCAGCCAAATACACACAGACGATTTTCAGAAATGGTTTCAGTCCTACAGAACAGACATAGCGCGTCTTTCCAGGGTACCCTGCCGCGTGCAGAGATCACACACAGAGTTTTGGGAACAACTCAAACCAACAGCTTAAGAGGAAAGCAAGTAGTCCAAGGAGCCAGGGCTCAGCGACGGGTGGTCTAGCACTGACTCTGAGGACATCCTGAGATCTTTGGTGATGGACAACGAAGCAGCAAAAGGAACGTAGTCAAGCCAAGAGTACTGCCAAAATTCAAACCTCCCTTATCATGTTCTGTTGAGGAAAAATGAGACAGGGAGTTGAACCAACATGCCTTCCGGATGGTTATGGCCAAAGCTGCTCCACTCTGGTCTGAGAAAAAAGCAGTTTGAACAAGGTTTTAGTTCAGTTTTGTCCTTTGCTTAAAACAACAAAAAAAAGTGCTTGAACTCCAATAGCTGACACTGAAAGAAGGGACGGATCGTTCAGGCACCTCTGAAAGATGACGGGCTCTCGGACGCGCGCAGGAGTCCAACAGCCCTAGGTGCAAGTGCTACAGGATGCAAAAAGGCGAAGTTGCTTTTTTTCAGTGTTTAAATTCTATTAACCCAAATAATGAGTCATTTTCTCCTTGATTACTGAAAGATGATTATTCACATTTTGTGAATACACGTATTTTGTGAAGCTGCAACAATAAAGATTATGATGGTATTTTAGGGAATGTGAAACAATTATCTTTCCCCAAACCCTCCCATTTTAAAAATTTGGACTTTTTCCCAGGAAAACAAGTTTCTCTCTCTGAAAAAAAATATTCTGCCTCCTGTAAACATAACCTTATGATCAGAAGAAGGATGTATGAAGTGTACTGGGGCAAGGACCAGAATCTGTAAAAACAGTGATAACAGGTGAGCTCAGGTACTTGACTGTGAACATACCAAAGGTGCAGACCCCCGAGAAGTAGGGTTTCGCCACCTGAAAGCACAACCCCTGCCAGGCAGCTTCTAGATCACAATACAGGAGGTGCTACCTCAAAATAGCGCTCTCTTGTCAGAACAGAATTACAGCCGAGGCACTAATGGAAGTATGCCTTTCCTCCCTGGATGAAACAAGTTAGCAAAGACCACCAGCTGTGCTAAGAAAAGGGGTTTCCTAAGAGCCCAGAAGGAGAAATACAGGAAAAATAAATCCACTTCTCCACTATGGTGAAGTTTCTTAGCCACAGCTGAGCCACAGGAGGCATGCATAAATCCCACGTAAAAGCAGATGCAGGAAACCAAAGAGAGGATCTAAGTCCATAAGAGCAAATTGCAAAAGTCAAGAAGTCAAACTGGCACCTTTTAACTTAGCTGGTATCTAGATCCAAGGCAGGTAACAGGGAAAAATATTGACTTTGGTAAGTACAAAATACAAGACTAAAAGGAATTTTTCCCCACTAACATGAAAACTCATGCCCCGAAAAAAATCAAAATGCATCAGATGCAGGAGATGTGGAGAGGCAGCTCAGAGCTTGTGTGTGGAGGGGCTGGGCAGGCGAAGAGAGGGGGATACCTGGCTTCACGGGTCACCCAGTACACTGAAGGGAAATTAAACTGGATACAAACACTGCAGAGAGGCTCCCAAAAATAACAGCAAGTCTGAGAAGGCTGGAAGAGGCAGACACCGTGAGGAAGTATCAGTGCGATTCAGAGCTAGGGAAAACAGCAGAAGAAAAGCAATTTAAGAGCAGCTGCTCCTCAGACAGAGTGGCAGCTCTCCTCTACCTGGAGGACTTTGCCACATCTGTGCACAGCAGCAACAGCTGCTGCCTTTGTCAGGGAAAAGGGATGCCGGAGCGCAGGAAAACCCAGGGACGTGCTACCAACCGCTCCTTGCCCCCACCCCGCCCGCACTCCACCTTTTCTCCAGCAGCTCTCAGCTCTCCGAAATTCAAAGGATGGCTTGTGCGCCATGCTGTGACCAAAGAGGTATGGATTTTAATGCAGTCATCTTTATATATCTTTAAAGGGTGTGTTTCTTGCATGCTGACGGCATGTCCATTCTAGTAATGGGACTGGCAGACACACTATTCGCTCCTGCACCCATAATAAGTTTAATTCACAGGGAAGCTGCTGCAACCTGATACTTCGACACTCTTACACTTTGTGCAAAATATCACTGTAACCCCAGACCCTCTCAAGGAGCGATAGCTGCCCCCACCCCCAGGATGGGGACCCTGGAGGGCATGTGAACGGAGAAATTTTCTTACCTGACCTGCGGGCACAGCCTTGACTGACAGGTCGGTTTGCCCAAGGGAAACCAACTGCCGGGTAGGCTGCACAGATTTCGGGGAGAGCTTCCCGTTGGGGAGGTTAAATGGTGAAGGAGGGAGCATGGCTCCGCAGAGCCCCCCCCGGAGGGACGGCGAGCAGGCAGTCCCCTTCCGCTCCTGCTCTTCCAACCATTGTTTCTCAGCAGTTCCCAGGCTTATGAGTCTTGGATGAAGGACAGAGCTGCTCGAGGGCTGGTGGGTAAAACAGAGCCACCAGCAGCCCAAATACTCACCAGGCTCCTTTTATAATCAGCAGAGGGAAGCCAACGTAGTCAAGGGAGCCCAGGGAGTGATTCATCTGACCCAAACAGGGGGGTCCACCAGCATGTACAAGCAGCAAACTGCTTACCAAGAGGACGGGTCAGCTGAAATTCTGCTTCTCCCCACAGCCTCTACGTAACTTGTGTGGCTGTTGCATAAAGACCTAATTAAGTTTCTTCCCAGATTTGTGTTTACTTTTACAAAGAGGGCCCCAGCAGTTAAATTGAGTAACACAGACAAAGGGGATCAGGCCTTACTCTTCATGCCCAGCCTGCATTCCCAGCTTTGAAAGCGTGAATCGAGCACACGTCAGTATACAAATACCCTTCTGCCGCAGCAGACAGCGTCCGCACGACGCTCTGCCGAGCCCAGACAGCGCTGAAACTGCACCGCGGTGCTGGGCACTGCCCGGGAAGCCGTGGCACAGACAGGCATCGCTTTCGGACATTCACACCCAAACCCTGGGAAAAAAATCCGAGCGGGATATCTTGCAAAGGAACTTTGCCCCATCAGAATCTTTTGCCTTTTTTTTTTTTTTTTAATTGAGCATATCTAGCTCTAGTGCAAGACAAGTTTAGATTTGGCCACGCAGGCTGCAGCCCTTCTCCCTTTGCAATGTACCTTGGGTGTCCTGGAGAAGGTAAGAGGGGATTTTTATGTGGGTTCACAAAGGCTGCCCGAAGGATGAACTGCTGGAAGAGCCCTTTCCCCGTGTCCGGCGGTGAGGCCCAGCGTTGCCTTCACCCCAGAGGAGCCGCCATTCGCTCTCCTCCAAGCCAGTGCCAGGGGAAAAGCGGCCTTTCCCCCCTTGCCCGCAGGAAAGGCCCAAACACAAAGAGAGCAGAAAGACACTCATAAAAGTAAAGATTGGGCAGACAAATGAGTAAGAGGCGAAGAAGCCAGGGAGGGACTAAAAGCTGCTTTGCCAATAACCGAGCTGGAGCTGCTGGACACGGGAGGTTGAGGCCCAGGCCACCTGACGGTCATCAAAACCGTACCCGCCTGAGGTGCTTCAGCTCTGTGATGGCGTAGGCCGAGAGCCTCCTCTGCAGAGGTTTGAAGGGGGAGGTGTGGAAATAGAAGGAATAAAGCTGAGAGGAACACTGGGGGGTACGGAGGGTGTGGAAGGAGGGAGGAGAAGGCTCTTTGCTACGTGACAATTTAGGAATGCAGCTCATGAGGCTGGGACAAGCCTGTTGTCTGGGTTTAGAGTTGCACAAGTGCTTACAAAGCTCAGATCTCCACCACCCTCCTTCCCACCCCCAAAAAAACCCAACAAACCATGCAGGTAAATAACAGGTAGTTGTGTCGCCCCAGGATGCCTAGCTAAGAGGGGGTTCCCTTGGGCTAGCAGCTCTTCCAGGAGGAAGGAAAACACAGTCTCTCCTTCAAAGGTGCAACAGTTGAGGCCATCTCCCCCGACTGAAAAAAAAAAAAAAAGCTAAAAAAGGGCTTGACGATAAAAAACTTAAAAATGAAGTGGCCACGGCACGGTCGTGGTAAGAAATGGAGGAGACTTTGCAGATCAAAGCTCGGCTTCAGGTTGGAAAGGCAATGCCCCTGTCTGCAAGGCACAGAGGAGACAGCAGGTTACAAGGGGCTCCTGTCGCTGGCCTAATATTTAAAAATAAATTACGTCATTTGAAAATACAAATTTTCTTTGCGCTTCGCCAAACAGAACAACAGACACTAACACAATTTAAATGCTCTTCTTCTCCCTTTCTTTTTTTGTTACCCAGTGTATTTAGGAAAAGGAGTGAGGCCAGCTGGGTGGGACAATGAGAAACCTTTGTCCAGACCTTGTATTCATGCTCAGAGAGAAAATCCTTACTGAACCTTTTCAGATCCAGTCTTACAATTGGCTAATGTTAGCCTCTGGGGAACATCTGTTTGCTTCTGTATAGTCCTCATGCTCACTTTAAAAAAAAAGAACTAGTAAATTTTCTTCCGCGCATCTCCCATAAACATCTAAATGACTTCCTCTAACAGAGTGAGCTGCTTCCACACAATCAATAGCGGTTTTCAGTTGCATGTGGCACTCTTTGTGTAGGCGGGAAGAGTTCAGCAAAAGGTGGCAACGTTGCGCACAGCCTAGCTGATGCATCGAAAGCTATACGTGCCTGAAAAGCTATAGGCAGCTTTCCTTTGCACAGCTGAATCAGGATGTACATTCCACTTAGATGAATGAGGCGATGGCGCAGGCAGGGTATATCACTCCAGATTTTGGGACAGCACAACATCTGGATAAAGCCAGTCTGGATTAGTCAGCTACTGGGGAGACTGGAGCACTGATACCTTGCACTCAGATCGGACGCTTGTATTTGCATCCATCTGCACAGGAAGCTACCGCAAACTGTTTGCACAGGAGATGGAAGGAATAATCCCACCTTACTTTGTAAATTACATTCCTTATCCTAATTAAAGAGGAAGAATGAAGCATCACACTGACATTATCATTAGCTCCTCGGATGCACTCACTTGGAAAAATAAAATGGTTGCACCAAAACCCATAAACTCAGAGTGCTGCTCACTCATTTGCAATCCTGCTTCCACATCATGACTAACCACTTCACTTGCGGGGCTGTGTTATCTCCACATCTCTATGCACATATGCTAATACACCTGCAAAGGAATGGCAGGTGAGCACCAGAAATCCTCCTGCCAAATGACTGGAACAGAAAAAAAGATGTCTGAGAAGCAAGACATGTTTAAAACACATCCAGAAATTGGGCAGAACTTAAGTGTTTGGTCATATCGAAACATCCTTCAGAAGAAGGTAATTTCCCAAATGCCCAGGTTCATTTCAACACAGATGCTGAGCAAAACCAATCACCAACTTCCAGGCAGGGATGTGTCAAAAAGCAGAAGATAGCCACATTGTCCTGCACATGCAAGGACCTCTATTTATTATTATTTTATTATTTTAATGCAGAAGCAGTTGTCTCAGTGCTTATTATTTGGCTGAATGAGCTGAAGTGAGACTCCCCGGGCAGCTGCTGACATAATGAATGATTGTGTGGTGAAGCCCAGAATGTGAATGATGAAGAATTTTGAAAGGCTCTGGAATTTGTGAATAACAAAAGTAGCTACAGTCCCCAAAATCTCACCATTTGTTCTCAACAACAAAGGAGGACTCAAAGGCCTTTGTTTAACAAAATGATTCAAAAACAGGATACGAAAGGAATTAAGGGTTATCTCTACTGGCATAATACAGCAAGCAAATTGTGTCCCCAAGTAGAAAGAATTATGAATGTATTCTGTCCAACATATTGTTAACTGAATTACTACGGTCCTGTTTCTGTTATCCCTTTTCCAGTACTGTTACCGTGTTTCCTGTGTCAGTAATTCTCAAGGTCTTAAGGCCTTTCAGCCCAGACTCTGCAAGAGGGGGAGCTGCTTATTCCACAGGAGGCTCTGGTCCTCTGACATGCAAAGGGGAAGCACCCGACCATGCAGCCCCCTTCCTCCAAGGGTTTCCATCAGCCACGGTCCCTTAGTTTATCTCACTTCTTCGGCAGTATTAAAAATAACCGCAGTTACTTTTCCCTTAAGTAAATATTCAATTTGCATTTAAAAAAAAAAAAAAACAACAAACCCACAACCCTGTTATTGGTGTCTCCGGTATGGGGCAAGAGCTTGGTGGTGCAAGGCACTGGATGGGCATGGGAAAAAAGAGCCATGCCCCAAAGTGGCTGCCTTTCCCCGAAAGGGGAAACAAGCCTTCCACTTTCAGAGCACTTACTATAAGGATTACGTATGGACTTGGCAAAAGATAAGCGAACCTGATGAAGATTCATGCCGCACTGACAAGTGCTATCCAAACAAATATAAATTCAATTAAAAGACTCTGTTGTGTGAGCAATAAACCAAGAAGTTGTGCTGGATCAAGGAATGGAAAGCCAGCTCACCCGTGAAGGTTGTCAAGTGTGAGAAATTAGACAGCAGACACGAGCGATGCTGATGCTGAACCCGAAGGTGGGCACCATAAATCAGGACAGCACTGCTGGACGCGGGGAGGAGGGACGGACGCCCACCGAGGGACAGATCGGGCTCCGCTCCCTCCTCCTCCTCCTGTTTGGGACCCTCACCTGGTGTGCTGACAAGGGTTTAGCACCCCACAGCCTCCACTGCCCACAGGACCAGCTATGCCAAAAACCTGGCCATGACACACACTTGTAAGGATAAGCGCAAAGGACTCCTGGGCAGGACGATTACACCAGTTCTTTTCTTGAATTTAGGGATTCATTACACTAAACCACGCATTTCCTACTGCAGCAGCCGAAGTCAATACTGCCTGGGGTGTCTCTTTTGCCAATCGCTGTAACGCTGTAGCTGCAAACAGTGCAATAAAAACTGCTTGTGCTACCCTGACTGCCTGGAGTCAATGCGAATTTGGCAAACTTTTCAAAGGAACCAGAGTTTCACCTTGGGATGCAAGTCGGACCTGGAAGAAAAAGTTGTGCTGCCATAAGTTTCTACAGGTGCCTCATCAGCTCTCCTCTCCAAGGAAACACTGATTAGACTACAAAAAAAATGCAGCAGGAACCTGTGCTAAAGAGCATCTTCAGTTCCCACCTCCTTCAGTCCCCTGGGCAGTAGTATCACTCAGAGAACAAGAGAGATTCATCAGCATATCTTTACAAAGACTTAAGTGCACCTTTGCTGACATTGGATGCTAGGTTTTCTTGATGAAAGTATTTTTTTAATGAATGCTGAAATTAGCACTAGATATTCCAGTGCCAGGAGCTGTGCCAGAATTAAAAAAAAACTAAAAACATGTGATTCATGATAAAAAAAATCACAAGATGCGACAGCAACATTGAGAAGTTGCCTAGAGAATATAAGATGAAGAAATCTGCTATCAAGTTGTCGTGCCCAACATGAAATACTGCCCCTACAAAACAATGCAGGCTTGAAGAGGCTGGAGAAGTATGGTTTCCGAGTAGTGGCGTCTCTTGAAATACTGTTTAACACCTGTTATTAATTCTGCTGCCGGGCATATTTGCACCATTACTTCTTCCGTCTTGGCTACAAATTCAAAAGATCGCGCTCGAGCCTGACATTAAAGTATGGAAACACCACAGTCAGAGTTCACCTGTCCTGCACGTTCAAAGGAAAACCTTCTGCTATCTACCTCTGTGTTACGTTTAAGAAAACTCCTAATTCCAGTCCCAGACCTATTATCCCTCCCTGTCAACCCCGGTTTAGCCTTTTGCCTTCAGCAATGGTAATTCATGGATTAAGATATATGGCATGGCAGTGACTGTATTCCAGCTGCGGATTTCCATTGCTTTTATGTATTGAGCCTCCAAAAAGGCACGTGGGTTCCCCGGTGGAGAAACAAATTTTTTACTATTTGCTTTCTAATATCACCAGAATAGAAAATAACAAGACTAGAAATACCGAAAATGCAGGAACCTGACAGCAAGTAAAACACAGGAGCAGATTCCCCCAAACAGGGCCGCTCCTCTCAGCTCAGGGTAAATCACTGCACCTCACAAAAATCTGCATTTATTAGGGATTTCTGCACTGGACATCGCTTGGACCACATCACCATTTTAAGCCCTCATGGCGTACCCAGCACAAAATTTGGCAGAGAGACTTCAACGTCCTGAAGCAAAACCATCCCTCTACTTGGTTCTACCACGTCTAAAACGAAGACCCTAACAGCTCATCCAACAAGAGTGCCACAACCTTCAAACCGTGATTGCTTTTAAGGGCCTTTGACATCCTCCAAAGGAATGTGTACGAAGAAACCATAAGGGTTACACGCTGTTGGAAAGTGGGTCTGCTCCTATCATCCCAGCACCTTCAGGATCCCATCTGCACAGCGATACCCACAGAAGATGGAGTCCCTTCCTCGAAGAGCATTCCACCGACGAGACGCAGAGGAAGGTAACGGAGCCAGCGGCAGCTTGGAGAAAAATCAAGCACAGTTGGGCACCGGTAGCCGCCGTGCATCGTTAGGCAGGAATGCTCGTGTGCCTTTCCCAGCATCACCCTGCCCTCATGCTGCCAGCATATGAGAGCTGGGTTTGGCCCCCGAATTTTTCAGCTGCCTCTGATCTCAGTGGTCATTAATGTGCGGACAATAGGCTTAGCCCCTAAGTCCCCGCTGCTGTGCCCTGCAAATGACCTTTAATTGGCAAGGGACACAATGGGACACAAGGGCCGATTCAGAGCCGCTCCTGCCAACCATGTCACTTCTTATTTATAGTCACCAAAGCACAATCGCCGCTTCTTCTGGGCAAAAAAAAAAAAAAAAAAAAAAAGATTATGAATTTACTTTGTCGGGACTCCGTAGGAGGATGCGGATGGTTTTTTGGGGCAGAATGAAGCTCCAGTTAATCTGCATACTGCGGCGCACAAACACAGCGCCCACAGGGCAGGGTGGGAAAGAGATGCTTGGCACGAAGGAATGCCCTGGCAGTATGATTTTACTTCTCCCAGACATCTGAGGATGGTATTTTACCTTATGCACTAGGAGTCTATTAAATTTTGTGTTGCAAGTTAGCACTCTCTCAATAGTCTTCAGGAACACTAAAAAAAGGAAAACCTCACTGGTTTTCCCCTATCTCTTCTCAAATTTTACAGCTAGATAAAAAACAGCAACAAAATGAGCTCTGCTCCCTGCTGAAAAGAGCGGACTCTGCTGCACTGCCCTGTATCGGGAGCCCTATTCCCCAAGCCCCCCGGTCATTTCTAGGTCTTCCCCCTTTAGCATCTCTAAACACCTCCCCTCCCTCCATACCTCAGGTTGAAGGTATTCCACCCAATTTAATAAAGATCGAAATTCAGCTCCTAAGTGGTGGCCATGCACAATCTAACCTCAGCACCCTGTGACTGCATCTCCTTTAAAACAGCCACAGCCTAAATGAATAAGAAGGAGGGATGCTCTCCCTGGGAGAAGCAGCATCTTTTCCGTGGCCCAGTCACCATTTTATTGCGCTGGCTGCAGAAAGCATTTTGAGGCTTGGTGCATAGTCCGAAAAACTGCAACATTTGTTCACGCGTAAACTTTCCCAGAAGTAATACGATGCTAAATTAGCTATCATTTCTTCAAGTGGGTTGTTTTTCTTTTCTGCTGATGATTTTTATTCTCATGGTGCACATTAAAGGTAGCCTCACCAAACAGGTGTAGTGCATTAAAATGGAAATGTCAATACGGTGAAACAGGATGTGTCACATTAAACAACATCATTATGTGTATTTATACTCCAGGAGGCAATGACCACAAGATGCAATGCAACAGCAACTTTATCTGCACATTTATTAAAAACTTCTACTTCTAGCAAGTCAGGTGTCATGGCAATGTGCTCTTATGTGCTGCGTAAGACCTATTATTGGCAACAGTAATGGTCATTTATAAAAATATTATATTTAGAACTACATGCTATATTTACACAGCAGGTCAAGAAGATAAATTCTGGAAATAGTTTTTGCTTTAAAACATGGATGTTCAAAGTTGGCCATCTTCTACAAATATATGCTTCCTGCTTCTTAAACTTTCAAGATTCTTACCATAATGATTCCTCAGCTATGTACACATGGGACTTCTCTAAAATGATCAAGTGAACACTCAAGCACCCACCAAAAAGGCCACCCTGGAGAGCACAGCGGTGTCGGTCCGTGCACAGCTCTAAGGCATGAAGCATTTAGGTATCCTGTCCAGCACAGCACTACCAGTATTTCACTGGTATCTGACCCGAATACATGCATTTCTAGACTACTTTCTCTCTTATTCCTGCTTAAGACATTAAAAAGCAGAGTTCTGTAGCAAAGTTTTAGTTATCTGAGCTTAGAACTTGGGGAATTAGGATTTTGTTCAACACGCAAAACTCCCTTCAAACTGGGCCTGAACAAACGAGTTTAGGCATTTAGGTGAGAAATGCCGCAGCTTTTCAGACCTGCAAAGCAGGGAAGGGTTTATTTAACCCTTCACCCATACCCACCAGCTCTGCCACCACCAAGAGGAGGAAAAAACACAGTGTATTTCCCAGGTGGCCCTTGCTCAGGGCCAAGGTTTTTGCTTGACACTAGTAAAGCGGCACTGACCTTAAAATCTTGTTTCTTTGATTTTCCCTTACCAAGATTGCTCACCCACACAGCGTCGCCAGCCAGCAATTAAGCTGACCGGCCATGGGAACGAGCCCTCTCCGCCCCTCACCTCCTCCCTGTCCTCCTGGCTCAGGATACACTTCGGTGCATGTCCTAAATATCTGTAAAAGCTGTTTTCCCAGCAGAGGAAGGAGGTTACCGACATGTTTCTCTGGGAAGTTCTGCTCAACAGTTCAGCACATTTCAGATCACAGCATTTCCCTCCAATGCCTCCATAATTTTTGCCTTTCCTTAGAGACTGTGAGGGCTGCTGAAATCTCAATGACCTATTCATCTTTTCCACATGTAGGAACAAAAATATCTTAAGGAAAACATAGAGCGATTTTACTGAAAGGAAGAGATCCAAGTGGGACCTCTATTGCACATGGAGACTTGAGTCCAGCTTAAGCGGCTTTTCACTTACTTTCATGAGCAACACCAAAAAAAAAAATCCGTGCTACTAAGAAACCCCTGTCTTGCAACAACATTTCCTTTTGATATTAGTAAATTGATGGAATTTAATAAAACAACAACAAAAAAAGAAATTACCATATCCAGCAGGTATAACATTTAATTGAGAAATAAAATTCCCAGGAAACTTCTTCACACACAGACAAGTATGATTAGATGTCTTACCAGGGGGAGATTCAGGGCTGTGAGTACCACTTGCCAGCCTGCACACCAGCAAAAAGCTTCCTAGGAAGGCAAGGGAACTAGAAAGCAGTGAGAAGAAGGTGGCAGCATTTTTAAGTGCTGTAGTAACCCTTGGGGAAGCACAGACCAAGAGGCTCTTTTTCCTTTGTGTTTTTTCTCCTTGTACCCCGAGCCTTGGGAGGGGGGTGAGCCCTCAAGTTCCACTCACCCAGCTCAAGTAATTACACTATAAATTGCACAGGGCTCTTGCATCACTTTGCAATCACGCTTTCCACCAGCACATTACATTACTGCTACAATTACAGACATAATTTCCATGGCTCAGGGGGTGCACAGCCAAGTGGGAAAGGAGCCAAATGCTCTGATGTAACTCAGGGCACCTGCGTGACTCGGTGTATCACCTTGCCCCAGCTCCCCACCTATAAAACAACGTAATGGGAAGATTTCCACGTCAAAATTTGTGAGGTGCTCACTTGTGACAGCAGAGGGTCAAAATAAGCAAGCAGGCAAGAAATGGCTCCTCCTATAGCTAGGGATGCTCAAATTTCTATTTCAGAGTGTCCTGGCTTCAGCTGGGATAGAGTTAACTCTCTTCCCAGTAGCTGGTACAGTGCTGGGTTTTTGAGTATGAGAAGAATGTTGATAACACACTGATGTTTTCAGTTGCTGCTAAGTCATGTTTAGTCTGAAGTCCAGGATTTTTCAGCTTCCCATGCCCAGCCAGCGAGAAGGCAGGAGGGGCACAAGGAGTTGGGAGGGGACACAGCCAGGGCAGTGACCCAAACTGGCCAAAGGGCTATTCCAGACCATG
>JANZLQ010000007.1:27476210-27503570 GCA_026212715.1 Elanus axillaris | reverse complement strand
GGCAGTGACCCAAACTGGCCAAAGGGCTATTCCAGACCATGGGACGTCATGGCCAGTATGGAAACTGGGGGGAGTGGGCGTTGGGAGGATCGCTGCTCGGGGACTGACTGGGCATCAGTCGACAGGTGCTGAGCAATTGCCCTGGGCATCATTTGTACATCCAATCCTTTTATTATCACTATTTTCATTTTATTAGTGTTATCATTATCATTATTAGTTTCTTCTTTTCTGTTCTATTGAACCGTTCTTATTTCAACCCACATGTTTTACTTTTTTCCTGAGTCTCTCCCCCATCCCACTGGGGGGGGTGAGTGAGTGGCTGCCTGGTGCTTAGGTGCTGGCTGGGGTTAAACCATGACGCAGAGTAATATTATTTCCTCATTGGTTATAAGTTAAAATTTCTGTTGACAGTTCATGAATGATGTCAGGCCATCCAGAAACATGAATAAAACACTGAACTATAATTAAGAAATAATACAAAGCAGTAGTAGTATTATAGTAGTAGTGATAAATAATCAGACATTTTGACAGTGATCATACAACTGCTAATAAATCAGAAGAAACCCAGCTCTCTAAAAATTGGCCAAGACACAAAGAAGCAATGAGCAGCTGTCCATGTTTCCATTCTGAGGAATAAACAAGTTTTAACAGGGTTTTTGTCTGACAGAACCATCACTAGCTACTATCTGAAAGTGAAGCAGCTTCAAACCTGAGACATGCCAAAATTCAGGTGTCCACCTCTTTCCACAGTAAACCAGAGGACAGCAATAAAAACAGGGCCAACTGATACTCAAGTTACTCACAAAAGAGGAATCTATTTAAACCAAAGAGCTCTGTTACTTCTTAGTAGGAAAAATTACAAGATGAATTGCATTATTTATCCACCAAGATGGTTAGCGTCAATGCAAAATATATGAAAATATTGCACTTTATTTGATGGTGGAGACAAGTAAGAATTGCTGATCTGCACAGCAAGCATCCTTTTAGAGATTGCTCTAGCACTATCCTGATGATGCATCGCACACACGTTTAGAAAACCACAGACCTCAGCAAAGATTTACTGTATCAGCACTTGGGGAGCAGAGTGCCACACAAGTTGAACAGCAAAAATGAAAAGCCACCTTGGTGCAAGCATCTCTGTCTCCCAACGGAGCATAAAGCGTGGCAGGTGATCTGCCAAGGCTGCCAACTCCTCCATTCACCCAGACAGGCTAATGACAACCAGAAGAATCATTGGAAAGGTCAAAAGCAACCTCACTCAATGAAGCTCACGTAACTACGGGCAAGGTACCAGTTCCTCAAAATTAACAGATTGATTCAAAATTCTCCCTGCTGTAAAAAAGCTGGAAGAATGGCCAGTGATACTTTCTGAGACAAGAGTCTGATTCAGCTAAAACCATACCACATCCCAGTTCAGGAAAGATCTCAGGTCCACGCTCAGCTCCGGAGCCTTACGGCAGGGGAGGAAGAGTTGACGCCAGCCCCTCAGGCACACGTTCTCTTTGGCTCCCAGGGCAGGACAGCTGACATGTGAAATCATCACCCACTTTAGCAATAAAAGCAATAGCCACCCTCAGGAATTTACACCAGCTTGGGATCAATTCACACCAGTACAGGCATCTGCCCTGTTTTCTGAAGCCAGCATGCAATTCAGGCTTCGCCAATACAGCTTCATATTCATATTCAATTCAATGGCGTTTTGCTACTTTAAAACACACTTACACTATCAGTCGAGATTTCATAGTAATCAGACTGATGCCACCAGACGGTCTGGAAGATAAACCAGAAGTGCTATAAAAATCGCTCGTTGAACATTTACTTGAGACTTAAAAATAGTTAAGAGAGAAATCAGGACCCTCAGCAGAGCAGCAAACGGCCTCTCTGCAGAGATGCCAGCAGCATCCCCCAGCGAAACACCAAGCCAGTGAATCCTTCCTAAACTAATCGTGCTTGTTTCCACCTTCAGAGCCCCTTCTTTGGGGCTGGCAGGACTCCTTCCCCAAACTTCAAAGCTGCAAGACCTCAGAGACACTGTATTGGGTTTACACTGGCCAGCAGAGCTAATATATTGGGTTGACACTGGCCAGCAGCCCACGGATTCTCACACCTGGCCGACAGAGTCCTGCAAAAGCTGGGCTTTGCTCCAGAAGCTGCTATCTTTACAACCATTTCAAAGAAAGCATTTATTTAAGTCTCTGAAAGTTTTCCTTTGAAGAAACCTTGTGGAGGGGCTGGCGAGGTCTGGAGGATCTCTGGAAATAGTGTTGGTGAGAGGGGGGATAAGTGCGTATGTGTGTTTCGGAGGGTTGTTATCTCTTCTACATCGCCCAGTATTTCAAGGCAGGAAAAACTGCTCAGAAATGCTTTGAGAGAGAAGCAAAGCAAAAGTCTCGAGGCGTGGAGAAGAGCTAAACTTAGCAGGTGAATCCCTAAGCTTTCATACAGCATCCCCAAGCATGCTAGCTAGCAGCAGTATTCAGAAAACAAACCCTTAATTCCTAAATTTAAGGTGTAATGATTGTTTAAATTCTCCTAGGAGCCAAAGCAGGCTCTCTAAGTTGAATTGCTTTCACTTTTCTTTTGCGCTTATTCCAGCATTTATTATTAGAAAGTTCTTTCAGTTGCAAACCACCAAGAAATTTCAGCCCCCTCTGGATGTACCACACAAAGCCAATGGCAGTGTCTCATCAGCACACCTCTATTCTAGAAATATTTTTACAGGCACTCAGAGCTTTCTAGTAAGTTTAAAACTGATGTCACACTAAGGCTGTAAGTCAAGGAGATGGTGCCATCCAGGCTTGGCACATGCCTAGCTTCAACCCGGGCTTGAGGTGTCCCGATGAACCCCGACGGAAGATTAATGGAGGTGGAAAATAGATAGTCATGCTCTGGACAACCGCTTACAGCTGGTAAAGTTTCTCAGCTGGCTTTTTTTAAATGGTCTAACATTAGGGGCAGATTTTCAAAAGACCCATCTCCCATCCAGCCTATCTTTAATGATTTCTCTGCATGGACCCTGTCAGCAGCCAGGGAAGCAGGTTGTATGCAGAAAGCAGACAGGAAAGGACAAAGGAGGATTGGTTTAGGAAGGAATAATTTTCACCCAGGGTAACTCTTAAGCAGAAAATATTCCTGATAGGAGGCACCATTCCTTCTTCCAAAATTACATCCAGCATTTCTCCAAGAAAACCCTTCTCAACCACATTGCTGCTCTTCCTGTCCCAAATGTCTGGGTTTGTGCAAATAAATTAAAAAAAAAAAATTAAAAAAAAGAAAGGGAAGGAAAAAATGCATGTCAAGTTTGTAGTTCCACCCAAAAGGGAAATCAGAGATTTTTCGGCATGCGAGGCTTTGCAGCCACATACCTTGACCCAGGCATTCAGCAGTAGCCTCTGTACGTGTAAGCGGCTGAGCCAGGGGCAGGATCAGCCTTCCGCAGCGCGCAGCCTGCAACCGGCCTCGCAGAAGATCCCTGGATCAATCTCAGTGCAAATTTATTTTGAAAGTCAGATAAGAATTGATCTGCCCGCTTGCCTAAGGAGTGATAATAACATGCTGTATTAACAGTAAAATGCTTTTCTTCTCCTCGGTCTTTGTAATTAAGATTTCTCTATCACTTTAGGGAAAAGCAGCTTCTTGTGTCCTGCCTCACTCTCAGAAACACGAAGGGTCTCCATGGTTTCTACCATCAAATAGAAAAGGCAGTGAAAAATGATCCTCGGCCAAAGGAAGGGGACTTTAATTTGTTTTAAATAGGAAACCCGCAATCATTTCAGGTTATCAACAGCGCCTAAGCAACTTAGTAAAACAAATCCCCATAGCTTACAATGGCGGGTCTGCCTCCAAAGCTGTTAAATGTGATTTTCAAAAGTGCTGCATGACATAAGCACACAAATCCCACTGACTTGTAAAGTGCTCTAAGTGCTACCAGAAAGATTTCTGAAAGTGTTTAGGCTCCTATTTCCCACTGAAATCAACAAGAACTAGCCACAGACCTGCAAAAATACTCCCCAAAGGCAAGGCAGAATTAAACTTTCATGTTATTTAAAAGAGGCTTTTTCAAATTTCATACATTACCAGTCCTTTCAGCTCCTATCATTTGATGGATGAGAAAAAAAGACAGAAGAAGTGGAAATAATAATACAAAACAAAGAGAAAACCACACGTTTTCTCTTTTTCTAGCTATGCCTTTCTTTGCATTACAGATTTTCAGTATGGCACTGAAAATAACATGGAAGCAGAAAGATAAATCAGTAGAAAGACTGAAAAAGCGCATGAAGATACTTAGTAAAATATCTACATTTGTAGTTTCTGCTAACATCTTCGCTCACATATTCCAGGGTTTCCTCACTCAATCTCATTGACACAGAAACCCACAATGCAAGACTCCCATTGAAACATCCTCTTTCACAGCCACTAAAGGAATGGAAACATTTCAAAAGAGGTTGTTGGTTTCTTTTCTTAAAGGTAAAAAGAAAGATACCTAGGCAAGATTTCAGCACGCCATAAGATGTCGTATTTAAATGGGGCATGTTATCTGTGGCTGAGAGGATTTAAATACCTGGCTGGGCAGCACGACCCATATGGTTAAGTCTGTGATTTACACAAAGGACTGAAAATCAGCGTATGGCATCTATCGAGTTTTTCCCACCCTTCAGGACTGTCTGCAAATCCTGCCTAGCAACTGACTGCAGCAACAGATTAATACCTCAATAACTAGTAAGATAAAGTCTTTCAGCTCCTGGAAAACCGTTTCAGCGATGGTGTGATATTGATGCAAACCAACTTGGTGCTCTTGAAATCACAGCGGCCAACAGGGGTGGGATTTGACTGTCTCTCAAAGGGGGCACATTCCTGGCTAAATGCTTGCCCTGTGGATATGCAGGGAAGATGAATAAGGTGAAAAGTCCAGCAAAGCTCAGCTGGCTCAGACCAGCACCAGTAACATCCTTGAGGAAATCTGGGAATGGCAAGGCTGAGCTTGCACTCAGCCTCCTTAGGCTGAGCACGCTGAAGTACGGGCTTGGAGAAAATGGAAACCTACCTCCTGCGGCAAATGACTGCGTCTGGTGGATTTTTAAGAAAGCCTAGTCTAACATTTTAAAATGCAGCAATATCTGTAGTGAAAGCATGAAATAGTTTACTGAACCGGTTATAAAACCTCTCTCCACAGAAACCACAAAATAGGAAGATTTCCCATAAATACTCTGGAAAAAAAATAAAAAGAAAGCTATTATGGAGAAAATGAAAACTATGTTATACTGCCAACATTTCTGATTAAACAATTTACTCAAAAAGACTATTTTATGGTAAAACAAAACTTAAAAAACCTCCAACATAACTGCAAAACATGTCTTCTGCAAAGATATTAAATGCTAGGTAGTAAACTTGTCCTCCATTTTATTCCTTTTAAGGTTAAACAACCTTTTGCTTTTAAGACTAAATGGAGACTCAAAGTCCAAAACTACTGCCTTAAAAATGCAAGAGTACCGTAGTTTCAGATCAAAGTCCCTGTACCAATTGGTTCAGAATATTCTTTTTTACTCTAAACACAGTGTGTTTTCAAACCTACCAACACCAAATAATTTTACATATTTGTGTTCTGTACCTGGCAAGACCACAGCTCATGAAGGAGGACCAATTTGGGGAGAAAGAAAGGCAGCACGTTTTGCTCTGTTAAAATGAAAAGGAGGAAGCGAATTTTGCTTTAGCCAGGACTGGTTGCATGAGCCCTGCTCCCAGTTAGCAAGGGATATTGCTTTATTTCTTCTTTCCCCTCGTAGTCTACTTTTCTTGCTTCTTGGAAGCACACACGCTTGGTTTTATTTTTTCTTTATTAAGGGGAGTGTTTTTCTCCCTATTTCTTCTCAGCTTTAAGCCATTTTTTGAAGGAAACAGTCAACTTCAAACAGCTGGTTCTCCAGCCAAGAGCACACAAATGCAAGACCATTCTGGATTAATTACAAACGTGGCAACCTAAGCATTCATTCATTTGCCAACAGTTATAAGCAAAACACCTAACAAAACACCTAATTGTGAGCTGGACAAAATTTCTGTGGCGAGAGAGCTCCACATCAGCTTCTCTGCTGGTCCACGCAAAGCACTGCCGGTGTGCAAAATGCGATGACTTTCCACCATACAACACGTGAGCCTGTGGGCAGGTAAACGTGGCTACCCTAATGGCTTAAACGCTTCATGTCTTACATTCACCCATGTGGCATTTAAATGCAAGGAAAGCCATCTGCTGTGCTTGTCGGCTGAGAACTGGAAGGATGAAGAACAGACCTTTTGGCAGAGCAAGGAGGAATCAGCCCCAGATCTACCCAAGGAGGGCTTTGATGCGTTGCACCTACCGCTGGCCAGGGAATGCACATGTAGACAGATAACGTCTTCCTAAACCTACCTGCAAGGCCAGCCTGGGTGGAGGACACCAAGGCAGGTGCTCCTCGCCATGGAGAACCTCTCCTTCTCTGCAACCTCGCAGCAAGCTCTCTGGAAAGCCAACCCCAGCTCCTGGCCACACCAGCAAGGAGAAAGCAGGCAACTCAGCAGCATTCATCTCTCACAAACAAAGAAATCTGATCATCCCCGGTAATTTCCTTAGGATAGATTGCAGCAGAGGCCTAGAGCAAAATTAACTGGGTGTTCTGTCAAAGCCATTAGGCCGGGACTGAACTCAAAGAAAATTATGTTCACTGATGTCTTCATATTTACTTTAAAATGCAGTCATTTTGACAGGCTCATGAGGTAGAAGATCTCATTTTATGAAGGTCTTAAGGGACAAGAGGAGTAGAAATATAACATGCTGCTGTCTCAGTCAGCAAAATGATCACAAAATTACTTTACAACTGACTTTCAAAACTACAAATCCAGTTATTTTGAGTAATTTCAGCCTTTTAAAAAGATACACGGAGCTTCAGGTTGACCAAAGAAGCAACAAACTTGCTAAGTATGATTGGGACAATTTTCCTTACTCATAAAATAATATTTCTGCACACAACCACCTTCATCTCCTTCAATTCAAGCTCACAGCCTACCAACCAGACAACCGAGCACAGACTTTCTTTGCAGTCAAGCCACCAACACTGCCTATCTCAGGGTCTTCAGATGGAAGCAAAACCCACAAAACTGAGAAGCAGGACAGAGAAATAACCTTCTCTTGATGCTGTAAGCAAGCACCAGGTCGTCAGCCCCCCCAGCACAGCACTCCTGGGATATGACTTGGTTGCTACCTACCCACAGCATGTGACATGTAACATCACCATAAAGCACGAACTAATTAACTGGCAAGAAGGAACCGGCATAACTTTAACTTGAGAAAAAGCAGGTGTAGATTGTCAGTAAAAAACAGGAGTGAAGGACGGCCACAGCATTAGCTCCACCACCTTGCAGTGTGGGATATCTAAAAGCCACTCTGCATTACTCCAGAAAACAAGCTACATCTGCCCAAAAGGCTGCAAAGGGTCTTGCCAAACTCAAGATTTGCCCCAAATAATTGTTAAGATTCGCTGGGTACCAGCCCAGGTCTCTTTCACCTCCCTGTTTATGGTTTCTATCCAGAATGAGCAACACATCTAAATTTCCCAAACTTTCAATCTTCTGCTTATAATTGCCTGTTTGGCAGCAAAGGCGTGCAGCAGCCCCTTTGGGGGGACGACGTGGTGAAAAGATAAAATGAGGAGAGGCCAGCATTGATACCAGTGAAAGGCGTAAGTGATTTTCACAGCCACTTTGTGAAAGCACCTTGCCGGCGATGCCAGGACAGAGCTTCGGAAAGGTTCATCTTCCCTGCGGAGCCAACGCTCCTGCAAAAGGCGTGTTTCTCAAAGAGAAGATGGGAAATACAGAGTTTACTGCCAAACACACAAACAGGGACTTACAGAAAGCTTCTAGGAGTAACTGGCTTGGAAATAATCTCTACTCTGCAACTCCGGTCCAGTACAATTAGAAAATAACTTGGTGTAATACCAATTCCCTGGCTGTAATTACTGAGATCCCCAACCCTGAAATTACCATAGAGCTCAAAGTCTCGTTTGTACGTGGGCGCTGTGCGAGGGGCCAACAAAACCCAGGCTGCCCCGTGCTGAGGCTTTCTGACCAGACTTTACTGCTGCAGAAAAACTTGCCGAGAGCACAGCTGGGTGCACCTGGCCTCGCTGGTAAGAAGAAGAGGCTTGTTTTTCTTTTTTAAATACTTTTTACCTATTCCCACTTCCAATATTTAAAATCCGATGCCCTTAAAATTAAAAAAAAAACGGATTTAAATTTAAAAGTCCACTTTTTTCCTTCATTTAAATTGATTCATTTCTTTGCTTCTGCCTCCATGACATTTTAATTTCATTTTCTACTCTTTGCCTATTTCTGTTGACATTTTAAAATAAATTCTTTGCTCCATGTAGTCTCAAATACAAAAAAATCTCAAACAACAAACAAACAAAACCCAGGAATTTAAGGACTTCCACTGTGCTTACTAGCATCACACGAGAACAATGCAGCTAATGCATTAAGAGCAACGCTGCCCAACTGCTGACTGCAGGTAACACATTAAATCCCCAAGAAAGGCCACTTTTTCGGTCTGTCCACAACATTTTCCCTTCCTCAAGCCCTTTCAAGGGAAAACCTCCAGCGTTACAAGCCGAGGATTCACCCCAGGAGAGCAGGGATGGGGCTGGAGAGGGGCATTGCTTGGGCTCACCCACGGCTGGCAGGGAGAGACGGAGCCGCCGTCCCACCAAGGGTGGGAAGAGCCGAGGGGGAGCAGGAGCCGAGCACCCCCGGAATGGTCGGGGCACGGACAGCAGAGATGCTGCTGGTTTATATTTGAGGCAAGAAGGGGCTATTTCTGCAAGCCCCAGCAAGCCCAGGAATTTAAATCCCTTCCTGGGAATCCACAGCATGTGCACCCTGCTCTGCCCTGACGTCAAGGACAACCTGAATTAATTAGGGATGAAATAATTAGGCAAAACACATCTTGTAAAATTATCAAAGGATATCTGATATCTGAAGTGCGCACAATGTTACAGTAACTGTAATATCTGCATAACCTGTCAGAAGCAATAGAAATAAATGAACGTTGCTGTTATTAATGCTGAAGTTGTCTTTAAACCCATTAAAATCACCGTAGCCTCGGACCCAGAGAGGAGAAAGGTGGTGTATGACATCTGTGCTGATTACAAGGAAGAGGAATCTGGTCAAGCTGGTAGATACAGCATTTCAAGCAGGCAGAGTGCTCTGAAAAAGCTATTATTTCTGGATGAAAAGGAGGAAGAGGATTGGACTGCACCAAGAAACTAAAAACAAATTGAGAAAAAAAGAAAAAAAAACGAGTCTGGATTTCCATTTTGAGCAAAACTAAATCCCCCACCCCTCCGAAGATGTAATATGTATTTATTAGAAATCAGATTTTTTTAAAAATAAGTATGAACATCGTTCACTATAAATACATAAACTGGCAAAAAATAAATAATAAAAAGGAAACCCGATGCGAAGCTTGTGGTCAGAACAGGCAATACTTGGCTTTGTCGTAATTAAGATTGACTTTAATGGATAAATGTTGATTTTGGCATCCTGTCTTTCGCCCAGAAGCAGCCACTTCAAATTTCTGATTAACATTAGCATTTCGAATTGCCCAGAAAGTGAGACCGTCTTAAGTTACCGTCCTGGGACCCGCAAAGCAAATAAGCAAATTTGGGGTTATTACAGGGAAGACGACGTCCCGGGAAGGGAGAATGCTGTGCCGGTTTTGGTCACACCCGGATTTTGCAAACACGCACATGCAATGCAGATACCCGGGTATGTAAACGGTAATTTGATTACTGCAAGCTGGCGAAGCGGAGAGTACATATATGTTGTCTACAGCGGGTATAGGCACCGAGGTGTCACGACAAGGTCCGTCCCCACGCCCCAACAGGCAGCGTTCCCGAGCATCCTCCAAGCGGTACCCAGGGTGGGAAGATGCCGCTGCTCTTCCCGGCTGAAGCGAGCGCCGCAGGAGGCTCCCGCAGAGCATGGCAAATCCCTTCTCCAAGCGCCGCATTTTGATGAATGCTGAACAACAGGGGGAAAATGCAGCCAGGCAGGAGCGCGGAGCAGGCAGCAGGATGATTTGGATGGCCCCTCTCTCCTGCCTTGAAGCCAAACACCGGTTGCAATGCCGCATGCTGGGATCTGAGCTGACTCCCTGTGCTAGCAGGGCAGCGAAGCACTAGAAGTTGCTAGATCATGAAATTTTCCCTCCTTCAGAGGAGCTGCACCCGGGTAACTCCTCTCGCAGATAAAAGCACCCCAAGAATATTTTATGAACGGTTGCAGCCCCTTCAGACTGCCAGAGCCGCACCTGTCTGTAAAGCAGATACCCACAGAGCTTTATAGAGAATACACCAAAAGCTGAGCTCCCGTACGAGTGTTTACAAAACTGCAAAGAAAAAAAAAAAAAGCCCAGCAAAACAGGTCTGAACCAAGAGGTGTGCTCTCATTACTGTGAATTTTCTCTCTTCCACAGAAGGGGTCTTGTTTTATACAGAATAAAATGGGGAGGGAAGGGGGTCAAGGGACAAAACCAGCTTTGCGGTGCCAAAGGTAACCCAAGTAACCCAGCTCTGACATGAAAAAATGTGATTTTTTCAGAGTTCAACTCTGCAGCGATTCACAGCGCTGCTTCCTTCGCAGCCAGCAGCAGGCAGCTTGCTCACCAGCTCTCGCAAACAAATTGGCTTGCTCCTGGGGGCAAAAGCAACTGCGGTTCTCTTCCGAAGAAATCCGCAGGACTCGGCTTTTAAGGATGATTTTCTATACGAGAACTGTTTATTATCTAAACAAACTCCAGGTGACCACGCATCCATCCGCCCTCCAATGTCGTAACTATATTTCCACCTGCAGCCAGGATGGTTTTGGGGTGCGCACGTGGCAAGCGAGCTTGGCAAAGACAAGGCGTTGCCCAACGCTTTATAGTCAGCGCTCCTGATTGCAGCTTGTGCCATTGGCAAGCTCTCCCTTTTAATAATGTATTTACCATGTGATGCTGTGAAGATCCTCTAGCATGTAATTAAGTCCAGGGAAGTCTTGCAGGCAGCAGTAGGATGAAACTGATACGGTGCTATGTAAAGTCTAGCATGTAGGTTATACAGTTGGTGGGTATATATAAATATATATATATATATATGCATATAACATCTTCATTCCTTTGCACACCCGTGCCTTCTGAACATATTAATAGCAGTGGAGCTTGGAGTGCTGCATACATAGGAACACTGTTGATGTAACATTTTGCCTGTTTATTCTCAATGGATATTTGTGATTAACTCTGCAGGGCATTTCTTTTGTATCTCTGTTGAGAAAATATTATTAAATGGAAATAACCACCCCTCCTGCAGGTGGCCTGCAGATTTTGTGTTCTGTTAAAAGATTAGTTACAAATTAGTTTGGAAAACAGGGTAGGAAGGACAAGTTTTAGTAATTTAATCAAAGCTCTGATATAGCGCAGTCCTCCTTTTCATGTTTTCCTCTTCTCTAAGGAGCTTGCTGACATTGGAGGACAGGAATGGCCAGAGACTGCAAAATCACTCATAAAATTCCCACTGATTTCCGTGAGGTCGGTAATTCACCTATAGCGTGGGCAGCAAAGTATTTGATTCCTGTCGATTGCAGACATAATCCTGGGCACAAACAAATGCTTCTGCATATCATTTTTGTTAAGAATTCTCAAAAAATGAGTTTACGGTGTCAAAAGTTAATGAACAAAATGTCACTTACAGGCATTGTGATTAATTATGCTGCAAAGAATAAAGTCACAATCCCTTTTACCACTCAATGAGACCAGTGAAGTTGACTCACCGGTGTTTATTTAAAATTGAGCACTAGCTTCTGATTAAAAATAATATGATATGAAGGGAGCTGAAATGTCAGCCATCATCCTACACCTCATCTACAGCACCATGGATTAGAATTTAAAAATGGGATATAAAGATGTATCTGCCTGCACACAGTGTGGATGTGGAAGGCATTCAGATACCAAACCAGCATTCCCAGCCTTTCCTCCAAAATCTCGTAGCTTTTTATTTAGAAAATAAATAAATACATGAAAGAGCCACACTGTGCTCCGGCAATGACGAACTGACCCATGGCCACCCAGATAAATACATCTACACACACGTTTTTTCCTTCCTCCCAAAACAGTTATACCCTCTTTCACGGACTAAACGAGAATAAATTCAAACTCCTGCCTCTGACTGAGGGCGAACCATCGGAGGGGCAGGGACGACAGTTTCCTGCTGTGTGCCGCGACCCAGGGCACCCAGCCCTGCCCACGGGGGCACCTCTGCCTAGCATGGCAGCCCTCCTTTTCTGCCCTAAAGCTTAGCCGAGACAAGACACCAGTTGCTGTCCTTCCACGGGAACTCTGTACGCTCAGCCTGGAATGCAGGGAAAAACCCAACTTCACCACCATCCTGCAGGGAAACCCTCGGCCGCGTGAGGTCTCGGACCGCCCAACGCATCCTCAGCCAACCCAGGCAGCTGCCAGGTTTTAGGGTTCATGCTGTTCGCCTCTGGTCTTTGCTGCACAGCTTACTATCAACGGCAGAGGCTGGATCCACCCCATTTTGGGGCCTGTCCTTCCCTAAATCAGTATGCGACCTTGCACTGTTAAGCCTGTGGTGACATCCACCACCGACTTCGTCCGTCGCGTGATCGACAGAGCCAGCAGCACCGTAGGTCAGCCCATGGGTGACCGTCACGTTGGCCTGCAAACCCAAAACCTGTCGTCAAAAACGCCCTGGGACCCACACCCGCAGGGATGCAGGAGCACATCTGGGATGCAGGAGCACATCTGGGATGCAGGGACCCACTCACACAACTAGGTTACCCTGAAACCGGTGCTCCTGAGGACATCCTGGTAGGAGAAACCAGGCTACCTGCAGG
This sequence comes from Elanus axillaris, assembly GCA_026212715.1. Lineage (NCBI taxonomy): Eukaryota > Metazoa > Chordata > Aves > Accipitriformes > Accipitridae > Elanus > Elanus axillaris. The sequence continues at coordinate 27,490,652 of JANZLQ010000007.1, read as the reverse complement.
AACGACACCCTGGTTGTGCTGTGGACACACACGAAGCAGATGCGTTAGCCCGGCAGATGACCCAACACAGTTCTGTTTAGGGCTTGCTTATGTCCACATCCACGTGTCGATGTATCTCCACATCCAGTCCAGCGGGCGTATGCGCCTCTGCTGCTCTTATGGCATGACTGCAAATCCTCTGTGCGTTGGACCAGCCAATCCACTGGGAAATGAGGATGTCCAAAAGTAGCACATAAATAAAGCAAACCAGTCTCAGAGTTTTTAAGAAGCACTTGTAACGAAGGTTAACAGTCTTCAGCCAAAACCTGTTTCTTGTGCATTTTTATTTATTATCAGTATCCACCATTTACTGGAAGTTCAGTGGTCCCAGTACTGTGCTGGATTTGCTTCCCTTCAAAAGCCAAGGGCAGCATGTTTAATGATTTATTATCGTTTGAGCTAAGCACGGCTCACAAAACAGAGCTGTAAATTTACTCCCTATTTCACCTAAGAGGCAAAACAAAGTTTGAAAGAAACCATTCAGAAATAGGCAGACTTCGAAGCAGCTACCCCTCATCTGCAGTTCACTGAATTTGGTCACCAAAAGAGGGCTAAAATGACAACAAAAGGATAAATAACTAAGTTAAGCTCTACAAGCTTTCTGTGCATTTAAATTGATAGAAAGCCAGTCCTGATTTCCCACCACCCTGATGGTGTCTCAGGTGTTCAGCGCTTGAAGGACACAAATCAGCCCCCAGAAGATCAGATGAGTGATTCTACACAGAATAATAGACCATTAAGGACAACTTCGGGAGTCTCTCCACTTGTATTTGGGTGCCACCATTTTTAAGACACATAATTAAATGTTTTCCAGGCAGTTACGAGGTGAAGCAGCCAACATGCTGGGATTCCCCTAGGACGACACGAATCTAAGGGATGGGGTGTGATGAAAAAGCACATACTGGAAGACACACAATAAAAATGACGGTAAATCGGCAACAAGGGGATTTTCAGCGGGTGCAACAGCATAGTATGAAATCTTTATTTCATAATTTGAATTTTCCTTCTTTCAAACTCTACTGCAGTACAGCACATATTCAAAGTATAAAGCGAGGTGGTAAAACAGGCTTCCTCGGTATCTCAGAGAGCTCCTTTCTTACAGTGGGTCTGTAAAGAACCAGCATTAACGGTGTCCTAATTCAGGTTCAGATTCTGGGAATTAGCACACTACAAATAAATAATAAAAAACAGCGCAAGAGAAAGAGGAATTTGTGGCCCGTCACTGTGTGGAAGGAAACAAAACAATAAAAATTTAAAAAAAATATATCATGAATACTGCTTGCAGTACTATCTTTAAGGATAAAAGCATTACCGCAGACAGAGCTGAGATCTGCCGGCTGTCAGACAAAGATGGGGAGGTTTATTCTTTGATTTGTATCACTGCTGCTTGCACCAAGATACTTAGCGCACTGGGTAGGGTTTTGGTAAGCATCGTAATAAATCCTAAATAAACACCGAATGCAATAAATCTCCATCCACAGCACGTTGGCGTTATCACAGCTGGGGCCGGATGGCCAGATCTCCGCTACGCTGCACCACGCATCGGCAAACGCTAGCTGCTCCGACAGGCAATGCCCAATACCCGCTGCTGCCTGAAACCAGCTCAGCTCTTAGCAGAGCAAACGTGAGTCAGAGCCCAGTGTCGCCAAACTGGGACGCCTCCTGTGAAACTGCTGCTTTCGGTACATTATTTTTAGCTTTCTAATTATACAGCTACCAAACATACCAGTAAGGGTGAGCGGGCCCCTCCTTAAGAGGGGGAAAAAAAAAAAAGAAAAAAAAAAAAAAAAAAAAAGGAGTGGCAGTGTATGAACAAATCGAGATGGATTCAGTAAAGCCAAACCAAAAAAGCGACTACTAGCACAGGAGAGCAAAACCCACCAGTCTGACAGAGCAATGAGGTGTGTACGAGCACCGTTGAGGTAGGCTAAAAAAACACCGAGAAACACAAGCTGGATGCAAGACTCCTGGGGCCAACTCCCAGCTACTCTCCACCCACAGAGAGCATGGAAGACCTGAAAATTAAACCATAACCTCTCCATATATCCTGGGGCAGTAGCTGACATTTCCAAGCACCTGGTGAGCCGTCAGCAGCCAGAAGGAATTGTTATAATAGAACGTCTATCAGCAGCTAAGTTGCATTATAAGCTAGTAATAATATCCTACAATGGAGCCTTTTAATTTATTTTTAGTGCTGTAACGCCCAACAGCAGAGGAAGAATACATGTCCAAATGGGTCTGCTGGCTCACAACCTCATCACATTTCTTCTCTAAAAGGGTTGCAGCCTGCTGGCTTCAGGGTAAGGAGAAGGACTGAATATTTACAGCATGGCATTTGCTGGGGATAACCTGAGCCTCTAATCACTCTGACAGTGGATCCACCCTTTGTCATCACAACATGAAGTTTGATGGCTCTTTTCTTGCAAAGTTTAGGCACACATTTTAAAAAGATGGATATAGCACAGTTCAGATGCCTTGTGTGAAGCCAGATCTAAGAGGAGGTTGCTGTCCGATTTTCAGATTTCCCCTGCAACGGGTTATTTCAACTTCTACATGGCAAGGCATGCCTTCTTGAAGCCTAACAAACAACCTGCTGGGATTAATCGTCGCCGTTCACAACATATTCCCCTCGCTGGCTGCCGCAATGAGTCCAGAGGCCACGGCAGCCTAGAGTTCACACGACATAAAATTATATCAACCACAATTACAGAAAAACATTAAGTGCTAGGCTGTCCAGGTTTTTCTCCTTAAAGATCTATCATAAGAGTGAATTGAAAACCCACACACCACGCTGCTATCCCCTCTCCCTTAGGAGGCTCCTGCCAAAACCGTGCCATTTTTATGGAAAACAAATCCAAGCACACAGAAGACAGAGAACATCCCCAGCGCCGGCTGCCTCCTCAACCCACCGAAGCCCCGCAGCCTTTTACCTACCACCACCTCTGTGTGAGAAAAGGGGTGGCCTATTAATCACCATTATTAATATTATTAATCACCATTCCCAGCATTTACAAGACACTTCCCCCGCCCCGGTGCACTGATGCGCTGCCCGCAGGTGAAAGCCTTGCCTGTTCGCAGCCCTCTGGGAAGAGGAGGGAAGCCACCGCTCAGGTTCACCACATCTCCTCTTAAATGCTAAGGGTGTGTTTCAAGTCATCTTCTGCTCCAAACACGCAGGTCCCAGTCCTGCAGAACTCTGGGTGTTTCTTTTCTGGCCCTGCCTACAGAAACCATTTCACTCCAGCTGCTTCCCAGATGTGCTCCTGCAGGCAGCTGGTAGTAACACCGGGTCTTATTTCTCACCTAGCTGTGATGGCCAAGCAACCTCCTTCTATTAGCTTTAGGACAGTCAGACTCACATATACGTATCTCCTCCCCACAGATTTTCTCAACAGGACAGAAAAAAACCCCACGGTTGCCAAAGGGCTGGACTTTGAAGCGCGGGGTGAAAGGCTCAGCCCATCACAGCACCCGGACAACACGGCAGCTCCTCCACCCGTGCTCTCACTTGCTCTCCTGAAGCTCTGCTTGCTTTCCTTGCCTTTTTTTTTTTTTTCTTCCCCCTGTCCTCCACTTAAAGGTTACTATTTCTGCAGGCCATTGATCTCCGGTCAGAGAAAAACACTTTACAACACCAAAAGGGAAAACCAGAGCTGGAAAAAGGTCACGCTATTACATGTCGGGAAGCTTCCTTGGTCCAGTCAGATCTTCTCTGACTGCAGGAGGTGATTTTACCTTCCAGACAGCAGTTTACCTTAAAATAAAATAAAATGCAGCAGGTGTCACCCAAAATTGCAAACTGTCAGAGATCCCATTCACACAGCCTCGGCAAGTAAATCGCACCACATTAAATCACTTATCGCACCGCATGGGAGCCTGAATCCCTTAAAGCAACCACATCACTGGCAACGTCCTTGAAATACTAGCTTGCATCCCACTGTGGTACTGAAGTTACGGGCTATCTATTTCCAAGAAAAAGTGTTTCTGAAACTTATTATTTTTATTGTTTCTATTTAATTTATAGCTAATTCAATGAATAAGAACAATCTCTAGCGTAAACATGCATTCTGCTTCCAAGCCTAACTAGATTTAGCACTAGCTGGCTTGAAATGGGATGAAAAAGACACAGCTGCCATTCCTAAAAACCAAAACAGTTGGACAGGGGTCACTGGGAAGCTGCTGGGATTTTATGCTTCTACCCACTTCGCCGGACAAGTTTCGCAGGTGCTGAGTAGACACCAACAACCAAATGTTTTGTGCCAGCTCTGCTCTAAAACCTGGCAAGATCATCACAGGTAATTCGGGTATTAGATCCGTGATGGGAATCAAGTGAACTGCCAGACGGAATCTCCATCCACATCGCCCGTGGGTCCACGTCTTCTCCCAAGGAGTCAATGCTCGGGTGAAGATACCACCGGTTAGTGCTCGGCTCCCATCACCACTACCTGGGCAAGGGAGGCCAAAACACTATTAATGGGTTAGCGGAGATGAGCAGGATAGGAAAGCTGCTCCAAATGGGAGGTGATCTGGGGGAAAATACAGAAATACTGAATGCACTTTAATGGCAATAGGAAGCATCTCAAGAGGACTGGCACAGGAAATCTGCCAAGCTTCTCTGTCGAGAGATTTGATCTTATTTCTTGAGGGGTCTATTTTAAGACAATTTCAGTGACCTTACTTAACAGAGATTATGCTGTGTTTCAATTAATTTTTACAGCATTATAATTAATATTTTGGTGTCTGCTGGAAAGCATGCTGAGCTGTGTAAAAATCCACATGCGCGGCAAGATGACAAGTGCTATTATGGAGGCGGAAGGAAGAAGATAAGAGCTCTCCAGCCACGCCTGGCAGGGCAGAGCAGAGCAGCATCCCTTCAGAGGACGGCTCCTGCAAAGGGCCAGCGTGCCAAAATGCGGGGAAGGTCAGTGGTCCTCCTCAAATAACTGATCCGGTATCGTTAGGGCGGGGGTATTTTCTCAGGCTAATGAAATTTGCTCATGCACCCACACCACAAGCAGAGCTTCTTCCCATCACTTGCTCAAATAACCCAGGACCCGAGAACACCAAACGCTGCAGCTTATACACATGCAGTTTATATCAGTTCTGCTTCTTTTTCCCCTCGGAGAGCTGAACCTCAGCTCATCTCGTCCAGTACAGTAACTCCTCTGCACACTGATCACCTCTCAAGTAAACCATTCTCGCATCCCTACACAGGCTTCTTTTTGCAGGGCTCACTTCTGCTTCTGTTTCACCCCTGGGCTTGCAGAAGGCCTGAAGACATCGCATGATGCCTTCCCTCCGGCTCCACAGCACCTGCAGGCTCTCTGCTCCCGCCACACCGCATCTCCAAGCCAAGAGAGATCCAGCAGCTTCACCACCCTCCCTCACTCAAGCACAGGATGGTTTCTACACACCCACACTAATAAACAAGAGCAAACTGACGGGACACTGAAATAACCTATTTAAGTCCCTGGGTGTGCTGTTACTTCTGCAGCAGGGTTTCTCCTCAGTGCAACCTCAAACACGATTTTGATTTCTGTTGCTATCCTTAAAATGGGCCCCAGCTTTTGGATACTTTTACAGAGCAGGATCATGGCACAACCATACAAAGAGGCTCAGAAGGATGCTGCTAGACAGGCATTTGTGTCTCAAATTGTGCAGTTGCCAGGGCTCAGTAGATGGGAAAGCATCAGCTGCACTTTTTAAAATTTCAAATTCGTAAGAGAACAAAAAATCTTCATAAAAACTCTAAACAACATGACAGCCGTGAATTGTGCTCCACGAAATTAAGCAACTTTGCAAAATTTGAACACAGCCATGAATGTACATTTTAATCATCTAAACCTCTGCGAGAGATTTTGGTAGGATGCTGCACGGGAAAGTACCACCAGCAGCATCGCTAGAGGCTGTTCAAAATGTTCTTCCTGAGTTCGCAACAAACCCTACATCAGGAGTAAGTGACGGGAAGTCATATGGTGGAGAAGAGCAAAGGAAACCCTTTCTTCAAAAAAAAAACAAACCAAAAAAACTCCTATTTGAGAAAGACTGACCACCACGATCCAGGAGGCAGGAAGCAGCAGCTCGCAAAGGGGCTGTTCACTCCAGTATTTGAAACTCCATTCTGGATACAACAAAGCAAGCATACTGCTGGTATAGCATGGAGTGTGGTCTCCCCCATGAAATGAATGGTCATTCAGCTCAATACTGTGCAACGGTTGCTTTTGAAGGGGAAATTATAATCGTAATGGCTCAGCCGGGGTAATCTGTGACTGAGGAATGATCTGGCACAGAGAGCAAGGAGACACGAGTACAAGAAGGGGTTAAATGGCTGGAAGCAGGAATGCCAGGGACAGCAGGACTCCTTGCAAGGGACTGAAGATTCCCTGGGTGGGGAGGTAAGACACAGCCTCAGCATTGCCTTGTAGCCATCCGGGAATGGGAGGCTCGGGGGCCACCTTTGGGCAGCGGAGCTGGGCTGGGGGACAGATCCAAGGCCAGGCTGCGGTGCCCCATGCAACCACGCTCGGGACCGGTGCTTGTGCCAGCGCACATAAGGAATTTGCTTGCGATGCATCTCTGCAGACTCCATGTAGGACCACGTATTGCAGTAGGACTCTTCCCAAGGTGTTGTTCGTTACATTTTTCTTTTATATTTAAGCACAAACGTGTGTTTAATTCACCTCGAGGGGTACCATAAAAATTCCCCAATACTTTTTTTGCGCGGTTTGCTAGTGTAAAGAAAATATAACGACCTCTGATACCACATTGGAAATTCTCTTCCAAAACAGCTTTACCAAAGATACCATTAACAATAGACTCAAGGTGACAGTCCTAACTGCAAGTTACTTGTATTTGTGGCTAGCTGAGTTAACAATGTTGACTCAGGGCTTGAACCCCTTCAGTCACGAACCAAGAGCCATTTCCAGGACAACCCTTATCTCGTTGTTTGGCTTCTCCTTCCCCAAGCCATTTACACCATTATCTGACCTACACAGAGCAAATGAGGTGAGGTAGCAGCTATATTTGGCACAGGTAGGTTACCATCAACTCAAACAGCCTGGTATGTATGCGATGACAGACAAAAGAAAATGAGGTATAGCCTGATGAACAAGGTCTTGACATGAGCAGGTGCAGACATTGTTCACTTTTTGGTTTTTCAGGCTACAGCCTTCCTTACAACTGGAACTGTATAATAAATTGAAGTATTCGGAACATTTCAAGGAGGAATAATGTTCACCATGAGCTCCAGCTTTGTTTTCCTCCTCACTCTGAAATCAATTAGATGTGCTGCTAAAAGAAAAAAAAACTGGTTTGCATCTCTATGAATAAGCCCAACAGGAAAAAAAAAAAAGTTTAGTCAAATGCAAGGACTCCAACGTAAAAGTTTTTGTCACATGCTTTGGGCTATCGATCGCTTCCTTGCCACCACATTTAGAAGCAACGTGGAATATCTTACATCTCAGGTTCAGAGTGCCAAAGCAATCTCAGCCAGAGCAAGGATCTCAGGCCAGCTCAGCAGACTGCATACAGCTGGCTTGCTCTTACCGCAAGAGATTTTGTAAAACACTTGCCACAAAGCAGAAGGACGCGTGTAAGCACAGAACAAGTATGGTGGTGTGAGCAAGTACGTACAAAAGGAGACCATGGGGGGGAACCATTTTTTGGCAAAAGCTATATATATGAGGGAAAGGTTTGAGCACAACTCTTGAAAGAAGGAAGAAAAAAAAAAAAAAGTACACTGGATCCTCTTTTCTTTGACATGTGAATTTTTTGTAAGACTCTTCTTTCTCCCTGCAGGAAAAGCAGTGCTGGTATACAATCAGTTGATAGCTGTTCTGCTAACTGAGCATGAGAGAGAACTAACAAACCAGTAAACTTACTGCAAGTTCTAAATCCTCAAAGTATTAATTGCCATGCTGCCCTCTTAAAAGTGGATTTAAAGCAGGAAAGAAAGAAGAAACAGAAGATGACAACAGGAGAGAAAAAGGGCAATGTTGGCCTTAGGATGGCAGTATTGATCCTGCCACAAGGAAGAAACAAATGCCAATTCTATGTATTTTCACCTCCCCTCACACGAAAGGATCTATGCTGTTGCATCCTCATGCTTCAATGACCTCTTAGAATCACAGAATCATTTAGGTTGGAAAAGACCTTTAAGATCATCCAGTCTAACCATAAACCTAACACTGCCAAGTCCACCACTAAACCATGGCCCTAAGCACCACATCTACGCGTCTTTTAAACACCTCCAGGGTGGTGACCCAACCACTTCCCTGGGCAGCCTGTTCCAATGTCTGACAACCCTTTTGGTGAAGAAATTTTTCCTAATATCCAACCTAAACCTCCCCTGACGCAACTTGAGGCCATGTCCTCTCACCCTATCAGTAGTTACTTGATAGAAGAGACGGACACCCACCTGGCTACAACCCCCTCTCAGGCGGTTGCAGAGAGCGACCAGGTCTCCCCTCAGCCTCCTTTTCTCCAGACTAAACACCCCCAGTTCCCTCAGCCGCTCCTCACAGGACTTGTGCTCCAGGCCCCTCGCCAGCTCCGTTGCCCGTCTCTGGACACAGCAGAATGAGCCGGGAAAAAGTAGCCTTGAAAGCCAGCGTATGCAAAAGGCTTTCCTACAATACCACTTAAAAAAAAGGGTGACATTGCTTTACAATTCACTAAACAACATATTTACTCGCACGCCGACTACATATGTTGTACTTAGATGTCACAGCAGATTACTTGCTAATTACACCAGGAAAAACCCAAGTAATTACCGCAGACTCTTTCCTCTAGTTCAGAAGAGGTCGGAGCCAGACATTTACATGACAAATAATCATGCCTACAACTAGCTGGTGGCTGCTTCAAGCAAAAATGGACCCCTTGCCTTTAGACACGTGCCATTAAGTAATCCTTTTTTTTTTTTTTAAACACTCTAAAAACTGGGGATGCACCAGAAACGTGTACACTGAAAAAAAATGAAGTGTTCTCACTGCTAGGGAGTCAGTCTGCTCAGGCCAATGGAGCAAAAATCAAATTCTTTCTTGACATTTTATCTGATCTTTCAGGCTGATAAAAACTTCTTTTCTGTTACTGAATGAAGGAAATCATATTACCAGAGCTGATATTCATCAGAAATATTTTGAACTGAATATGTGAACTGCTTTTAACTGAGTTTAAATCGATAACTCCACTACTGTGGTTAGTTTTATTGAATTGCACATTGGAATAATATCATTTCAATTATGTTATGATGACAGTATTACCCTCTGCTATGAGATGTATTTATTCAGCTGGAAGGTGAGATGTACTACTTCTTCATTTGACAAATCAGACACACCACTGCTTTTAATGCTATTTTATTGAAAGATCACTGAGCGTTTACACTGCTACGCATGTACCACGCTCTTCCCTAGAAAGGTCAACACCTTGAAAAGCCTTTGTCTTTGATAGCATTTCTTCCTCCTTTCAGAAATAAAGCACTGGAAGGAAGTTCAAAAGCAATCATATAAACCCACGCACTGTGCTTAGGATCACTCACGGCTGTTTCCACGGATCCAAGCAGGGGTTTGGATGCAAGAGAAGGATGGTTTGGCAGGGCAGGGGGAGGGTTGGTTATGCATCCAATCATTATTTATAGATGGGAGATGATAGGTAAATCTTTATCACCCCTCCCTGGTGGAGATGCAAAAGGGGAGCCGCCTGACACCTGCTGTAAGCATTTGAAGTTTTTGTTACCTGTAAACACTCAGCTTTAAAGTGGGAGAAGAAAAAAATTATGGATCTGAGGCTCAATCTTATGTTCTCTCCCAGCAGATTTTCATTTTTAAAGCATCACTTCATAGCTTCACATACATAACATCTGTCATCATCTTTGTCTTGTTTATCTCCAATTGGATTTAAAACCACAAAGAAGTGGCAACCAGAAACAACTCACGACCCTAATACAGCACTTGTCAACAATGAATTTCAGAGCACTTGACAAAGGTGGTCAGAATCATTAACCCCATTTCAATGGGGTTTAGATGCAGTGAGGAAACCAAAAACAGAAAAAAAGACCCATGCACACAAGCTGGGAGTAGGATCCTGCTCTCCTACCCAGCCCTGGAACACCGCAAACTCATAACATTATGACCATTATCGTAGATGTGCTGTTCAGAAGAGTCATTTTTTCCTCCAAGCACCAAAACTGCAAACTCTAAACCTCCGTTCCTGAGCTGCCTATAATCAAGTAGCCTTTTTTTTTCCCCCCTTAGTGTATCAAAAAGCAAAGCCTCTGGGTTTTGTCTAATTGTTTGACTAATGGCCACAGAAACCACCATTATTTTCAATTACCCTGGCAGCATTAAAAAGGACTATTTTTCCTTTGCATGGGTAAAATGCTGCTGAACAGATTTCCCCACAATAACCGATAATCAGCTTTTTAAGTCCCACATTAGTCAGTGATGTTCTCTTTCCATTGACTTGGGACGACGCTGACTTTTCATCAGCAAAAGGGGAAAAGTCTCCTTCCCTGAAGACATCCAGATTTCATGACTTTCTGTAACTGGGTCCCTCTGTATATCCCTGACCCGTAATAAATGCACTGCCTCTTGCTCCTCCTACGTTCACATACAGGCCCATTCCCATAAACCCTCACTTCAGCAAACAGGAGCATAAAATCAACGTACATTTGTTCTTAAAATTCATGCGAAGCGGGACTCTAAGAGCCCCGAATGTCACCTGCTTCAGTTAGGTCTCCTCTACTCACAAAATACCCTTCCCAGAGACATCCGTGTCCACGTACACTGCTGCTGCGGTCTAGCCAAGAAACTACTACCACTTTGCAGCTTTCAGTTTCAGAGCATCGGTGTGTGACAATTAGATATATTAAATTCTGTTAGGCCAACAAAACTTATGATTTAACTAGCAGAACACATACCAATAATTTACGTGTAATTTTTCTATCAGCAATTAACGCACCAGACTTCATGCTTTGATCATGATACTTGCAGGTTTCACTTTCCCCAAAAAAACATTACAGATATGCAGGAAAGTGTCAAGGAACACCACTACCTATAATTTCATTCTCCTTGCTGCCAAGCTGAGCCCCGGTCTTTTGCTATGCGTACAAATGCTAATTACAGCTCAACACTAATGCTAATCCTGACATCTGCTAATTAAAAGATCACATCTTCTGCAGAGTCAGCAGTGCTATTCAAATGAAAACATTAATCAGTTTAAAATTAAAAAAAAATAAAAATCATCAACAAAGAAGGAATTTTAGTCCTTGGCTCAATTAATATCAAAGTGCAAACTGGGAGTACTCAAGAGCAAGTGTCAGTACGTGCTCCGAGAATAACTGATACTCAGTAAAAAGGGAATTTTTCAGCACTGTGTGATTTCTCTGTTCTCAGTAATTGTCTACTTTCTCTCTTATTCCTTCTTTAATCCTCACTTCTCTATAATCACAGCACCTCTGAAACTCAAGACCAGCCCTAACCAACTTCTCAGGGTATAACCAAGGCAAGCACATTAATCTATGCATATACACTGAAACAGCTAAGGTGTCCCACTTAGGCTTAACGGGACCACTCTTTTCTACAGCTAACACATGCACCTACAGGATCAGGCCCTCATGGACAATCCCAACCCATTTACGTCCTTGACTACCAACCGCCTCTTGGAGAGGACTGTCCAGATTTGCTTCCCACTTCAGCACACACAGTAGGCAGGGAGCAAGTATCAAAAGCAGGATGCAAACCCGGATGCAAAGAGCATCCACCCCATGAATTAAATACTGCGATCGTAATACCCCACCAAACAGCCTGCACGTGCCTGGACCGAACACACAGGGCTCCCCGATTCACCCATTCCTGCCCCAACCCTTGTTGCTTTACATTTTGTCCCCAGTTCTGGTTTTTCCTTCAAGGGACTTCCCACTGCCCGGCACCTCCATCCATTCATCCTGGAAGAGCCCTCCCGCATGGCAGCTTCGTTTTCTCCATGAACGGAGCTGCCACTTCCCAGACCCTGCTTGCCGGTTGCTTCTTCGATTGGTTTCCTCAGCGCTTGGAAACCATGGTACAGGTGCTCCACAGATGAAACTATGGTACAGGCGCTCCACAGATAAAGAAGCTCTGAATAGACAAGGACCCTCTCAAATTTGGGAGTCTTCTCTACCTCTTTCTGGAAAGGCGGGCGCTGCACGAGCGGACGTTCCTCTTCGTTCTGCAGCTTTGTCTTTCGCTCTGGTTATTTTTGGCTATCAGACACTAACACCTGGGGTTAGGTTTTTTGGCGGTTCTTCTTAAATTTTGGATGGGGATTCTGTGAGCTGCTCCATTCTGCAGAAATACATTTGCACTTCTGGGGAAAGAGGAGATGGAGGTGTTAAAGTAGCTCTGTCTTCACCCAGCCTTCACTCCAGAGACATCGTGAAGGTGGGTCAGGAGCTCCTGGAAGTCCACCCGAGTTCCAAAAGCACCAAACCCAACTGTTGTTGTGAGAAAGTCAACTCTGAACAGGGCCAAGTCCCACCACAACACATCGAGAGAGTCAGCATGTGCCCCATGCAGTTTTTTGACTCTTCCTGGTCTTTACCAGAGATAGGATTATTGGGTTATCAGAGAATCAGACAGACTACTCCAGTTTCCAAAAAAACTAAAGATTTTGAGTAGATGAAGAAAAGATGCAATGGCACCCCAACAGGAACAGCCTCCCATGGAGCCACCTTTTAAAAATCATGTTTACTATATGCCAGAAGGATGCCTTCTCGTAAACATGAGACACGGGAAGTCGCCTCAAATAAAAAAAAAAATAATTATCTTGTCTTAGCGGGGCAATACTCCTAAAACCTCCCAAAAGAAAGAAACAATCCCGGCAAAAAGAAAAAGCCCATGAGCAGCAGCTTCCAAGCCAGCACTGGGCCAGCAGCAAAACAAGGCTCTTCACTCATTTAGCATGCTAATGTTTAAAATTTAAAATAGTTTGCACTTATTGTTTTGCTGTAGCAGAATAGAAAAAAAAAGAGCTCTTTGAATTTGTTATACCAGTTAATATTTTTTATTTATAAGGAAACCACAAATCGAGTTTACTGCCTTTTTAACAATGCTAACATGAAAATGCTCTTTTGATGTAAGGTGCCAAGGTTTCTTTCCTTCACCTTCTCAGCTACATCCCCTGAAATTGCCATCTTACTTGCACTTTATAAAATTTCCACTCTGGGGAAGTCTTATACTGTAATATATCTCTGGCTAATAATACACTACAGCCAGTTATAAATTAGTCATGTTGATAAAAGGTCTAACAAAGTTACCAGTACCGTTCTGTAACGCACAAGCAATATTACCAAGTCTGATTTAAATAGAATAGGCAATTCAATCAAGAAAAAAATGTGACAGAGCCTTCCAACTGCAAAAGAATCTTAAATCATTAATGAAACTAAGAATTTAATGTATGCAAATTAAATTATATATGCATATTTCAATGGGCTAAAAGTTTATGTGCATACTTTACTCAGGAATCTTTCTTGTGATATGATTAGAAAGAAATGGTGACAATTCAGATTTTTTATTACTTTGGACTGTAAAGCGTTCATATAATTTATATTCACTTAAAAAGGTACCAAAATCCATCAATTAAAGCCAGACTTCAGATGGTATAAATAGATCGCAGCCCCGTTGAAGGTGCTATAAGCACCGTCTCAATACATCATTTGAGGATCAGGTCTCACTAGTCTCCACTCATCAAAAAAAAAAAAAAAAAAAAAAAATAAAAAACCCTGAGGTTATGAAAACCTGGGCACCAGCTTCCACAGAATTTGAAGAAAATAATTTGAGACCTCTCCTCCTCTGCTAATCAAACTCAGCAACAGGTTCAGCAGTTACCAGGGCATGACACAGGGCACAACGACCTGTACAACCATTACAAACACTTTCTTTCCTGGCAAAACACTTTTTAGAGGTGGGAAGGGAATATGTGATAAAATATTAATCTTATTGATTGTGCTCTTAAAAAAAAAAGTTACAATCTGATTGCAGAGGATATGACATTTCGTGGCTACTAAACATCTCTTAAAAATCAGAACGTTGAAGCTTTTCCCCTTTTTAGTCAAGCAGGCCAAAGAAACATGCCTCCAACCAAATGTCAAGACTTTTTTGACTTCTGAAATCTAACCCAGTATTCCCGGCTAAAAGCCATTCACTGGGAAGAGACTAAAATCAAGGCAGTTAATGGGCCCTTTAGGAAACGAATTTTTTTTCTTCCCCCAGCACAGAGAATTGCTTTATTATATTGATAAAAATACACACTTACATTGCCACGGTGAAAGCACCCATTGAAGCTCAGGGCGGCAAATGAGAAACCAGATGCCACTTTCCAGTCTGAGGTAGAATTTACTAATTTATTTCCTACTCCTTCAACCCCCCC
>JANZLQ010000007.1:27463957-27476172 GCA_026212715.1 Elanus axillaris | reverse complement strand
CATTTCTTTTTTTCCTTCCCCTCCCCCAAGAGATTAACAACAGGCTCCCAAGGAAGAAATCACAGCAAAGGAGAAGTACCAAGGCAGACGTTCCCCACGTGGGGCACCACTGCCAGTGGACATGGTGCCCACGGAGCCAGAACTCATCAACTTCACCAGCTGCGCCGCACCGGCGACTTCTGTCAAGATGCTGAGCCCTCCCCATTTGAGGTGGAAATCCGTTTTAGGCTGAAACCCAGCAAAGCCTATGCTCAAGTGCAAGGGAGGATTTAAGCCCTATTAGTGCAACTGCATAAATGCTTTGTTGAATTAAGACTCTGCCCATTTACACCTCTTCCTGTTATCAGCTCTCTCTGGGCAATCACTAAATCACATAGCATCTAATGACCTAATTAAAACATTTCTTAATGCTCACAGCATTTGTGATGCCAGCTTTCAACACAACTAATGGCAAATGAAGGTTAATAACTGGTAATTATCATACTCCTTTTAAGATTCTGTTTTTAAACAAAAGAGTGAAAACATGAAAAATAAATCACTGCAAGAAAAGAGCAAGCACGCATACCATTCCTGAACAGCGTTAAACACTATTCACAAGAATACATAAGCTATAAAGGCCAAATATTAAAAACATTCAAGGCATTCTAGCAGTAGGAATCTTAGAGACTGCACATACTCAGAATTTCAGCTTTAAAAAGAGAGCCACCTGTAGAAAAAGCTACCAAAATACTACCTTACCAATCTATAGAAATCAGACTGACCTCTTGCTAAGATGCAATTATTGAATTGCACCATCTAACTTTCCATCACTCTGTGAACAAGCTTGTTCTTTTACGTATGTATGGCAACAGGTCCGCATACCCCATTTTTACTAATGGAGTTCAAATTTACATACCTTCTTAAAAAAACCCTAACTTTACAGTAATATTAATTTTTAAAAAAGAATGCTATGTAAATCAGAGCAGCTCCATGAACAGTTTGTCTTAACAGCTGCTGTCAAACCAGAAGGAACGCAAGCCTACATTAAAATAATATTTAGGATTCTCACAACAAGAGACTAGCAGATTTGCAGAAATACAGAACGATATTCAGAAAGAAGACAGTGCTTGGACTTGTCTATTCAAGTGTCTCCTTCGGTAGGCAACGTTGGTCATAATACAACGCCTAGATGCTGTTCAGGCTCAGTCAGCTCCTTCTCACAGAGGCAGATGCTAAAGCTGGATTGACCAAAGCCCCTAGTGTACCACAAGCTCTAACCAGAAACCTCCAATAAAAGGAGGATTTGTTCAGATTTCAAATTTGCAAATATTAGGAAAATTACTGAAAAGAAGATTCCACTAAGATATCATTAAAATATCACATTTAATCCCTTGGACCCTGGCTCTGTCTGCAAGTGCTGCCCTGCAGAGGAACAGAGATTTTGAACTCACACTTTGGAGCTTTACAAAGTTATAGCCTCCACGCTGCTCAAAGGGGGGCTTTATGCAAATAAATTTTATTCAAAATGAACACAGTGACTTCAGGACCTCAAGAAACTTTCAGGAACTGGTCTGTGCAAAAGCACTTCGCTTGGCCACTATAGTTAGGGGATAAAGCTGACCTGAAAGTACGTAAAGAAGTTTGATGTACTGATAAATTCCCAGCCATGGGAGCAAATCAACAGGACTATGCTGTAAACAGACACAAACAAATCGTAAAAAATGACCTAAATCTGAGAGAGATCATAGTAATGAAACATGCGCACAGTTTCATAAGACCATGGAAGGCTTGAATAGGCTTCATAATCAATGACCTGAAGCAAAATTACCAAGTGCAAGGGCTACCACGTAATCCTGAAGAGAACATTCTCAATCCCCGAATCAGAACTGGTCATCTCCAGCAAAGGTGGCTAAAATTTTCAAGTATTATTATCCCTTTTTTTTTTTTTTAATTTTTTTGAGGCAATGAGTCATGCAAAGTCCTTTACTGGATCTAACCCCATGTGGCCTCCCTGCGATTTTTTAATTTGATCTGACAACTATGACTGTAAAGCACAAACTGAATTTTTAAGCCACACTGAAGCAAGCACTCAGCAACATCTGCTTTGTTTTCATTGTTCATTTAGAACTTGCTCAGAAGAACAGAAGTTTTAAACGCTCCCTCATCATTAGCTGACATTCTGTATTTAAATACTTCTATCAGCTCTCCTTTCATTTAGAGAAAGTAACATACGCCATTTTACATCAAGACTAAAGAACAAAGGAGTCTTCCCTTGGTCCACTAATGAGGGCAAAATCATCCAAACAATGGCATCACAGAAATGACACCAGCTGTTCAAAAAAACCCCAAACAACCCAGCCACCAGTGTGTTACTACTATAGTACAGTCCTAAAAAACCCCATCTCCATCCAATTCAAAGGAAAGGGCTGTTCAAGGATTCAGTCACCTGCTTAGAAAAATTAAAACCAACAGTGCAGAGAAGAAACCAGCACCAAATAATTAGGAATGGGGTGAGTGAATTTAGTGCTACGTATCTGCAATATTGATGGATTCCGGCATGTGTGATGCATATGTAGCTCTGCTTTTAAGATGCAAGATGCAGTTTGCTCTCCTGCCTTTCTCCAAAGTTCTGTGCAGGTTGTAAAATGAGTTTGCACAATGCTGAGATGCAGTTCTGTCCAGTTTTATTGGAGTATATTAGAAACAGCGGGAAGAAAGAGAACAGAACACACCTCGGTTAGCAAGTTACCGTGCATATATACGCATACATATCCATACATATATCTGTATGTATACATGCATGTATATATACGTATCCATTTACACACATATGCATGTGTGGGTTTTACATATCTATATACACGTATGCGCAACGTTCAGCGTCCCTTAGAGCAAGAGGCTCAGCCAACACACTGGAGACTGACCTTCGAGCACCCACGGCTGGCAACAGGCAGGTTGCCAGAGCCACCAACACCCCAGAGAAAACCTCACGCACGTTTCGAGCAGCTCTGCACTCCCCACGCCGTCCCGCAGCTTGTGCTACTACCACGCAGCTACACAAAAATCAGCTGTAAACCAGCCAGGGAAACGATCCCAGGCAAAAACAGCCCAGCAAGAGCTACAAACCAAACGTAGATTTTAAAATTAGAGCTTCGTTTCCCAGCCTGATTCCCCATACAGCCACAGAAACAGATGGCAAAACGAAGGGGTTTGATTTGGGGGTGGAGGGGAAGCAGCCAAAACTTGCACTGGAACATCTGTCCCAACTGCAGCTCTCAGGGACTCAAGAAAGAAGGGTCGAAAAAAAAAATTTTTTTTTTTTTTTTTTTGAGTCTTAAGAGACAAGTAGTATCTATGCACACCATATGCATAGGACATAGCGTCGTTAGATAAATCCTTAATTTGTCAGGGCCCAGAAGCTTAGGGCTGCAACCTGGGAACCTTCTCTCCTACCACTGGGCTCAGCATCCCAGGGCACCTACCCGAGGGATGCCTTCCCCCACCAGTCAAGGCAGACACGTCTCCCAGCATCTGCCTTTTCAGCATCTTCACAGACTTTTACGTTTCAGCTCGTGAAAGAAAAAGGGAGAGTAAAGGTGTAATTGTTCAGGTTTGCAGGTTACTCCATGTTCTCGGGGGGAAAAAAGCCATGGAGGTACAAAAGCACACAATGGGAGTCCCACTCTCAATGTACAGGACTGCACAAAAACTAACAGGAGGGATCACTCACGCTTGCTTTTATTTTTGTGATATATAAGGTACATGCCTTACACCAATTCAGCTCCTGCCATCTCTCCTTTGAGTAAGTGAGAGCTCCTCCCGGGCACAAGCACTGGGGAGACCAGGGGCTATTCCAGTTCCTCCCCAAGCACTTCCCGCTGCACCAGCTCTGCCGCGCCAGGTACTCGCTTATCACACAGGTTCTCAGTTAAATTGAAAACGCACTGCAAGCCAGGGAGAGTAATTTCCTGGGGTGGGATTCACCTCTTCCACCTTAAGGTCTCTGCGGTGTAAACGTCTCTACCCGAGTTTCTCACCTTAGGCTTCCTTTACAGTCAGTGGAGAGAAATAAGCTTTTTAGGGTAGAATTCATCTGACCTATTTTAAATGTCTACATGAGACGGAAAGGAACCATGCCTCAGAAGCGCCTGCCTCTTTCCATTAGCTAGGCGGCCAGTTTAAATGATTACCTTGCACACAGACATCTCTGTTCAGCCAGATAAACTAAACCTACCTCATCATTCTCCTTTTAAAAAACAAAAAGAAAACAAACACCCCCCCCAAAACCCCACACAATCAAAGCCAACCACCACAAAAACCACACACGCTAATCCCACAGCAAAAGTGGGGTGCAGAAGCAAGGAACCAAATTATAAAAATATTAATTAGCTAAACAAACAAACCAAAACAATGCTTGCTTCCCGCACACCACGCTTCAGCACTGCAATAAAAGGTTCCTAATGAGTCTATTAACCACCCCAGGCTTATCTGCTACCAGCCTACAGCAACCACCAGACGCGCGCCGGTGGATGCTCTCCAGTTGCGGCAGCGTCCCGCTCTGCACGGCTCAGCCCAACTCAGCGACCAGGCAGGTACCAGCAGAGCAGGCAGGCTTCTCGCCGGGATGCTCTCCTACATACTTGACCAGCTCAAATAATTCTGTTATTTCAGGGAGAAGAGAAAAAGGTAAACTTGCAAGAACACCATACTCATCCAAAAGCAGCCAGCAGAAGCTCAAGCAATTTGGAACCAAGGAAAAGCTAAGCATTTGTCAGTATAAAAATACAAGTAGGATCCAAGCACCGTCCACTATTTATTTCTGCCTGAAGTAATAAATGAAAAAAGTTTGTATCTTTGTTCCTTTCCTATCCAACATATAACAGGTGTTATTTCTGGAACAGCAACAACTGCTAAGGCATCTCCAAAATTCACAGGCTTTGGCACATCGTGATTTTGGTGAAGGCACATCATGATTTTGGTGAAGTCACTGTACACATGCAACTTCCCACTGGAGTGTCCAAACGCTGTTTTCAATCACAGAATCACAGAATCATTTAGGTTGGAAAACACCTTCAAGATCATCGAGTCCAACCATTGTCCATGCCCACTAAACCATGTCCTGACGTGCCTTGTCTACGCGCTTTTTGAACACCTCCAGGGATGGTGACTCAACCATTTCCCCGGACAGCCTGTTCCAGTGTCTGACAACCCTCTCAGCAAAGAAATTTTTCCTAATATCCAACCTAAACCTCCCTTGCCGCAACTTGAGGCCATTACCATCAGTGGCATACATACACAGAGCCATCTAAAGAGAAGAGACACGAACTGATAAAGGTCAGCACGGGGACTGAAGGAAGTTCAGCAGATGGACCAAAGGAAGAAGTTCAGCAGATGGATCGTGCGGCACAAGAGGATTACACCACGTACGTGCCACACTCGTACAGCTGGACTCAATACTTCTGCTGCTGGCACCTGCAGGTGATGGCCCTGTTAATCGTATGTTAAGCATATGTAAGTAATAACATGTAAGCTATTACCTATAGATAAAATAAAGTGACAAGACGTTGCACTTTTAAAAGAAACCTCGATTTCCCACGTATTTTAGCAATAGTATGAGTCACCACTAAATTACTTTTCAAATGTGTCTCCAAATGGAATAAAGCAGATCTTTGCAAGCCTCTTCAAGCAGGTTCACTCTTTACTTTTCCAGGAAAACTCTTATCCAAGCTAACGTGCAGGAAAACTGAAGTCCACAACGTTCGGCTCTCAATTAGTGGCTACTTTTAATTAGCTACAAACACTATATCCAAAGACTGTATCAGCAGCACTTGGCCTGAATCAACACACAGTTTTTGAGGAAAACAAACAAAGCAAGCCCCCACAAGAAAACCTCTGCTGGCTTTCGTCCAAGCACTCAAACTAAGGGACATTTCCATATCACTTTGAAGATTTCAGCGCCTTAGCCAAAGCCAAATTAATACGGGAAAGACTGCTTCTTCTTCGTTTAAAAGCGAAAACTGACTCTTCACTGTACACTTATCTGACAAGAGCAGTATAGAGACACGGACAAGAAAATCATACCAGTATGAAAAAGCAGGAAACACATTTTTCATTGGCCTGATATCCTAAAATGTAAATAAGATGAGAACTGATACGCAAGGCAGTGAGAAAAGGCAAAAGGGAAGGGAAAAAACCCCCACGTCCTCTCCCTTCATAAGCTTGATGCAGCCAGAAAATGGAGGCAGCCACAAGACTATCTGCTCGTCCTCCTCCACCGGCACATACCAGTATCTTTTTTGCCATGATGTAACATCAGCACCTAGAGCTGAACACCGCAGCGCAAACATTGCAAAGCACCGTCAAGATACCACGACGTGATTAATCTGTGGCTCCCAGCAGGTCTTCCCAGATGATGAAGTGTCTTGCCAGCTGCTGAAATCTCAGTACCAGACCACAGACCTGCATTAAACAAAGCAGCGCTCCTGCTATTATTTTATCTCGCCCTTTTGATGAAAGATGTCCTCTTGCTTAATTTAAATAATCGCTCCATGCTACAATAGCATCAGTAGATACATATACATCATCTTTACATACCCTGGGTGTCTGACGTAATGAGTCTGGAAATGGAAGTGGATGAACTGTAAGAAAACAGAGTAGGCATCCATCTGGGAAAAGTCTGGGGTAGCCAGCCATCAGACCCTGCTTTGCTGGAAGCAAAGACACTCGTGAGGGCACGAAGGCATCCTCATTTCTCCCCTCAATCAGCAGAAAATTAGCGACGAGGCTGGAAACTTTAACGTAATTACACATCCACCTTTGAACCTTATTACTGCACACACACACAATTTTAACTGCATAGTTTTGATTAGTCCCTTACTCCCTAACATGCCAAAAATTAGGTGTGTTAGGCAAAATTAGGCAGAAATTCAACAGGAGCAGAAAGTAAGCAATGTTGCCAAGTGGAATAATTAGGATGCACTGCAACACACCCCTTCGTGCTGCCTCCGGCGTGGGCACTATCCCCTTCCATGGGTTTTGCGTAACACCCGGCCAGGCGGGTTCTCTCCAGTCCTACGGTGACGTTGTAAGGAGGAACCTTCCCCTTCTTGGGGTGTTTGCATAACATTAGTTTTTGCCACCAAGAGCACTGGCACGCGTGGGACCTTCAGCAGGAACTGCAGCCCCAAAGCCCACACAACTGCACAAAGTCCTGGAATCCTGCACCGGTGACTTCCAGGCAGGGAAATGGGACCATAAAACACCTCTTGAGACAAGAGCAGCACTGCTGCCATGCACGTTTGCCAAGGGCCAGCTCAGGACGGGAAGCATCAGCGGTGCCTTCGCAGCGTGCACCAACCCAACCCGCACATCCAGCATGTGCGGCAAGTAATTTTTTAATTAAAAGCATTGGCTTAGCTTTAGGAGCAACGGAATACTAGCAAAAAAAAGCTAGCTCCCTTTGTAAACAGCCACCCTAGAAATTTACCTATGACGGATTTTTCTTCCCATTTTCAGAGCCTCAATAAGAGTTCAAAATTAGGTGAAATGCTATAATTCTGCAGCATTTGCATACATAAAAAAGAAGGAAAAAAATCTTTACTTTCCTGACTTCTAGTTTACGCAGATCTTAATGGGACCACTACTTTTTCTAGCAAGCTGTGCTTTCATGTGCAAGTTCCGTCTGCATAAAGGACCATTTTAAAATATTTCAGGTGTTTTTTAAGGTTGGATCATAACCTAGCTTCCATGCAGGTACCCAGGTAAGACACGGCCTGTCTGAGCACCTCAGTGAGCTCATGCCAGATCCAAGAATCCCTGTCACCCTTGCCCAACCAACAAAGCCGTTATAAATGCGGCTCTCCTTGCCCTTCCCCTTCCCCGCTGCCCACCACCATCCCAGAGGAATGATTTCATGGCAGGCAGCTTCACCTCCCTCAGCACCAAACCAGCCCTGGGGACACCAACTAAGATGCTCAAGGGGATCATATTTGCTGGTCTTCAACCCCTGGCTCTGGGCTTACTGTCCCTGCTACAAAGATGACTCGTTTCCACCTGCACATCTACGCAAGAGCCCCTTAAAATATGCCTGTAAGCTACATGTTTACAGGCTGTATGCCTCAGTATACCAAATACATAAATCACCTTGCAAGCAGAAATTAGAAATTATCCCTCAAGCTCAGGCAAGCATCGTGGCAAAACACTAAGGGCTCCCAGACACCTGAATTCCTGCACTTTACACCCAGCCTGGCGACTCTACATCTGGCACCTGGTGGGATCCTGGTGTACCAGGAAAGAAAAACGTTTCCGTAATGAAGTTATCAGAAAGTCCTGAGAACCGTACAGCTTTTCAGAAAAACAAGCACATGAACCAAAGAGTGGCGAAGATGAGCAGCTGGAGCATCAAATGCTGGAGGACTCCTAAGTTGGCACCTTGGCGCATCACTGAGGTACGGAGCTCACATCTTCTCTTGACTCCTGTAAGGGAAGATTTTGGTTTTACCTCTAGGAGGAGGAATCACTTAATCACCTTAATCTAACCTGATGTAAAGAGAGCTGCTGTGCAGTGCAGGGAAGCAGTGGGGCAGATGGGGATTGATCGAAACACAGTTTTACAGCAGAGGCACTCTGGGACTCCTGTCACTCAAAAGCAAACTTTCTATATAAAAAAAAGCCCTTTTGCAAAGTGGCCACTAAGCCACTCAGAAAATTCACACTTCTTACCCTCAGAGATCACTACAGTATATTCTTTTAAGTCCACTACTGGAAGAAAGAAAAAGAAAGAAAGGAAAAAAAAAAAAAACCGACCCCCATTTTCAGGTATTCATGTTCCTTCTCAGCTTCATCTTGGGAAAAGCAAGGCGTGTAATCGTGTGTCAACAGCTGAAAATCCTGTGCAGTCCACATGTTCAATGAAATCTTATCCCTGGGAGCTGTATGGAAAACTATAATGAAGTTGACTGTTCTGCTGGAAAAACAGATACCTATCATTGCATCTCTGATAAAGCTTCCAAACTGGAAGCCCCATTTAGGGTATTTTTTCCCTCGTAGAGGGTCCCACAGTAGCTGTACCTAATAAGAAAGCTTCCAACAAAAAAAAAAAAAAAAAAAAAAAAGAAAAACAAGGAAGACGAGACTATGTACCGACATTTCACATTTTCTCATCGCTGGACACGATACAAGCGGTGAACACCCTCTGGTGAAGCCTGCCTTCCTTATGCATGGACTAGCCTCCTTCCCTTAGTCTCACTGATTTGATGGGACTATTATAAACCAAAGAACTGCTTAAGGACATCAGCCCTGACCCCAAGAATCGACTACCATGTTTCTCTGGTTTGTTGTTTGGGGGATTTTTGTCTGTGGGCTGTTTTGGTTTTTTTATTTCCACGAAATTTAAGCATCTTAAAAGCTCTAACTAAAGGATAAGATTATTGATACAGGGCTAGATATGTATGTGCATCACTTGATACGCCAAAAAATACGCCAACGGGGAGGTCCCAAAGCATGCAAAGCTTGGCCCAAAAACAACTCTTGGCAGAACTGGGGCCTGATTCTGCAACATATGATAATTTCCCTACATATACATCCTATTCTCACTCCTGTGCACTTGTGGTATCTTCTCCCCGCAATCACATTGCGACTCCCTACACAAAAAAAAAGCCCAAACCCCAAAACACGTTGCACAGCTATCTCACTGTCACATCTCTTATTCAAGAAAGGTCTCATTGAATAAATGTCTGTTCAGAGGCTCTAAACAAATTTCATTTCTGAACACTACTGTCTGCAGCCCAGCGGGCCATTTCACCAAGATAAGATCACACATTTAATCAAACGCTTCAAAAAAGAAATACACACCGAGTTTGCTTAATAACGTCAAATAATAAAAGTGCAGCGCTGGCAGCATACTAATTTTTAGTGCTCTTTCTTCTTTGAGGGTTGTCTCAATAGTCAAGGTCAACCGTACATGGGATTTCTTCTAATTAGGGTTTCTGGTAAAGGCTAGACTTGCTTACTCTCACCACTTAGCCATGGTTTTCCCTAAAATAAAGACATCTCTCTTTCATTTTAAATTAAATCATTGCAGTATCCCACCCAAGTGTGACAGACAAAACTGCATAACTCTGCTAATTCAATAGAGAACGTAAATGAAAGACAACAAAAAAACGCATCTTTGTGGTCAACGAGGAACCACCCACACAAATGTCTATGGCATAAAAGGAAAAGTGATTTACAGGGGGGAAAAAAAAAAACCCACATGATTATCTGCTTGGTTTTTGACTATGGCTCCTACTGCAGTCCCACAGAGACCTATCTGAGTTAGAAATCAACAGTGGACTTGGCACCCCTAGGTCAACATACGCTTTGCCATTTATTTTAGTGCGGTAATAAGAGGAGGAACCAGCTCAAAGAAACAGCATTACGTTACTACTACTGCAAAATACATCCATATTACTACAGGCCAGACCTCCATGATATTCTTCACTAACTTGCCTATTACTTTGGCTATTAATTTTACTTTTTTTTTTTTATTTAAGTCACCAGCATTACCACAATAACTACTGCTGGAACAGGCTTTGCCCCCAGATTACATGAACTTGGGAGGAACCCTGGACCCTCGCTGTGCTCAAGCCCGCAGCTTGAAAAGGGTCAGACAAAAGCTGGCATCCTCACCCTTACAGCCTGGACCACGGGTTACGCCGGTCTGCCCTTTGCTCGCACGGGATGAGGGTGCGATCAAGCATAAAGGCATTGGAGAAGACAACCCCCCATCTGCCGCTCCCAAAGCTGGAGGAGACAAACAGCGAGGCAGCTCTTGGATATATTCCCCACCATATCCCATTCTCCCTACCTGCCACAAACATCCCCACAGGACACTGCGAAGGTCCAGATTCTCCCCTTGAATGGGAAAATTACAACTTCATAGTTTAGGCTGGCAAAAACAGCTGCTTGAGTCTACTGGCCAACCTCTTCCTACAGCTGCTCGAGTTCTGCCCGACGTCTCGGCCCCACTGCAAACACAGAACTGTTGAGGTGAGAATACCCTCACGCGCTCGGTGACGCGCGCCTGTATTTCTCATCAAAACAAAGATACTTGCACAGGTATAGTTCCCTTGTCGCATTTTAGCCTTTCTTTGGAAAATAGGCAAAGTTCCATGGAGAAGCGCTCCCCACTTCTGCAAGCGAAATGCATCGCGCAGACTATAGAAAGACTCACTGCACATTGGTGACCTACTTAAGGAGATCTATAAAGTGCATTACAATTGTAATTGCAGATCACTTGTCAAAAGGTCACAAGTTATCACTCTGTGCATTGTAATCGGTATGTTTCAAATACCTATCAGGATGAATTTTACACAAGGAGACACACAACATTTTGGAGTCATACCAAATAAAGCAGCAATTGTAATATTACTGTCCTTCTTTTAAAAGAAGAAAAAAAAAAAAGGAAAAGAGAGGGGAAAGAAGACACACAGCCACGCCACACACCAGCATCCATTAAAGGTAATCCAAAATGACATTTTCTTGAAGAAGTCTGTGCTGTGGGAGCTGCAACTGCAGTAGTCACACCATAATTTCCCTTGGAAGGAAGCAGGACATACACATTTCCAAAACAATTAAAAGCCTTGATTGCAATATCCTAAATCCAAAGGAATAACATTTTAGATCACACACCCGGTTCCAACAAGGTTGAGCTGAGGTGCAATGTCCAGTAAAGCCATCTGTGGTGTGCTGGAAGCAAGAATGGCTGTTCTCTGGATACTCTGCGTAAGCCATCTACTACAGGATTATAGACCAGTTTTGTGCACCTCCAGATAGCCTTAACATAAAAAGTCATTCAGGACGGAATCCAAAAGCCCTTTGTTAATGCAGAAAAAAAAAGGAGGGGTGGAACCAAGCCAAAAGATGCAAAAGAACACACAGACAAAAGTGGCAAATAAGGATTTGCATTACATGGCAGGTATTTCTGTATACAAAACCTGCAGCATGCACCCTGCTGGGAAAACAAAAACCAAAAAAACACACACCCAAAAACCTAAAACCTGTCCTCTTTGAAGCGAGTGACAGGTATTTGCACCACTTCGAAATGGCGATGTGTCAGTCAGTAACACGCACACGCCAAGGCAGCATGA
Organism: Elanus axillaris; assembly: GCA_026212715.1. Lineage (NCBI taxonomy): Eukaryota > Metazoa > Chordata > Aves > Accipitriformes > Accipitridae > Elanus > Elanus axillaris. The sequence continues at coordinate 27,464,065 of JANZLQ010000007.1, read as the reverse complement.
AAGGAAAGGAGTTAACATGATCCCTGAAATTCTCCTCAACTCTCTCCAACAGTGAAACTTATTCAAAGAGACGACTATGATGGGTGCTTCCAGCAGTCTTTGGAACGG
>JANZLQ010000007.1:27429601-27453258 GCA_026212715.1 Elanus axillaris | reverse complement strand
GGGGGGGCAAGAAAGAGCCTCAGAAGGCCACCAGCACATTGTGCTATCATTGCTCATTAAAATTGTGTCTCGGGCTTAGTGCTGCGAGCCAGCCCAGAAAAACTTAGAGCCAGAAAAGTTACGTTAAGTCATGCAGTTGTGGTCTCCAGAGGCAACAGCAAGATTATTCCCCAAAGGATATTTTCCCAGCACTTTTTCCAGCAAAACTTGAAGGTTGTCCAGGGATGAGATTTCCAGCAATTCCCTTGAGTGATTACTCCCCAGTCTCATATATCTCGCCATTTGGACGATTTTCCTGCTGTTCAGCCTACATTTTTCCGTTTCTTAATTTCATGCCATTACTTGTGGTTATGGCCCCAATTAATCAAAGTACTTCAATACACGCTTAAATTTAGGTATGTGCTTAAGCTCCATTGAAATCACGTTCATCGGTGTTTTGCAGGGCTGATGGATATGCGCATGTGTTTAAGCACTGTGCTGAATTGGGACCATGCATCATTCAAAATAATTCTTCTTCTCTTACATATTTTTAAGCCATTATCCCTCCCTTGCTTAATTATTGATTAGATAAGCTATATATTTAAGCTACTTAATCTCCTTGTGTATCAGTCACTTAATCTTTCCTTGTGTATCAGTCTTTCCAGGAGTATGATAATTTTTCTTCTTCAGATCTGAATTCCCTCAAATTCTTTCGTGTTTTGTAAGGACAGGTAATGAGGTATTGCAATTTAATGCCATATCCCAGGTGTGATTACATAAAGAGCAGTTATTCTCTGCAGTCGAAGGATATAACTTATCTGCGCCAGCAACCCCAAAGTGCATTGATTTGTTGTGCTGCTCTATCATTTTGCAAGACTCTCTATAATCTACTCATATTCTTTTCCATATCCATCACCCTAGCATTCAGGTATTTTTGCTTGCAGAGGCGGATGGCCTTTAGGCCTTCAAATTCAGTGCCGTGTTTTACACCAGAAAACCTGTAACAGAACCAAATTGCAGCCTTAGAGGTTTCCAGAATGCTTTCTCCCATGGAAAAAAAAAAAAAAATCACCCTTTCAAGTTGTATTATTTGAATGTGTTCACCCAGTATTTTGGGTTCCCAATCCATTTTCTGCTTCAGGAGGATTTGTCACACACGCTACCCTGGTACCTCGGTGCCTGCATCGTTTGCTGCTCATTATTCTGCTATCCCCCAGGTAGACACAGAGCTTTAATGATCATTTCATTATTTTACAATGGATTAAAATTAGGTTTAGTGAATTGTAATTGCCTGTGATTCTGATTCTTTTCTTTTTTCTTTTTCTTTTTTTCCTTCTTGTTTTTCTGAAGATCTGTGTCCTATTTGCTTTCTGGCTTTCTCTCAGGTTTTCATGAACTTCCATAAACAACTGTCACTGAGCCATTACATTCTGTAATGAATTACCTTATTCTCAGAGATGCATGTCATCTGGACCAGTTCATTGGTACACATTTATGCTTTTCAGGCTTGCCTTTTTTTTTTTTTTAAACCGGTTCTCCCGCACGAATACATTTGACAGTGTTTTCTCTACTTCATGATCAAGTATTGTATGGCTTGTTTGGTTTTCACCTTTTCTTTCCAACGTGAAGTATTGTCATGACAAAATACATCAACTGTAAAAAACCAAATGCTATGGAGTGATACCAGGAAACATCACAGGCTTACTGCTATAGATCTGGCAAAACCCAAGTCATCTCTCATAAACCCACATTTCCATCATAAAATTCCCACAATTGGAACTCACTGATGTTTTTAACAATTAACGATAGATAGTAATGCTGAATTAGATCCTGACAGACTCCACATTCTGTGTTTTCTTCTTCCTCACCATCGTCTCCTCTGCAGCCCTGGTTTAGGGAAGCACTCTGAGATCCCTCCCTACTGGGGGAGCACCTCCTGGTTTTGCCTGCTGCCTTTTCCCAAACTCCTTTTTAGGCACGAGCCTCAGGGAAGTCGTTTGTACTAGGCTCCAGCAAACTTACAAAATAAGGACTAGTTCACAAGCGGAGGTGCACGCTTAGCCTGACTTTTGGATATCTACCTCTACATACGTCTGAAAGCTAGCGGTTTCCCTTGGTAAAACCCCTGGGTGAATAAATTCTCCATCAACAGAGCGAGGCGCATTGCATGGGGGCAGATGTGTTTCTGTCCCACCGCTTGCCCTGGCTACAAACCTGCTAGGCAATTTAGTCACCAAGGGATTTTACCACGGGAAAAGTCCAAATGTCAGGCTGGGCACAGGCAGTGATTGCTTGGCACCAAAGGTGAGCAGGAAACACTTCTTCAAACCTGGAATATCTCCTCATGGCTCCAGGCAGGACTACGTAAAACTGGGATTGATGGTGCAATGATTCTCTCATCCCAGCATCGTTGCAAGCTGTAGGGTTCCTGCCAGCAGCCGTTCTGGGTGGGCTTGCCATGCCAAAAGCCCTTTGCTTTCACCCTAGTTAGGGGCAGAAGATTCCCACCCCATCCTGCTTCTCCCTGCACGTTCCTCATGGCCCAGCACGCAGCTTCGGTTCAGGGAGTTTGACATCTGGGGCTCGCTTGGGTAGTCAGGCCAGCCGTTATGCAGCCGTCTTGTATGAAACCATGAAGACCCTTTGGCAAGGGGAAGAAAAAAATCGGGTGCACGTGGCTTTTAATGTCCAAAAGAGTCGTGGCGATAATGCTTTTCAGTTGCCGTGGAGAGACGTCTTGCCATACCTACATAATTTAATTAAAGTATTTCAGTCTTTGCAGATTCAGTTGGAGTTAAGCTGTTTTTAAAAGACATCTTGCATTTTTCTCATAAAAATTTTTGCTTTCATAAGGTTCAAATACAGGTCAGAGGTCAGATTCTTTCAGTAGTTTAATGGTGCATTTCTTACATTAATATTCCGTTTTCTTTCTCTAATGAGTGAAATTCTGGGAATTTATAATGATTTGTTTGTGGACAATTAGCACATTTTTTTCTTCTTTTGTAGTCTTTTCCCTCTGATATGTTCCTTCACCTTCATTTGAATACCGTTTTTCTAGGTGTGAGAATAGCCTCAAATAACTAAGAAAAGATGCCCTCCCATATTACATAGGAAATGCACTAAATAATTATTTTTTATTATTTTGAAAACATGGAACATCAGAAATACCTTTCCACTTAAGGAGTAGGTTAAACCATGTCACACTGGCCGGTTAAAGTAGGTTTGCGGTAGCTTGGCACCATCAGAACCGCACAGAGGAGAGAAAGTGCTGTGGGGCATCTGGTCCCTAACTTGCAGTGGACGTACTTCCCTGCAGCCTGTATAATTCAGCCCAGTGCCTTGCACAGCAGAAGGTGGGTTCCCAGTCTCTCGGTAGCAGAAATTCTCCTGCTGCGCTCCTCTTTTGGTAGGCAGTGCTGCTGTTTCAGTGCTTCCTGAAGCATAGGCAGTGCTTCTTGGACATGGGAAGACTTCCCGGCGCAGGTGCGCAAGATAAGGAGCTGCCCCCGAAAAGCACGGTATTTGGTCCAAGCAAGCTGCCGTTCCCGACGTGCGTGCCCAGCTCCACCCTGCTCACAATGCCATTGCAACTGGGAAGGCTGTACAAACCTGCTGCGGAAGACTGGTGGTGGCTTAGACTTGGATTGCAAAATGGCCCTGCATAAGAATTATCTGAACTGCTGACCTGAATCTGTCTGCAGTCGAGGTAATAAGGCAATTAGACACAAAAATCATTAATAATTTAGCTTAATTGAAACCTAACAATACGGCCTTCCTGTATGACTTCAACTGATTTCAACTGTTTGGAAAGCATGACCTGTCTCTGTTTTTCCAGTACTTAAATAATGTGGGAGAAAATAAAAATTGTCACTAGAATGTCACTTTAAAGAACCTGGGTTGGTTTTTTTCTCATTAATTTGAACTCGTGAATTCTCAGAGCAGGGTCTGGTTATATTTTCAAATAGAGGCTGAAGCCTCTTTTCGTATGTGGATAAGTTAGGCTGGAAGATGTACCTGGCTGTTGTAAAGGGAGGGCTTTGATCTAGAAGCCACGTTAAAGCAGATGGGTGTGCTGAGTATGCTTCAGCCAGGCTAAATGGAAAGAGCAATTAAATGCCCCTCCACATATTTATTGCTGAAACAACAGGAAGCAGAAATAGCAGAGTAAAAGAGGACATGCTGCCAGTGAGGTTTCCCTGGGACTGGCAGGAAATTTGGAGGCAAGGGGGTTTATTGGCTGCAGCTGCTGGTAAAAGTCAGAAAAGTTCAGGGAAACCAGGAGAAATCCAATAAACAGCAAAAGCACCAGCTGGGCTTGAGAAGGAGAAGAGGGGGAATGACTTGTAGGACCAAAATGGCAGACAGTCCTTTCTGGGCTGCTTGTTGACTTACTCTTATGGCATTCAGGAAAATAAGTTGTTCTTCATAAATGAAAAACACAACACCACATAGATACTTGGTGCCCATACTCATTAGGAAACCAAAGTATTGGCCTTAATTTCTAGGGCACCTGAAGCCATATGCTGCATGCTGCAACTTAGCATGACTTCATCACCCAGGACCACGGAGCCTTTACACGCTACAAGAAACCAAAATCTCCCATGAAGAAGAGGAGTAAATCCACCTCTGGCATCCATCACAGCGTTAGCGTGCAGGATGAATTATGCTGACGTCCAGAAGAGTAAAGTTCCAGTTCACATTGCTTGCTGGGCTTGAGAGCAATTTGAGCTACTGGCAGAAATATTCTATTGCCCCTCGGGGACTGCTGGGCACGGTGCTTTTGCAGTACTCTTAGCCATCTATCCCGTAATGCTTGTATCATCTGTAACTACTTATCTCACCTATCTGCTTGCAGGCAAGATCGAGAGAAGAAACCGAGGGAAAATACCACTCTTCTTGCAACACTGTGAGAGGATTTAAAGCCATTTGTGAAACAAAAGTAGGAAATGATCACAGCTAAGAAGTCGGTCTTTTAAAGGCGCTCTCCAAGGACTTTGACCACGGCGGTATGAATTTAGTATTCATGGTATTAATGGCGAAATTCTAAACTGAATAGGAAATTAACTTTCTCACTTGAGGTTATACTGCAATGGTAAAGTGATCCTAATTATTCTGGAGACCAAATGCTATGGTTAGGGGTAAATCAGGTTCCAAAAAGAAAGAAATCAATAACGCAAAGACAAATTTCGAAGATTTCAAATACGAAAACCAGGTAGAGTGTCTTGTACAAGTACAACAGAAGATCCCTTCGGTGAAACATGCGTGAGGCGAAGACTTGAGTGGATACCTCAGGCATACAATTTAATGAGGAAAAAACATAAATCATATAAGACTGGGTCAAAACATAGCCAAAGGGTTTATACCAAAAATCAGGGCTTTAAGAAATGGGTTGTTGTGCAGAGACATGTAATTGATCTTTTTGGTCTCCTCCATGACCTTTCTACCTCCTGGGCTGCGTTTCAGAAATCAGTAGAATGATTTTTTATTAAGTTCAGTTTTCTTTTAACTCCTATCAGCAGTCACTGAAATAATGTTTTTACCCCCTTCTGTACAGTTGATTGGCACATCCTTGTTTCACACATTCATTTTATAAATCTTTTAATGCTTCCTCTGATAGGGTCACAGGAAAATGATCCGAGACAAATGGGAGATCTAATCTTCAGATAGTTAGTGCAGTGTCTGGCAGCCAAGGAGGAAGCAAACAAAATGCCGAGATGTACCAGCAGAGGCAACAGAACAAATCAGAAAAGATGATTGAAATGCAGAAAGAGGCAGTGGACCCACACCTGAGGGCTATGTGAAATGCTGAGTGCCCCATTACCGGAGTACTGATACGGTAACAGTGCAAAAAGGGCAGCTAAAGTGCTAGGTAGTCTTGGATGTTCATCAGTATGGTTACAGATGAACCAATTAGTTTTGTGCTCATGAGGGCTGGAGAAGAAAGAGGCTGAGAAAGGCTTGCTGAAACAAATTCTGAAAGGGAAAGAAGAGCAAGCAAGATGTACCTAACGTCTTGCATGAAGGATAACAGGCTGGACTATAAAATGCTATCAACTAGCAGACAAGAAAAGGGGGTCAGGGACCTTTCAGAACACCTATTCAGCCAAATGGAAATCTGACAGCAATCGATATCTGGAGCAGATTTCAAAAGAGGTTTTCAGGCACATGAATCTCACCACAGGCCAGCGGGAACTGTGCTCCTAAATCCCTTACACGCTAATCCCTACTTCTGCGTGTCTATTAAGAAAAATAGCAAACATGTAGCAAGGACTGTAGGTAGCCTGATATTAGCACGTATAAAATGCGTAGTGGTAGCATCTCTTTGAGCTTGAACTCATCACTTGGTAGCTTTGGCTGAGCAGGAGTTTATTATTCATAACTCTAAAATCCACCCCATCTCATTTCATCTTCTGAGCTGTACAATCAATAATTCAAGTATGCATTTTAAGAAGATTTTCAAATTAAGCCAGACACCCTAATGTATAGGACATACCACACAGATTAGTATACACAACAGCTTCTCAGTGAGCCAAGATGAGAGCAGCATAGTGATTTGGAGAATATGAATATCATTATACTGAAGAGATGCTTAGAGCAGTAGGCAAGGAGTAAGGTCCAAGCACTGGAATTGCTTTTCAGATATGACATTCAATATAGTTTGGAGATTTGTATCCAATACCAGGCCCCGGTAAATTGACCAGCAAATTGACATGTCCCGTATCCCCAAGCTCTGTCACTGGTCACAGTCAAACCCCCAAATACCATCAGCAATGATAGAAGTTAAATCTGATTTTCCAAACAAACTGCTAGAGGAATCTTGCCTTTCATTCACCTTTTGTGCTTTTCAGTACTACACATCGGGAGGAACTGCAGTATGAAGACACTCAGATGGAGGAACAAACAGAAGCAGTGAATTCCTGTTTCAGCACTCAACTGCTGAGCTACAAATGAGTTGGAGATGGTGTCAGTTCCATCATTAAAGCAAAATCTAGGCAGTTGCCAGCAGGTCCTTACTTACCTCTTAAGAGCACAGTTGCTTCTGAAAACTGAGGACAACCACAAAGATGGGCTGTCTTTCCAAAATAATGTGACATTAGGCTCAATCCTCAGCTAACTTCAGCTGATGTATCTGCAGCGGTTTGAGCTCAGAACACTGATGCGCACATAGCATCCAGCAACTTGTGTTATCCAGCACCCCCTCTGGCACAGTTATCCAGTCCATGCCCTCTGGTACATCTTACTCAGCGTCAACTTGCTCAAGTGATCTGCACAGCAAAGGAACTGCAGTACAACCATTTTTTCCAGTGTTGCTTACCTGGTGCCACGTGCTCATTGGTGACAGTTTCTGGGAAATGGATGCCCTGCATGTGGCAGTGGAGAACAGCATCAAATATGATGCAAACATCTACTTTATGATGATCCATCCAGGATGACCATCTGTCCTGGGTTTGGCTGGGACAGAGTTAATTTTCTTCCTAGTAGCTAGTATAATGTTGTGGTTTGGGTTCAGTATGCGAATAACACTGATAACACATGATGTTTTTAGTTGTTGCTAAGTAGTTTTTATAATAAGTCAAGAAATTTTCAGCTTCTCATGCCCAGCCAGCGAGAAGGCTGGAAAGGCACAAGGAGTTGGGAGGGGACACAGCCAGGGCAGTGACCCAAACTGGCCGACGGCATATTCCAGACCATGGGACGTCATGGCCAGTATGGAAACTGGGGGAAGCTGGCCAGGAGGGGCAGACCACTGTGCAGGGACTGGCTGAGCATCCATCAGCAGGTGGTAAGTGATTGCATTGTGCATCACTTGTCTTCCTTGGGTTATGTGTCACTTTTTGTTATCTTCCTTTTCACGATGATGGTTATTATCATTATTTTTATTTTTTGTTTCAATTATTAAACTGTTCTTATCTCAACCCATGAATTTCACTTGGTTTTGATTCTCCTCCCCGTCCCACTGGCGGGGGGAGAGAAGGAGGAGTGGGTGAGCAGCTGCGTGGTGCTTAGCTGCTGGCTGGGGTTAAACCATGACACCATCATAAATTTAAATCTAGGTTATAAGTTACTTGCCTTCTGCTTTTTGAAAGTCTGCTATATCATAGCCTTTTAAAATAGAGCCTGTAAAACTCCTTGTAGTTTATATCTACTTGCATGTAAAAGAAGGTAAGTATTTGCCTGCAAAGAAGGGAGGAATCAGCTCTGCCTGTGAAATTTGTGATCAGTCTAAGGGCAGCGTAACACCACCGGCCCCTGCAATGCTCTGTTCCAAGTCAAAACATGACTGCACTGTGATGTGTGGTTTGGGGGGTGGTGTGTCTTGGTTTGCATTTTTTTTGTTTGGGTTTTTTTGTGTTGTTGTTTCGGTTTGTTGTTTGTTTTTTTTTTTTTAATTACTTCCACTGCTTGCCTTGTTATCTCTGTTAAATACTAACTGTTCACACTTACGCTCTTCTGTGTTAAAGGTCTTGGACTAAGGATTCCTGATAGGATTGCTGACCTTATTGATGGGCTAGTTGAGGTGTTGTTTCTCCCTTTTAATTAGGAAAGTGGCTGTTCCCTAGCTCAGAGGGTTCAAAGCTCTAGTGTTGCCTGCTCCTTGGTGTCCTTCCAAGGACTGACATACACGTGGGTATGTTGCAGGTTGGCTCGGTGACCAAACACCTGCAGACTGCTGGCTTTTCTTTTTCTGACCTTGAGCATCTCCCTCTTACAAATCCCTGGGTCTCATTTACATCTTTGAAGAAAAGCATATTTCCTTTTACACCTGGATTGAAAAGGAAGGGTCTTCCCTAAAGAAATAAAGCTATCATTTAATTCAGGAGGGCAGTAAGATTACCCTCCCAGTGGGGACCCTCATTTGTCTCTTTGGCAGCCGGACCTGCGTATGCCAGTCGCTGGGTTAGAGGTTGAAGCTGAATTCTCCATTCTGGCTGCAGAGCTGATCCTGTGAACAGAAGCTGGAGGGAATGGAGTGGGCAAGGCAGAAATGCATGTTTTGGCTCTTCAGGCCATACCTGTACTTAGCTGACCTTCATGCACAGCTTTCCTGTAGAGAGAATATTGGGCAAGGAGAGGCCACCTGCTTCACCAAGTTGGATCTCTTTCTGTTGCAGACAGCTACACCTCAATGTTCATCAAAACCAGCCAGGTTTTTATCCGTAGTACATAAATGCTAAACACGAGCATACATTTCTGTAGATGTGTTAGTAATAACCATAGGGCACTGCTACTGCTGCTGTTGTCGTTGTTTTTCTGCTCCACCATCCAAGTTTTCAGGGAGTCCAATTCAGATCCAGCTATCAATGAGTTTTGAATACTATTACCATGTTTTATACTTGCTTTTGGAAAGGTGCATGGTTTATGTTTCTAATGTACACAGTACTCAATTGGTTTTCCCAAGTAATTTCTAAGTAATTGCAATTACGCTTTCTGTGTCATTGCTGATCATGTATGTTTGGCTTCTCCTGCATTTTCAGTCTGGCACTCTCATGAACTGGAAAAGCAGTGTCCATGATGATACAGTCTCCTTCCTTCTTTTCTAAGGCCATCGTGCTGGATCTGCTAGCATATACCTTATGGCCATTAACAGCAAAAAAAAAAAAAAAAAAACCAAAACCAACAAACCAACTCAGAGGGATTTTTATACATTAGTTTTTTAGGCTGCACCTTTTTAAAATCTCTAGCTGTATTGGTATGATCATAAACAGAACCACTAATAGTCTCCAAAACCTGACTGCAATTGCTATGCTCTGTACTTCCTTTCCTCTATCTTCGTTTTATCATTGCTCATACAAAGAGCCCATTCCTTTGCGGCCATAATTAAGTTCTCAGTTTCTCTTTCCAGTCCTTCTCTGACAGCGATTATCATGTCTATTTTTTTTAGTTGCTGAAGCTGTCAATCCACAATGCTTCCCAAGAGCCACGTTCAGGTTCGCAGAAGCAGGAAGCGAGCACAGAAGGAAGTCCCAGAAGTCGGTCATCATTTTAAAGATAAGGTCTGATCAGGGAGACAAGGCTGTTCAGTTTCAGAAGATTTAAAAGCAGCATATGGTTTATCTTCTGGATGCAAACAGCTTACGCACGCCCCCACCACCACTACACGGGCGCTCCAGCTGTGCCCCCAAGCACACATCTAGGGAGGAGGAAGAGCAGCACAAGCACTCGTGGTACTTTCTCCCAAGTATTCTCCCACCCATTTGAATTCCAGAGACTTTCTCAATTACACATGGAGGGTTTTTTCCACATTTGGTAAAGCTCTCTGGATTTCTGCTGCGCAATCTCGTGGTGTTTCTCCCTTGAGGCCATGCAGATGCTGAGCACCCATAAAAGCAACCCTGGCAAAGCCTCGATGAGGTTGCAGCTCACCACCACCATGGGTTTCTTCTGCATCTGGCCCCTCCTTGCGCTGTGGCCCCCAGAGACGACCCTGTCTGCTCTCAGTCAAACCTGACCCATAACAAGAGTCATAGCCTGCTTGCTAATTTGTCATGGAGAAACTGCCCCACGCCTTTCAGCATCTTTGTCACTCTCCTTTGAATTTTTCATCATATTTTGTTTGCAGGTGAAGGGGCCTGAGCAGCCCACAGTGGTCAAAATGGGGATGAACTATGGTTTTGTACCAGGGTTCAACATTATTTTCTTTTTGTTCTCTATCTGTTCCCTCAAACCTCCTACAATTTCATTCAGCATTTTCAAGCACTAAGCTGATGTTTTCATGGTCTTGCTCCTGACAGTTACAGCCAGCTCAGAGCTCCTTTTGCTCATGACTTTACATTTGCTTCCACTGGGTTTCAGCTGCTGTTTTGTTACCCAGCCCTTCCATCTTCAAAAAGAATTTGGTACATCTTTGGTCAACCCTTGTTTTCACCAACCTGACAACTTTTTTTGTAATTATCGGACCTTTTCATTTGAACAATTGGTCCTTTTTCAGGCTGTTTATCAACATGTTGAACAGCACAGCTCCTAGCACACAGCTTTTGGGAACTCCATCAGCGAGCTCCATGCACATCAACAACAGCTATTAGCTCCTACTACTTGCTTTCTATTTTTGGCTAATAACATATCCAGGCACCTCCCCTCAGTAGAGCAACTTTTTCCAGCTAAATTGATCCATCGTTCCCATTTGTCCCCAATCTACTTTTATGGAATCAAAGCAGGTGTCTCCCCCCTCTTCACATCCCCCACTAGGACAACCTGTAGGGAACCCAACAGCAAAAATACCAAAACCAACTGTGCGAGATGAATTTTGTATTGAAAATAAACACAGCACCATTGCATTGTCATGTAAATGATTACTCTGCTACCAAGAAATATTTCCCTATTCTCTAAGAACAATTAACTACACAAAGTTTACAATACTGGAAGGCAGTCACTTACTGACAATGCAGAACAATTTGCAGACGAGGTTGATTATGCTGGCAGGGTTTAACTGAAAAATAAAACAGAGATACACATTGATTGAAGCTATCTAAATAAAACATGAATGGCTTCTAATGAAAACAGCAGGCAAAACAGCACTTTGAGGGCTCAGCAACAATGTTTTTCTCAGTATGGGATGTGGGACAGCCAGGGCAAGTAACGTCTGTGACTAATTTACCACTTTTAGGTGCGTCATTTGAAGTCTCCAGATTTATGAAAATACCTTCGGTATTATTCACCCCCCTCACCTCTAAACGTTTCAAATGGTAATTTTACGGAGTTTTAAAAGTCCTGATAGCATAATCAATCAGGGGGCTTGCAGAGGATGATGACTTTCTGTAGGTTATGTCAGAAGAGCTGCTGCCTCTCTGCAATGCAAATGACGCACCTCACCAAGCAGCACCAACCAGCTCTTTTTGCCCTCTCTGCCACTCGTTAACAAGGGAGAGCTCATCAGCTGGTGAACACGGGTCCAGGCTTCCTTCAGTCTTCACTGGTGGTACCACTGACTTCTGTAGAGCTACTCTGATTATTACCTGGCTGTCGGTGCCTGGTGATGGATGGAAAATTAACCTGAGACGTGCCTGTGGTTCTTCTCTTAAGTCTGCGTGGAATATTTTTCTTCATTTGATTTTTAGCATGCAGTGTTACTTTATTTGACAACTGTGCGTCTTGTTTCCTTTGTATTATTCCACTTTCTTTGACACTGGCATGCACAGTTCCTCCCAGCTATCCACAGATTTCATTATGTTTCTGTTTACTTCTGCTGTAAGATCATTAATGAGGATGTTGACTAAGTCAAGACCTGCCACTAATCTCTGTGTTACACTACCTGATAGCGCCTCTCCGTTTTATGTGCTGTTATTTAGCATTACCCTTTGCCGTGGACTTTTTGCCAGCTCTCAATACACTTGAGAGCAGAGCTGGTGAATAATTTATTAATTAATTTGCGTCTTATTTTCCTTCATGAATTACATACAAACAGTCGGTTACTGATTTATTTCTTACTTGAAAAATTTCAAGAAACACTTGGTGCAAACGTGTTTTAGTATGCGGGTTGCTGGCAAATTTCATTAATACGTTCTAGACTAACAATTTTTGTGATGTGATTGGTTACTTAAATGATACAGTACTGTTACACCTCCCTTACGTGCTAAGTGAATATTTTAAGAACGCCAATAAAGAAATCATAAAATGGCAAAAGCCTAGCTTTTATAAGACTGTTACTAATGTTAACCAGAAGTATCTTGCAGAAAAATTTCAGGACAACAAAATAAAAGAGTTTGTCAGTGCTTGAAAACTGTTTTTCTTCTAATGAGTGATCACAAACACCTGGCTTCTATATTAGGCACAACTCTACTTCAGAGTTTGTGAATCAGTTTATATTTTTAAACCAGGGGTCCATGGAAAAAAAATAATCTTATGATACCACATTTACCAAATACTTTTTACTCACTGATTTAATAATTCTGTTTATTTTTATATATATACATATCTCCATGGAGATTTATTCTTTATGAGATGTGCCAGAGATGCTACACTTCTTTTACCTTTCTGTGTTCAGTGATAACTGTGCATATTGGCTCTTTTATTTTTTTGAAAGGATTTATTTCTCTATGAAGCACTTCCACCTCCTTCTTTTGTTTTCCTTCTGAAAATCGATACCATATTCACCTTTCACTAATATACTGATGGGTCCCTGGTTGTTTTTGAGTTTTCAGTAGTACTTGCTGTGCTATAGTAGAAAATCAGGTTCATGTTTTTTCTTGAAATACTTCCCACTGAGAAATTGATTTTTTATTACATTTTTTAAAAGAAAATATCTATTCTGTCATTAATGGTTTTGTCCTTGTCAGAAAGCTGATTTTAGCTGAGCAAAAAAAATTTATTTCTCAAGGATTATTGTGAAAAAAATTACAACATTAGCTGTTTTTTTCCCCTCTTATATTACTTGGGTGGGGAGGTGGGATGGAAAAGAGTTTAATACTTTGAGATCATCCACAACCAGTGATTTGTATATGCCCATATTTCTCTAATATTAATACATGCATTTCTAGTTCCCAGGAGTCTTCTTTGAAACCTTTTTTCCAACCCAGGTGCTGTTTCCCCATATATATGTGCATACACACACACATATTTATAAATACATATATGTATACATGCACATGCATACATGCATACATATATATATACATATACATTTGGAACTTGCGGTTTTCCTACTTGCTCCATGCCAAGAGGAGCCGAGAGGAGAGGACAAGCAGAATCATCCCGTCACAGCTGCATCTTCCATAGGCCTGTCCTATATAGAACATCTGGGATGCTTTCATACCTCTTTTTGGGGTGAAGCTTTACTGGTGCATGGGTGCGGGACTGGTTTATTTTTGTAGCGGAAGGAGGTAAGCGGTACGAGTCACACAGACCGTCACAAGGGTTGGTGTGGCTGTAGAGCAGTCACGCTTTTAGCAATAGAAGCCACCACTTCCGAAGGGAATCCCTGTTTCTGAAGCAATACAGATACAAAAATTAAAAGTGAAACTGGAAGTCGGCTCCTCAGTGAACCGAAAAATCCAGAGCCACTGTGATATAAACTGACACAACACACACGGGGAAAAATAAATCTCAGTTTGAACTGTATTGCACTCAGCCCATCTGGACTTACCCTGCACTTCCAGCTCGATACAGTATTTTTATTTTATTGCCCTGGTGTCACATGCTGCTAAACAGTGTCCCTGCCATGCCCCAGAAAGAGCTGCCTCTCACAGGCAGGTGGAACGATTCCTGTATGCCAGCCAGTAGCTGAAATCCAGCCTCCTGCTAAGAAGAGGATGTTTCATTTCAACTGCTTAAGAAGCAGCAATATCAGTCTAAAAGGTTGCTATACAGTGACAGATGCTTCACCACCAGATCATTGAAAGAGGATGAAAATAGCGGGGCGGGGGGGGGGAAAGCACAAAAATCCCAGCAAAAAAAAACAAACCCAACCCCTAAACCAACCAACCCAGACTTGAAACACAGCATTACGCTACTTCAGTGTATGTTCTATTTTCAGAAGATGCTAACAGAGCTGAAACACAATGGGCAATGATTTTTACATTGTTCACGACAGAAAGTATTTGCACAGTAATGCAAATACACGGCGGCGGCCTGCAGGGCTGTTGTTGAAGGGAAATGTTTACAGGGATGCTGGGTGTGATTCACTGAGGCTCTGCAGCAGACCATGCTGGGATGCAGCTGGGGACCTGGACCGCAGGCAAAGCGCAAATAACCATTTTCCAGCCCTGCAGACAGACAGACAGACAGACAGGTGTGTGGGGGGGTGCTTTACTGGACACCTGGAGGGCCACAGCCACCCTGCCCTTCCCCGTGCAGCTGCATGAGGACTGTTCTTCACACCGTCCTCCTTCCTCACTCTGGAAGGCAAGCGATTTCAGCGTGGCTCCCTACAGGGTAACATACTACCCAGAGTGAGGGGCGGTGAGATGCCGCCTCTAGCACCTCTGCATTCGGGTCTTCAGAGCCCACCCGGGCTCCTCTTGGACACAGCGGATGCCAAATGTTTGGCGTTTGATCACACACTTGAAGAAACTGGAAGGCAACTCTGCTTTGAGAAACACGGGGTGTAGGAACAGAAAAGCCAGGAGAACCCAATTTTTTGTGACTAGGGAAAAATTTCCAAGACATTCCTATTTTTCATTGAGAACTTATTTGCTTAAGCCTAAAGTCCTTAACAGGAGAGTATGCTGATATATATAACAAGGTGGTTGCATTAAAAATAGCGGAGGGGCGAACCAGACATTGAATCAGACTGCAGGTAGCCTTTGAATAATACTCCTTCAATTTTTTTAATCATTAGGAGTTCCTGACACTTAGCAAAACCAGCTAAAGCATCTGTACTGCTGGAGAGAAGACAAAAAATAAACACCCACTACTGTAGGGAGTCCTACTCCATTGGGAAACGCCAGAGGAGCCTTAGAACCCCGGTGGAAGGGAGCATGTGCCTATATAGGTACATGAGCTTGTTTTTAACCTCACTGCCAAACCCAACTGATCCCACATCCTTTACTGGTGCATGAGTGCGGGACTGGTTTATTTTTGTAGCGGAAGGAGGTAAGCGGTACGAGTCACACAGACCGTCACAAGGGTTGGTGTGGCTGTAGAGCAGTCACGCTTTTAGCAATAGAAGCCACCACTTCCGAAGGGAATCCCTGTTTCTGAAGCAATACAGATACAAAAATTACAAGTTGTCAGAGCACTGCTATTGCTCTGATATTTAAAACTCTATATTATATTTTAAACTATATATATGTTTAAACTATATATATTTTAAACTATATCTTTTGAACTATAATGAAATTTTTTTTAAAAAGTGCAAGGTGATTTTGTTTCTTTGGTAGTCTTTTAACTGCCGAACTCTTCCCACTCCCCCCCGGCAGTGTGGGACAATCACTCTTGCCCCATCTCCCTGTCCTACAGACAAAGATGATTTTTTTTTTCCCTTGAGCTTTTTACAAGCTAAAGCAAAGCTGCTTTCCCTGGCACGGGGCAGAGGTCTAGGAAGAGGGACGCTCCCTCACATTTGCTTTAAGGCTCTTGCAGGGCTTATAAATACTCCATGACTGCTCTTGGAAAAATATGAATTTAGAAACCACCTTCTTTGGGGCCGGATCCTTGGCTTGTGCAAACTGTCAGAGATGAGTTGAAATCAGTGATGCAGTATGGCATTTTGCTTCAGCTCCCTGCTAGAAACCATTAAATCCCAAACTGCGAATGGTCATGTCAAAATCCTCGAACCACCTGCTCAGCTAGAAAAGCAGCAAAGTCTAAGGATTTAGCCATCTTAGATGCACATGTGAAGATAATGCGGGGAAATTAAAATCCTGCAGGTAAGACTTGGGTAAATTTGTGCATTTTTATTCTGGGAGGAATTTATATTAAAAAGAGGGCATATAAATGATTTAGTTATACAAGTGTGCAAGACCCATTGCCTTTCAGTTCAGCTGGGCTCACCACATATCATCAGTAGGCATGAAAATCCTTCCTAGCTGCCGTAAAGCCCTCTGTACGCACAGCCTTTATAGTGTAGCTGTAGGTAACAAAAAACATGCTAGCAAAAGGCATCTTGTTATTTTTCTGATTTGACTTAGGACCATAAAATCACTAGAAGGCATGAAGAACAGGAACAGGGATTGGTGTCCCCCGTTTCTTCCAATCTGAGAACTAGAAGGCATCAAATGAAGCTAGGCAAGGGTAGGTTCAAAACAAAGAAAGGAATTGCTCCTTCGTGGCACGTGGCATTAGACTGTGGGACTCGTGGCCACAAAGTGGTGTAGCTGCTCACAACTTCTGTGCGTGTGAAAGTCGATGGGGCACATTCAAAGAAAAGAAATGCTTTAAGTCACCACATCGTGCTTGCCCTACATATATTTCCTGGGGGAGGGTATTGGAGGGATGGGCAGGTCCCCTAACAGCATTTTCTTATACTCTGGTTCTATACTATAGTCTTCTGCAATATGACTCTCACGTTCTTACATATTGGTAAATTGTTTGTATGGTGGATAGACCAAAACACTGGATTCTCTGCGAACTGGACTACAGAGGGTATCTTCACCATCTTCTTCTAGTTCTCTAGTCTGCACTTAGGTTTTTCTTCTTTGCATTCAGTTGTCTCTGTTCATTAAGTTATGCAGACTCATGAGTAGCCTTGGGTTGATGGAAGCCGCAGGTTTCCATGAATAAGTTATTTATGGGCGGAATAAAACCCCTTCAGATTGTTCTGATTTGAGGACTTTTGAAAAGAGATAGAAAGAAAAATATGTCAACAGTTAGCCCAATAGCAAAAGATTAATCCTCCAAAGTAAAGATATCTAAAGGAACGGGACTTTATAAATGCATCCATAAGCATACCTATATTAGCAAACTTGAGATAATATAGTTCTGTCGGAGGCTAATGTAAAGAAGTATGTTTCCCTTGTGAAAAAATCTGTGATAATTCCTGCTTGTTTTACCATTGCACAATCAGTCACTTTTTAAAACGTACCGTTCTTTATCTATAAGGTTTATTCAGGTTGGGCTTTAGAGGTAGTCCTTATTCACGCTCTGTAGCTAAACCAATACATTTCATCATACCAAGCTCCACTCTTCAGGCAGCCTTGGGAAGATGGTTGTATCCAGCAAATTAGAATCCCAAGGAGACATGGGATTTGTGTTTCGCAACATATCTGGGGGCCTGTACTCTTCCTTGCTCTTCGCGCTGTCCCTTGCTATGAGCATCGAAGGATTTTGGAGGACCTTTCACTGGGATTCAGAGCCCCATTTGTCCCACGCCCTGTCTTAGCCCTTTCTTTCAAAGGCTGTGATAATCTCTGAACACTGCTGTTTACCATCTACACCATCTGCTACACAGAGAATGTTCTTTTACCTTGTGTCCTGGGTTTTAGAATACCCCTCTGCTCAACTTGACCAGCAAGCTGCTTATATTTTATTTAGAGTAAAAGTTTGCCTGTTCCTGCTCTTGCCTTTAGCTAATACTTAGACTAACGTCACTGGTTAGCAGTGACCATGGTGAGCCTGTATTATGGTCCATGTATTTTTCAAGAGGCTGACAAGGAACATCTGTCCAGGCAGGGAAAAAACTGTGGAAAAAGTGATGGGGATTAAGTTTTCTTCATTTTACATTATAATGACATTTCCAATCACCTGAGAACCGCATGATTGCCTTTCATAGCTCCTGGGAATCTTGACTCAGTGAGTGAGAAATGTACTCTGAAATAATGGCACTCGTTCTAGATTTTCTCCTTAAAAATGCACCGGACCCTGATGAATCAGCTTCTTTGTGCGGTCCCAATCATCGTGCAAGTCTGCCCTCTGACAATGCCTGCATGCAAATACTCCACGCACTATTCTTAGCAAACCAAAGCCTTTGGGTGAAAAGACTGCAGGAAGTTGCCATTTTCATGTGATTTGGTTTATTTTTTCTCTTGATCTTGTTTTTTTTGTCTTTCTGATACCATGTCCTTCTTAACCAACAGCAACTATATTCCCCCCAGCCTTGGGAAAACCAGCTCCTGAAACTGGGGAGAGGAAAGCAAACATGGCAACGGCCACTCAGACGAAGTCTTCTGTCTTGTACTTTAAAAACATAAATTTACATTAACATACGCAATTCCACAGGCAGGTCTGAGCCTTATGAACCTTACGAACCTTATGGTTGACCGTGGCTCCTACTGGAGTTTGGACTATGTAGCTGAAGCATGAAGATGATCCTGGTTTTGTAAGAGTCCCTGGAACCAAAGCGTTCCTCCTTTCTCTCCTTGCTGTCGGGGGAACTGCCAGGGATAAGCCGCTTTGAAAACTTGATTGTCTAGAGGCTGAAATAGGGAGATCAGGTTTTTGGAAAACCTAACCCCAGTTACTGCATCATGCTGCTACAAGAGGGGAGCTGAAAGCTAACATTAAATTAGTATTTAAATCAGCTATAAAATCACAGAAACGCAAGGTACGGTATTTGAAGTTTAATGAGGAGAAACATCCAATTCCTACTTTTATTTCCTGGTTTTTAGACAGAAGGCTTAAATTTTATATGAGGTTGTTATCCCATTATGCGCTACTGCTGCTGCACATCTCCCACCTCCCCAAGCAGTGCTGGTACCTCTGCATTGCTAAACCCACCAGACTACTGAGAACATGTGTCTGGAACTCAGAAAAATCTACTTTAATTATTTTTACAAATAACTGTACTTAAGAAGCACATGTATTTATTATGTATTGTTGTGTTTTCCTTTATCCATACATAATGAATTTATTATAGCTGAGCAACTTAGTACACCCTTGTTTTCAGTTTTAATTGAATTCTTTTTAATGCCCATACTTAACCCTCAAGCCAAAAGGTTTGATATTCCTTTAAGAGTTGTATTTTTCTTCTTCCATTTTACACCTTTATATATCTCTCCTCACTGTGAAAGATTTAGATGGTCCAGGTGGTTATGAGGTTAAAAAGCAATGAATCTTTGCATGTAATAAGATAGCTTATTATAAAAGCTTGTCAAAAACATAGAACTAGAGTCAGTGTATTTTTGAACTTTGAAAACTATTTTCATGTGAAAGAGATTTTTTAAATTTTAGCTTAATGCAAAGTCATTCTACAAAAATGAGTCAGTTTTAAAGATGTAAAAATCTACAAAATTCTTTTTCTAAAATGAGGAAATTCTTGATATTGACTTTCTAAAGGCAAGACTAGAGCAGTTTGAGATAAAGCTGGAAATGCTCAGATCAAAATTTTAAGGGGAAGTAGAATTCCTATTAATGTGCTGAACCAAATATTTTTCGAAAAGAATTACAACTAGTTAGCAGATTGTGCTTATATATTATTAAAATGACTATTTTTTTCTTTCAACTAGATATTTTTACATCTCTTGGAATTCATGAAATTTATAAATGTCAGATTCAATACACCCTGAATGGAACAATAAATTATTCCATTGTTTCAAAGCCTCTGTATAGGTCTGGCTATATGCCCATACTGATAGCGATGGGAACTTATTCCCACATCCTCAACCGCACTTGGACATTCCTGCTGAGGTCATCGGGAGCTGGTTCCAAAGTATCTCGGAGAACGTGGTCCTTAGTCCTGAACATGGTGTTCCCATCAAGCAGCACCAGGAAAATAACTGCTGGGCCTTGCTGGAGATGAGGCTTCCTTGATTTCTTCTGCAGGCACTTGAGAGAGACCCATCTCCCAAGAGCAATCTCGAGCACGCTGTTATGAGTCTAACACCTGGTTAATGGTGGTTTCTACGTTGCTCCTTGGAGGTGTCCCTCTTCCTGCCCCAGGAGACCAGTTTCTATAGCGCTGGTGCGAGCAATCCCCCGTGCTTCCTCGGGAGAGTAAACACCGTGGCGTTGCAAGCCCCGAATGCCCAGGCATGATTCTCCGCACTAGCAAACCCTCTCCTTGAATGCAGCAAAACCTCAAGCAACAAAACCTCATGCTTTGAAGCAGCTCTGATGAAAGCAACAGGCGTGCTGATGGAGTAAGGCACACCTCAGCAGGAGGAAGGGCAATAGGGTTTGCCCCTCGAGGTCAGGGGTGGTTCCAGCTGTCCCCCATTGTCAGAGCAAGTCTGGTTTTAATGCTTCTGACATCTTCCTTCAGATCTGCCTACATTGTTCGGTCAATGTATTAAAAAAACCAACACAAAACATGTAAAGAATCTGGGATAAATATTGTGTTTCTGTCACCTCTTTGCTGATTCTGTCCTGCATCGTTCTGTGGTTATGTTTCAATATGAATATTAAATAATTCGGGTTTGTTTAGTTTTTCTTAGACTCTAGATACAAGAAGTGTAATAGACGAAGAAAATGGTCATAAAACTATGTCAAAAGATTCATAAGGTCTTGTTGATGCTGTGTTTCTTCTCTTTTCATGATCAAGCCTACAGCATTTCAGTCAGGAAATCTACCAGCTGTTGTTCATATTTTCAGCACGAGTTTTTCACAGAGCCGAAACTTTTAAGAGTTTAAGAAGTGGCAGGCCTATTCAGCTTAGCTGTGTCATTAAATGCAAATGCCTACATTAGTACGGCATTAAGGTTCAGAATTCAAACACACATAATTCATGAAAACTGAAAGCTAAGTTTCCCACACTGATGTTACTGCTCGGATTATGCACATTAAACTGTACACTTAATTGCACAAACCAAGCTGTTGAAATAACATCTGCACACTGTGGCAAACTTAACCTCAGCACAGAGTACGAGCAGCTGGATGACCTGTCCCTTTCTCTTTGAGAAGTGAGCCCGGACTGAGGGGAGGAGACGTGGGGATGCACAGACGCATGGGGCTAAGGGTCACATCTGACCTTTGGTTTCCACTCGCCTTGAAAACATGAAGAAATGTTCCCGATACATTTCTCCACACCTTTGCTGAAAGGTTATGTCCTCCTTCCCGTTTAGACATGAAGCAGTTCAGGCAAATAAACAAATAAGCTTGTTGTAACAAAATGCCTGAGAGACGCATTTCGAGACAGGAGGTTTATTTCCTTGGTCTTGAGCTGGCAACCCAAGTCTGTCTAAGCATTTCAATACATGACCTCTACTAGGGCCCGAGGGCACTAGCTGTGCTGCTTGAATCTAAACGACAGGATGACTTCTGCTGCTCATTTAAATCACGTCAGGAAGCAGCTAAAGAGTTAAGGCTCTGACATCATCTGGGGGTAATGCTATTTTGAGTACCCCGATCTCATCCCACCCTTTTGTGTCTATTTATTACTTCAACTTTCTTTGAAGTCTAGTCCTGGAGCTTCCTTCAAAACTTAAACATGATGAATTCTGAATAAAACCAAGAAGAAATAGTGTTTATTTCCTTACCAGAAATTGGCACTTTTGGTGGGAGGATTAACAAAGCTTCAGCCAACTTCCACTGCCAACCAGAAGACTCTGTCTTTTGCTTAAGTGCTGTAGAAAAGTCTACTAGGCTTTTGGCTTGTACGGAGGATTTATTAATGGGCCTACTTATGCTCTCCTTTATACCTGCCTAATCCTGCTGTTGCAAGGAAGGCAACATTTGTCCTGCAAAATTTAACATATTTAACTTGCAATTCTAGTGACGAAGCATGAGCAGGAAGAAACCTGGCCAGACTTTGCAAGCATCCCATGAAATGCAACGTGGCAATGGGTGACAGTCAGTGAAAAATCCACTATTACTGTCACCTTTTCCCAAGGTAGACTTGGCCTTCATGTCTTCCTCTGTTCTGGGAACCCTGGAGAGGTAACACACACACCCCCACTACCTACAGCTTCCAACCCTGTGAAGACTTGAGTGCCACGTGAACAAGAATATTCACGAGGCTTTTAGTACTTGCAGGTTTTGAGCTGTATAGGACGAGGACGAAAAAAAAACCAAACCAAACAAACCCATAGTGTAATATTACCCAAGAGATGGTGACGTCAGCCTCTTTAGCTTCTTGCACATTTTAGTAAGTGGACATTTTTGTCCTTTTAAAATTGGATGAATTGTTTTCTGGATTGCATATTCCCCACTGGTTTTTATAAAGTTGGCATTTCATTTTTGGGGCTGATTTCTGACTGTTCATGCTGTGCTTTAAACTGCATCAATCCAAGAACTGTTCTTTCACAAATTCCTATTTTGTTTCAACTTTGCTGGAATGGAGCTTTCCTTGAAAATTCTTTTACCTCACGAAACATTAAACAAATGTGAAAGCAAGAATTGATACACACATACTACATGTTACCAAAAGAAAATCTCAAATTATTATACACTCAGGTAGCTTTAAATTTTGTTTTGCAAAGTATTTCTTATTTTTTGCTGTGTTCCCTCCCCCAGGTGTCAAAATGCCATAAATTCCTGTAGAAAGGAGAAGTCCTAACTCTATGGTTTTCGACTGACTTACAATAGAAAGAAACAGTGAATCATCTGTGAATAAGGCTGCTAGTTGACAATTTAAAGTTAAATTTAACATATTTAACTTGCAATTTTCTAGTATGTTTAGAAATTTTCTGTTTGGTTACCCAAGGAAATTAAACTATATTACACTACTGCTATCAAAGCTATGGCCAATGTTCATACTTCCAGTGTCAAATGAGTTTCAGTGTAGTCTGCAGTTTTATCCTCTTGAATGTTCTCTTAAATTTGAAAGCAAATTTGTTTTGCTCTTTGCCTATTAAGAGTTTGCTTTTCACTACTTCGATACCTTCTGGAAAAGCACATACATTTGCATTGGTGTAAATATCATTTTGCATTTCCACGCACATTTTCCAAAACCAATATTTGTAGTTTTTGCCCCATGACTGGGATAATATACTTTGTGATTTGGCTACTCAGCTATGATGACCACTCTGGACAGCCTTTCCAGTCCTGGGTATCCAAGGAGGAGCTGGAAGAGCTGAGACATACTCAGTGTTGCTGGAGGCTGGGGAGGGCAGTACCCTGAAACACAACCACAACCTCATCACAAGGTACAGGAGTGTTCACAAACATAGAATCACAGAATCGTTTCGGTGGGAAAAGACCTTTAAGATCATTGTGTCCAACCACCAACCCAACACCACCATGCCCACTAAACCATGTCCTGACCTGCCTTGTCTACATATTTTTTGAACACCTCCAGGGATGGTGACTCAACCACTTCCCTGGGCAGCCTGTTCCAATGCCTGACAACCCTTCCAGTAAAGAAGTTTTTCCTAATATCCAGCTGAAACCTCCCCTGGAGAAACTTGAGGCCATTTCCTCTTGACCTATCC
>JANZLQ010000007.1:27400793-27420731 GCA_026212715.1 Elanus axillaris | reverse complement strand
GGATAGGTCAAGAGGAAATGGCCTCAAGTTTCTCCAGGGGAGGTTTCAGCTGGATATTAGGAAAAACTTCTTTACTGAAAGGGTTGTCAGGCATTGGAACAGGCTGCCCAGGGAAGTGGTTGAGTCACCATCCCTGGAAGCATTCAAAAAATGTGTAGACAAGGCAGGTCAAGACATGGTTTAGTGGGCATGGGTTATGGTTGGACTTGATGATCTTAAAGGTCTTTTCCAACCTAAATGATTTTATGATTCTAAGAGAAAACTGAGGCAGGCATTTTAAGAAGTGGATGCTGTGATTTCAGCCATCCTCATCTGCTGCAGATCTTCCAAAACCAAAGTGATGGCTCATTGTGTCTTTATTTATGAAGGCTACTGTGTTTTCCTAAGTGCTAAGACCACACAGCAGTGGGTGCCCTTTGTCCAACAGTGTAGGATGTGGTGTTACAAAGACTCACTGCCCTTTAGAACCAGACAGCTAAGGGGTAGCATAAAGCAACGCCAAAAGTATGAAGTCGAAGTCAAACCCTTGCAGCCTCCGTGTAACCCATCTCCCTGCTCAAGCATTGCACCCCATCTGTTCCATCTATCACATATTCATGGGAGACATACCGGTGCCTGGGAAACACAGGACACATTAAGGGCAAGGTGACATCTCTGATTCAGAATTTGTTCTCCGAGCTTCAAGACGTATTTTCGGTGCTCTGGTAACCTTGGCGTTAGACAGGGGCTATCACAAATTACTCTCCTCACTTTCCTCTCTGAGCAAACCACAAGTATTTTAGTGATGCATTTTGGGTCTGTAAGATATGGTACGTACAAAGCTTAAACCGAGTGATTTTTGAGTCACAAGGTTATCCTCAGTAACAGTTTCTGCGGGGCAGCAGACCAGGAGATGCACAGTAATCTGTGTATTCAAGCCTCAGTTTCGGAGGAAGGAATGCAACAGGACCATGGACTCACTGGAGGCCACTGGGACTTCCATAAGACCCAGGTCTGGTCCTGCAGCTGTGCCCGTTCACCACTGCCCTGCTCTCTTTATGGAGCCAGAGCCAGCCCCAGACCCTGTTTTAATAATTGTAGGTAGAAGATACAAAAGGGGTATTATTGTCTCTACTACAATAACAATGAAGTTTTGTTATAACCAAATGATGCAGTCAAAACCACGGTATAAAAACAAATGGACACACTGAAGAGGAGGATCAGTGCAGGGGCAGGAGGCTGGGTGGAAATGGGAACAGCAAAGAAAATGCCGTGCATCTCGACAGCAAAGATACAGTGTCACTTAGGTGGGGGGAGCTGAGGTGCAGGATGGGTGGAAGGGGATGGAGAGAGGTTCGTTACCCCATGGGGCCACGATTCCCCAACCCACAGTGGGGCACAGCTACTGCTCCTCCCAGAGCCACCATCAAACTGGTTCCTCATCACCTCCCGGCTATGTAGGACTTGTCCAGCGGGTTTTGCAGTCTTGCTGGAGGCTTTTTATCAGGACCAGATCTGCTTCAGATGCAGGACCCAGCGGTAGGCTTTCCCAGAAGGAGAGGGGAGGCGGGTGCCACTCTCCCTTACACCTTGGAAATGCTGCTCTTTGAGACCTCAGGGGCACAGGGAGGGCTCCTCTAAAGACCTCCTCCTGAGACTGATCATGATATATAACTGTGCTCCTTCATCGCCCTTCTTGCATTTAACTGAACTCCTCTAATCTCCCCACACAAGGAAAAAAAAGTAATCCCTTTAATCATTGTGATGGTTGTGGCACAGTGTGATTATAAGGCAGGACATGGATGTCACAGATATTGTAGGAGACCTGCATATATCTCACGAATAAGATGACACCAATAAAATTTATAAGCATGAAAATGCTGTCTTTGAAAGCCTCACTGTCCCCTTCCAATAATTCAGTGAAACTCCAGGCTGTATGCGTGGCAGTGATTATGGAGAAAAAGCTTTGTACCACAGGAGTGGATGAAGGCAGAAGCTGTACAGACAGTTAAAATGCCTGGACAATCTCATCAAGAGATCTGCTTTGCGATTTACCTGATTTACAAGAAACTGGAGACAGCCCACAGTAGTGATTTACAAGATTTTTAGAAGATTGATAAAGCTACAGTATTCTGAGCTCTTGAACACAGCAGCAGTTTTTGTCCCAGACAGAGGATTACAAGCAGGTTTTAATGAGCTGTTTAAGCATCTCAGTATTTTCTTTTTTTTTTTTATTCACTTAATGCAATAAGAAAAAAAAAGACAAATATGAAATAATCTTAAAAAGAAAGAAACAGTATGAAAGGGAAAAATAAAGAGAAATAAATTATATAGCAAAAATAATAGCTAGAGCAAAGTGATAGCTGTACGACAGATAAACTATTTGGTATATTTCATCTCTTTGAACTTGCAGACTATCCATCAGTAGATCATGACTTCTTCAGAGTTAATAACACTTAGAGCTCCTTTAATGAATTACTGATCACCTTCTAAGCATCATAACTTGGCCTCTTTTTTCTCTGTGCATGGAAGGTATTTGCTCTTTCAACTGTAGCCCAAGAGCCCAAAGCCCCAGTGTGACACATTTTCCCGTGGAGTGCACGGTGTGAGCATTTGCTGTACTGTCCGTGGGCTCTGCTGTTGCCCAAGCCTGGTCTAATTCTTCTGCATTTGAGAGTAGACTGGCTTTGGTACCCAAGAAAATACAAGCTGCAACTGGAGAGATACATAGCCAGATTATTTCTAATGGCTCCTTCCTGCGCCATGGCCCTGATGACTGACGAACGGTCAGCTCATCCCCAAATCACCTCCATTTAGTCATTTCCAGTGAGACCAGTTGCCTTCCACAGACTCTGCAGAAAATTAAAAGCTTGGAAAACTCTGCCCCATGTCAGATTTGCTGTAGAGGGGTCAAAAAGGTCCAGAATTTTTGGGGAGTAAGGGAACAAAAATGAACAACCTGGTTGCCCAGCCTTTCTTTCCACAGGAAAATATAATCATAAAAAAAAAAAAATATCAGATTATCATTACCATTAACCACTTGCAAAGGAATACTTAAAAGGAAGTGGCTGAAACACAGGCTTTATATGAAAATATTCTACTATGTCTACCACGATAATCAAATAAAACTTCCCATAACTTCAATGGAAGCTGGTTGGCAAGGCAGCCTGAACATGTCCCTTGGTACAGCACAAGATGCAATTACAGCACACAGTAAAACTGGTAGAAATGAAAAACAAGTATTTTTCTCACCCCAATATCAACTTGAGTATAAAAAGCTGTGGTGTATTTCTATTCTCTAGATATAATCACTTAAGAAATAACTGTGAAACATTGTCAAAAAGAAATTTTTTTCCACCAGATCCACTAAAATGTATTATAACTGGTATTTGGTGCCTTTCTACAGAACCATGTGGATTCTTTTTCAGTGATTCATCTGTTACCTAAGGAAACAGTGGTTTAGTTCCCAGTATCATAACAGTCTTGAGCTGTCTTTTTGCCTAATTGGCTACTGATCTTATAATCATTCTTGCTGTCAAATGTGCTCTGCTCCATTGATTTCAACACAGCTTCACAGAGTAAAAAAATATGGGTTAATAGCCTCAGCTGCAGCATTAGAGTTTATAGGACTCTCATATGTAGGCAGTTGAAAAACACCAATTATTTTTCATAGGAATTTTTTTCATCTTAAAAAATGCCAGTGGAAACAGCTGCCTTTGTTACCAGTGAAAAATGAAACTGAAAAGACTGACCAAAGCAATAAAAAAGTGCATTTCCCCCATTTTGTTTTTCTGTAAGATTTTTTACCAAAAAAATAGGGAAACAAGAGTGATGCCCTTCCCATGAAAGCCCATTTTGCACAGAAAGTCTTGTTTTGAGTGGAAAGAGACCAGTTAGTTCTTCCAAATAAGGCCACGGGACTGCTGTGGGGCACAAATGGTCTGGACCACGGTTACAGGCAGCAATGGAACAGGTAATCCCTTTAGCTCTGCAGTTACTAAGCCACACTGCAGTACTACAACTATGGAAAGCCCTTGAGGAAAGCAATAGCTCCTAAAATACCTCTCTCATGTCATGAGAGTCTTTTTTTTTTTGGAGGCGTCTCATTAAGACCTGCCTGGGTCCTTTCTTGCTTGGGTTGCAGGTTGGGGAGAGATCATAGTTAATGCTTGCTGCAATTTGATCAGAAGACTATCGGGCTGAAAGTAATTCTTTCAGTGACACTCTCAAACCTCTGAGATCAAAGGTCCTGACTGAAGTTGGTTTTCACATCGAGATTACAACATTATTTGATTTCATAGTAGTGTAGTCCCCAGAGAAGACATGAGTTGATTATGCAGTAATTCCAGAAGTGCCTCAAATCTCCGGGGGAGAGACGAATTCCATGAAACCAATTTTAAAAAAAGGACAATTGACCCTAGTGGCATTTTTTTGTTGTTGTTGTTGGTTTTTTTTAAAGGAAAACTGCAACTCCTATTAAGATGCTTTGCAAATAATTGAGTCTGACAGCCTGTGGCTTCAACAAACTCTCTTCTGGGGGTGGGGGAAAGTCTAGAAGCCAGCTGAGGGCTAGATCATGGATCACAGCCCTTGTGCTCTCATTTGAAAGGTACACTACAAAAACAGAGGCAACAAGCAGCTTATGAGACTCCAGGGAGCACCGTACAGAATTTTGCTGCAAGTCTACAGGCAAGTTCATGCCACCGCATGTGGTGTGGGATATAGGAGCAAGTTTACGAATGGACAAGACTAAAAGTGGGACTCTGAGTTGTTTGAGAACTAGATCACAAGCTAGAAAGCCATGTACTTTCCCAGACAGTGTTAGGTCAAGTTAAAGACCAGAAAAGGATACAGGCTCGCAATGAAGACTTCAACGCCAAGAACTACTGTGCTGTATGGCAAATATTACTGCTCCCCATTGTAAGATTTTTCCTCCCCAGAGGAATGGAAATAACATTTCTCCAGCCTGTTGTTCTGCAAGGATGTGGGCACAACTTTCTCTACAGAAAAAGGTGGGTAAGACAGAAAAAAACATCAGACCCACAACCAGACTTTGTTTATGGGCCTACAGATCTCCTCTTGGGCTGGCAGTCATGGAGTAATACCTTCCATTAGCAGAGGCATTGCTGTTTAGGAATATGTATATTATATCTTATTTCTAAATGGTATTTAGAAATCATTGTTAAAAAGCAAGTATTTAGTCCATTTCTGTATTATTTCTGAAGTTGCTTTTATCATATGTTGTTTTTAGAACATGAAGACAGATACACACCTAGCCTGGGGGAGGAAAATGGTACAAACAACTTTCTGAAGTAAAAAAAGCACAGTAAAATGTCTAAGGAAGAAGAAAAATGTGCCAAATGCATTGGTCATTCTCATTCAAGGGTCAAGTGTTGTGTAACTATTTACAGTTACTGATCTTCAAAAAAAAAAAAAAGAACAAATGCTAAATCTTTCTGTGATGCTGGGTCTAAAATTAAGCCACAAGCAAAGACTGTGTGCATGGCAGAATCCCAGATCAATTGGGCTGTAACTGTGTGCAAAGAAATTACCAACTTTCCTGCTCCAGCTCATGAATTGGAAGGAGATCTCTTTTCTCAGAGGATGGTCCGAGGCTTCCAAGATACCTCTTTCCCCAAGCAACATATGATATGAGAGACGTAACATCTGAATATTAGAAAAGAAGCTATCGAATGCTCCCCAGCACATCCACAGATCCAGCATCTCAAGCTTTTGTAGAAACAATTGGAAAATGCAAATGTTTGTGAAACACACGAATTACATGTTATACAATCTTTAATTTCCTTTCGAGAAAAAAAATAATTATACTTTGAAAGAAAGCAAGTGCTGCCTCTGAAGGAGAAGGAGTATAAAAAGCATCAGGTGCCTTTGCACTTCAATGTGCTGCTTCCAAAATCAAAACCTATCATCTCTTTTTTCCAAAAAGCAAGGTCACTTTGAGATCCCAGTCAGTAAGCTACTAAAACCAAAGGGAATTTGAGAAGCCCAGTGACTGAGGTACTAGCACTAGTAGGTACATGTGGTCAATAACCAGAACAAAGACCTAGTCTCTGATGATATTCAGCTGGACTCTGACACCTTCACTGTACCATGCAATTCTGCAGAGCTAACTATGGACATAAAGTCAGGAAAAACCTCCTTAAACTTTTTTTTTATTTTTTTTTTTTCAGAGACAAAATGCCACAAGAACGGATTTGAATTTTTTGTTTTGGTAGTAGTTGCCAAAACGCATTGCCAGCAGGATGATCCTATATGTGAGACCCAAGGCAGCGGAAGATAGCAGACAGACAGTTTCTCTAGGAAAGAAGACAGTAATCAAGCAGCAAAAGAAATAGAAATTAATTTCTTACATGATATTGCTGAAAAGTCTGTTGTTTGCACATAGCTTTGGAAATTTTCACAATTCTCTAATGAGAGAGGGAATTGTTTGTGAGGAATAAAGCTCTAATATTAAAGAGGGAACTGCTGGGAAAGACATGAAACCCCAGAGAAATGCCTCCAAATAGCAACAGCTGGTGGAATATTAGGGAAAGACAAGACAGCAGCGTTCACTAGAACAAAGTGGGGCACTGTGAGAAGATGTGCCAACTGTGAAAAGCTGCATGCAAGACCACCGGAGGTGAGGCCAGCCGGACAAAGTTGCCAGGTAGTAAAGGCAGCAGAAACAGCGCGCAGCTGATAGAAGGATCAACAACCCAAGACTTTAATGAACAGGTAAGGCGTTGAGGTTGACATTGAGCCTGGATACCATTTGAGGAGACAACAATTACACTGGTTATACACTGTGCTGCTTAGTAGGATGGAGGCATCTCCCCAAAACCTTGGGGGAAAAGGATGGCCTCACACTCCTCTCAAATGCATATGATATCCAACAGGTTTGAAAACACTAAAGACATTGCCCCACCATGTCATTAACGAAAAGATGCCATGGCCAGCAAACAACTTGGCTAAAGCAGCACTGGCTGCCAAACAAGTTTGGAGAAAGCGCTAAGTAATGACTTTGGGAGCAGAGAGCTAAAGCACAGTTGCATTTAGAGAGGTCTCATGGACTGCTCTTTTCACAGCCAAAAGGGATTTGTTTGGTCTATTTGATTTGTATTTAAAAATGATGGAACCCTCTTCTATTATTACCCAGCATGTGGCATGTGAAACAAACATTAAATAGAGTATTTAAAAATAAGCATTTTGAACAATAGGTGCATTTTGTTGTGCCAAAACTGGCACTCTATCAATGTGTTGATTTCTACCCAGTGATCAGGGAGTACCAAAGCACTCAGGATGCGTCTTTGGAAGCAACTTGAGCAAAAAGAAAAAAATTTCTAATGGTCATTTTACTCCTGCCCCAAACAGCTTACCAGTGCTTACATTTACTGTGTTCAGACTTCAGATGAGTTGCATGCTTCCTCTCTGGACACCAAAGCCTGCCTTTGCCATCAAAATAATTCAGGACTGTAGACAAATGCTTTCCTTGGTCACTTCTTTTCAGCCCTGCTGAAATCTATTGGGGTGAACATCCGTTTCAGAAACAAAGATAAAACTTGACCTTGTCTGTCTTACTAAATTGTGCTTTGGTATCTCAGTCTTTTTCTGTGGCCCCCTTCTTAATCTTATTTCTCCCTGGCTGCTCACTCTCATGTGTTTTTTCCTTGGAGATGGTATTGTGGAACCAAAGCACTGGATAATTTGCTTTTCCTCAGAAATTTCTGCAGCCAGGTTTTGCGAAAGGTTTGTTTGGTGACATGTACAGTGGAATAAAAATCACATGCTGCTGATGGAGAAATTTTTTTACCTGGTGGCACCAGGAGATGTTTGCAGAGACTGACAGTGTCTGAATACTTATCTTTTACTGCAGGTATTGCCTTGAAAAGTCTTGATTTTATGTCAGCTTTGATTAAGCATGGCCCTTCTCTCTTACATGAGACTTTGTGGCAGGTTTTCTATCTTTCCACCATGCTTATTGTAGGTGTTCTCAAAAACTGGTGGCTCTGATCATCTCTTCCTTTATTCTCACTGGTAACCTGGATGAAAACATCCCTCTTATTTTGCAAGGCACTAAGGAAAACAGTCATATTCTGCTTAGTGATTATGGACAGAAACATAGTATTCTACAGGGAAGAAATCTCAGTCCCTTGCTTCCAACACGTTTTCTTGCTATGTTCCCACACAACTCTTTTATCCTGCCCAGGAAAAAGCAATGCTCAGGACAAGATCGCCAATCAACTTGCCTTTAACAATGCTCACTAAGTTAAGTCATTGAAGTAATTTCCCAGAAAAGTGCTAACAAAACAGAACAATGACCTACATGTGGGATTGTGAATAGAAATAGTCACAATCAAATCATTTACTGTACATTAACTTTTTCTAATTTGCTCTTCCCTTCAATAAAAGCTTTAGGAAACAGCATGAATAGAAGAAGCAATAAAAGTTTAGCCGGGCTAGTGTCAGGGAAGCCGTATAACTCTGATGGGCCTCCATGACCATCTGAGCAAGAAGCTGGAGCCCTAAGGGGCGTTTTGCCTGCAGGCTTGGGGGAAGGCAACAGTTACATTTTCTCTTCAGTAATGCCTTCCTGACCAGCAGCATTTCCCACCTCCACAACGCCGGAGCATGGTAAAGACCTCCTGGGTTGAACAATCATGATCTTCTTGGAATACTGGACCCCACGCCTTCGCTCGGCCTTGCCCAAGCGTCCTGATGAACGCTTGCGTGGGTGACGTCCTGGTTGCCTCCAAGGTTACGTGATGTGGCCGGGGAGTGCATGGGCCACAGGAGATGCCCTGTGCTCAATTACCCCGCAGGGCAATACTTGCTGGGGTTGCACTCATAGCAGTTGGTCATCTTGAGATGGCACTCATGTTTCTCTGATTTCTGGCAGACACATTTCCTGCTTTGCAGACAGTACTGGGAAGATGGTAAGCAGCCCACCCTCCAAGTGTGCAAATAACTGGTGGAACTGGTCCCCAGTGTTGTCCTAGAAATGCTAGTTGAGCAAGAGAGCAAGAAGCCTTGTCCTTCCTCCCTGCAGCGAGGGGCCGGAGTGCTAAACACCATGTCTCAACTTCAAGCTTTGCCCAGCTTAAAGGGTAGGGGTCAGGCCCCTGCCCGACAGCAATCTGAATTGCTTTACTGACTGCAGTGGCGCTCAGGTGCAGATCGAGGATCTAGCCTCAGGTTTTCCATTACTGTATCAACCGATTCAGATTATTGACTGCAGTGCCTGAGGAACTGGTTGCTACATGCCTGTTTGCCCGCTGCAGATCAAAAAGCAAACCATTTTTGCACCCTGTAAAAACCCAGCCTTCTGCTGCTGAAGACAATGCATAGAAAACTGCATCAAATACATTAAGGAAAGACTTAGGCTGGCATAGTACATTTTGTACAGATGAAAGGTTGGTCTAGCGGTCTGTCTTTCATTTTGACTCAAAGCATGCATTTAAACTGAAAAATTACTTTTTCCTTTGAGCTTACAATGTAATATTTACTGCCTTTAAAACCTGAACAGAATTAATAAACACCGCAATATGGGGAATTCAGATTTTGATGGGTTTCTTTGCAAGAAATATAGACATATGACAAAGCACAAATATAGGCACAAGTTAAACCTGGGAGAAGTGAGGCCAGTGTGCTCCCTGCTCCTGATAACTGAGATGTGGGAAGGAACTGCTTCCTCACACCGCATTTTTCAGAGCTTCCAGCCTGGACACTAGTTGCTTGCTGAGCATGGACTACCATCATTTCACATCACTTCTTAGTGGCTATGGACTGATGGCTCTCAGGACATGATGCAAAACGCAGTTGCTCTTTCCTCAGGCTACCAGAGAGTGGGAACGATAGAATGATGTCTGTTGTTGGATGTGATAAGACATCTCCTGTTTATCTTCTGGCTACTTTTTTCTGGTTATGAAGATAGCAGCAAAATTGTTAGTTTAAATGTCTGTCGAGAGCAGCCAGGGGCAAAGGCTTTCCCCAGTGGTGTGTCAATACAAGTAAAGAAATAATAAATATCCATTTTTGGCTCAGAACTATCATGCACAACACAAAAATAAAAACTATGTGATGTGCTGCAGGTCTGATCATTCAATCCAGACTTTCAGCTTTACCTACGGACACCTTTGTTTGTCTATTAAGTCACTGTTTCCGAAATTAAATGGGTGAGAGGGCTGGTAATTGAATTTACCTCTCTGCCTCTGTGAGCTGCCTAGAATGGCCCAGTGACCAAATCGCTTATAAGTGCATGTGGTTGTGCGAGCTGTCCCAGTGGGTTGCAAGACTTTAATTTAATCTCAGCCCTGACCAGATAACTAATAGAAAGTGATCAGCCAGTTAAGGATGCTTAAGCAGATGGGATGCCATGAAGTAACTTACAGCTGCTTGGCACTGAGCTTCCTGCTCTGGCATTTAACTCTCCAAACATGTTTACTGTCCAAATCAGCTGATGGCAGCAGGTAGGTAAAACTGCCTCGATGAGGCTGTGCCCATCAATGACTCTGAAAAGCAAAGTAGTCAAAAGAACTGTCTGCCTTTGATCATTTTGGCTAGGCTAGGTTTCTTTAATTCTCTTGTTACATTGTCCAGTTTTAGCATTACGAGAGGCAGAACATACATATGGTGGCACTTACTTCATAATACAAAATACTCTGCTATAACCCCAAAACAGCTCCAGGGGTGCAAGCAATGGTGTATAGGTACACACACACACATATGTTATATGGAACTGCTCTGCAAGTGATCCATAGCAGCCTGCCTCTCCCACTGCCCCCTGCTTTTGTAGATATTTGGCTGCTGAACATCACCTTGAGAATACATGTTCATCTGGTGGAAGTCTAAGTGAGCAAATGGCAGTGCAAATCAGTGCAAATCAGTTTTGAGTCCTCTGTATGCCCTGAATTCAAGGGGTTACACTGGTATTTCTGGGTAGCTTTTCAGCTGGCTTTGCTTCTGAAACAAAAACACCTGCCCTCAAATATTGCCATTCTTGTCACCATCTAACATGAAACCATGCAGATATATCAGTTCCTTAAAATATTACTCCCCTGTCCTGCCCCTAAAAGGTGGCTAGAAGATTTCTCTTGTTCAGAGAGGCAATACTGGTAACTCCTAACTCCTTGTAGCACACAGCACCAGCCCTACATCAAACCTTCTGCACTGCCGCTGCCTGATCACCGACACCATTTTAACTCATTTTTCTGCTACTGTCGTTCAGGATGTTGTTCAGTACAGGCATTCAGCAGCAGAGATTTGCACCAGCCTCGGAGGTGCTCACCCTCCCCAATATAACTGTGGCAGAACAGATGTGGTGACTCCTTTCTGCTCCAAATGAATTCTTCAGAAACCACACGGATGACTCAATGTGAACACGCAAACCACATCCTGAGACTGTTTGACCTGAAAGGTAATTAGCAAGCACCTCTATGAGGACTTATTGAAATACTTGTTTCCAAGAACAAGGGATAAACCTCCACGCTGGTTAGTGAACAAAAAGGATGTTGGCAGATAAGATGTTGTTAGAAAAAGGTGAAGGTAAGCTCTTCCTTTGGAGAGCTGAGGTAGAAGCAAGCTTGAGATTTGAAAAAAAAAGTGATGTAGGAAAAGAGAAAGTAATCTACAGAGAGGATTTGTTACAGTTTTAGTATTTTAAATACCTTCCATACATGAAGAAATGCGGGGACTTTTTCAAAAGTGGGAAAAGGCTAAACCCAGGAACAATCAATGAGGGACACAGACAAACACCTAAGAAATTACCAGTGTAAATGCATTAAAGACCAGGTTAATAGAAAAAAAGAAAAAAAAAAACAACTTGTCCAGATGAGAACCTTATGGAGTTTAAAATACATGGTTGGAGAAAACATTTCATTACCACTCAGGGAGTCTTATCTCCGACTTCAAATGCCTCTTTCCCTATCCCTAAATCTCACAAAGTACATGCCTGCATTTTCAGGTAAACACTTTTTAAATGTGCGGCACAGCCTCTTCCGAGTCCCACCGACAACTTCCTAAAGTGTTGTACTGCAGCTGAATGCAGTATCTGTGTTTCCATTAAACTCTGCACTGTGGGCTCGCCATCCTCCATGGGGAATTTTCTTTAATATATGGTTTCAATTTCAAAACAGCATCACTTTAGGGACCTATTCTGCCTTTATTTATGCAGCCCAAGAGATGATACATCTATCTACTGATAGCAGCTTTAATCAAAAAAGAATATTTTCAATACAAAACTAAACAATGAATCGGACACTTTTGAGAACAGGTACATTAAACCCTTGTCACAGGTCTTGGGAGCTGCTAGACTTTAAAACTGATAAATAGGGTGTCCTTGTATTCTTTAACCATCCCCCAGGGAAAGTAGTTTGTAAAATAGTAAAATTGCTCAGGCACAAATATTTATCACAGATCCAATAAGATTTTATGTGCCTTGTAACTACAATATTACATGTTTTATGCTCCTTCAATCTTTGGTTTAGAGTACATCCAGTTTCTTCAGTATAGATAATTTCACAACCAGTGGAGATCTGTAAACAGTATTTTGTTACAGCCCCATGAATACTAGGTGCCATTATTTCCCCTGTACTTTCAATGAAGCTTTATTCTTCCTGAACACACATTGTTCATGTTCTAAAAATGCCTGGTACAGAAGGCATAATTATCTTTATTTTATTGGATTTGTCAGGTTTACACAGTTTTCAGTCCATTAGAGGTTAGCCACCATTAGGCAAGCATACACACTTAATTTTAAGTACCTGGGTGGTTTGTCTCATTCAGTAGGTGCTGCTTTATAGAACAGAACAGCTTGTCCTTCTTTAAAAATATAGCAGAGCATCACAAAACTAAGGCATGCAATAAAGGTAGGCTCCATCCTGCCCCTTTGATATAAAGGCAGTTAATGGAGGTATTAAATATTACAGCTTTAGTCACGCAGCCGCCCAAGAGCCAGGCTGCTCCATACGAATCAGTGCAAATCACTTGTTGGCTGGGAAGCATAGCTTGAGTACTAGCAGAGCTGTTAGAGTTAGGATTCGCAGATCCTGGCCCCAGTCTTGGCTGGGGCACAGAGGTTGTACAACCGCCATGACGAAGCTGTATCCCAGCTGAGAGCACACCCTTAGATCTGTAAAGCCGCTGTGGGTTGACATGGCGTTTCAATCCTTCACGCAGGCTGCGGGTATCTGAAAGGAGCAGCGTGGCACTAAGCAGCCACAGTGTCTAGCACAGTGGGTGAGGAAGGTGATGCTGCATGAGAACAGGCTGATGCTTGATATTGCCAAATTGCCATCTTCTTCCCCGCTTCTTTCCTTAGAGTTTTCTACCTTTGTCAAGGCTGTATTTCTCCTTCTGAATCCTTGGACCTGCTGACTATCCCTTTCTCTCATCCTGCATGTCGTTTAGCTCATGGACTTTCTCACATCTTAATGGCAATTAGTGAAATCAGGCAAGGTCACACAGCTGCACAGCACCAAGTGGAGCCTTGGATCAGCCACCTGAAACCTGGTCTGAGGGCTGGAGGGCTACGCTGCTTGATTTATCCACATAAACTCAGTCACTATCATCTGTGCTTTGGCAATAGCCTTGGTACCTTCCAGCTTCTGCTTTCTCCCCACTCCCGAGGCCCCCACGCTTCTTCAGCAGCCCGTTACACAGAACTCTCCCCCACTTTGGCTAGCAACAAAGGTATTTTCAGTGCAAATGACCTTTGTTTTATAACAAGGGAATAACAAGTAGCATTTCCTTGGGTGAAAGTACCTTAACTGCCTCTGACAGTCTGTGCTGAGCAGATCGTAAATAGGGCTGCCACAGCCCGTAGGCAAAGGCACCATCTATATGTGACAAAGAGGCAGGACACAAACCAAGCCAAGGCTGAGGCAGGCAACATATTGCCCTGCTGTTGATAGAAGCAAAGCTCTAGCAGGGCCTCAACCAATGTGTATTGCTTGCTCCAGAGCTGAAGACCATCCCTGCTCTGGTAGTGCATACAGCAGCCTCGGGGTCCTGCTCCCAGCCCCGTGGCAAGAGATATTTTTCCTTAATGCATGTTTGACTTTCTGAGAAGCAAGTGCGGCTTTTGAACAGCGGTCATCAATCTGCACAATCTGCAACTTATTTAAACATCCTACAGAGACATTATGCATTATTATTTAAAAAGATGGCATATTCAGGGTATTTCTAAAATAATTTAGATTCATTAATTCCCTTGTATAGCATCCATTAACTGCAGGTTATTATAATAAATAAGTGGCATAATTATCGGGCTAATTGTCCAAAAAGCTAAACCAGTCATTCTAATGAATGTTTCTGCTGCTGTCTTAGCCATCATGCTCTCTCTGGAAGCCCAGCAGCATCACAGCTCCTTGGCAGAGGAGACCCCACAGTCCCTTTTGCTTTGGTCTCTTTCCCCAGGCCTACCATCTCGGCACACCCTTCCCTTCTCCACCTTTTACCATGTCTGCTGTACCCCAAAGTCCATGCTTCAACAGTCCTTGTCTGCCTTCTCAGCTTGGCTCAGCAGCAGCAGCAGCAGCAGCAGCTGCAGCAAGTGCATTTATTCCTGTGGCCCTCTCTGCCTCCCACATGCCCCAGTATGATTTCTGTAGCTTCATCTTCCTCAGCAGAGGGAAGAGGCAGTCATTTCAAGCCAAGGAAAACTCACGGTATGGCTGTCCTGTTATCTGAGGTGAGTAGAAAGAACAAACGAGCTTTCTTACTCTATTTTTATGACCATAATCACTAGGCAGTGCAGTTGCTATCCTGGTATATGCTACTGGAAGAACAGGTATTGAGTGACTCAGGAGATGATGATTTTTTATTGCAGAGTGCTCCAGCATTAAGGCAAACAAAGCACTGCTTCCTATCTTCCACGGTGCTCAGTTATCGTCTTCCAGGTGTGCCCAACAGTCTTGTGCCTAGCTTAAAAAAAACCAAAAAAAATGTTCTGCATAAAGCCAAAGGGACATACTAACTTGTAGAGAAGACAGACAGGAGGGGTGAAGTCTTTCAAACTGACAAAACGTTGGACAACTCAGTGGGGAGGAAGAGAGAGCCAGAGGGAGAGAACAAAGAGTAGAAGTGGCCAGCTGAAAGGCTTGGCAGCCTACCATAGCTACAGTTAAGCAGAGGAGATGAGGAAGAGGAACAGGCTTTAAACTGGAGTGAGCACGTAGCTGCAGACATCCTGAATTTTTCATCAGATGCTGTCACTGGTAAAGAAGATTGATGCTCCTAAGGTTCTTGCGCAAATATTGTTTAAGGAAAGACTGAGAGATTAGACTGGATAACCTCGAGAGGTCCCTTCCACTCAGCATTTCTGTGGTTTAAAGAGCTGGATCGCAGAAGACCAAAGACCTTTAGTCATACACAACTATGTGAGTGAAGGATGGGGACAGAAGGGGTACAGGATGGACAACAGACAAAAAATTGGTTGGTAGTTTTTCCAAGCAAAGAAATAAGGGAGCAAAAAACGGAGCAACCAAGGAAACTTTTTTGCAAGTTTCCTCCTGTTTTCAGAGGCATGTCTAGAAGCGACCTTTTATGTGATCTATTTAAAGATAGAAAAATACTCTTGAATTGTCAACAGATGAGCAATTGTGGAGGTACTCAGCTCTCTGTCTGATGTCAGTTGGCAAGGATTGCTCACCTTCCCCCTCCTTACTAAAATTAGTCATGAAGCTCCCAGTGACTTCAGTAAAAGTAGTCTCAGCCTTCAAACACTTGAAAGCCTCCATCTTTCAATATGCAGATAAACTTAAAAAGGTATAAGGAGGCCAAAAAATGATAGAAAGAAAATTTTCAAGTTTGAAAACTGTGAGGTTTTTTTAAAGAAAATATAACCAAAATGAAGATTCTTTCCAGTGAGGAAAAAAAAAATATCTTAAAACCCTCTCTGTCCATCCACAGCTTTTTCTTCTTGTCTTAAAAGCAATGTCCCTTACCATCCACACAAACGCAGGATGAACACTTCATGTGAATACTGCCACTGGATCCATAAGATAAATTCATGTGAAAATAGCAGTCTTCTGTTGGACAGGTTCTGTGGGAAATTATGATGTTTCCCAAACCCTGTATTCAGACAGGAACAAAACACCGAAAGACTGCCCCAGCAGCCTCCGTCTTGCCATCTACTCCATCTACACCACCTACAGAGGAGACCCCAGTGTCGACAGGTCAGGCATATATTAGCTCAGAGATGCTTCTAGATGGGCCTCAGTGTTATTATTTGCAAAAGCAGGTGGGATTGCAAAAGTAGATGGGATTACTGATCCATCAAATTCAATTCACTGCACATTCGAGGAGCTGAACCTTGATAGCTCCTGTGTATTGGGCCTTCTTCAAACCTGCCAGATGAAGTAGACTAGACATAGCCTAGACATACCAACTGGCATGATAACAAATGGAGATCATATTACAGCAGTGTAACATGGGAAGAAAGAGAAGGAAATCTTCCTCTAATGGTAGTGCTGATTTTCATTTTTTAATCTCTGACGTTTCAAGAACGTACACTTTCATATAGCCAAGTCCTCTAGTGTATCATTGGGCAGAAAGTCAAGACTGAGAGGTTTTGCGAAGCCTGTTTTCCCCATTACGTTCCTTCCTCAACATAGACATGAAGACGGCCAAATTGAAACTGAAGATTTCAGAGGAACTCCCAGGTCGAAAGAGTCAAACCTACATATTAAAATGAAGCCCCATCATGAGTGTTAGCAACAAATCCATTATTCAAATAAAAAGATTTTTTAAGAATCTAGGTAGTTTATGGTCAATTAAAATTTGCTTCTTGTTTGACTCAGAATTATTCTTGGTGTCTATACCTAGGTATAGAAAGCTCCACTCTAAATATCTTTGCTATCTCAACTAAGGTTTCTTAATGTTTCCCAGTGTAATACTTGGGTTTCTTTTAGAGCTTGCCCTCATTTAGAGGATTGAGTTTTTTTTATATATTTTTTTCAATATATTCGATGAGATAAGGGGTTTCGGTATTGTCCCATCATCATCGGGGGCATTGAACTAACTGACAACATCACTGCCCACCCAGCTCGTATTTTTAGTAGGTTAGATTTGGTTTGACAGCACATAACGTTGTTGTTCCCAGCTCCCTGGCTGATTGCTTGACCTGGTTTCTAACCCAAGTAACCTTCCTGTGCCTCTCTCAGTCTAAGCAATGAGGACAGTATGCTCTGTGCCATCTACTCACACCCTGTGATCCATTTTATGAGGCACATACATTACAATCAGATGTCTGAATAAATATTTAGTGCAGAGATTTAACCAGAATCTGCTTGTATTTGTCTTCATATTGACCAGTCTCAAGACTGCTTACTTGGAGACGTTATGAATACCACATTCATAATTTTTGTGCCATTTGGGAAAAACTATCACCAGCCATTTTTGCTATGGGCTTGTGATACTGGTGGATCGCACTGGTGATTCATCAAGTAGTATTTGGCTGCATTTGCCAACCATTTTACGTTGAAATTTCCATCTTCTCTGTTGTTCAGAGGCAGAGGTTTAGATCAATGTGCTTCCTGGGCTGGACGTGTGAGCACCTTTGAACAAGCACAGCCTGTACATAAGTTCCTACACACCCTCATTTCTCTGCACGGCAGGAGCATTGCACAGGGAAGTCCAAGAGTTTCCCCACACATTCAGGTCGTTTTAGGCAGTTGTATTTATTTTTTTTCTTTTTCCTTCCCCCCATTTTACTGGAAGTCAGGACGCTGTGGGGAAGGCTGGGGATTGAGGCTAAAGCCAGGACAAACCAAGAGGACAAATAGCAGTGAGACAGGGTAAATGAGAGGACTAACTGGCAGGGCAGGCAGTTGCTGTACCTTTCATAGATAAGGCTAATGGAAACAGCATCAAAACTGTTAACCTGCACATTATTCATTTTTATATGCTGCTAGTAGTTACACTGAGCCCTTCTCATCACCCTCTATATTTTTAATACCTTCTGGCAATGCGATAACTCCTGATCACTCCCTCAACCTTTGCAGACGTAAAAAACAATATTCAGAATATGAAAACGTTACAGAGTTTTCAAGAGGCATTGATAAAAATAAGCTTACAAAACAAAGACATTAAGTTGTTCCTGACATTTTCTCCAAGGAAAGCAGAATTCTTTTAACAGTAGAGGAATTTCCATTTCACAGACTCCCTGAGCCTGCAAGAACTTCACTGTAACATTGGATATTGTAAGCTCAGATCTCTCGGTCTAGACGAATAAATGGCTATATTGAATAGATGTGTTAAAGAATCACAGCTCTCAGGAAAATCCAGTGTTTCAGATAATAAATCATAGGAAAAAAAGATTAAAAATAAATAATGACAATATCACACCTTTACTCTTCCACTTTCTTGCTACCCCAAGAAAACCAGGAGGAAGTGGAAACTAATTAAAGGCAGCAATGGCACTCATAGTTTAATCAGCAATGTACTCCATGGAGCAGGGCAGAGGTGGATGCTACAGACCCCAAGTTTTTGCTGAGATAATTCACTGCTGCATTACTCCATTTTTATCCTGTGTAGCCCCACTGATTTCAGTATAAAACTGGAATACTGCAAGGATGACTCTGACCCACTGCTTTTGTTTCAGACGAGATGGCATGGAGACATCTAGGAGCAGCAGAGTGTTCACTTATTTAAAGCCCTCCTGTCCTTGGAGCAAAACATTGATTAAAAAATAAGACTCCTTCTGAAGAGCTCTGATCAGAGAGCATAGCTTAATGGATGGAAAAACATACCTTTTGTAAGTAGATTAAATGCAGTCTTT
Source organism: Elanus axillaris (assembly GCA_026212715.1). NCBI lineage: Eukaryota > Metazoa > Chordata > Aves > Accipitriformes > Accipitridae > Elanus > Elanus axillaris. The sequence goes on along the minus strand of JANZLQ010000007.1, from coordinate 27,401,977 downwards.
AGAAGGAAATGTGCCATCTCCTCTCAAACATGATGGCATGGCACAATGACAGCAAGATGATGGCAGGAACCTGACATTTTAAGTGTCAAAATAGGGGTGGTTTTAAAGCTGAAGTTGGCATTAAGAAGCTCTGGAGCTTCAACATTTTAGGATCTCCAAGAAGTTACTGAAAGGGGATTTGAGGACATGTGTTTCAGGGCTCTGTTGCCCTTCATTACATTACATTAATTCAGGGCTTCCACTAGTCACTTTCAGAAGTGCCAAGAGAGAAATATTTTCTATTTCAGAACAGAAAAGACTATTTCTTACCCCTACCCCTCTCTAGTGTTGACTGCTTCACAGGGTAGCAGAGCAACTTCTCTTAACTCCTGCCATCTCATGGACCTAAGGAACTAATGATCTCTGTTTTCATCCTGTGAGATGGTCTTTTGAACCGAATTAAGCCAGAGTAAATCAAGGTTTTATATATCTTAGAGGGTTTTAGCCCTTTATTGGGTTTCTGTGGCAAGGTTTTGGTAGCAGGGGGGCTACAGGGGTGGCTTCTGTGAGAAGCTGCTGGAAGCTTCCCCCATGTCCGACAGAGCCAATACCAGCCGGCTCTGAGATGGACCCACCGCTGGCCAAGGCGAGCCCATCAGCGATGGTGGTAACGCCTCTGGGAGAACAGATTTAAGAAGGTGAAAAAATTGCTGCACAAAAAAAACCCTTCAGCTGGAGAGAGGAGTGAGAATATGTGAGAGGAACAACCCTGCCAACCCCTAGGTCAGTGCAGAAGGAGGGGGAGGAGATGCTCCAGGCACTGGGGCAGAGATTCCCCTGCAACCCATGAGGAAGACCACGGTGAGGCAGGCTGTGACCCTGCAGCCCAGGGAGGTCCATGGGGAAGCAGTTCTTCACCTGCAGCCCAGGGAGGAGCCCAAGGCGGAGCAGGTGGGTCCCTGAAGGAGGCTGGGACCCTGTGGGAAGCCCGCGCTGGAGCAGGCTCCTGGCAGGACCCATGACCCCACAAGGGACCCATGCTGGAGCAGTGTGCTCCTGAAGGACTGCAGCCCATGGAAGGGACCCACGCTGGAGCAGTTCATGAAGGACTGTCTCCCGTGGGAGGGCCCCCCCCGGCGGAGCAGGGGAGGAGTGCGGAGTCCTCCCCCTGAGGAGGAAGGAGCGGCAGAGACAAGGTGGGATGA